>JANBXA010000328.1:56185000-57385000 GCA_030556225.1 Cricetiscus sungorus
CTTATTAAACCGCAATATGCCCACATGAAGAAACTGGAGAATAGTCACACTAGAGACACAATAGCACAACCAATAGCTCTAGAACAAAATAAGGCAAACTCATTCTGGAGGAGTTGATACCAGGAAATAATCAAATTGAGGGCTGGAAATCAATAAAGTAGAAACAAAGAATACAATACAAAGAATCAATGTAAGAAAGCATTGGTTCTTCGAGAAAATCAACAAGATAGATAAACCTTTATCTAAACTAAACAAAAAGCAGAGAATGAACATGCAAAATAGCTAAATCAGAAATGAAAAGGGGGACATAAAAACTGACACAGAGGAAATCCAGAGACTCTTTAGGTCATATTTTGAAAACCTGTATTCCAAAACATCCTGCAATTTAAAGGAAATGGATAATTTTCTGGAGAGATATAACTTACTATAATTAAATCAATAACATATAAGCAATTTAAACAGACCTATAACCCTTAATGAAATAGAAGCAGTCATCAAAAGTCTCCCAATTTAAAAAAAAAAAAAAAAAAAAGCCCATGGCTAGAAATTCAAAGAAGAGCTAATACCAATACTCCTCAAATTGTTACACATAATAGAACATAATAGAAGCAGAAGGTTCATTGCCAAACTCCTTTTACAGGGCTACAATTACCTGGGTACCCAAACCACACAAAGACACAACCAAGAAAATACTACAAACCAATGTTTCTCATGAACATTGATGCATAAACAATATTGGCAAATCTAATCCAATAACATGTCAGAGAATTCATCCACTGTGATCAGTAAGGCTTCATTGCAGGGATGCAGGGTTGGTTCAACATATGAAAATCTATCAATGTAATCCATCATATGAACAAACTGAAAAAGAAAAGCCATATGATCACCTCACTAGATGCTGAAAAGGCCCTTGGCAAAATCCAACACCCCTTCATGATAAAGGTCTTGGAGAGATCAGGGATAACAGGAATATACCTAAACATAATAAAAGCACCGTGCAGTAAACCAACAGCCACAATCAAATTAAATAGAAAGAATCTCAATGTGATTCCTCTAAAGTCAGGAACAAGACAAAGCTGTCCACTCCCTCCTTATCTCTTCCATATTGTGCTTGAAGTTCTAGCTAGAGCAATAAGACAACAAAATGAGATCAAGGGGATCCAAATTGGGAAGGAAGAAGTCAAACTTTCACTATTTGCAGATGCTATGATAGTTTACATAAGTGACTGGAAAAACTCTACCAGGAACCCCCACAGCTGATAAATATCTTCAGCCCTAACCCGAATGAGTTGACAGATTTTGATTATCCCTCATGGAAGGCCTCACCCTCCCTGGAGAGTGGATGGGAGATGGGATAGGGAGGGGTCTGGGCGGGAGCATGGAATGATGGGAGGGAGAAGGAACTGGGATCGATACATAAATTAAGAAAAATATTAAAAATAACAAAAATGGAGTTTAGCAAGCATAGCACCTATTTCACATAATCACTAAGCTGATATTGTAAAACATGATAATTACCATTTTTAAAATCTTATAGATCACAAAATACAGCCTGACTCTTGCTACTTACTAAGTTCCATGTCAAATATGGAAGTTCGACAAAGTAGTTCAGTATATTTTAATGGAAGCAATTAGGTGTTTTAAAGAGAAACATATTATTTGAAAAGGTTTATGGAGATGGGAAGTGCAAAAATATCAGAGAATTTGTTTTAACAAGTTAATCTTCACAATATTTATGTAAATCTTTGGCAAGGCAAAAGGTGGATATTTTAGAGAACTTTTGTGTATGAATGACCATAGAATACTTTAATATTTTTCCAGGCTGTCCTAGTGAGTTTTACCTCACTAGAGAATAACATTTTTATGGAAAATATTTTTCAATGTTTCTGACTCACTTATAAAAATAGGAACATTCCTCTAAGATAGAACCCAGACAAGTATGATTTTATTATAAACCAGACAAAATTAAGATCCCTTGACATGGCTTTTTTTAGTTTCAGAATATTACTTAAAACAGTTTTGTGTTTTCTTAATTATTATTAAAGCTAGAATACTTCATTCATGGATAAAAATTGTATCATGTTTAATTAAATCATTAGCATACAGAATTGCATACCCAATATTGTCCTTCTGTATGCTGTGAATATATGTTTCTCTTATTGGTTGATCAATAAATGCTGATTAGCCATTAGCAAGGCAGTAAGTATATGTGGAGCTACCAGACTAGGAGAATTCTGGGAAGTGAAAAGGTAGCGAAGTCTAGGGGAAGATGTATGTAGTCACCAAAGGAATAACATGCCGGAGCATTATGGGTAAGCTACAGCCTCATGGCAATACATAGTTTAATAGAAATGAATTAATAATTAAGAGGGAACTAGCCAATAAGAAGCTGAGCCAGTTTATAATTAATAGAAGCTTCAGTGAATTTATTTGGGACTAGAGGTCTGTGGGTCCTAACGTGACAGAAACTCCATCTTTATATGTGAGGTAAATGTTCACCAGTATGATCTAGAGTAATCCCTTTTCTTTATAAATAGTTTATACATGTCCTATAATTATTGTTGTATGGCTTTTCCTGTGTATCATAGGGTGTTTTCTTTTAGTCATGGCGTGGCTGTTGAACTCTGGAATATTCAGCAGCTATACTCATCTAAATGAGAACTACTTAAGAATAGATCCATTAATTTTCAATGATAGAGTCTCATGAGGCCACTCATGATTTGTAGAATGTCTAGATCATGGTTAATAGGAGAAAAGGCTCACAAGGCCAGATGTATCCTCAAAGTTATATAGATAATTAATGGCCACTGCAGGGAGATTTTCTTTTCTTCTGTGGTACAGCTACCCATAAGTTGATCTTGACCCTGGAAGTAACCCTTCATCCACACTCCTGAAAGCAGCTCTACTTAAACTCACTACTTCACCAAGCTACCTTTAGGAGATTTCTTTGGTCTGTTGCTATTCACCTCATCTGGGATAAATAAGCATTTGTTTATTTGCACAGAAAAGTTCCCACAACATTAGAGCTTTATAAATAAATGCCCATTTACTCCACATAGGGCACAATGACAATGGCATTATTTCAGCCAAGTATAGTTTGGTGAAAGTTTTAACTGTTATTCCTTTTCACTTTGCCATAGTGTGGATGGAAGCTTGAGTGCGGAATGACCTCATAGGCTATATATTTGAATGTTGAGTCACAAGTTAGTGAAACAGTTTGGGAAGGATTAGGAGGTATAGTTTTGTTGAAGTAGATCTGGCCTTGTGTCAGAGGTACTTGTTGAAGGAGGTATATCACTGGGAATGGGTTTTGAGATTTCCAAAGACCATACAGGCCCATTCTCCCTCAGTCTGCCTGATGCCTCAAGATCAGGATGTAACTCTCTCAGCTACTGCTCTAATGCCAGGCCTTTCTGCTTCCCACCATAATGATCATGGACTGACCCTCTAAAACTCTAAGCAAGCCCATAGCACAATAGTTGGCTTGGTTATGATGGCTCTTCACAGTAATAGAACTGTAACTAAGACACATAGTAGGAGTAATTTATTCTCAGTAGCTTGACCAGTTATGAATCACCACATTAACTGACACAAAGAAGTTGCTTTTCACAATAAAGCCTGCCAAAAGTAGTAATCTATAGGTGTAATTTAAATATTTAGAAATCTCCTTAATAGTCAGGACTCATTATATTCATTGAAGAAAACCATAGCAATTGCTTGCACATAGGGGCCTATTACCTCCCTAGCCACATACTTTTGCTCTAACTTACCAAACCAAACATAAATCAATTCTTGTGGAGCAATCTTTAAGTCCATCTGAAAAACATTTGGTTACATCTATAACAGTCATGCCAGTCTTGCATTATGCTTGACATCTTGGTAGTTTTGATAGTTTTTATGTTTGAAGTTAATTTTTCAACTTGGGAGGATTTAGAATCACCAAGAAAACCAAGGTCTGGGTAGGTCTGTTAGGGACTTCCTGATAGGTTTGATTGAGGTGGGAAATCATGCCCTAATGAGGGTGCTAGCATTCCAAAGGTACAGGGGCAAGGAATTTCTATAAAAGAAAGAAAAAGCTAGCTGAGTATGAGCATTCAATTCTCAGATTTTTGACAGTAGAAACTATATTTCCAGCAACCTCATATTACTACTAGCAGCCTCATACCTTCCCTGTCATGATAGAACCCAGATTCAAATTCTGAGCCAAAATAAACATTCTTTTTCCTTAAGTTGCTTGTGTCTACTTTCAGAATGCTCATTATTGGTTCCAAGTTTTATCACTATTACACCAAACACAAAACTGCTACTACATAAACAATGCATGGAGTCTCACATCACACATTTAAAAGTAGCTATATTGAAATAATTTCCTCGGGTCCTTCATCCTCAGTAAGATCAACATTAGTAGCACATTATATCAACCATGAAACTGTTCTTCCCCAACATGTCTTTGGGGTACCAGAATGAACATTGATTATATTATGTTCATAATATAATTATATTATATTATGCTTTTTCTGTGGAGATAGGGTACTTAGAATAAACCAAAGACAGATCTCATCCAAGTCTGTATTTGTGAGCCAATGTGTGTATTATAATTACAGGAACATGTGGAGGGTTACTTATGGGTGCATGTGTAGCTCAAAGGCAACTGTATCACCAAAGTGCCCACCACAGCAGATACAAAAACTCACAGAAACAACATGGCTAGAACCCTGTGCCAAGCTTGTTGGCTGCTCCACTGAAGTCAACTGTTTGCTTGTTATATGGCTTCTGGGAGGTGGCACATGAATTTTACTACTTTGTTTATCATTTATGTCATTACATTGTCTCATATTTCTTTCATTCATTTGTTCTTTCCTTGACTACTTTCTATTCATTTTGATAGTTTGTAAACATTGAAATGTGGGTAAGTCTTGGCTTCTATATTTTCTCTTTTCTTTCTACACTCAATAGAATTATGTTCTCAATTACTTCCTTTAATCAATGAGGTATCTAAAATATAATATACACTACTAAGAATGTTGAATGCCTTGCTATATTCTACTTTGATAATTTCTGACATCTGTTTTTTAATTAATTAATTTGTTGTACTTTTGAGACCAGGTCTGTCTATATAACACATGCTATCTCCAGCTCCACAGCATCCTCCAGACTGAGCCTGCTGAATATTGGGATTAAAGGTATGTGTCATCATGCAACTCTTTAGTTAATCATGCCATATGCCTTGGTTTGTGCTTTACTTTCCTTTTTGTCTTGTACAACACACAAATTTGTTAGAAATTCCTGTTGACTATGTGCCTAAAATATAACAATTTTCATCCCATCCACCATGAGCACATTGGTAGAGGCCATCATTATCTGTGGTCAAGATTATTGCAATGGACTACTAACTCATGAACTTTTTCCCTCATGCAATATTATCTCACAAAATCAGCCACATCAGGACTCTGTGCTAACTAGATAATAACATCTGTTATGATGGTATTCCTCATCTACCTGAGAGTAATGGCCAAAAACCTTTACATAGCTTAATAACAATAGATACTCTATAACATTATCAAAGTATGGATTGACTGCCAATTTGATGTCATCTATAATAAACTAGGAGATGAGGCTCTTGGCATGCCACTAGATTTAGATGTCCTCAGAGAATGTCTGTGAACGATTATCTAGATAATATAAATTGAGATGAGAGGACCCATTTTGAAATGGGAAGCATTATTACATGGACTATGTTTCTGAAACTGAATAAAAAATGGAAAGTTAACCGAGCCCATGTATTGATTATCTAGATAATATAAATTGAGATGAGAGGACCCATTTTGAAATGGGAAGCATTATTACATGGACTATGTTTCTGAAACTGAATAAAAAATGGAAAGTTAACCGAGCCCATGTATTAAAAATTCCCTTCTTCTTAATGTGGACACTATATGGTTAGATGCCTCCTACTCCCATTTTCATAACATCCCCTGACACTTTAAGCCTCTAAGCCTTTCCTTAAGTTGTTTTCAGCATTTTGTCACAGCAAAAAGACAAGTACCTTATACAGAAAACAACACCCATTAGAAAACGAGTGGTTCCATCAGGTATTGTGAGTCTATGCCAGCATTTTTGTATTATAATATTTTGGAATTACATTATTTGTCTGCCAGGCAGTTTCTGATGTCTCAGATTTATTCAGCTTCAGCAGATCTGATATCTAAATTTACTTAAAATCCATGTTAATAAATATTCCTAGAATTTTCTACTATGTTCATGTATTGATTATTTTTCCCAAAATGAATGATCCTTTGTCTTGTTTCTCAGAACTGGCACACATATTTTCCAAACTTTGGGCAGTATGAATTAATGAAATCTGTTCATTCTTTCATTTCAGCCTCTTCCTGAGACTGACATTTTAATTTTTACTCCCTGAAGCATTCTGAGATCTGATTCTATTTATAAATCTGGACACACCAAGCAGTAGTGGGAATAGGACGTGAGGAGACCTGGCCTTGTAGCTCTTTTGTCTTTTAAGAACAGCATAAATGCAACCATGTCTTGAAAAGCAATTTTCCTGGGCCATTCAGTTGGGCCTAAATTGTGAGAAAGGTGTTTTCATATGAAAGAACAGAAGAGCAACATCAGAGTCCTGTGATGTGAGAAATATTCAACCAAGTACTGCAGTTTTGAAAATGACAGTAGCCTGGAAAAAGAAAGTAGTGGTTTTCCCCAGAGTCTCTCAGGAGGAAGACAGACTTGATTGACCATTCAGTTGATCCGATTTAGGATTTTGACCTCCTACTGTGCTTCAACAGTAATTTGAAACTAACATAGGTATCTTTAGACAGACAACTGCAGGCATGTGCATCTGATTGACAAAATCAGATCACCCCACTCAGTGAGATGGGTCTCTGAGAAGACATAGGTCTTTAGGTTTTCCAAGATCAAGTAAGTTATATCCAACCATAAATTTTTTGCAGGATTTTTAGATTCTTAGTTAATGTTTATATGCTCAATAACTATCAAATACATTCTATTTGTTAAACTGAATATTAATTATAAGTAGCACAAAATGTATTAAAGCTCCATGAAACACTAAGTTATAAATACAGGAGGTAGGGTGTTATATTTCATGTGCTCCCTTTAAAGTAAAATTACAATATGTTTTATTTAATTCACATTCTTAGTTTACACTCATTATTTCCTTATACCTAAAGTATGCATATATAACTTGTATGTAAATTGTATGTACAGAATGCATTATAGCATCGTAAATATACAAACTAAACATATCCAAATGATAAAATATAAGGCAGTTCACACAGGGTGTTTATAGGTTAGTATTTGATTGGAAGAATTTTATTTCTTATAAGGGCATATTGATTATCTAAAATAATATATTTTCTTACTATTCACCTGCTAGGCAACACTACACGTAGTTGTATTCTCAGCTTTTACACATCACGTTGTTGATGGCTCAGTTGGTCCGTAACCACAATTAGCAACAGTGTCAATTTGGACATTTGGATTTCTAATTTGAATGTTTACCCACTCGATATATTATTAAAGAAAGCATTTAAAATTGAAAGTGGAAATGAACAAACTATATTAAATGCATGTATGGAAGTCTCATAATGAAACCTATTATAAGTTGAACATGATAGCCATGCTTATAATTCTAGACTCCCAAGAGTCTGGGACAAAAGCATTGCATTCCAGAACTCTTAACCTACACAATGACCTCAGGAGATTTAGCAAGGAAGGAAACTTACCAAGTCTTGTCTCAAAAATAAAAATTAGTGGTTTATTTGGGGACTTGGGCAACAAAAATTAAAGTAATCTGAAGTGTGTATTATTACTTGCAGTCACTAATAGATATTTTGATATTACTCTTGATATCTGTTATTTTATATCTATTGATTAATATGGCCCCAATATCATCCCACTCACTGCCCCTGGTAATCAATTTCCTATCTTCAACATCTTCACATTGCACATGCAGGTAAAGAATATTTGCATTTTGCTGAAGTTGATTATTTACTGATAACTTGCTAGCATCTTCTTTCTTATTCCTACTTGGACAATATCTTTATTCTACATATATGGTACATCATCTTTTTAAATCATTATATTACTGAACTACACAATTAGAATTTTTCTATAAAATTACTGAAGACCTTGCATGTAAACATGCTATTGTTAACTCTGTGAGAACTGACAAAAGCAGAAATGTTTCATTATGATATTTTATTATGAGTGACTGTAAGAGAGAAAAAATCAACAACCACATACAAGCTTACAAAAGAAAAAGTTTAAAATATTCTTTGTATTATTGTGACAAAAGCAACTCAAACTTGTTTTCTGTTGTTGATTTTTACAGGAGAAAGGCTCCTGTAGCATGCCAATTAATCATTCTGGAAGGTGACAGGGACAGATTCTGTGCATTTAAGGTTTGAATGAAGGTCACTAATTTCAATCTAGAGTTCTAAAAGTGAAAAGAACATTAGTACTGTACATGTGTCTTTAGAACCTTCTCAAATATTTGCAAGTTCACCAGCAATGATGGAAGAGACACACCTTTAAAAGCATTGGTACTTATGATAAAGATGATCGTGAATTGAAAGTGCTCCTTCAAATTCCTGCACTGCAGTCTAATTTTCTATTTTACTAGCATTCTACATGTAACAGAGGAAATTCCTAAGTTTTGTCAAGTTATAGAAAATTGCATAGTCTTCTACAACTCAGAATTTATCTGTCTGACCAGTTGAGGTAGTTAAAATAGAGAGGTCATTTCTAATTTTGTCTTTGCCTGTTTGGAAAAGAAAGATATTCTTTGGCTGGTGAATGTGATTGTTGCTGTGCAAATGGGCTGGAGTCCAAAGAATGTAACACAGTGTTATCATAAAAGTGTTGACGTTTATTTATTATAGCACCATTGAGACATTTTGAAGTTGGAAATGGTAAAAAAATAAAACAAAAAGCATTTGAACTGTACTGGGTGGATAGAATGGCAAAAAAATGTATTCTTTTTTGGTCAAATTATATTTTTTTTCCAAAAATTTGGAAATAAATAACTGGAATTTAGTTGTCACTTGCACTGGCTGACAAGATTATAACAAGAACACATGGATGCGGTTTTGTTTTGCTGGGGTTTCAGAAAGAGTTTGGCTTATAAAAAGCAAACAGGGCCAATGTCCACACCAAATTCTTGATCCGGACCACCGATGTCATAGGGTGCAATATCTATGATGGGTAGTCTCAGGGCCTTGCGTGTTCGATATTCAAAGACTGTTTTGCTCCATTCCCCAGTGTGTTTCTATTCAAAAGAGGAAAAGATTGTGTAAGAAAAGAACCAGAACATTACATTTACTTAGATACTCTCCTTCACTGATCATGTTAGAAAAGTCTTCGGCTCTTATGAAGTAGTTAGCCCACATGGAAACTTCTAGGCATATGAGAATTTCTGTATTTGAATTTTAATGCACCCAGAAAGAGATTGCCATAGGCTAACCCACTCTCAAGCTTGGTTCTAGTTGTTGCTTTTATATTATAGTTGCTAAGAAGTGGGTGAGTCACTCACAATGGGAGTGGTTAGCATCAGAAGTGAGTTCCTCCTTTTAATAAGTTATGAGAAAAAGAATAGATTTTAAGTCAGACTTTATATCTTCAAAGTTTTAAAAAGTTATGTCTGGTGCAGCTTATGTAATAAATAGTATATATAATTTACAGTAAATATTCCCAGTTATCTAAATTGTTTTTTTAGTTAAATTTCAATCATTCCTATTTCACCTGTTTTCCATCTAGAAGCTAGGGTCTATTCAATTTTTATAATCTGTAACATTTTCTAGAATAAATAAATAGATTTTAAATAATTCATGCCACTAGGCAGCTTTTGTCTCCCTTACTGATTTTATTTCTTCTTGGTAAAATAGTCTGGATGATTAAGCAACAAATTTTGATGTTATCTGCTATTCTGCTTCAAAGATACTGTTACTTACAGCACAGCCATCCTCGAGAACTGTGTAAGTGAACTTGCTGTTTCCTTCAGCCTTGAATTCCCCTTCATTTGATCCCATGAGTTTTAGAGACTTCTTTACATTGCCACTGGCCTGATCCATGTAGGCAATGCTGTTCTTACAGTGGTATGTAATGTTCTGGGAGGCCCGGCTGGAGAGGAGCCTGAGGTAAGCCAGCTGTACATCAAGGACATCTTCAGGAAGATCAGGATTGCCATAGCTGAACTGTAACCAGACAAAAGAATACAACTAAGGCTGTTACTGCAGCCTCAGATAAGGGATTCGTGCAATATCAGCATAGACATTGAACTGTAAGTTCTTCATATCTGTTATATGATTACATTTTTTTTGTATGCAGAAGTAAGTGCCTAGCAGGTAGAGAAAGCTGTTTACATTCAACTGACCTGATTAACTTAGCTTTTTATAGGAGTAATAGTTTTCTAACCAGACAGGAGTTTGCAGTATTCTACTTAGTAACCGAGAAGTAAAAGGAAAAAGAAATACAATGGCAGGTTTGAAAGGTGTATCTTTTCTTACCTGAAATCCACCATTCATAGATTCTCCAAACCAAACATGTTTCTTTTCAGCAGAGGAATCTGTCCACCAGTTCTTCCGTGGAACAGTCATAGGACTAGCATTTATGCATGTTTCCCCGGTTTCCATGTTACAGAACACTTTGATAGCATCCATCTTGCAACCCTGGTTAGGATCAACCCAATATTCTCCTGAAAAGTCACCGGAAGAGACAATGGGGATTGGTTATAAAATTCAGAAGTGGAGCCTGGGACAGAAGGTTTGCTTGTTTATTTGGTTCAGAGTATTGAGTGCTAATGCATTTGTGTGTAATTAATAGCATGTCTGATTGATATTTCTGAAGTGAAAAGATAGTAAGAAATATATAAGCACTACAATAATAAAAAGTAATGCCATTGACTGATATATATAGATTGGTGTGTTTTACTAGTCTAATGTTAAAGATAACATTCTGGTCCAGATTTATGGCATCATGGTTTAACTTAGCTGATATTTAGTTCCTATTTTAAGTAATGCCCAAGGTTACTCTGAGTACAAGTAGTGGTCTATGTCAAGGTATTTAAAAGTTGACATAATTTTGAAATGATATTTCAAAATTTGAAAATAATGGAGTAATTTTAAATTGATTATAATTAGTGTATTTTAATATTAAAAATAAAATTAGCCATTCCATAGTAGATGATAGAAAAACATTGAAATTTAATCATTAGTTCACTAAAATGAAGTCTAATAAACATATAGTACAATAATCAAAATTATGCCTATCTAACTGTAGGAAGAGGATGATAAATGCCATTTAATCATTTAAATAATTTTTGTTTTGATGTTTAGACATACTTATGTTAAATTTTTGTAAGACTGTCCTTAAATTTTCTTATATTTGAAATATTTTGCAGTTACTTATGTTTTACTTTATATACACCTTCAAATATTGCATTTCCCCCTTTACTGTCAAGTGTTTTCAACTTACTTAGCAATATTCGGACAGTATATTGGCTTTGAAATATTTTCAACCAGAAAAGTTTTCTTGGTAAATTCTAGTAGATTTCTCTGTAAGTCTACAGCTGCGAGTGACAAAGACCCAAACATACCACTCTTGAGTTCAGGATGGCAGAATTTCAGGTCTCTGCAGTTGCGAGCAGGGTTTTTGCGAGAACCATCAGGACTAATGAGGCTTTCTATTTGTCCATTAACAGATTTGAGTGAAGACATAATCTCCTCGGTGTTGATCTTGAAATCCATTGGTTCATCTCCATAATATGGTGAAAACCCACCAGACTTTTCACCTCCACCTCCAAGGGCGGCAGCACCTCCACCACAACAAGGGCCAGGTGCACCAGGAGGTCCAGGGGGGCCTGGCTGGCCAGGGTGGCCTGGAGAGCCCTAGGTGGATAAAAATATGCATCACAGAAGTGTTTTTCTTGGTTTTCCACTGAAGGCCTGTGTCACTTGTCTAGGAAAATGGATTACAAGCAATGCTCATATGTTGCCACAATTGCTTTAATTAAAAATATATAGATGGTTTTGTAGGCTCATGATTGTTGATTTATAGCAAATGTAATTCATTACCTATAAATGTGTTATTTTATTATGTAAGAAAAATAGTATTGAGGACAAACTTCATCATTTCTCCTGCATAGAGATATAACCAAATAGCCCAGAAAACATAATTCAAATACTGACAGGAGAAGGAATAAAACAGAGACTTTATCTTTTGGTCTCACATTTTCCATTACCCTTGTATCTTTGTGCTTTCAACTTACTGGTTTTTCATCTGTCACATGTTTCTTTATTAAAACAATGTTTTGTTTTTGTTTTTAACTACATTTGCCCCAATGCTGTGGAGTATGAAGGCACTAGCCATAGTTTTATCAGTAGCAAAACAGGGATTGTAAAGACTATTTAATTAGTAAAATTTGTACAAAAATAAAATTATATATATATGAGTTTTTTGGTGTGAGATTAGCATGGCATAGATTATTTGTCTAGTTTAGTAAATGTCATTGTATCGAAAAATCACTCATCAAACTCTATTTTTTTCCATGTTACTGTAGCATAAAAAGTCTTAATGTAATCAAGACTGTGTCAAATACCTCAGTTTAAAAACAATGCGGTGTTTGTAAAACAGTGGATTACAATAAATCAAGTTGTGTATATATAAGCAGTATCTTACCTCAGATCCTCTTTCACCTCTGTTGCCTCGAGGTCCTGGTGGTCCAATGGGACCTGGGTGTCCACTTGTTCCGTCTTTTCCAGGAGGCCCATGTGGTCCAACTGGTCCCTAAAGAAATGAACATGATGTTATGATGCTAGAATATGTTCCTGCAGTATAAACATTTTGAGATGTGTGCTTGCTGATGTACTTCTATGACACTTACTCTGGGACCTGCAGGTCCAGGACTACCAACCGCACCCTGATGACCAGCAGCACCCTGTAAAAGGAGGAAACAAAGATCAGTCAAGATCTCCCATGGCTTATGGAAGGGATTGTTTAAGTTTGGTCCAGAACACAATGATCATGATGAGATAAACATCTCTCTTTTCATTTTTTCATGCCAGACCATTATTTTAAATTTGCTCTTGAGTTCATGCCTTCTAGTTTATATGTTCAGAGGTGGAAAGTGTTCTACTCTGAATCTCTCTCATCAGTCATGTAGTGAAGGGGGGTTTGCAAAAGTAGAAGGACTTACAGGGGAACCTGGGGGACCTGGGTTGCCAGGGAATCCTCGATGTCCTTTGATGCCATTGGAGCCACGTTCACCAGTTTCACCTTTGTCACCTCGTGGACCTTGGGGACCCTTTAGAAATATATTTCAAATTATGGTCATTGCTATACAAACATATTGAGAAAATAAAATCGAATTTATAATAAGTCTGTTACAGCTTACAGCCATCAAAAGACACTTCACAAATAACAAAAATTGTTTCAGTTTAAATTTTGGATTGATAATTGCAATCCTCATAATTGATGTTTGTATGATTAGCTGCATAGAACATTTAGTTTAGAAGACAAATATAAGTTTGCATTTTTCTCCATAGTCCTAGCCATTTTCTAGACATTTCAAAAGCGACAGAGTGCTCTCTTACACTCTAAAATGAGTCTAAAAACACAACAGCACAAATGCTCAGTACTTACAGGAGGTCCCCGAGATCCAGCAGGACCAGGAGCACCAGAAGGACCAGCAGGTCCCTAGGAAGCAAAAAAACAAGTGAGCAGCAGATATGGGAGTGAAAAGAGTCACTTACACACCCCCATTTAAAAAAAGTTGAGTGTGCAGGAAGGACAGGAGGATCTGAGCGGAATGGGGGAGGCGATGCACGATCAAATATATAAAAGTTAACTATAATTTTTAATTTAATTAAAAAATTAAATACAATGACCAGTTCTAAATTTTACAAAAATGAAAATAATTCTCCTTAAACAATTACTAGATTTGTTTCGGTGGGATAATAGTACACACTATTATTGGAAGTGCCTATTGCTCTATCCTTCAAAATCTCTTCCCTTCCTCCATCCTTACAAAGGTGTCTAAACAAATGAAGCAGGAAAAGAGAATTCTGTTAATTCTAACTGCATTCCTGCAGCAAATAGGCAGATGTCCCAATTAATACTGAAAGTCATCTGCACAGGCCTATCACAAGAGGCAGAAGTAACATCCTATCCCAACCCCAGTCTCTTTTTTGAGAAAAGCATATTAGAACTCACTGTTTCTCCTCTGTCACCACTTTTCCCAGCTGGACCAACAGGACCAGGTGGTCCTGGATGACCAGGAGCGCCTGGGGCACCAGGAGAGCCATTTTCACCACGATCGCCCTGGAACAAACACATGGATTTCACATATTTGTGACAGTTATCTCATTTAATTCTGCATGCCTACTGTACACGGATTTGTTATACCTTGCCACCAGGAGATCCGTCTCGTCCTGGCTGACCATCTGATCCAGGGTTTCCCTGGAGAGAGGGGGAAGAGGAGAGTGATGAGTATTATCCAAATACTATGCAAGTCTTTTATTCTTTTTAAAGATTTCTAACTGGTGTACAGAGCATGAGATACCACTATGGCATTTTTGAGCAAAGAATACTTCAGTAAACTTTCCTTCTCTTTCATGTCCCCATCCCCTTACTGTCTGTCTCCTAGTGGAAGCAAAATGTTGCTTTTGGTGACAAGAAGTTTCATATATTACAATGTGGCTTATTTCTTTGAAGCATTGTAATTCTTTGGCAGATGTTTAGGATGTGTATTTTCTTAAAATTTCACAAAATAATATGAGGAGAGTAAGAATAAAAAGCCTTTAAAATGATATTTACATTACAGCTAGCAAATAATTTTTGAGAAATGAAGATCTAAATTTATGATGGAAATCTTAAGTTTACTCAATATTTCCACATTAAATATAGCTCTCAAAATCACTTAGCATCTTGTTAAATATATTTTTAATATACAATATGAATTAAAAATTAAAAATAATTACATATGAATAAGGAGTATTTTTATAAAAAATTATATGTTGTAATTTTATTTATTAACCTGTTTTCTAAATTAATTAGCAGTTGTATCTCCTTCATTAAAGATTTTTTTGGGAGACATTGTTGGTCATCAGAGAAGGAAGCAGAGTATGGTTACATGGACATTTTAAACTGGACAAATGGTTCAATGGCTACAGGCACTTGTGACTAAGCTTGATAACTTGAGTTCACCCCTGGGGAGCTACATGGTGAAAGATCTTGAAGGCTATTCTCTGACCACTACAGGTATAGCATGGTTCCTATGTGCTCAAGTGTACACACACAAACACAATTAAATAAATATAAAGACAATATATCAAACAATTTGAATATTAGCTGATTGGCTGAACATTTTCTCTGTATTGCTACTTACATCCCTTCCAGGTTCACCAGCTGTACCAGGTTGACCAGGAAGACCTTGGGGTCCAGGAGGGCCACGTTCACCATTATGACCACTGGCTCCTGGCTTTCCACTTTCACCCTGTGCAAAAAGAAGTTAATGACATTTTACTTTAAGACACCAACTAGTAAAGTATTACTGGATTTCTTTATTTTGGAGGGCAAATTTGTTTTATTAAATTTCTATTGATGTTCAACTTTCATGAAATCATGCCCTTCATAGGGGAAAAATTGGAAGAGCAAGCATTTTTGGGGGTTTCCTAACTGCTCAGTGATTGAAATGGCAAAAAGCTTTTTTAAAGCATTTGGTGGTGAGGAACAGAAGCGTATGGGTAGAGCAATAGAAATTATAATGGTAAACAATCACTTTAGTGACCCTAGAATAAGGATTTATTAGAACCTTGCTAGACATGCTAAATACTTTTAAATTTCTTGCTGTTATTTTTCTGACATATTTTGAAAATGATGCATAAAGTATTATATTATGGAATCTGACATAAATGAAATTGTGTTAGCTTATTTGGTGATTGCATAATTCAGATACTGAAAAAACAAGATTATTTTTCTGTGACATTGGCTTTGTATATATTCAAGGCTTGTTTATGACTTGCATTGCTTGTGATTTTGGAATGATTTAAAAGTTTGTTTATGTAAACCTAGAAGTGTCAAGGTCACCTCTTTCATAATTTGCACTTGACTAGAAATGCTCTCATATCTGATACAGTGAAAACAAATCTCTACACCTGTGAAAGGAAACAAGAATCCAGTGTAAGGTAACTACACTTACCTTGATACCTTGAGGCCCAGGGCTACCCCTAGGACCTGGCATGCCTGGTGGTCCAGCAAGACCTCGTGCTCCAGTAAGTCCTGCAATTCCAAGTGGGCCTGGGGATCCCTGTTGTAATAGATAAGGAAGATTCCGTTCATTTCTATATAGTTATAATTTCCTTATTAAATTTGTTATCAAAACATATGGTCAATAAACAGAACAACAGAGCCACTCACGGGAGGGCCCTGAGCACCAGGTGGTCCCTTCTCTCCAGGTTGACCAGCATCACCTTTTGGTCCAGCTACTCCAGGGTTGCCAGGGGAACCGCTGTTACCGGCAGGACCTGGAGGACCATCCTTGCCAGGAGCACCGCTAGGCCCTGGGGGACCTGGGTTACCCTGCAAATAATTGAAATTTAAACAAGTATATTAAGAGTTTTGGGCTTTTTTCCCTTACATTTTACTTATTTTAAATTTTATATAAGATTTGATAGATGTATATTAAAATATCATTTTCACATCCTAGATATATGAAGTCTTTCTGTAAGACACATTGAAAAAAGACTGGGAAATGCTTACATTGTTCCCAGGAGGACCAGGAAGACCACGCCCACCAGGAAAGCCAGCAGCACCCTGTGAAACAGAAACATCCTCTTTAGTGCAGAACTAGAACACAAATCTGCACACACACAAATGTAAAGAGAAAGAGCCAGGACCTGAATTCCATCTTAAAGTCATTTATGGTTTGTACCTCTGCTTTAAATTTACACACAGCTGCCAATGACTGACTGACTTTCACCTTCTCTCTGTGGCTCTAGTGACATTAGGTGGGCTTTACATAGACTGGACTCATCTATTCAGTAATGGGTCATTGAGTGATGTTAAGAGGATCAGTACTCACAGGACCACCAGGACTGCCACGTTCACCCTTGACACCCTGAGGGCCAGGAGGACCCTAAACACAAAAGGGGAGGAAAGGCATGTTAAAGTCAGCACCAAAATAAAAATATAACACAAGTATTAAGCATTAGGAAACTAGTAATGTTCTCCTAAAGAGTAAGAATTCACATATGATTATATCTAGACTACCGAAACCAAAATTCAAATTAAGGACTACATTCCTGTAAAGATTACATTCTCCTCCCATAACACAAAATCTTATATGAAATGTTAAATGATTAATAAACCGAACTGTTATGCATAGCAATAAGACTTACAGCAGGTCCAGAACCTCCAGGGAGTCCTGCAGGTCCAGGAGCGCCTCCTTCTCCTTTCTCTCCAGGGGCACCTCTTTCTCCTTTCGCACCTGGTTCACCATTCTGTCCCTGCACATAGCAACAGTGACAGCCTGTGAGCTGACTTCTTTCACAGTGCACAAGGGCTGTGAATTTGAAAATGAGCATCGTTGTGTTGGCTTGCCATGTTGCCCAAGCATAAAGAGGGATAGGTGTTTAAGTTGCCTAAAAATTGCTAAAGAAGATTTGAAGGGTAAAGTGGCCAAAGAAAGACTGGAACCAGAGTATCTTGTGTCTACTTGTTTCCAGCAAGATGGTAAAATGAGCATTGAGAGGTTCAAGTTTAGACATCCATACTTACAGGAGCACCTGGGAAGCCAGCAGGTCCTGGAGGCCCATGTTCACCTCTCTCACCCTGAAGGAAAATATATTGTTAGTCACAATGAAGGCTTTCCCCACAGGGATCATACTGTGTCCTCTGAATCATCTCATCTTCCTTTAATGGGAAATGTGTCAATACAGCAAACACAGTTTAAACTAAAAGCCTGTTTTACTTGCTTTACTTCTTAATCAAAATTGGAAAGGAACACCAGAACTGTTGATTTCTTCTGTCTCTGGACTGTGATATAACTTTCAAGGGATATATCTTCAAAGTGTTTAAATATTAAAACATTTAAATATATAATTTCTAAGTATAAAGTATTTTAAACATGTCAAAAGTGTAAGATATCAACTAATACATTGATTAAACATAAACACATAGCAAAAGTTTTGTGATTTGGAAAGTGCTCCTGGAAAAGTTTAAGAAATGTTCATTTAGAAAGGTATGCTATATTTCAATGTATGTACTTTCCCCAGAGTTGTTAGGTAATAAACTACTTTAAAAATAATCTTCTGTGAATTTTAATTTTTAAATATTTTCTTGCATCTTATATATTTTAAAGACAGTCATATGTGAAGATAAGAGTACCCGGGGCAAGGCTGCTAAAACAAGGCAATAGCCTGTGTGGGGTTAAGAGGATGTTGAAAATGCCTTAACACTTACAGGGCCACCTCGAGGTCCAGCTATTCCTGGAAGTCCAGGGGCACCACCTTCACCCTGAGGGAAAAAAAGCAAATGATGCTGTCACTGGTCTGTATCTACTAAAGCAAAGGATGTCTTTTGCTTCCAATAGTGTTGTTTGTTACCTTATCTCCAGGCTGACCAGCTGGGCCAGGGGGACCAATAGGACCAGCAGGACCCTGCAGAAAGATGGGTTTTAGTTTGAAAGAAATAAACATCATTTCTTTTATTAATCAGAGTGTGGAGGCTCTCATCTACTAAAGTGGATTGGTTTTTGTTCTCTCATGGATCAAATGATACATTCATTGCTATGTATTCTGTGAATATGATCATAGGAGGTAGATGAATTTAGTGGGTGCATTGATTCATTATTTTTTGCCTCTATAAGGGAAGATAAACAAAATGTGATATAAGATCTTATTGGAATAACTTTTAAAACTGTGTTTCTTAGCAATACTATTTACTTTGAATTTTATTAACAGATCATGATAGTCATCCCTGCATTTTTTTAAATACTATTAAGGATTCTCTTCATTCTTAGGGCATGGTAGAACTATCAGGGAGTGACAGATGCATACTAAGAATTTGAACAGTCAAGTGATTAGTATCTTTTTAATCTCCAGAATGTGTTCACATGGTCTTATTTAATAAGAGCATTTTTTTGAAACAGCAAAAGCTAAAGTAGGGTCTACCACACATTGTATATTATCAAGGCCATTTCTCATAAATGTGAATACTCACCCTTGGCCCATCCTTTCCTGGAGCTCCATCAGCACCAGCTCCTCCTGGTTCACCCTGCCAAACAAACACCAGTGTCGTCACCCAGTGAAAGTCAGCCAAGAAGAGAAACCCTCAGGATTTGCTGGCATTAGAGTTAGTATTTTGATCAATAGTTGCTGGACTCTATGTCAAATTTAATAAAATAAAATGACGACAATAATTTTGAAAATGGTTTCTGGCAGTCTGGCCTTCCTTTAATCTTCCTTTAACAAATTCTGTTTTATTGTAGAATCAAGATAAAACAACCAGTACCTTTTCACCCTTTGGACCAGGACTTCCAGGACCTCCTCTCTCTCCAGGCATCCCTTGTAGACCAGGAGAACCAGAAGTACCAGGGGGACCAGGGGGGCCAGCAGGACCCTGCAATGAGAAGATACATGGCAGATGACAGGAAAACAACTGAAGTGCATCATTTTAAGTTCAGGGCATCAGAAACTATAGTTACCTTTCCTCCCTCAGGGCCAGGGGGTCCAGCTCCTCCTCTCATACCAGGGGCCCCTGCAGTTCCAGGGGGTCCACGTTCTCCAGGGGCACCAGAGTCACCCTATCAGTCAGTGAAAATGTAACATCCACATTAGAAACACATTGTCAGAAAAGAAAAGCACTGTGAATTATATAATTTTGATTATGTCTACTAGGCTTTAGCATACTTCTTAAAAGTTTTTAAATTTTTATGAGTATAAAACTTTTATTAGTTGTTTGACAACAGGAATATTTTTTAAAAAATGGAAAACAAGGAAATGTGCATTTGTTCTGATTAACGTAATTACTGTAATTATTCATAGAAGTAAAGTTTACATTTCATTCACTAGGACAATTCTCTGTAGGGAGCCCATGCATTAGCAGCATTTCCTCTTGGGTGGCTGAGTCTGTGTGTTTATATTAACGTTAGAGAAATAAAGTATTCAGATAGAGCAAGTCCAATGCATTGGGAATGCTTGCAGTTTGTTTATATGGATTTTAGCTTCAAAGCAAACAACCTCCTTTTGGTTCAATGTACTAAAAAGAAAAAGAAAAAAAAAAAAGTGTTCCCCCAATCAGTTGCTCCATAACATTGTTTAAAAGTTAAAGTAGAAATTACCTTGCCCCCAGGAGATCCAGGTGCCCCAACTTCTCCCTTTGGCCCCTAGAAGATCGGAATTACATAGGATAAGCATTTGCCAGTATGCATTGGGTAAGTATAAGCAATACTGACTTCTGCTGTGCCCATATGTTATACAATTGTTTAAATCTGGAAGCAATGTGCTTTAATTAATTCTGTTGTTTTATGGCAAAATTTAAACTTTGTGTAACTCATGTTTGTTTTATTATTGTTTCTGAGACAGGGTCTCATGTAACTCAAACTCATTATGTAGTCAAGGATGTCCTTGAACTTCTGATAATCCCACTTACTTCTTCAAAGGAAATGGACATACAGGCAGTATTTGATGTATACTCTGCTAGAGATCTAATAGAGGGTTTCATACACACTATCAATTGCTATATATCATCAAAAACTCAGCTAAGAGGGTATACACAGTTGATAACAGATAAATGGGTTTTTTTGATTTTTTTAATGTAGTTGTTAACTTTGAAAAACAAGGTGCAACTTACAGGTTCACCAGGTTTTCCATTTTCTCCTGGAGGACCACTGGTACCAGGTATTCCCTGCAAATAAACAGAATAACATTTTGTGATCACTTTAAACATGGCTTTGTAAAAGTTTTTCACATGTAAACATATTTTCCAAAGTAGTTCACGACATTATTTAAACTAGTCACAGAAAGAGGGTGGCCTTACAAACCTGTGCTCACATCTGTATTTTTGTTTCTGTATATACAGATGTATTGATGAATGAGGGCAGGCGAATTTAGCTATATAGACTTTTTTTATTGTGATAGGAAGTAAGTGTGCATATAGAATTATAGAAGTTCAGCTCATTATTTAATAACTTTACATGTACATTCTAGAATAACCATAGAAGAAACTACTATTAACCTTTTATTCCATGGAGGAAAAGATTACAAATTAAGTTACAGATGAACATACAAATTAAGTTATAGATGAACATGTAGCAAAAATTTTGAAGTATATTTATGTCACAAAAAATAGTTATAAAAGGGAAATATGGAATTGTCTCTTAAAAGTTAATAACATTAAAATAATAAGCTCTTACTTGTAATCCTTGTGGACCAGGGGGTCCAGTATCTCCCTTGTCACCAGATGGACCCTATGTTGAGAAAATACAATTGTAAAATTGTCCTTTCATATTTAATCTACAGTTCCCATTTCAACAGGCCTACTGCTTATATTAAAGTTAAGTCTATAAAAACCAGGAAAATATTGGGCTATAGAAGTCTCTGAATCAAATTAAGTACAATATATAGTAAATGTCAGCATTTAACTCAATAATGAAATTAAGAAGTCTAGGAACTGTTTGTTGAAATATCATAACACAGTGCAGCCATAACATACTTTCTAAAGGCTTCCCCAGCTCTGTTTACCCCTATCTTTATCTTCAGTCATATGAGTACTTACAGTAGGGCCTGGGGGACCCTGAGGTCCAGTTTCACCATTCTTTCCAGCAGGGCCCTACAATAATGATAGTTAGGGAAGCAGAATTAATACATGTATCGGAATTTCTGAGGCTGGAGATGACTAAATTGATTAGACAGATGAAAAAGACAAAAGACACATACTGGAAGGCCGGGTCCTCCAGGGCCACCCCGTTCTCCATTCTTGCCAGGAGCACCCTAAAGAAAAGGGAAAGTGCTTACATGAATCTCCCCACAAAATACCCAGTCAAAGTCAAAAACCCCATTTTTTGACACATGCAAAGCCTCACTCTCTCTCTCTCTCTCTCTCTCTCTCTCTCTCTCTCTCTCTCTCTCTCTCTCTCTCTCACACACACACACACACACACACACACACACACACACACACACACAGAGCCAATTATACGTTACATTCATCTCGGACATTCTACTCAACTTCACATATTCTTCTATGGTTGAAGAAGATGCTAAGTCTTGAGTATCTTTGCATTTCCCTATGTAAGGTCAAAGTCCATCTGTTGAATATTTATTGGAGAAAGCAATGGTAGCACTTACATCATTTCCTTTAGGACCAGGGAAACCCATGACACCAGGCTGACCTCTGGGGCCAGATGGGCCAGGAGGACCAGGGCGGCCACTTTCTCCTTGACTTCCCTAGTAATAAAAAATTCTGCTTTAATCAGAGTTTGATGAATCAAAGTACCATATGCATGCATGCAGTAAAATCTAGCCAAAGAATGCCTCCTCTTTTTTTTACTGGGCTAATTAGAAGGGATGTCATAATTGTACATACAGGAGGTCCTGGTTTCCCATCATTGCCTGGTCCTCCTGGGCTTCCGGGCACACCCTAAATGAAAAATATAACTGTCAGGTGACTTAAAATGAAAAGGTACAACATACTCGAACAATTTTGAGATTTACATGTTTATATGTAGCCTTGTAAATGTACTCCCATTTTTCTGTTAAAGAAATCATCTTAGTCAAATACTAAATTTTCTTTCCTTCCCTTCATCTGTCTTAAAGGAATTTAGCATGTTTACTTTAAGCCTTCTGAAAAGTATTGTCTGGTTAAAGTTGGTCTGGGTCTGTCATCACTTGTTTGTCTTTCTTCTTACCACATCACAGCAGCAACATTCAAACAAATGTGTCTCCTCACCCTCATTCCTGGGCCTCCTGGGGCTCCGTCTCTGCCAGGTTCTCCAGCCACTCCTCGGGGCCCTGCAGGACCTGGGCCACCACGCTCCCCAGCAGGACCCTAGGTTGTGAGATAACAAACCTTAGAGACTTTTGACTGAATTAGACACTGACACTCTTGATATGTGACTAGTGGCATTATTTGACCTCTCAAGAAGAGTTGTTCATCTTGCTGAGTTCCTTTCTTTAAGCTCATATAGTTTTAGCTTGGAATGTCTTATTGGGAGACAAGATTGAGGCAACTGTGATGAATATCCCATGCTTGCAACAAACTATTAATTGGACTTAGGTGTACGTTTATGTGTGTTTAAAGTTAAGAATCATTAGCTTTTAGAAGTTATTTTTGAGCTTTCAATGTGCTTCCAGGTGCTATCTGCTGTTAGTGACATGGGATTAGTGATTCTCATTCACTGACAGAAGAGGTGATTCCACTCATCACAAATCCCAGGAAGTATAGAGGCAGGGACTAGAGTCATGAGAAAATGATTTGTGTTTTGTCATTCTGATACATTTTTTTCCAGGTATTTATTTTTCCACCAATGAGATAATGTATAGAGGAACTGGAGTGTTTACCTTTTCTCCTGGGATGCCATTTGGCCCTGCAGGTCCTCGGAAGCCAGGAGCACCCTGGGAACAATGACAGTTAAATATTTCAGTCTAAAATATTAAAACTTGTTCATGATTCATGGGTAGCAAGGTAGATATTCTTATGTTGCAAAGTTCTTTAAATAAGAGTCAGGGATTAAATTAATTTAGTGGTAGAGCATTGCCCACCTAGTAAAGGCCATGAGGTCACTTCCCAGAACTAAAAAATTAAAACTGAATAAGACAAAACCAAAACTCTGAAACAGTGAAAAAGACTAAGTCACAGAATAATGAATCAACCAAGGCACAAACATAAGAGAAATAGGCAAACTGAAACTCTTCAGGGTTTTCAGTTTAAATTGGATACACACAAAACAAAACAAAACAAAACAAAAACAAAAACAAACAAACAAACAAAACAAACAGTGGATAGAAGGATGTGGTCATGTACACCTTCAATCCCCACACTTGTGAGGCAGTTAGGAGTCCCTAAGTTTGATGTCAGCCTGTAATGAGAAACCATGTAAAAGCAATTCACCATTACATGTTTTTATTATCTTTTAAACTGGTGTGATGGTTAGTACCTCGAACACAAGTACTAGGGAAATATAAGCAGGAGGATTGTCATGACTTTGAGGCTAGCCTGGACTACAGAATAAGGTCCAAGCCAGCCTATTCTGTAAAGAAGACCCTGTCTCAACAAACAGGAAGAAAACATCAAAAGGTTCGGTACCCTGAAGGTGAAACTGGTCATTATAGAAACCTACCCTTTCTCCAGCAGCTCCTGGAAGTCCATTTGCACCAGGTTCTCCAGGAGACCCATCTTTGCCATCTTCACCCTTAGGTCCTGGGATTCCTGGGGAACCAGCTTCCCCCTAAAAAAAAAAAAAAAGATAAATAATTCGAATGAAATCCAGCAGAGAAACTTGTATCAATTACTTTCTCATTTCACTGTGTTCTTATAAGTAACCAAGCATGTTGGTTGAATACTGACCCGTTCACCACGGGCACCTGGCTCTCCTTTGGCACCATTCTTGCCGGGTTCACCCTAAAAGCAAACACAATATCTATGTAAAAACAAGGATTTGACTAACAAAATCATAATCAGCGAGATGTTATACAACTAGAGGGAGAGCCATATAAACTCAACTGAGAAGGAGTAAACGGAGAAGGAGTAAAAGGAATACCAATATTTTGTTGTGAGAGCTAAACATGAATTTCCAGGTATTGAAGGAGAGAGGTACTTACTGAAGGACCTCGCTGCCCGGGTGCACCATTAGTACCAGCTGGTCCAGGGGGACCCCTAGCTCCCATTAGTCCAGGAGCTCCAGGAATGCCAGCAGGACCCTAAGAAGATCACAATCACCAATATTATCCATGCACAGATCTTCTTTTCTACCACCAGACTTAAATACATAAATTTGTTTGGGATGAGTAGAGGGTGACCCAACTTACCATTTCACCTTTGCCACCAGGACTGCCATTATTCCCGGGAGGGCCCTAAGTGTACAAAGGAAGAGAACATATTAGCCGGAATGCCAACAGCACGCATGTATTTGGAATTCTTTGTTTAGAGAATATATTATTGTAGAGAATATAGTATTTTTCTAACAGTAGCACACCATATAAAAGTAGGAAAATAATTATGAATTAAGTCAGAGGTAATATGTACTTGGTCAAAATTATTAAATAATATTAGAATAAGGGAAGTTTGGGTTTTATTTTCTATTTGGTGGTTAGTATAGGCAGTCTGCTAAGCATCAGATAACTAACCTATCCATTCTCTGCACTATGTAAGTATAAAATTAATGAATTCTAGAATGCATTAATGAATTCTAGAACTCCCATTTTCATTACTGATGGAATTATGGTAAAACATGAAACTACATTTTTTAAGGAAACCAGCAGCTTTTCTCCACTATGTGCTACTTACAGGAGGTCCCTGAGCACCAGCATGTCCCTGTGGTCCAGGTTCTCCTCTTTGTCCTGGAGAGCCATTTGAGCCAGGGGAGCCTGCAGGTCCAACTTCACCCTAAATAGTCAAATCCCAACATGTCAGGTTTCCTTTCCAATTCTAATAACTTAGTTTACTCTTCAGTTCTGTTTAAACTTATCTCCCTAAAGCTATAGTGCTATGGTTAAGTATTATAATAAAACAAAGGATTACTAATTATAAAGTCAGGGGACAAAGGTAGATATGGGTCTGCCTGTGTTCTAGTTGTCTCCAAAAAGGCACCATGAAAAGGCAGAAGTCACCAGAATAAATACCAGAATGGTAAAATAGTAGAATGCTAATTCGTATATATATATATGAATCAAGCTAACATATATTAGAATCAGGATTATATATGCAGATATTAGACTCAAGAGTAGGACATTAAAGTTCTTTGTAGATGAAAATATACATTTGATTAATTTTAAGTCAACTTTGGTAAGCGACCCAGTGTGTTTTTGTCTATAAGATATTTATACATTCTTCTGAAGAGCTACATGCTTACCTTAGCACCAGGGGATCCAGGGAATCCTGCGGTTCCAGGAGGACCAGGGGGACCCTAAAAACAATGTACAATCTTCATGTAATGAAAAGTAGTCAAACTGAACATCTAGAATAATAATCAAATGAAGCCTTATAGAAAATGATACATGAAAAATCTAAAATACATGAGACATCATGTAAATGGAAAGACATTTGCCATTCACATGAGTATTCTACAGAGGAACGTTATGTAAGATGAGGGTTAACTCTGAGGTGAGAACATCTGTATTTTTCCCATTTGTCCATAAACCCTGTGACTGTGCAGAACATACGCCTGAGCTTCGTGCTCTTATTTACCACATAGAGGTAGTATCATCATCTATTTTACACGTGTCTTAAGAGCACATCCATTAGTGGATATTCAACACAAGTGTAAGTTAAATACATGTCAATGAGTGACTAGGAAAATGGTCATGCTAGAATGGAGGCATAGCTTATAGGGTCAGTACCAGTTTGAATGACATCAAGTACTGGACCTACCAATTGTTTCCATGTTTAAGGTTAAAAATAGTCACTAAGAGGCAATATGGATTTGCTATGTAATAATATGGTAATATAACCCACAAGCTCTAGGTACTTTGGAACAAAGCAGGTTAAGACACAAAGTTACTCACTGGTTGGCCATCGCTCCCCCGAGCACCATCATTGCCTCGAGCACCCTAAAAAAGAGAAGTTTGTCTCAATTATTTTCGTAATTATGAAGGTTAATTACCAGCAATTTCTGGTTACAATTCAAACTCAGCTGAACTGAATTTTCCTCAAATATATTAAAATCTACTTGCTATCACACATTTTTAGTGTCAGAGTTAGAATGTTGAGACACCACACTGGTGGCATGGAGCAGGACTAGATTCTGTGTTTTTAGAACTGAGTACAGATATGTGGTTCTAATGAATGGATGAAACTGACACCCCCACACACACACCACCTGAAGCAATAACCAGAGAGATGAAATACCAGCCTTTCCTTTCCCTATCATTACATCCAAATCTCGATTGAACTGATTTTGAAGACAGCTTCTACATAAAAAATAAACAAACAAACAAAACAACCTCTGCTTTCATCTGGGTACATTGTGGCAATACTCACTGCAGCTCCAGGAAGGCCTGGCCGTCCTCTCTCACCGGGAGCTCCTCTGGGACCCTGCAGGCAAAATTGAGAGTATGATCTTACTATAAATCTGACAAGTATGAGGACAGGTGGAAAGGAGAAGGGCAATGGAGCTGGATGGTTAAACTAATACTGGAAATTATATGAGGAAGCATAGTTACCATGGGGCCAGGAGCTCCATTGTCACCTGGAAGACCGTTTTCACCCTAGAGGCATACAAAATGTTACTATTTTATATAAAAAAAACACTTTGATGTTACAAATAATGTATCATAGAAAATACTAGGAAAAGTATACACTTTAGTAACATTAAATTGTGTTTCATTTTAATTGCCAGAAATTTTAATTTCTTCATTTTAAGTACATGACAACCATACACATTCATGAGTCACACAGAAACACGCAAACATTTCTACGCCAGATTCTTTGTTATCACCTGATCGGAGTTTTAAGGGGCTCCCCTAAGCAATCAATAATATGTAAAGAGCATTGGTGAACAAAGCTAGGTCTTATAAAGCGAGTCTTCACACAGCTGCAGACTCTAAATGAGTGCATTCATGAACGCAGTGCACAGTGATTCACCTTCAATCCAGGAGCACCTGTTTCACCCTTTTCTCCATTTCGTCCATCAAAACCCTAGAAATATTTAAAAACAGAAAAATAGTTAAAATCTGTTTATAATTCACAATGGAAGTTTTACACTGAATTTTTCATTACTGGTTTTTATCATATATGACTACCTGTAATGTCTGCAATGATAATTTAAATAATGGAAAGTATTTTAAACATTAAACATTGTCATTGTTTTTTATAGAAGAAAAAAGTTCAATTCAGTCTGATTGGAAAGTTTCCTTCAGTAAAGCCTAGTTTGATTGATTTTGTTCTTATTACATTGATAGTTTGGACTTGGTTGATTTTGCCTAATGTTTAGTTAAAAATAAAGATGCTTTGTTCATTTATAAATATGTCTACTAAATCAATGAATAAAGGGTTAGGGTTAAGCTCAGGGTCACTTACTCTGTGTCCTTTCATACCAGGGAATCCAGGCATGCCACTTGGGCCTTTGATACCCTAAAAGTAATGAATGGGAAAGATGCTAATTAACATTCAAATAGAATAAAAATCCAGTGATAGTACACATGTGCATTTTAATGTTTACTTCCATTTGATTATGCATTTTTTAAAGTTAAAATCCTGTGACTAAGTAACTTATCAAATGAAGAAGACTTACTGGAGGACCAGGCAGTCCACGCTCTCCAGGTCGTCCGGGTCTTCCTGACTCTCCCTAGGCAGAGAAATAAAGATACATAAAGGCTTTTGTGTGAGGAAATGGGGTGTAGTTAAGGAGCGATCTGGATGGACTAAAAATATAGTTGTGAGATCAGACTACTTCCGATTATGTATTTATTTGAGACACAATCTCCTTTAGTAACCTAGCTGGCACTGTGCTCCTGACCCTCCCATCCCCATCGCTAGAGTGTTAGGACTACAGGTGAGAGCCATCTGCTCAGAGTGACATCAGATGTCTTAACAGAAGGACTGAGGGAGGCTCTTCCCACCTTGACACAAACCTATGAAATACTAGTACAGATGTTTCTCATTCCCCAAATATTCAGATTCTTTCTCAAGTCAATGCAAATAATTTACCATTGAAAATTAATTGAAGAAAAAAGGAGAAAATTTAATATTTATGAGCTCATGCTCATAAACTAATAATATTAATATATTGATTACATGTTACAGAATGTAAAGAAAAAAATCTGTTACTTCTGGAATGAAAATGAAGCATATCTGAGAATTCTATCACTTTAGAATCTGTCAAATGTATAACTTTGCAAATGCAACTGTGTAAATACAATGTTAACATCCTGAAAAGTGAAAACACATATATCATGGTGATTTACAGATATAAGTGTTACAAGATTTCTGATGAAGATCTCAGCAAGAGAACATGACTGTCTATGAAATTACACTAGAAGCTGTAAGAAGTACTGATCAGTGCTATCACCCTTAAGAAAGGGAATTTACAAGCTAGAAAATTATAAAATTATGTGAGAATCCTAACAACCACTAATATAACAGTTGATGTTTGTTAGGGTATAATTTATGTCTTTGATATAGGGTTTCTCTGTGTAATAGCCCTAGTTGTCCTAGAACTCACTGTAGACCAGGCTGACCTCAAACTTAGGGAGATTCACCTGCTTCTGTCTCCCAAGTGTGGGGATTAAAGAAAGGCATATGCCAACACCACCAAGCTACAATTTTTTCTAATGAAGATTTTTTAAGGTTTTCTAAGATTTTTCTATAGTGGTATGAAAAATAGATGGTTTATCAGTCAAGTAAAATTTTGCAGTATTTCTATTCAACCTATAAATATGTAAGTACTTACATCCTTTCCAGCAGGACCAGATGGACCAATAGCACCAGGAGGTCCTGGAGGGCCCTGAAATGAGAAAATAGAGACAGATAATTTCAAAATTTTCTGTTCCATTTTGTCATTGTATATTAAGTGCATTCTGGAATGAATCCTATCCCTGAAACATCCTTCTGTCCTTCTCCTCATGAAAGTTACACCGAATTAATATTATACCTTCATTATATTCAATTTTTACTGTTGATTAAAATTTAGTGGAAACTTTAAAATTATGTATCTATATCTCACACTAAAATGTGTATTTTTAATATTCACTTGTATATTTTGAGACATTGGCTATGTGTAGTCAATATACAAGGACATTTCTCAATATTTTGAAATATATTAAAATAATATTCATTTTAATTTCTATATATTTTTATGGTATATGATTCTGGAGGGCTCTGATCTTCATCTCCACTGTATGCAAATATATGTAGGCCTATAAGCATAGTGATAGAATAGATACAAAGGGACTCTACAGAAACTTTAGATGCTTATATCCTAGCTAGATGATCTTTGTTAACTCTGGGTAGTGGATGATTTTTGATGGCTAACCAATTAGGAATCTCTAAGGTCTTTGAATTCACCTCAAACATGATAAAATGCTGTTATTATGTAAAAATTAAAGCATTCATGCAATCTACACTCTAGACAAAGCCACAATGACTAAGAAATTGTTACATTTTATATGGGAATTAAATTGCCAATGTGTTCAGTAATCCTTAGTATTACTTACGGCAGGACCAGCTTGACCAGGTTCCCCAGGGGGACCTTGGTATCCTGGAGAACCCTAAGGTACAATGATATTGTAAATATATTTTAATGAATAATGTAACATTTTCAGTATTACATAATAATTATTATACAATAATTATATTATGCAATGCATTTTTGTAAATAAAATAACAAGTGCTTTATATGGGTAATTTACACCTTGAAGATAGTAACAAGGGATGATGAGTGAATACAGCCATTCATCACAGTTTATGAAGATTTAAAACATTTTCAACATATTCCATTGAATTTATTGCATTGAAGTTGAAATTGAATGGGTCTTAACTCAAAGGCATATTGTATACAGATGAAACAAGTATCTTTTACCAAGGCTTTAACTATGACTAGTTGTTAGAGAAGAAATTAATTATGAAGTTGGAACATTTAAAAATAATTAGTTTCCAGGTGGCAACTTCTTTATTTAGTTGGGATTGTGCCTATTGAAATAGCTGAACTATATCCATATGTATATTAACTTGATTCATATATTCATGAAAATGAAAATGCCAGTAGAAGTTATACTTACAGGGGAGCCAGGATGTCCAGCTGAGCCAGGGGGACCTGGAGGGCCTGGGGGACCCTACAATGTAAATTTGAATAATAAGCACAACAATAGATGTGAAGTGTATTACACATGAATGGTGTCTGTTCAGACATAATGTCAGAGTGTATTAAAACATATGCACCTATATCTTGTTGTCTAGTAACAAGCCTAGGTATGCTTAGTTCTATGTGATTTCCAATAAAGATTTTAGCATAAAAACCTTACTCCAGATAAAATTAGACAGGCAATCTAGATCATTAATCAATGTTAAAAACATTAATCTCAACACTTAAGAAAGAGAATGCAGAGGGGAGAAAGTCAGTAAAAAAAATGTCACAACATGATTTATAATGTTTCATTGATTCCTCCCTGAGTTATAAACAATTTTCTTTTATCTGAGCATCATGTGGAAAATAACTTCACACTATAGATCTCATGATGCAAATTTCTTGAATAAGTATGTCAGTCAAATCCAAACCACGTGACTATATTGATATGTCACAGTCATGTTGATATGAAAACTTAGATGTAAATATTTACGTGTGGGTCACTCACAACTTAAAGCAAATTGATGTAATTGCCATTCAGAAGTGCAGACCAAGCTAGAAAATGAATCATAAATGATTTCTAAACTCAGAAACCCAAGTTTTAAGATAATTTTACCTTATCTTTCTGGAACATTAATAAATGGTACTTTTGTTTAGTTTTGTATATCTTACTAAAGGAGGATTTATAACATGAGTGTAGTAATAACCAATGTTCACAAAGTGATTGATACTCCAGGTGACTTTCAAAGATTAAAAAAATCTACCAAAAACTTAGAAAATTGTAAAATCTAATTTTTCTATTTTATTTATACCAATTACAATAATCTTTGGCAGCTCTTTTGAATCTATTGGTAAAACTTCTTTATTTAACTTTAGAACCCACAAACATATAGGCATATTGTATTTATTTACACTGATGTTTCTGTTACTTGCAGTCAATTATAGACTTCAATATTATCCCTTCTCCTGTGAGTTAATCCAAAGCAAGAGTCAGCAACATACTCCATTATATTATTATAATTCAACTCCAGCTTTAAATGATTTGTGCTGTTTTTGTTATTAAAACTCTAGGTTATTTACATTTGGAAAGTCCTTCATGGTCAAGGTGAATTGGTATTTTTAAAGATAGATAAATACAAATGATCAACAAATAATACAATATTCACACTTAATTTAAACCTTGGAGAAAAGATGGAACATGATGTTGAATATTCATGACTTTAACTATCATTTAGAATGAAAAATCAAATGCACTAAAAAACAAAAAGAAGATACCGAACAACTTGAATGAGGTGATAAAGAGTAGAAACAAGCCTTAACAAAATTACATTCAGTTAGACAGTCTGTGAGGTGAGTATGTAGCTAAGCATGATGATGGGAGAGCCCTATGTATGCATGTGTACTGGCATGGCACAAAATGCCACAAGAAGGAAATGAGTTAGTATGGAAAATCATGACAGGGTTCCTGTGTTCCCTCCCAACTCTGGTAGTCAGTGCGCCATTTTGTACAATTCCATGAAAATATTACATTTCTAGAACATCACTCAAGAGTTAAGAAACAAAGGTTTAGTGACACTTGGAAATGCTCAAAAACATTTGTACTTACAGCTGGCCCGGGATAGCCACCAACTCCTCCTCCTCCTACTCCAGACTTGACATCGTATGAGTCATACTGGGGAGAATAATTCTGTAGCAAAAGATCAGGTACATAGGTCAGATCGTTTTAATACAAAGATCATAGTTTTTTTCCAAAGCATTTAGAATAAGTACATGTAACATGTATTGTTCACTGATAAATTTCTGCATGCAGACATGATATGTTTGTCCTGCTTATTGGCTTTTTATGACTTTAAGTGTTATACTCACTACAGAAATATTTGCTTGTATAATGTATAAACATTTTAGCTAACTGTATTGAATGAAAACTTTCCACTTCAATTTGACCTCCAATGGTATTACTGAAACCATTATTTCTACACAAGAAATACAATTACACACACAGTAATTGAATATTTGAGGACAAAGGAACTTTGAAATCCTAGACCCCCAATAGTGTAATTTCCAAGTAAACATGGGATAGTAAAGTTAATTTTCCAAGAGCTCAATGAATACATACATATACATATACATTTTCTTGTGGTTTCTGACTTTATATATTTAAAGATGAACCTTTCTTAAATAAGCATTGAACCATTTTAAACAAGAAAAAAACATCAGAAAGACTCAGAGCTTCTTTTGAGTTGTAGGTCTAGATAGGCTCTATTTGTATTTCCAGGGTGCCCATTGCTGCTGAATTGTTTTGGAAAAACACTTTTATAAATCACAAATATTTGTCTTGTAGTTTTTGAAGTTCACTTAAACCCATACAAGTGAACTTCATAGTGTTTATATTCTTGGTTATTTGTTTTTGTGAAGATTGACTGGTAGTCGTGACTCATGACTGAGAAGGAGAAATGTGTGTTGAAGGCTGAACTCTGTTCACAGACAACTCTGTTTGTCTGAAGTTAATGAGTCACTTTTGGAGCTGTTAACTGCTTAGTACCCAAGCCACCAAAGGCATTGTTATTAGTTTTAGAAGAGGAATTAAGTAATAATCTATAATTACAGCACTTAATAAATTTTGAAACTTAACTATTTTAGAGCTGATAGTCCATTTATCAAACATAGTGAGTATATCATGCACTTGCTAAGAAGTCAGGACACTTTAGAAAGATAAAACAGCAATCCCATTAGCATGGTGACAGGGGGATACTATTAAAGCTCTTAGCATATAGAAGCACTAAATAATGATTTGTTAAATATATAAAACCAGAGGACAAAAACTGCTGTTGTGAGATGTAATAAAGACCAAATAAAAAATAAACTAAGCCACTTATATGAAGGTGGTTTTAATTATGTTATTTCTTACCTGACCACCAGTTGGACATGATTCACAGATTCCAGGAGAGCCAGGAGGTCCAGGGAGACCCGGTTGTCCTGGAAGGCCAGGGTCGCCATTTCTCCCAGGAATGCCAGGAGGGCCCTAAACAAAATAAAGCAACAATAAATAAAATTGGTAAAATATGGGGTGATTTTGAATCATCATTAGGAATTTGCTTTCATGCTATATTGACTTAATTATCAGTACAATAATATTTGTTCTTTGGGATAAGCATATTTCAAACTGTCCTATGAATAATTGAAATTTATTATTTTCCTTTGTATCTTGACATACATTTTTGTGTTTCAAATTGACAAAGTGATGAAGATTTGCAAAGTTTGGCAAAACTGAATCTTTACATGTACAGTCAAGTCAACTTGACTTTGGCATAATTTTCAAATCCATAGGAAGAAGAAAATTCAGAATGATAAAAGTCCAGTTTGAGTGTAGAAATAATTTGACAAGGAAAATCATTCTTTTCCTAGAAATGTCGTTAGCATTAACTTTTCTCCTTGGGGAGATGTTACTCACTGGATCTCCTTTGGGGCCTTGAGGTCCGTGACCATCAGGAGGTACAGGAGCCTATGAAGTATAAACAATATAAAGTTTAATATATGTAAATTAGGGCAACATTCTTAACTATTCCTTAGTTCTGATTACATCCAATCCCCTGCTTTCAATTAGAAGTGACATCATTCACTTGTAAAGGCAGCATGTCTGCTTAACAGTCATGGCTTGCAGTTCCTTCCAGGCCTATTTGCTATAGATTATATCCATATGTTTAAACATGAATCTTGAAGATGTAGTCTTTGAAGAGCTTAGATATTCTATAGACTCACAGCTGTTGAAGGCTGTGGGCATATTGCACAACATTCTCCAAATGGGATCTCTGGGTTGGGGCAGTCTAGTGGCTCGTCATCACATATTATATCATCACAGAGGACAGATCCGGAGTCACAGACACATATTTGGCATGGTTCTGGCTTCCAAACATCCCTGGATTCATAGGACTGACCAAGGTAGTTGCATCCCGATTCGTCTGCAGGGAGATAAATGAGAATATATGACATTTTTTATGTTTTGACAAAATCTGACTTTTTGGAGGGGTTATGCAGTCATGACTATTTACAGAATAGAGTCAAATGGTGAAAGTTTGAAACATAATTTTTTATTTTCATTAAAAAAACACATTTCCCCTATGTGATTGCTATGTGCCAAGGCACTACTTATTAAGATAAAATGTCACACGACAATTTTCCATAAATGCAATTGTTTAACTTTACATACATTAGAAACTTAGCATCAGCAGATACAACACAAACATTCAAACACTTGTATATTAATTATGCAACTAAAAACAAGCATTTTTAACCAATTGCTATTCTTTGCTTTAATGGCAGATGAGAGCATGCAATTAAAAGGATGATTTCTTTTTGTTACTAACTCTAGGCCCTTCTGGATTCCATTAACCTAGTTGAGAAATTCATGGGAAAACTGAACTAATCTTGGCAACACAAAACTCTTCCAGATTGTCCTGGGAAAATGAACAAAGCTGATTATATGTTAAATGTAACTGCTAGCTCTGTTGGGCATTAGTGGGTCAACATTATATGACATAATGCAATATATATTATTCATGAACATAAAGAGTTTTTCAAATGTCTAAAATAAAGTGAAACTTTAAAGCAAGGATTGGCAATGAATCAATAAAAATAATAAGGAAAATATGAATCAAGGCCATATGTACTTGTGGCTTACTATGGCAAAAGAAATAGCTTCAACCAAAATTTTAGAGTTGTTTCTTAATTATATGTAAGAAAATGAAGTTTCAGCAGCAATTCATAGTGAATCAACTTAGGATATGCCAAAATAAAGCCTGATCTCAGTTTTTGAAGTGTTAACTCTGTAGTATGGTTAAATGCAGCTTGAAAATTACTGAGACAGTTTGCCAATAATGAATGAATAAATAATAAGCCTATAAGTATCTGCAAACAATTTTGAATATAAACAATATCTTGTTGGGTTCTTATATATTTTTCAGGCAGTGAAAATTATTTTCCTGTAGCTCCAACTGCAAATTTCTGTTTTCCTATCTTCATATTTAGATACTTTGAGGCATCTGAAACTTTACCATCAAGAGAAATGTCTGACTATCCCATCTCTACCGACTATGGAGTTACTTCATCTCTTCATCTACATATATGTGACAATACAGCTTTAATCATCTTATGAAACAGCTCAAGCTTCTTGTATGAGTTAAGACCATTCTTGTCTTAATAATTTCCCAATGTAACAGTTAATAAAAACAACAAAAAAGTGACAGTTCCACTGCAATAAAGTCAAAGGGGAACAAAAAATATATGGTAAAAAAATGTTTTATTTAGCAAAACTGTCTCAGATTCTTTTGAGTCTGCAGCAGATGTGTGAAGATGGGAGAGATAAGGTTTCCAAAGCTTTACAAAATGCACCTCTATTCTCAGTGAATATAAAAGCTGAATACCAAATTGCTTACCTCAGTGGAAATGGTGCATGGTTGTGTGGATGGGGCTGTTTGAAAGGAATTCAAAAGAAGGCAAAGAGTCTTTTTATATAATTAAGACAATTAATGTACATAAGGATGAGCCCTATACCTATTTGTGTTTATTTAGAAATGATATTTTGCTTATAAGAACTATGTTCAATTGGCTTGCAGAAAAAAATTAAAGTTTTGAGATGGAAGACTTTTTTAGTGAAATCACTAAAATCTTTTCATGGGTCATCCTTTCTTAACATGAGTCATTTTACAACTTCTCTCAACTAGACTGACAAGGAAGTCTTATTTGATTAGCTCCAACTATTCTCACCTGTGAAGTCAAACTGCCCAATGTCAGCCCTTTGAAAATACTAGTAGACTGTGCTAAGTCCAGAAACCTATCTTTGAATCAGAAATGGTTTTCCACTTTCAATACAACATGCAGGTAATTAAAAGGAGCTAATTAATACCCATGCTAAGTTAGGCATAGATTAACATGGCAGTTGATGTTAGATTTAAGTACCTCATGTTTTTAAAGACTTTATATGTCTTAGTTGGTGTTGGAGCTAGCAAAAGCTTTTCTCTGCCATTCATCCCCCCATGTGTATACCATTGAGGGTGCTCTCACAGGAGAAGAAAGACCGTGTTTATTATTTGTTCTGAACACTGCCAGATAGACGAGTATGATATTGGCTCATTAAAATTATAAATTAACATGTTAAACCTAGGGTAACATAGTAGAAAACTGTTAGTTGACTTCTTGTTTACAAATTTATTAGAAATATAACTTTTTAAATAGAGAGACTTCAATATAATGATCAAAGTAACTTAGGACAACTTTTTAAATATTTTTATCATGTTTTATTTATTTTAATTAACATATAAGGTAATAAAATTCTGCACTTTAATGATGTTCCATGTAATACATTGAAACACACACACACACACACACACACACACACACACATATATATATATATATACACACAGATTAAACATTTATTTCTTCAAAAATTTGTATTTTATGGTAATAGCTTTCAAAGTACTGCTCCTAACTTTTAAAATATAGCATATGTTTTCATTGCTAATGGTTACCCTGCTGTGCAATAGCACACCAGATTTTCTGGGTGTAGGTTCCCATTGGCACTATTCTGTGCGGACTGTGATTCTCCTCCCATCCCCCATCTCTATAAACCACTGCTCTTATTCTTAATGTGATACCACCTTTGGGGGTGATGTATTTTTTTTTCATCTGGCATAACACTTAAAGTGATATAGCATATGTTCTTTGCTTTAGAAATTTATGTTGTTCTACATAAAAGAAAAAAATTGGAGCGCCTAAAATATAAGAATTAAAGGATCTAATTTGTTGCTATAAAACTTGTTTTATATCCATTTGAAATAAAGTTGACTTTCTTGAAAGATCAGACCCTAGAAAGTAACAAGTAGATATTATAGCTGAAAACAGCACTTCCTACCCTATTTACCTTAGTCATCTTTGCTCTAAAAAGGAGGGTTACACAGTTTCTTTTGCTTTATTATCTCCTGAGTGACCACCTACTGTTAGTAATATAAGCTACCAAAGCAGAACCCCTTCAATACATGTCTCATGACCCTGTATTGGGAAGTCATGGTAAAACAAAGACTATTTGCTAGAATGCTTTATCCTTTGTTGTATTTAAGTTTATTTATTTAATATTTACATATATTTGTGATTATAATATAATCTGCCAAATCATGAAAATATTTAACATATTTAACTTATTCTATAGCAACTTTATCCTTTGAGGATGCAAACTTTTGTGTAATCTTTCCTTTCGCTGCATGGCAAAGTAGTTTCTTCCAAAGTGTAAAGGTAGTTGACAGAGATTGGCACAACTATTGCTAGACCAATCCTGTGTTCTAGACACTGTTCTTGACCAACTAACTGTTTTTTGCTTTCTTTTGGATCATGATCTCCACCTGTAACCCAGACCATCTTGAAATCACATTTCTTGGTTTGAGTTTCTAGACTGCTGGGAATGCAGACAACAGTGGTGGATGCAGGCGTATAACACTGTGGCTGATGATGGAAATGTAGGTGTGCATCACTATACCTGATGCTTTATACTGACTTCATGGTTTCCTTCCTGATTGCAAAAGACCTATCAACTGAACGCTGTTACAATCCTCAACACAGGCAAAGAACCTGAGACAAACAGCAATTCCCCAGATTAAATAGATAAAGAAAAGATTTGAATCTAAGAGGCTTTTCTGAAGGCTGATGTATCTTAACTGCGTCATTATTTTATTTTTTTTTTCTGCTTTCAAGGACAGGATGGGATAAAGGGGACCAGTTTGCTGTCCCATGTGGTTTGTAAACTCTGTGCCCTCAGGAATATGAAGGCAGACTTTCTTAGGACTAACAGTGGTCTGCACAATGACTTTTCTCTCTAATCTTAAAATGGGGAGATACCATCTGGAATTGCGTCCCACTGTTTATTTCTCTTGACCTTATGAGAGAGGTTTGTATTTCCAAGGCCACCCTGATGGCATTCAGACCACCAGGCATGAAGACAGGCAAAAACAAACACTGGTTTCAGCTTCTGATGAATAGAATGTATTTACAGTAACTAAGGCAATAATATTCAGAAAATATAGTTGCAACATGATTGCGTTTGTGAATTTATAACTTGATTACATCCCCCTTTGAATGATACTAGGACTTTGAAAGTTCTATGCAACAACATAGAGTGTTTCTGTGGGAAATGTAGTCTGTCTGCCTCTACAGTAACAATAGAAGAAAAATGTCTGACAAATGTGTTACTAGAAAACTCATCTCTCAATGCTAAATTTCAAAGCTAATTTAACTGTTAATAGTTTTTGGATTAGTCGTGTTCTAACCTTACTGCTCTGGGACAATTTTAGTACTCCCCCCATTTGAACTTTCCATTTTGTTCACTGAGATTACATTTTAAATGGCAGTGCTTGACCTCAGCCATGGAAAAAGCAAGGCTTTGATTAGTTAATCTGAAAGGAATCTACCAGGGCTGTGTTTTTGTTAGGCACAGACAGAGCTGCTAGCAGTTAATGGAACTCTCCAAACTGCAGCTAACAAATGACTGCTGTATAGAGAGCTAACTCAGAGTTTCCATTGCCTTCCTGACAGGCAAAGTTTCCTCTCTGAAAAATTTTGGATTAAAAATATACAATGTGACTACTTCTTTTCTAACCTATAAAATAAAGACACTAAGCTTTTGCTCCTAAGAAACACAATAAAACGTTGTATAAGAATCAATTCACCCACATTTCCAAAAAGTTACAGTAGACCTCAAGCTTTACAAGTGTCACCCAGGTCCAGCAAAAGCAAGCTTATCTTTTGTCTTCCCAGCATTGACTTGCAAGCAATCATTTTAATGGCTTCAAGATGGAGCTATCACTTCTGTCACAAAGTAAAAGAACCCTGCATCACAGAGCGCCATCCTTGGTGGACACCACAGAGCTTCGTTCGGTAGGTGGCAGTCTTTTCTGAGTTACCACCCCAGGTCTGGCCTGGGCCTGTAGGTATGAAACAGGCCTTTTTGAAGAGTTCACTGTCTTTTAACACCTACTACAGTGCTGGGCTAATCCTTTTTAAAAGAAACCTCTGGGCAAGACCCTAACACAAAAGTCTGCATTCATTAATGGACCTTTGCTCTCCTCTCCCAGCATGGTTTCAGAAGATTGGCTGGCTTCTAGAATGCTCAGGCAGTCCATCCTCAATCTAAGCAGGATGTCCCTCGGGTCACTTACAGGCCTTTCACCTCTCAGAATGAGCACTGTGGAGGTGCTGAGGAAATGCAAGAGGTCAGAAATAGGAACAACAAAAGTGTGTATCAATAGTATTTTATTTACGTGCAGTGTACATTTTCACAGGAGGGATGATAATTCCTGGTTAAGTCATTAGCTTCTGAGCCTTTTGCATAATAAACCAATTTAATCTGTTAAAAATTGAGTACTAAACAGGAAAAAAAACAACCTTTATAAATGCATATTCTGGAATAGTATAGAATTTGGAATTTTATTGATAAATAAAATTTCTCTATTTTATTGATAAATATATACAAAAATATGAAAATCCAGATACTCAGTTTATGGTTTTTGTTCTCAAATTGCTTAACATTTCTTCACATTTCAAATTTACATTCCTGTATTAACTCTGTCATTTCCAGTTTCTAATCTATACTAACAACACATTGTCAGTTAAACAACTGACATTGAGGTATGTACATAATTTACAATGTTCTAACATTATATTCTCTCTTGTTAGAACTATGGTTTTTCCCAATTACTTTATAAAACATTTTATTCCATTGGTTTGCTATATTTAATAATTGGAACAACATAAATCAGAGAAAATGAAAATGTTAATATTAGTTATAATTTTCTTTTTGAACATAAAGGGAACTACTCACAAAACATGAAATAAAAATTTATTCTCCAAGTCCATTTGTAGTTTTCAAATCCCAAATCAGTTAATGGTCCACAGTTAAATTTTGTGAAATTATCAGCACAGCAAAATGTGGAAGGTTAAATATTAGAGGACATTTAATAATAATATTTTCTGTCCTTACCCGAACAAAGCAATATTATTAACATCTATCTATCTATAGTCAGCAAAATGCTAATGTTAAGCGAGGATGGTAGCCCATAAATAGGGAAAATACATTTAAAATGTCATACTATGAATTGGAATCACCTATAGCTTTTCTATGGCCACTTGGGAGATTGAAACTAGGACTGCATATGTGATAGACAAGCTCTCTACCACTGACCTGCATCTTCAGCCTTTCTTAAAGTTTTTATTTTGAGATAATTTTGCTGCAGTTCCAAGTTGACCTTGAGCTCACTCTTTAGCCTAGGCAGATTTTGGATTTATATTCTCCTACCCTCAATCTCCCAAGTGCTACTATGCCTGACTGGAAAATGTGTTTAACTTTAACACTCATTGTCAACATGTCTTACAATATTGTTACCAGTTTGTTTGTGAGTATGTCTGGCAACATTTCATCATCTGTATTTCTTTAACTTATGAAATCAGTGCTTAATTTTGAAAATCCATACATACGTATGCACATATGCATGTGCATGCACACACACACACACACACACACACACACACACACACACACACACACACACACCTCATCCTAAAATACCAATTCTGTGGTGCAACAGTCTTGTTGGCACTGGTTGTGTAAATGGTATCCGTGTCTGTCAGCCACTAGGTGGCATGTTTTAGCACTTAAAATTCTGGCATGCTTATAAACCACAGGAAATATAAAACAGACCACGTTTTTCCATAGCTGGAATCAGATGCACGAATAAAAGAAGACTTGCACAGATCTGTAAAAAGACAAAACTCTTTTGGAGACATGTTTTATCCTCCTGAAAACTCCAAGGAGTAGATTACAAGTCAGTGTCCTGAAGCTCTGTACTACTGGTTTCTAGAGGACATAGGAGGTAACTCAAGGTGGTCCTGTGAATGTTCCCTGTGTGCTGAATAGAAGTCACCTATTGTTGCCTCCCAAAGTTAACCACCCAGCAGGATTTTCACTAAAAACCTACAAGAAATGTGAAATACAAACTCTTAAATCCCTTTCATTGTTTGTTCTTTGAGTTTTAATTACCACAGCATAAGGGTGGTAGCAAATGAGCTTACAAAGATGTTAAGACAGTGATGTTAGATTGGGAAGAAACATACCCACAATGTCTATACCGTTTCTCATATTCCTATAACTGTTAGGTAACTACAAATGCTATGTTGATATTTTGAATTTAAGTCCCAAAGGTGCATAGTCTTCTAAAAAAAATTAATTTCTGTGATTCTTCTCCTAGAAATCCAAAGATCTTTATTGGGAAGCTGGGGGAATTACATTCTTTTGGTTCATGTCTTTTGGTTTTCTAGGGAAAGCATGGGGATTGTTGCATCTTCCAGGAGGGCAGGATGGGGAGAAAAAGTGAAGACAGAAAGTAAAAAGAGAGTTGAGCACCCCAGGGAAAGAAAATATGAGGCGGGAAGGGGAGAAAATGAGAATAGAGAAGGAAGCAGAAGGGGGACACCCTGGGCTCAGGAGGGTGTGGCAGGAGAAGGGAAGGATGAGGAAGTGGGGAGGGGAGGTAGACAAGCCCAGGATGGGGGTGGGGTGATGAATGAGGAAGGAAAACTGGGAGGGGAGTTCCTTGGGAGCCAAAAGGGGTGGGAGATAAAGAGGGGGAAGGCAGGGGCTTAGGGTGGGTTAAGGGGGGGGAGAAAACTAACAAAAAAATCCGGTGTTTCTTTTCTGTTATAGCCAAGGATTTAATATACATAAATGTCATCAAGTATATCCCTACTCTTGAATATATAATTTGTGAAGATAACAAAGATACTGATATTACAAATGGTGAAAAACCTGATACTCATGAAATGTTTGCCAAAGATAAAGATTTAAATACAAACAAGTTTGATACTTTTTTTTTAAAGCACTAACATAGCTAAGGTTCACAACACAATTTTTATGAGGAAAGTGTGCTCACCAATTTTTCATGATAATGCGGAACATACGTACTTGTAAAAATAATTAAATACATAAGGAGACAATTGCCTTTAATTTGTGGAACAAGAAAGTAAAGATCATTATATTTGTTTACCCAAAATATATCAAGTAAGCTTTTTTTGAACAAAACTAGTATCTTTACCTTTGTAGAAAAGCAAAAATTGTCCTTTTAAAACATTTTCTCTGCAATAGTAAAAAGCAAGCTAAGCAGAACATGTGAGACATAAAATAACCTTCAGCAAAATTCTGAGGAACTATGGATTAATCGACAATACACATTCTTAGAATGCAATAAAAACAGAAACAATGACATGTTTTCAGCAGCCTGGGTTCATTTCAGGAATGTCCATACATACTCCAGTGTTACCATTTACAGAAATACATTATGAGATTTTGTTGGTTTTCTAGTATCTACTTTTGTGATATTCATAACAGATGCATTTCTAATGCATTATTTTATTGGAAAAAAACAAGGCTAAATAGCCCATCCTTGCAAAGAGAACAGCGTACAAAGGAGAACATGAAATTATTACAGGAGACCAATAAATTCCAGATGGCTTGGGAGCATTCCAAGATGTTCACAATACAGGAGGGGAGTGCTTTAAAGCCATTTTTCTTTTTTTAAAACGGGTGAACATAAAAACAAATTAATTTAATAACTTTTTTTTTAAATCTTAAACAACCAGAGAATTTTCAGATACACATATGCACTATCTTTTTATATATATATACAAGTATAGAAAGCTAAATTATGTTTAGAGAAGCACTCCCCAGTCAGAGGCTAGGCAGGAAACTCTTAGGAGGCTGAATTTTTCCCCTGTGAGACGCTTTGTAAGACATTAAGACTAAATAAACCCAAAAAACTTGTTGAAATCAGTACCTACTTACCTACACTGGACTGCTGTGCCCAAATGAAAGTGGGATGAAGCAGGGCGAGGAGAAGCCAGGTCCCACTTTGCACAAAGCTCATCATGTCTAAATATCAGACATGAGACTCTTTGTGCAAGAGGAGAAAAGAAAAAGCAGCTCAAAGTAGCACCATCAGTTGTTCCCTGCCCTTCAGCACCGGGCCCGTCATAAAACTCAGCCACTGACGCTCCTCTGCTTTGGCCTTAAATAGGAAAAAGTTTGGCTTCCCTCACTTTCCAGCCCCTTTCTGAAATATGAGAGCAGCTCCCATCCCCTCGGCAGTAAAAGCAATGATTAATATTTCTTTTCTCCCTTATAGAGGACACAACCCACAGAGTTAGAAAACAGTACATCTGGAGCTTGTGTACGTCAGCCTATGCACATGTTTATAACATGCATTAGTCTTACAATCATATTTGCATGACAGGAACACACAGGAATGTGCTTTGTGATCCTCTGTAACAACTGTTTGTGCATTTTAAAATTTCTCTCTGAAACAGTAAAAAAAAAAAAAACAGCTTGAATTTGAAAAAGTGTTGGAGTCCCATTGTCGGGCATGGTGATTTTGTGAACTTTATCTTCCTAGAGGACTTGTATGTTGGGGATTTGCCAGAATCCACCCTAACTTAGTTTAAACAAGGAGCTGTAGGAAACTTACTGAGGGAAAAAACCTCTGTCTGTCCTTGAGTTCACCCACCCTCTTTGTGTTGTGGATGTTAGGTTTCACACAATTGTCACAAAACTGTTTTTGAGCGATATTTAAACAGATTTTAAGGGATTATTATCTGTTACTGGTTCTTCCTCATGAATTTCTTTAGCAAGCCTGCTTCCTTGTAAGATTTCCAGTTTACATGCTGTGTGGGGATGCCAGAACAAACTTTACTAAAGAAATATGAAAACTTTTCAAAACTAAAACTTTGTAAGAAACTACAAAAGAGAAAGTTCAGTGCATGGGACAGAAGAAATCCCAATTTCATCTCCATCAATACACAGATTACTACGAATCCATCTAGATTTAGTCTTTTCTATGTTTCTTTTCTAAGTCCTTATTAGCAGGGCATTGCTGTATATTTCTAGATCTTTCTGAGGATTAAATGCCACTATATCTCTGCAGGAAAAGTGTATTGTTAACTTTGTTATGATGTTGTTAATGACCAATTTATATCTTGATACCTAACCTTCAGTCAAGTATTCCTTCATTTACCTTAAAACTCTGTAGTGGGCATTTCAAAGTCAACCTCCTAATCTAGGTCACATAGGTTTATTTGTGTGTGTGTGTGTGTGTGTGTGTGTGTGTGTGTGTGTGTGTGTGTGTTAACTTTATGGAAGTGTGTTCTTTCTGTGCATGTACACTTGAAATTCTTTCATGGAAGTCATTTCTGCTCAAAACTTTCCTCTTTAGGCAAACCATTTCATGAAAATCTTTTTATTAATTTTATTTTTCCTTTGTAAATAATACTAACTTTCAAATTGTATTTTATACACATAACTGACTTCTTGTATCTCTGTTCCAAAGGAGGAGAGACTACAATGTTCAAGCGGGGGGAGGGGGGATGATGTAATATGGTACAGGAAACAAGGAATAGGACAAGAACATCCTCTTGTGCATCTTCTGATTTCATATTGGACAAAGGATGCCAGAAGAGGCAGGAAAAGTAACTGCTGGATGACAGATATAGAAGAAGCTGAGGAAAGACAATCACACGTCTTTCTGTCATCCAGTCTTCATCCTTTCCTTAAATATTTTCTTCTGTTCAAACCAACTCAGAAACATACAGAAATCAGTACAAATGCATACAAATACTTCTCTCGCTATTTAAAATGGTGAATAAACATTGAGATCCATTGAAATGTTTCAGTAGAACTATTTTTCTGTGTGAAAAATTAGTAATGCTGCTTTTAACATCTTGTGTGCCCCATCTCATGCATGTTTTGCTAATTTCTATAATATTTTAAGTTATTCTTGAAATTTTCAAATTAGCCTCATTGCATAAAAACAGCTCCTGATCGGCACACTCACTACAGAGGTAGGGCTGGTGCTGTGCAGATGGAGGCACTGTTCTATTTTAAGGTCTTTAAGAGAGACCTGGAGAACACATCCAGGCTGTCTAGTTTATTATTCTTTTCTTCTTTTAGTATGCTTGGAAGTCCTGTATTGCAAGTCTTTGTTCTATGTCCTAAACCTCCTGTCTCTTCATTTCGAAGTGTTTCTTGGTACAGTGTCCACATGGGTGTGGATCTGATCTGTTGCCACAACTCGTGAAACACAAGCCCTGGGAAACTACCATACAAGCCCAGCACTGTTGTTTTCCATACAAAATGCTTTCTATACTGTTGTGACTTAACTGATAATATCAAGATGCATAAGAAAGTCAGTCTGCTCTCGTCTCTGCATCTGGAAACATGACAAAAATACAAATTCCTGCACCAGCTAAAGCAGCACTTAATCTGTCTCTCGACAAGTATGGCTGGAAAGATGAGGCAGAATGAGGGGGAGGCAGAGCAAGGGTGTGGTCGATTGTCTACCAAGAATTCAGATCTTCCTAAGTCAGTGGAAAGCTGAGCTGGGAAAGATGCACAAGCCTAGCTGTGACTAACTCAGTGGGCCAGAGAATGTCAACAGTGCTCTCCACAATGGATGACAATGAGGAACTCAATTGTCTCCATCCTGAAACACAAGTCTCTTTTCTATTCTGCAGTCTTTCTCCCTCCACTCCATCTATTTCTCTGTTCATCATTCTCTGTTCTGTCCATTTATCCCCCTACTTTGTCTAAAGTTTTATTTGTGACATTTTAAAAGGCAGAAACAATTTTACTCATACATTTATTTTCATGATGCAAACTGAAATACAATCTTTACATCATATACATACTATATTTTCCTCATTTCTATTTAGTATTCCTCCTCAAATGCCTCCTGTGCCCCACCCACCATTTTCTTTCAACTTCATGACCCTGTTTTCTTTAATAATTTATTCATATAGTCATTTTGTATATTTTGAATCACTGTAAGGCCCTTTGAAACATACCTGTGATATTACACACAAAATCTATGGAATTTTCAGTAGAATGGCAGGAATGAAAGGGTAATTTTCTACACAGCTGTGAAGTACTCAGTGTTCATGGGTAGTAATATCTTTGGAGAATTTAAAAATACTTTGAATAATAATATGTGCATACTAAGTTCAGACTTACTCTTGAAAAATGCCATATTGTAACTGGAACACTTGAATATATCCAATCATAAAATTTGTAAGAACAAACAATGGTTTGTGGAGATTTCAAATTAATTATTATGGGACATGACACCCAAAAGTTTGATTTCTGTGATCTACCTCATGATAGAGAATGTTGTCCTCTTAATTTGAATCTATATATCTATATATAACTGTGTTAGTAGTCATTTTTTTGTGACAAGTCTTACAACTTTTGGTCAAATAGTTTGGAAATACTAAATAACTTTAGGGTGGCCTTTACTTGCTGTTATAGCTGAGGTTCTAAATATCTAGCTTTGTGTTTTATGATGAAATTTACCCCACATTTGAAAAGAAAGTTCAAATAGGTTGTGTGAATCTTCAAGTTACTCACTGAAATTGGAATTAACTACTATACTTTCCAGTTTTCACAATGTTTTCTACTTGAATTAGTCACTGATTGTGGCAACTATAATTTTATGCAATGTAAAAATTATGTGAATGCAAATTTGGCACATAATTTTCTGTTTTCTCTTTGAGAACACTAGCACAGATGAGAAAAAGCAATAAAGTCAGGTTTGTTAAAAGGTCACTATTTGTATTCCCGATTTTATCTTTTTTTTTTTTTTCAGCACAATTCTTCACAGACTTTGAAAGAACAATACAGAACTATATATGGAAAAACAAAAGACCCAGAATAGTCAAAACAACCCTGTACAATAAAGGAACTTCCGGAGGCATTACCATTCCTGACTTCAAGCTCTATTATAGAGCTATAGTCCTATAGCTTGGTATTGGCGCAAAAATACACAGGAAGACCAATGGAATTGAACTGAAAACCCTGATATTAACCCACACACCTACAAACACCTGTTTTATGAGAAATAAGATAAAATTATATAATGGAAAAAAGAAAGCATCTTCAACAAATGGTTCAGGCATAATGGATGCTGACCCATAGAAGATTGCTGATGGATCCATATATATTGCAATTCACAAAACTTAAGTCCAAATGGATCAAATACCTCAACACAAATCCAGCCACACTAAACTTCTTAGAAGAGAAAGTAAGAAGTACCCTTGATTGAATTGGTACGGGGGACCACTTCCTAAACATAACACCAGTAGCATTGACACTGAGATTGACAATTAATAAATGGGACCTCCTCAAACTGAGAAGCTTCTGTAAGGCAAAGGACGCCATCAACAAGATAAAATGGCCGCCCACAGAATGGGAAAGGATATTCACCAACCCCTTGTCTGACAGAGAGCTTATTTCCAAAATATACAAAGAACTCAAGAAACACCAAATAATTTAATTAAAAAGTGGGGTACAGAACTAAATAGAGAACTCTCAATTGAGGAATCTAAAATGGCTGAAAGACACTAAAGAAAGTGCTCAACATTCTTAACCATCAGAGAAACAAAAATCAAAAAAAACTCTGAGATACCATCATACTTCTGTCAAAATAGCTAAAAACCAAACAAACAAAACAAATAAAAACAAAACAATCAAAAAAAAAAAAAAAAACACCAAAGACAGTTTATGCTGGAGAGGATTGGGAGAGAGGGGATACTCCTCCAATGTGATTGCAAACTTGTATAGCCACTTTGGAAATCAGTATGGCAGTTCCTCAGGAAAATGAGAATCAGTTTACCTCAAGATCCAATAATTTCACTCTTAGGCATATACCCAAAAGATGCACATTCATACAATAAGGACATCTGTTCAACTATGTTCATAGCAGCATTATTTATGATAGCCAGAACCTGGAAGCAACCTAAATACTCCTCAACTGAAGAATGGATGGAGAAAATGTAATACATTAACTCAATTGAGTAAGACTCAGTCAAAAAAACAAAACAAAAACAAAAACAATAAAACAACAATAAAAACAAACAAACAAACAAACAAACCAGTGAAATCTTGAAATTTGCAGGCAAATGGAAGGAACTAGAAGAAATCATTCCAAGTGATGTATCTCAGCCACAAAAAAGAAATGTGGTATGTACTCATTCATATTTGGTTTTTAGACATAAAACAAATGATATCTTATTAATGATGTTTAGTGTTAGCATTGTATTTAAGTAATTTTATTTTAGTTTTATTTTTATGATTGTGATTATGTGTTTTGTGTTTGTGTGCATGCACATGCTATAGTTTACATACACACAGGTAAGAGGACAACTTGTAGGATTCATTTCTCTTCTGTATCTCACGGGTGTTCCAGGGCTAGAACTCAGGCTACCAGGCTTATCAGAAAGAATCTTTACTCATCAACACAACTCTCCAACTCTTAAGTAAATTTTAATTGAAATAAACTCTAGTCATTTGTGTTTACTTTTAGAGAACAGTTGGAAAATGTGAAAGTATATGTCTTTGTATATGTGTGGGTTTTTGTTTTTTTATTTTGTTTTAAATTTTAAATACACACCTATTAATACTGTGTTTAAAATAAAGGCATCACTCACCAGCCATCATGGTTACTCACAGGCAAGTAAAAACAATATCCATAAGGTTAATGTTGTACATTACAGTGACATTTAGATTTTTAATAAATCAATTTTATATGACTCATAAGACACATTATTCTCAACAATGGATATATTTATGAAGAAGACTAATAGTATATACAGTTCTTATATACTCTTTCCAGGTCCTACCTTAAAATTCTTTGTTCAGGGTTCAAAAGAGGTGCTATAATCAGTAAAAGAAACAAGGGTTTCTGAGGGTTATAGAAAAAGAATCTTCTCACAACACATTCCTTTTATCAATCTCTTTATTATTCTACAAAAAAGTTCTCCTTCTATAGTGTAAATGTATAGTGTATACATTTACAACAGTAATTCTTTTGGCAATGCAATACAAGGCTTAGTTTCTCACGGTCATCAAGGCAGATAATATTTATACACTGAATGATAACTGTCAGCTATCATTTATGGAACTAGGTAGGAATGGTTAGTGAAGGCTCCTCAACAATGATAATGATTAAATCAACAAGGGAGTCTAAAAGAGAGAAATCGTGTGTTTATCTATGCTCTTTAAGTGGGGCAAAATATTAAGGTAAAAATGTATTAATCAGAAGATTTCATAAATAAGGTAAACCTTTTTTCTCCATAGGCTGCTTCCATGCGGCTCTCGGGAGCCATTTTTCTGAAAGGTGGGGTAAGCGTCCTCTGTAACCAGGCAACCTGTGTAAGCAGCAGGTTTTGATCTACTTTTGCTATAGTCAGCTGCTTAAAAAAAAATCTTTTTAGCTCTAAGGATAGCACCCATTGTTTAAGGCTGTAGAACAAAGAGGATTTGCACAAGAAACGGAACCTGAAACCTTCTAGTGCACTGGGCAGGTCTTCAGAAGGTGTTTAGGAAAGTTTACTATTCCTCTAGGATAGACAATTGGTTGATTACTTTTCTTGTTATTTTCTTAGGGTAAACACAAGCAATAAACCTCTAAGCTAAAGTCGTGGTTTAATAAACTGAGGTGGAGGTAAGTGCAAGGAATTAAGAATCATTTAGGAGGTTAGTTTAGGTTATCTTATCTGCAATTGAGGTAAACCAGGATACGCCTATGTTCAACCTATCTAAGCAGCTATGAATCAACAGTTTTAGGCATGTAGTAATTTTATGTCCTTAAATACTTTTGCCTGGACACTTAACGATGGTCAGATGCCTAGCAATAAAGATAATTGGAGGAAGGCAATCTCTACATTTACATTGGAGAAAGGAATAAAGACATGGTTGTGGGAAACAAGTTTTTTGACTGTTTGATAACTAGGGGATGTTATCAATATTACCCAAATGCACAGGGAAAAAATGTGTTCAATAAAGATCAATTAGTGCTAAACTGTGGGAAATAAATCCCATATTTTAACAGAGGGAATAAGCTACAGCGAGAAATCTATAGCAAGAAAGCCAATTCATTTAACAGATGACTCCAATACTCCTTACATCTTGGTTTAATCCTCCAACAAAATTCTTAATTCTGATGGTCTGACTTAATAAAATGATGGCTAAATAATTACTGCACTGTAGAAGGAAGTTTTTGTGGTGCCCTGTCCTGGAGCCATTCAGTCTCAAATAAACACACAGAGGCTTATAGTAATTATAAATTGTTTGGCAGATTGCTCAGGTTTATTACTAACAACCTCTTACAACTTAAATTAACACACAATTCATATTTATGTTTAGCCATGTTACTTGGTACCTAGTCTCAGTAGGCATTCTCATATTGCTTCCTCTGCACCTTACTGGTGACTAGTCTCTCTTCTTCCCAGCATTCTCTTTGTCTGGTAGCCCCACCTATATACTTCCTTTCTGGCTACTAACCAATCAATGTTTTATTAGACCAATATGAGTGACAAATTTTTATATTGTACCAAGAACATTATCCCACCTACATCACTGCATTATCCTGTGACTTGTAGCAGATTCTGATGTAATTTCTGTTTTTTTATGATTTTGATAGTTTTTTTACATGAATACTGTGTTTACAATACAATATTGTGTTGCCTCCCTCAACTCCTTCTGTGTGTTTTATAATACATCCAGTAACTAAATATATATGTATGTAGTCTAAAGATTTAAGAAAATCAAGCAAAGTTTCTGGACACTTTTTTATTTTGCACAAATGTACTTCATTTTTTCTGTGTTACTTTATCATCATAGAAGTGGATAAAATATGAATTCCTCTTATGTGGATATCACTAGTCATTTATTTACTTTTAATCATCTATAAGAACTGTGGAGTTTTACCTGTTTAATTGTGAAAATTCTGGTAGTACTATGAGCATGCTACTTGAAATGAAGTGTTTATATACTTATGCCTATATGGTGGCATTATTTACCATCATTATAATTGTTGCAATTATATTTGAAATTTCACAGAAAAATTAAATCCATCTCTTTCTCTAACCATTTCTTGAGCAGTGTGATTACTTTATACATGTTATGAGTCTGACAAAATCTGAGAATAAACATTGTGCAAGATTTCAGGGGCTCCCTGCTGGGGTTTTGGTAATTTGATCATTCTAAGGAGGGACACTCCACTCTGAAAATCCCACTAGACTCTCTATCAAACATAATTTTTCATCTGAGTCACACTTTGGAATGTTCAACAGTATCCAACACATCTGCAATAGTTCTTCAAATGCAGCCAATTATGTTTGAGATAAATAGAAGGGCAAATCACCATCTTCTGAAAGAAGTGTGAAATAGGCCAAAAACTAGCTAAATTTCAGTATTTGAAAGGGAACTGGGCTTAGTATGTATCAATTACATACATGTGTAGTTGTGCAAATGTGCACTATCTTTATAGTATATGTGTACACAACCTCACACATGTGTGAGTGGGTGTTACATTATGCTTAAAGAGTGTACATTTAGATACATAAATTAATGTCAACATTAGCTTCATGGGACTAGAGACAGGTCAAGTCAGAAATTTTGTTCCCAGGATCTCAGTGTGACCACCTAGATTCTCACTTTCATGTGGCAATGCCCAAAGTGGTTGTTTTATTTTAAATTTATACTTAAACTTTTTAATGTATATATTTATTCCTGTATCTTTGAGATTTTTCTATTCTATTCCCCTTTAAAAGTCATGATCATGAGAAGGCAAAGTCTACTATATGTATAGGTAATGATAAATGTGGGAAATTAGTTGAGGTAGCAGGATCTTAAATACTAGTGTTGGTATATTAACATTTTTGTAACATTTATAGGATCAAGATCATAAATCAGTCCCTACCATCACCTTTCCTGTTGAAAGATATTGTATATATTTCTTGAAGTGGCTGAGTCAACTATTCAATGAAAATTCATGTAGAAAGTTCCAAATGAAATGTGTGCCGTGTTATATTTTACTTTTTTATTTTTATTTTTTTATTTTACATATCGATTCCAGTCCCTTCTCCCTCCCTCTCTCCCTCCCTCCCTCTTTCCCTCCCTCTCTCTGTTGAGATTAATACACTATCATCCCTTTTTCTTCACTATCTTCCTTCCAAAACCTCTCATATCATATCATATACCACCTCCATTCTCCTTCAGATTTGACTCTTTTTTAAATTGATTTTTGCTACACACATCTACTGTCTGTCTGTCTATCTATCTGTCTGTCTATCTATCTATCTATCTATCTATCATCTATCTATGTCATCTACATCTCTCTGTGTGTGTGTGTGTGTGTGTGTGTGTGTGTGTGTGTGTGTGTGTGTGTGTGTTTCTAATACAACCTGCTTCATTTGTATGTTCCTTTAATTTCTTTTTTCAGGCCCAAACATTTGGTATTAGATCATCAATTGGTGGCTCTTCCCTGGAAAAGACTATTTCTCCTGCCCTCAGCAGTCCTTTATTTTGTCTATAGTTCTTTGTATAGGTTGAGGCCTCATGGTCTTTCCTCCACCCATTTTGGAATGTCTGTTGGTGTCATTCTTTTTCAGGTTAGGCAGTCATGTTGGACAGACTTCATTGGTATAGCTTCTGATATCCCTAGGAGATAAAGTTTCACAGCAAATGACTTGTTTCTCTGGATCTTACAGGATTTCTGCACTTCTGCAATATTCCACAAGCCTTAGAGAGAATAGTGTTTTGTAGATATTTCCATTGGAACTACACTCCACAACTGTACATTTTGATTGGTTGTGATTTTCTGTAATGTTCTCCTCTTGCAAAAAGAAGTACCCTTGTTGAGGAGTGGGGACTAATATTTAGAGTGCAGCTAATGATTATTATTAGTTAAAGCAGAGTTTGTAGGTTCTCCTCCAAGATTCAGGACTTCACTATCCCTGGGTAGTGGATTATGTTTCCAGTACCAGGTATGATTCTCTCTTGTTGAGTGGACCTTAAATCCCATTTGAGAGCTATAGATTACCACTAAAATATACTTGCCACTCCTGTACTCTTAAGGTTGTCACACTATATTAGTCTTTGTTATGGTTAATCAACATCATAGCTGGATAGGATAGAACTGTGAATTATTTACCTCCCTTGGAAGTTTACATGGCATATTCTGGAGTTTTTAAAGCTAAGGGAGGAGGCACTCAGGTCAGCTATACCCCAGGGGCTTTCAGGCCATTTTGTCAGAAGTGCATGGTATTTTCAATGATAGGGACTTACTTTGCATTTTCTGGAGGAGCAATCAAGCAAAATAGTAATAGTCTGCATGTCTAAAGAACAGCCCTGACCAACAACTCAGAAGAAGGCTTCTCATATCCCTCTTAGAGGTTTTGTTGGGTAGTCTTTGGCTCATGGAGATGGCATGTCAGCAAAGATGAGAAATTTTATTTAAACTATATATGTATTTTTATATACAGACTTAGCTGTGTTGTAGTTTATTTTATTCAGATAGTTAATAATGTGGTTCCTTATGACCTTTTCATACATCCTTATATTACCATCCTCCTTCTCTATTTTGCATTGATTTCCCTCCCTCTCTTTAATTAGTGCCTGACCTTGTTCCATTTCCTGAATCAGAAAAAAAGTCACATGTTCTCTTTCACATGAGACTCTTAGCTCCAAATCATCACATGTGATTATATAAACTGAAATAAATCAGAAAATGGAGCCATTTGCTGGGGTAGAGTGGTGGGGAACAGCAGAGAGGAGAACAGCAGTGGACATGTGATGTGATCATGCAAGTGGAAGTTATGGCATTTTGATAGTTCAATGTGATAATCTTGGATGACTATACTAAATTGAGGAATATTGCTTTATTCTCTTATCACTAGCTAGCTTCTCTATTTCTTACTACATTTAAGATAAGACACTAAATACTCTTTTATACCATCTTATATCTAATTTTGACAACATTTCATCTATCACAAGTGGTTTCTATGGCTTTGCTATTGTTCTGTAAACTACTCTATAAAACCTGATTTTCCTTGTTAAGATCATTCTTTTCATTTTTTACTCATCTTTCCTATAACTCTTAGTTTGTCTTTACTTACAGATATTAAACATATTCTTTCCAAGGTCCAAAGCTACTGCAGTTAAAGTTTAGCCCTTATCCTTCAGCAACAAACTTTGGTACTTGTCCCATGGCTTTGCAAATAGATAATAAACACATACTAACTGGTTTGGCTAAGACCTGGAACCATTAATCCAGCAGAACACTTTTGCAGTTAATGTACTCCTTTTGTGCCTTTCCTTTAGAGTTCTTATACTTTATCAATGAGGTAATTATTCTCAGGATTTTCATAACTCTTAAAAAGTGATCACTCTTTCTAGCATAGGAAGTCTTTGAACTTATAATGGATTTCTTAAAAACTTCCAGATGCTATGAATTTATTTCTAAAATAGAAAAAATATATAGAGCTTGTTCACCAACAAACTGAAAGCTATCAAGTTTGTATTCACAAGAACAAACAAAGGACCTCTTTTAAAAAAAACAGGATTAAGAAAAATGAAAATAAAATGGATAATTTATCCACATATCACAAAGTTTTTCTTAACTTCAAGGTTTACTAACTATTAAACACAAAATGTGTCTATTTTAAAATCTATTTTGAGAGTAAAAGTTAAGTGAGGCATACCAAAGAATACTATTAGAATACAGTGATTCAATGGTAAGTTTTACAACTTTTGTTCAAATTATTTTCACTACTCTACAAATTTTCCTTTAGATTTAACATCTTAAAAGGGAAATACAAAACAAAACATCCCTCCTAGAAACTATCAAAGTACTAAAATGCCTTATTATCACACAAATGTAGACACTCTACATGTAATGTATTATACATGCTTAAAAATTTCTTTTGTGAATTGATTTCTTGGCTTAAATCCCAAAGAAAACCATAAAAATGCCAGTCTGAGTATGCCAAGGATGCATACAAAGCTGGTAGAAGTGTTTTAGTGATGGCTTCCTCATTTGTAAGAGTTGTAGGCAATATTTTCGGTTGTTGGGGGAAGCTTAGCACCTAAGGGACATGCACACTGACCTACATTCAGCATAAGGATTGTGTCACTCTAATGACTGCCAAGAGTCCAGCTCCAGCTGATACAATCATGACTAAAATGCTAATTTGAGTGTGGTTGTTAAGGGTAGATCAACAATAAAATGTAGCAGTTGGATTAAATATATGCTCAAGTTGAGAAGGATTGAGTGAGATTTCCCTAATGAACAGTTTCTCAACCTAAAATGGTGATGCCCAACATCCTTTTATGGTGAAATGTGAAAGGAGAAACAACAGATTGCTTGTTAGTTATTTATTATGGTGACTAACTAGGAAGAAATTCATAGCTAATGTAAGATTATTTTAGAATATCAACAGGGTTATTATTTTCTCCCTCAAAATAAGATAAAATCCTGATGGATTCTTCAACAAACCATTTGATTTAGATGGAGAAATAGGAGAAGGCACATCTGGAGAGATTTCACTGAAACTAACACTAAGTCAAAGAAGGTAATTTTATATCTTCACTTTTTTTTTGCTATAGCAAACACTAGAGCAAAGTACAGCCAAACAGCCAATTGGGACAGCATGACACATCACTGGAAAAAATGACTAGCAAGCACACAATTACAAGAAAAGTAACATCATTGTTGAAGCCACGTTAGCATAACCTGCTCAAATTATATCTGAATCTCTAGACAATTATTTTGGAAGATTCACTAAAACAAAAGCAGAGAAATTACATAAATGGTTTTCCAGGCCAACCTTGCTGATTTAGTGTGCTGTAAGTTGCTTGCAATGTTTCTCCCAGTAGAGGATCCAGGAAAATTCCTAGGGGTTGTGGATTTTGGATTCTCACCAAATCATCAATGGCTACAGTCACCCTTGTTAGCAACATTCTTCCTAGCTGTTATTAAAAAGATAGGGTGGCATGTGAAACAGAGGGGACAACACCAGTAATGACGGTAATTCAATACCCAGGTGCCAGGCACACCCAGCACTTTACTGGGTTATTTGTTATTGCCCCCAGCACTACACAGGGGTATTAACTTTTCTTCTCTTTAGCTAAAAAAAATAGAGATAGCAGTTCTCACTTTTTTTTTCTGTTTTAAACCAACATCCTAGAACTTAGAGGAAGAGTTTGAAGCAAAGGTATCTTAATAGTTTAAATACAGATCACTGCCAAGATATAAGCCACCCACATTCCAACATCTCCTTCTTTGCATATTTGTGTTCATTTATTATGGCCTTTGACTTGGTTTCTCACAGTCACCATGTTATGTTGCTTACAAGATTGTAAGCACCATGGGAGAGGGTTCAGTGTTTTTGTGGTAATCTTTCCCTGTTGTCCAATAAATAGCTGAAGGGGCAAAGAAGGCAGAGCTAAGAGATTGTGAGATGATTAGATTGATATTCATGCCTTAAGGATTTTTAAATTTTAATCCACTGTTTTCCTGTTTAATTTGTACAAGTTTCAATTAAAGGTCTCCCAACCCTCAACATTAAATTGAAGTTTTACACAAAATTGTTAGTATAATAATAGTATCCACTTGTAAATTCATATGCCATTTTTCTTCATTATTTAAACACAAAATAAATCACTGCCAAGTAAAGAGAATGCAAAGAAACTCAAAACATTTGCCAGAGGCAAATTTTTTAACATTTTCCCAAAGCATATCTTATTTGAACTGCTTATCTTGGAACACTATTCAAGAGAAATTGTTTCCTCAAAAACTTATAAGAAAACACTTGGCTTGTAAATGTTAACTTAAATAGATAAAAGGAAAGTATTTGATTGAGCGAGGAAAAGAAAGAGCCCCTTATAGCTAAAATAGTCCCAGAAAGTGTTTTGTACTTTAAAGTTTAAGTACTCACCTGTCACTTATAGCTTTAGCCTCCTTGAGATATAATCTAACATGTTAACTCCTGATGCCTTCCTGAATACTGGATGCTTAAGGAAGGTCTACTTGTCTATTTATTTGTGAATGTGTCTATATGTGGTACCTGAATGTGACTGTCAGTACACACATGCCACAGCATATATGTAGATGTTAGAGGACAAACCCAGGGGTCAGTTTTTTTCATTCCACCATTGGATCCAGGAATTGAATCCAGGTATCTGACTTGGTCAGCAAGTATTTTATTAACTGAACCATCTTGGCAGTCTAAATATTCTTGTTTAATAAACTACAAAATAGGTTATGTGTTTTGATTTTATTAGTATGAAATAAATGTTGGCCATAGAAAATTAGATAAAACCAGGAACTGTAGGACATAGGCCCTGTCTCAAAGAACAGGAAACCAAAACAATAACAACAAAATAAAATTAAAGATTATTTCTATAATTTATTATTCATTTTTGCCAGGTGGTGGTGGCGCATGCCTTTAATCCCAGCACTCAGGAGGCAGAGGAAGGCAGATCTCTCTGAGTTTGAGACCAGCCTGGTCTACAAGAGCAAGTTCCAGGGCGGCTTCCAAAGCCACAGAGAAACCCTGTCTGGAAAGACAAAAACAAACAAACAACAACAACAACAACAAAACAATTTTGTTATTTTTAATTACGTGTGTGTGTCTGCCCATGAGCATAAGTGCTCTCTGAAACCTGCTTCCAGAATACATGTTTTCAACTCACATATATTATTTTGAATTTAGCCACCATAAGTAATTTTAAACATGACAGTACTTCTTTCTACTTGCACTGATATTTAGCTCAGCTTTATTCTCTGTTATTTATTTATTTGAGACATTATTCCATGTTTTACTTGTGATCTATTGCAGGCTTAATTTTTTATTAATTTTTATTACAAAGACATTTTTTCTATTTTTTTGTTTGTTTGTTTTTTTGTTTTTTTGCTATTTCCAGTGAATAAATGGGATTAAACAATTGTGAAACCACTAAGGAAATGTGTATACAGTGACTCCAACTCCAGTCTTTGTTCATGTCTTAAATGATTTAAGAGAAATCTGGTATGATAGGTCCAAATGTGTCTACACATGGTTATCTAGCCAAAGATGGATAGTTTCTGTTGCAATTGTAAAAGTAAAAGTAACAAAAACTAAAATTCAGTAGTCCACAGGATTTAAGTTTCACAATTCTTTTCTTGGGGCAAACGTGTCTAAGTATATGTAAGACAAACATCAATGATCTGAATAGAATCTCATTCTTTTAATTTATGTTTCTTAACCTTCTTTGTCTCAGAATCTGTTAGTCAATCCAAGTTTTACTACAGTTAGTGTTCAACTTGTGTTAGCCAAGTAACTTAATCAGAAAGTGAAAAATTAGGTCTTCCCTGCCCTCAGGGTTTGTCCATGCTGTAAACGGTACAAAATGATCCCATCCTGACAGTGCAGAAATGAACACATTTTCCAGAAAAACTTACATATGTGGCAGGGAGCTGTCCTGAAATGACATACTTATGCAAGTATTTCCAAAAGATCATGGGGTTTTTCTTTTCATCACAACTCCCTAAAGTTTTCAACATTTCTTAGTGTGCCCATCCTTCTTATCACTTTCTATCTTTTTAAATCTTCACAAGTGAGCTTAGTCAATATGTAGCTGCTTTAGAGAAAAAAAAATATAACTCTTTTATTTGTATGCAAATATTTACTTAGTATCCCAAGGCAATTACACTTGAAAAAAAAAGTGAAATTAGGAGTTATTAACTATTAAATGAATAAAATCTGCTTATCAAATTCCAAATTTCTTTTATTCATTTATTTTTTTATATTACACATCTTAAATATATACCATATGCTCTGGCTCTATAAATTGGGTTTTAAGGACATTTTTAACTTACTTATATTTTCTCAAAGTTAATTTTCAATAGTTTATGTAAGTGCCTCTTAGGTAAATACTGGTATCTAACTTATATTCAAACAGTTTTTAATGAGATATTTAATTATTCTATTCAACCTGTACTGTGTGCTTAAAATTATTAATGCTATATTGTACATGTGTAAAGCCTAAGAGAATCTAGTGTTAAATGTATGTTTTAACCCCCGAAAATAGGTTGTATATATCTAGACTATATTCTTTATTATTATTCCTTTTATTCTGCTGAGATCACTTTATTACCTATAAGATAAATTTGATTATTTGATATGGTTAATTTTAAATATGCTACTTCAGAATGAATCCAGAAACATATCAATTCTCATTCATGGTATGTCTCCCCCCACCATTTGAATGATTTAGTAGAATAAGCTTAGAGAGATGGGCAACACCTTTCTCTTTACTCCACTATAATCTTTCTTATGCTAATACATTCATATCAAAAGATGATGCTATTAAACCAGCATTGGGCCCACTGTCTCAATGGTCAAACACAGCAGCTGAATCTCATGCTGCCAAACAGGAATCTGTCTTTGTTGTTGTTGTTGTTGTCGCTTTAGCAGATAGTTGGGAACAAGAAATGTGTAAAGGAATGAGGTTTATTTTTTCTCATTGCATTGGATGCTTTTTGTCTCTCTTCAGCTCCTGATGAAGGCCAGGTGTTTTCCACACAAACCAGAAAGCAGAAGAATATGTGGCTGCTTACAGAATGGAGGAAGAGGCTAGACAGTGACCACTAATCCAATCCTGAACTCATTTGTGTAGGTGGGCACCTCATAGAACATGACAACTCTTAATATCTCCTGCATATCTCAAAATCCCAGTGCTGAACATTGTGCTCCAATAGTATTTTTAACCAGGACAAACACCTAAACTGTACCAAGGAACTGAAATGTTATCTGTATATTACTTTTTACTTGAGCAATTTGGAATGTCTTGAAAAATAATGTAGCCCTCATTTGTGTAGAGCAGAGTTAGTGTATTAAAAAGTATGCAGAACATAAGTAATAATTACTTCCATGTAGTTAGATATTTTCACATTTGGGGGAGTAAGTTGAGCCTTTCAGTTCAGCTTCTGAAACATTAGAGTTCATGATGGCACCTTTTGGCAGCCTCTGTACTACCCTTTTAAGGTGAAAGAAGACTTTCATGATGATACGATAGAGAATGAAGTTTTACTAACTTTCCTGTAGAATACTGAATAAGAAATATCGCCATGCAGTGGTGGATCCTACCATCTGAGAGGCAGAGTCAGGCAGATCTCTGTGAGTTTAAGGCTTGCCTGGTCTACACAGTGATTTCCAGGACAGGCTCCAAAGCTTCACAGAGAAACCCAATCTTGAAAAGCTAAATAAGAAGGAAAAGAAAAAAGAAAAGAAACATCACAGAAATCTATATCAAAATTATAGATGATGATAAATCAGTAACATAGTAAAGATGCGAACAAAATGAAGTATTTGTAAGAGAAATTGGTTGCACTAGAACAAAGCAAGAAGAAATATGGCAACACAATAGTTGATGTAAAAAGAAAACAGTTGGTAGCTTTTAGCTTATCTTACCCAGGAACTACAGTCACCGATTGGCGTCCACTTTTGTTTATATCTTGAACGTGATTGCTGATTGGCTTCCACCTTTGTTTATATCTTGAACGTGATTGCTGATTGGCTTCCACCTTTGTTTACATCTTGAACGTGATTGCTGATTGGCTTCCTCCTTTGTTTACATCTTGAACGTGATTGATGCTATGCTTCATTCCAGAAACAGGTGCGGGAAATTAAAGTGCCATGATTTGGAGGGTTATTGAGGAGTTTCAAATAAGAGCGATAAATGCTAAGGTGTAAAGGAGGTATGGACAGCTCTGTCCATAATGGTCAAAATGAGTCTTCTAAGGAACATTTACCTATCAGTGTAAAAGTGATTCATATGGTTAAAAAATAGAACACAATCATTCTTGCCTCTATAACAGTCTCACTGACTTTTTTGTCCTCTATACTATTTGAAACATTTGAACATGGGGTCATTTATTAGTTCTTCAACTATTTATAGCTGCCTTATGGATATGCAGTTGTTTAACAATAGACTCTTAAGAATCAGTGACTGCATGATAGAACCCCCTTCCTGTTTTAGATAAGAAAACAAAAACAAACAAACAAACAAACAAAAAACAGAATTGCTTTCAGACTAGGGACCCTGCAGCTTTCTATGGGATGAAGTAGTAAAGGTGACAGCAGAAGAACAGGAAAGAAAAGGCACTGCATTTTATCTTTAGTTCATAATCTAACATCTTTAACATTTTCAGAATTGAAACAAAATTACACAATCTCTTGTATCTTAGCTAGCTTCATGCTAAAGTTCCATCTATAATTTTTAAGTAAAGACAAAATACTAAGGAGAAAAATAACTTTGTAATTCATTTGACAAAGGGTTTTTTCTAAATATATTCTGGCAGTGATTTATGGCATGTCTAATCAAGGCCCTTATAAGATGGTTGAAATCTTGAATAGTATGGAACTCAGTCTTTCTTTTTTTTTTTTCCTATATGTGTAGGTTAGTATTAGTATGTGTGATTACCAACCACTGCTAATAAACTAGAAAATTAAAAAAAAACGGGATAAAGGCTATGTTAATGTAGTCTCAAAATATAGCTTCTGGTTTTGCTTTTAAAAAGATACTTTACACCATGCCTAACTTTATCACAAGCATTGTGAGGTTGTCATGTGATAACAACATTCATTGTTTCTAAATGTCTTTTTAAATTATTATTTTTAAATTTATTTTACATACAAACCACAGTTTTCCCTCCCTCCTCTCTTCCCATCCCCTCTCCCCACCTCCTGTCTACCCACCATGTTTCTCCATGTCTTAAACTTCAATGTTTCCATTAGGTTCTGCCAGGTATCTTCTTCAAGAGACTTTTTAGATAATCTAAGGTTTGTTTTGGAAGGATATTTTTATATACATTTTTATTTATTAGAAGGATTCTTTATCATCTAGTTTTTCATATCTGCAATGGGAATGAAGGTTCCCAGTAATTTTTGCGTCTTTTAGTCCAATTACTCCATTTGTTTAAATCAACCCTTTTTGTTGTTGTTGTTGTTGTTGTTGTTGTTCCTGGCTCTATGTCACTTATTTCAGAAAATCTCTTGTTGAAGTCTTCTGGCTGTTTCCAGGCTTTCTCCCATACCCTTAATATCAACTTAAGCATATTTCCTGCTTATATCTTCTGTTCATATATTTCACGCTTTTCCATCTGAACTAAGCATTAATCAGTCAGGAAATACGGCTGTAATGTTTTCAGTGTGAGATGTAGCTACAAAAGTAGGGTGAATTTAGTTTTCCTTCTTAATTTCATGATTAGAAGGTTCATTCTTAGTATAGATTTTTTTCCAACTCTGAATATTTTTCTCTCTTCATTGTAATTACCAAAGAGGGAATATTTTAAACTTCTCTTTGGTGTATTCAGATTGACAGCTGTGATTGACAGATTGTGCTGTGGTAGTACTGGCAAACAAAATAAAGGTGCTGTTGAGCACATGCATGGAGATTTGACAATAGCAGAGCACTAAATGCCTATTTGGGAGAGAACCAAATGGAGCTTGAAAATAGTAGATGAAGGGAAGGTTCACCATCCTGCTATGGCAGAAGAATGCTATGCTATTTCACCAAACTTTCCAGACTAAAGCACAATTTGAAACTTGGATTATCTCTGTCTTGAATTTTCCATTTTATACTTTTCAATGTAAACAAGAGTCATTAAAATCATAGACAACACAACTACAGATTAAAGGGGTGCTAGTGAATGAATATCATTTATTTGAGACAAAGAAAATATTTACTTCTCCTTTCCCTCCTCCTTCCCTCCCTTCCTGTCTTTCTTATTCCTTCTCCTCTTTTGCATAATCTCTGTTATTTTAATTTCCAAGCCACACTGATCTCAGCAGGCAGTTTACTATCCCTTGCTTTGCACTTCATAATCCTTTCCATTTTGAGGATTCACACGCAACTATGCTAGCAGAGTAGTGTTCATTATTCCAGGTCTGCCCACATCTTCATCTCTGAGATCATCATTGCATCCCAGCTCTTGTCTGTATTTGTAGAGCATCCTTTGAATTTCTTGCCTTGATAGTAATATTTCTCGATTTTATGTTTATTCTCTGAACTATATCTTAAGAAACCATTCTGAAGTTCAAATTTTTTTCTGTTCAGTTGCAAACCTGCAAGCTTCTGTGGCATTTTATCATCCTTAAGATAAAAATCTTTCTGACATGAAGGATTAACTAATTCTTTTTTAACTCAATTTCCCATCTCACTTTCTTTCACTCATCTCTTCACTCTTAACCTCTTGAAGAATCTATAGTTCTTCCAACTCACTAACTTCTTTCTAATCTCTAAATTACTACTTAATACATCTTTTCACAGAGCACTCCTTTTTAATTGGAGGTAGATTCTTTTCTCATACAATATTACCTGATTATATTTCTTCTCCCCATACTTTTCCCAGTTTCTTCTAACCTCCTCTTCCTTCCAGATCCACTCCCTTTCTGTCCATTATTCCAAAAAGAACAGGCTTCTAAAAGATAACAACAAACAAAACATGACAAACAAAATACAATAAGATAAAGCAAAATTTCTCATATTGAAGTTGACACAGAAACCCAACACGAGAAAAAGAGCCCCAAGAGCAGGTAAGAGTCACAGCACATTTTTAAAGGCCAACTATTATTCATACTTCATTGGCAAATGCTTTTTTTCCCATTTTCAGCCAAGATGCAAAGAAAATAGAGGAAAACAAAGAAAGAAGCCATTTTTATTTAGGAATTATCTTTTCATTGGTATTTCGTATGGTCCAAAGTTAACATTTGTAATCATGTGTGTATGTGACATGTGATTGTCTATGAGTGTATGAACACTCACACATAAATACACAAATGCATGCTTATCCATGTGGACATGTGATTAAGCCATAAGTTGAGGTCAGGATACCTTCCTCAGTAGCTTCTCCATCATAGTTTGACACAGGATTTCTCACTACTTGGAGCTTGTCATTTCTCTTGATCAGTGATCTCCTGACACCTATTCATCTATATCTCCCTACCTCCATAGCTGGAATGAGAGGCACATGCTGCCATATTTGACATTTATACAGGTGCTAGAGATGAATCCAGATTCTCGTGTTTATGCGTCAAGCACTATATCACTGAAACTCCTCCTACCCCCATTTGTAGTCAATTATCCAAGAATGTATCATAACCTACTGTAATTTGCAACACATCAATGAACCACTTCCCATCATTAATATTTTGCATATTTTGGATTGCCAAATTGCCTAGTAAATGACAAAAGCTGTATCATAAATGGATGCTATTCCATGTTGTTCAGCAGTAAAATGAGCAAAAATTCATGCATGTCTAGTATAGATACAATTTTTTTAAAAATATTTTTGATACATGAATTGATTTGCCAGTATAGAACCTGCTGGTAAATAGGGCCAGTGCTACAAAGAGTTCATCAATTCTAAATGGGATGGTAATAATGAAATAGTTGTGAGAATTAAAGAATTAGGTTCTATTCTTTCTGTATGAGGAGATAATCCTAGATTGCCTCTGGTTCCCACGTTATCTTATCTTTGCATTGCTAGTTGAAAATAAGAAGAGAGCTATAACACAGCAGAAAACATTTAAATAGTTATGTTTATGTTATTTTCTCATAGTAAAACAAATACTTTCCAGTCCAGGGCAGATACCACCAAAATATCTGTCAAGTAACAGATGTCTCTTTTCCTTCTGCAGTTAGATAAGACAACCTTTGTGAAAATGTGCAGATTATTTGTTCAGTAAACTTAGCATCTTTGCAGGCAAGGGGTGCACTCACTGTGTGTGCAAGCAGTCCATTCCACTAATCATTTGCTATATTTTAACTGAATGTTCTAAAGTTTTGTAAACTACTCAAAGCTTTGAGAACCTTGATACTTCAAATCTTCTAGGATTTCCAAACAACTCCAGAACTAATTCTTCTTAGCTTCTGTCTTATTTCCTCTAACTTTAAACAATTTCTTATCTACTGTTAGCATTCAAGAATTTCGAGTCAAATATTTTCAGTTATTAGTCTGTGTGGACTGGACATGGACAAGGAACAGGGCAGTGCCAAGCAGTTATAATTTGATAGGTCATGTAGGTCTTGTCTTTGTCTATCCTTTTCAAAATTGCAACAATCTTTGTGAAATAATGTTGAAACTAAGTTGAAGGGAAGGGTGGAACTAGTTTGAGCTTGAGAAGCTGCTGCCAAGACCATGTGCATCATTTTTCTTTGTCAAATTACTATTGCCATCTCTCAGAACTCTGCAAAGGATTTGGAAATCATCTCTTTTTTGAGCCTGCCACGTGTTACAATTCTCCTCAGACCATGAGCTAATGCACTAGGATAGTAGACCATCTGGTATCATTAGAGAACTAACTCGATTTTCATGCTTGAGATAAATGTGCTGATGTGGAGCTTCCATATATTACTAAATACTAGAAGTGTCTTTCTCACGCCACATTGCCAAAATTAAAGAGACACCTCAGGAACAAAGCAAACCAGCCACGGCTACAACCAACATAGACTTTGAAAAGGAAGTAAAGGAGTTTACTTAGGAACATACTATTATTTAGTTATCAAACTGGACTTTCAATATTTTTATTCATCTGAATAAAAGAGTCTCCAGTCCCAGAAGTGTGGTGCTCCCCATTGTTCTGCTTATGTAAGAAATCTCTGACTATGTCAAATCATTTCCCAATGGAATACAGGAATAATTTTTGACAGAACAGAATTATATCATAAGCATTAACCCAAGAAAATGAAGGTCTGACTTCATCACTACTATTATTACTAATAATTAATGAACTCTTAACATCTGATATTGGATGCTTATCACTTTGCTATTGTATCTGCACTTGCTGCAACAATTCAATAATTTTCTGATTATTTGCAAAGTATTTCTAGAAATATGAAGTAAATAGAAGTATCTAAAAGTATGAAATAATTAAGATATATTACATGTACATATGAAATGAAAATATAGAAAATGTAAAGTTAACATATGACATAACTTGGAAGATAAAGGTTGAGCATATTTCTTGAGTAGGAGTTGTGGTGATATATTGTTTATGATCTAATAAACTTGCCCAGAGGTCAGAATGAAAGCCATTCATACTAGTTAGCCATAGAGGCCAGGAAATGGTGGTGCACAACTTTAACCCAGGACTCAGGAGAAAGAGATCTTTGTGAGTTCAAAGTCACCCAGCTCCATGAGAGTAAATCAGCCTAAAAGAGGAACAGAGCTCATGCCTTTAATTCCAGCACTAGAGAGGCATATAAGATGGGATCAGGGTCTCATATTCTGGCAATTAGTCTCCATACAAATTGAGTACAGGAAGGGAATCAGTCTCCATTTATGGGGAGAAGGATAGCATTGCCCAGGATTTGCAGAGGTAAGATCTCTCTTGTGACTTGGCTGCTTTGCTTCTCTGATATTTAGCTTGAACCCCAATATCTCTCTCTGGGTTTTTATTTTTGTGCTATAAATTGGCACCCAATGTGGGAAATGGGTTCACACACACACACACACACACACACACACACACACACACACACACACACAAAGAAGCCATATCTCTGAATTGATTCTAAAAGGAAAATTGAGACTTGTCAATTAGCAAGAATAAATCCATCAGAAATTATATTCCTTTTTCTAATGGTAAAATTGACAAATTATGGAAAGAAAGTGAATCCTGACAAAAATCTTGTAGCATTTTTTTTGTGTGTGAGAGATTAATATCAAATATCCCAAAAGCAAGGTAATTCACCTTATAAAGAAAACTAACTGGATCCTTCCTCACATTGCATGAGAAACCCCAGTAACTGGATCCCCTACATTCTATACTGATGCAAATAAGTTGGGAAAGGCAGGTTATAAATCAGAAATATTAAGTAAAGCGAAACTAAGTGCATATAATTCTGTCAAAAAGTCAGAATAATATGTTATTCTCATGGTGTAAATAGATCATATGGAACTGCTCTACACAGTTACATATTTACAATGTGCAGAAAGTTATTTTTGCATATTGAAAACATTGAATTTATAACAGATGATAAAGAATTGACTTTATTATTTAACATAATAAGATATATATATGTACATATATATATATATATATATATATATATATATATATATATATATAATCAATCACATCTACATATCTGATCCCATACAGGTCTGCCAGATACTCTAGTACAAGGTAATGTGAAATTGATCAGCTATTGATAGGAAATATGCCAGAGGCCACAGAAATTCATAAAAAAAAGAAATACCACTTCAATTGCAAAAATTTGAACAAAAAGACTTTTCCATCACTTGGCAACAAACCAAGGCAAACCAAGGAAATGGTAAAGAAATTTACTACTTTATACAACCAAGCTCCACTACAAAAAGGGTACTCAGAGGAATGAAATCTGGAAGGTAGATGTGTTCCATTTTGTAGAATTTGGAAAATGAAAGTATGTATACTATTCCATTGATAACTATTCAGATATTTAATGGGCAACTTCTCTGACTACATCCAAATTCCCAAATATAGTTTATAAAGTTTGTTTTCATTTAAATGGGTTGATATAAATAATTAATGATCACAGTCAATATCTTTCTAAAAAGAAAAAGGGAATATGATATAGAAATGAATACTTTTCATTGGTATAGATATTGTTATATGTATATTTCTACTCTTGTTTAGGCATTTTTTATATGGCTCTTTTAAAATGTAGTGTATAATTAAATACAGATTACAGGTAGTCACTTATAATAAAAAAAACTTGTAGTTATGTTGGTTAAGCTTTCTACATATACAAAGATATATATCAAATGGATAGGCATTCTTAAAAAGTTTTCAAAGACCTTCAGAATATGGCATTTAAAATGGTTTATTAGGGTTTTTCATGGCAATAAGACACAACTGCTACTGGCAACACCAATTACATCAGATAGGAAGATGGGTATTGAAAAAACTTGTTGTGGAGTATGTCTTCAACATGGCAGGAATACCCATTTGAACAAGAATCTGCTCTTTCCTGGACTGCTTGGCAGCATGCAAATGTACTAGACATTGTTGATATACTTATTGCTGTTATGTATTATATATAGTTATTGTACTTATTGTACATAGTTTTTATGTTACTTGTAGCCTTCTTTTTGTACTACACAAAAAAGATAATTGTGGTGATATATTATTTATGATGTCATAAACTCTGCCTGGAGATCAGAATGCAAAGCCAGCCATACTGGTAGCCATAGAGGCCAGGCAGTGGAAGTACATAGCTTTAATTCCAGGACTCAGGCTTATGGAGCTCTGTGAACCCAAGGCTATCCATGGCTACATGAGAGTGAATCAGTCTAAAAGAGAAACAGAGCTCATACCTTTAATCCCAGCCGCAGAGAGGTATATAAGATGGAATCAGTGTCTCAGATTCTTGGAATTGGTCTCCATTCCCGTTGAGGATAGGATTGCCCAGCCTGGAACAAGTAAGAACTACTGTTTGGCTGCATTGCTTCTCTGATCTTCAGCTTGAACCCCAATATCAACATCTGGGTTTTTATTATTTGTGCTATAAGGAGCTGCAAATTTGTCAGAACAAAGAAGTAGAACAAAGGGAAGAGGGGAGAGATATCAAAATGGGAAGTTGGGGAATTACTGATTATTTTATATCCATAATTTATTATAAACAAATCTTTACTCATTCTTTGGTAATAATTGTGTGCCATGAATATACTTTCCAGTGAATTTCATATGAGGGATAGTAAAGTAATTATAAGTTAAATTTTTTATAGTCAGTCAACACTAGGAAGATCACATGAACATTTTTCTTTCTTTCCTTCTAATTAAAACACTTTATGCAGCCATAAAAATATCCAGTAGTAGATCAGTAAACAATAGTTTCTACAAAAAAAAAAAAAACTAGTGGAAGCAGCAGCACCTACTTTTCTCTAATTCTCTACTCTGTCCCCTTGTCCCCTCCCTCTGTCTGTCCTCCCATGACCCTCCCTTACTCTCAGTCCCTTCCTTGTCTCTGTCTTTCTCCTTCCCTCTTTCCTTTTTTTGTTCCTCCTTCTTCTCATTCTTTCTTCTCTGTTCCTTTCTATCTTTCCTTTGGTTATCCTGTGTGTGGTGTGGTTCTAAAAGAATATTAGAAAAGTGGACATGATCTCTGTACTTGAATCTGTTCACTGCTTCTCAGACATCAGTTAATTCCATATGAGACATTGCAGATGAATGTTTTCATTTTGGTGATAACCATGCCCCTACATATACATACATTTTGTCTCTGAATAGTGTGAGACCTTTATATAATTGAATAATGTCATACAGTAATCATGTTCACATGTGATCACAACCTACTTCTGAATCAAATTTTCATCATAGTTGAAAAGATGGGAGTTAGGGGTCCAGAATACATGAGGACAATGGGAAAGAAATCTTGTAAGAGGGATGCTTTCTTAGGTTCTATAGTAAAAATTGTGATGTTAACAACGCATAATATTTTAAGTATCTGAAAATTAAATCATTGCAAATGCAAAAATATAAAGAGCTGAAAGACTATTGACATAAACTATGAGTTTCACCTAAAAGTAATTCTCCAGTCCCAAAACTGATGGAGAAAAATTGTCTTCATGTTTTGTTGAATAAATGCCTCTTCAATGTAGTATTATTTCCAGAATCAGAATATAATAAAGAATGGAAGGATAGAAAATCATTAACATTAAGGACTTTGGATCTTTAATTAATATTATTGAAGAAATTTTAAAGTATATACACTTCCAAGAAACTTTGCCTTACTAAAAATATCCTTTTTTATTTTGTGTATGGGTGCTTTTCCTGCATGTTTGTGAACCATGTACATGCAGTGCCTAAGGGTGCCAGAAAAGGATGGCAGATTCCTGGGGCTGGAGTCACAAATGGTTCTTAACCAGGGTTCTTTAGAAGAGAATCCAGTGCTGTTTGAATTATCTCTCCAGTCCAGAGGGGGAAAACTATTTGCAAACCTTATGTCTACTAAGGAATGCTCAAAACTCAGTATGACAACTAACATCTCAATTTCAAAAAAAAATCAAGCATCAGAATAATTTTCCAAGTGATAGATAGTGATAGCCATAAGCCTCTAAAATGATGACACACAAAAATGATTGGACAATGTTGTGTAGTAACAACTTCCCTCATGAAGGGGATCCTTAGCACTCAAACACTAAACATCTAACAATCTCAAGCAGTCAGCAAAGCTTAAAAAAGTCACCTGAGACCATGTTGATGTTCAAGTACCTTGCTGCCTCTGGATCATACTGATCTTGGTGGTCTATGCTGTCATCATGGGCTTAGTAACATCCAGGCCTGAACTGCTGCTGAGAGTCATATCTGCATCTGTTGTTTTGCTGCAGCTGGGTACTGTGGTGGTGTCCATGGCTATGTAGTGAAATCTGAGTGTCATGCTGAGTTGCCCCCCCCCCTTACTCACTGGCCCTGGGATAGCTGACTGTGCCCCTCCCTAGACACTGCAACAGGACAGCTGTTCCCACAATAGGAGAGGTGGTTCCTTCATTCATGAGAGATGGCCCTATCCCTTACCCTGGGCATGGGAGAGCTGCCCCAGTGGCATGGGCCTTGGAGGCCTGGCTCTGCCTCTGCCCAAGAGGGGTAGTTGCAGTGGCCCAGACCAACCAGCTTAGCTACCCCCAATCCCACATGCTAGGCCTTGGGTTGGCCCACCCAAGCATTTAACACAATCTATGTCCTGATGGAGTGTGCACAGAGACTGGTCCTGCAGAATGATAACTACAGGATCCCCACGACTTGGGGGAAAAGCAGTATATCCAAGGGAAGTTTGGGTGGGAGTCCAGCAATGACAGTGTGCCTGAGGCCTTGAACCAGACCAATGACTCTGACTCAATGTGATGAACATTTTGTGGGTGGGTCTGATTGGACAAAAGTGTATACTGTGTGGCACCCACTGCCACTAGGATGAGTGGAGAGGTATTGGAAAGATAATAGTTTTGTTTATTTGTTTTTTGTTTGTTTTTAATTGATTTTCAAGGAAGCTGCAGGGGTAAAGGGAGTATATGGAGGGTCTGAGAGGTAACCTGATTGGGGTGCATGATGTAAAAATTTCCCCCAAAGTCAATACAGAATTATGTGTTATTAATAAAAAGTTCACAGAGACAGCTGATCAGCCCTAGTGGGAGCTCATGGATTCTAGACCAACAGCTATGGAGCCAGCATGGGTCCGACCTATGCCTTTTGCATGTGGGTGACACATGCAAAAGGTCTGTTTGTGGGGACCATGGCAGTGGGACCAGGATCTGTCCCTGGTGCATGAGCTGGATTTTTGGAAACTATTGCCTCATGCAGCCTTGATGCAAGAGAGAAGAGCTTGGTCCTGCCTCAACTTGATATGCCATACTTTACTGACTCCCATGGGAGACCTTATCCTTTCTGAGGAGGGAGAGTAAGCAGCATGTGGTGGGGGAGGGAATGGGAGGAGAAAAGAGAGAACTGTGGTTGGTATGTAAAATAAATAAAAATAATACTAAAAAAAAATCACAAGGCACCTCTATCCCAAAGATGACATGTCTGTGACTATCTGACCACAGATGACTGGATGTCTTGCAGAGAGCTACAGCTGTGTCTTTAACAAATGATCAGTCATGCTAGAATAGGCTTTTTGTTGTTGAGTCTTCCATGCTCCTGTGAATAACACTTCAGCTATACTCCTGTAAGTTAATCCAAGAAATACAATAGTTATCCTAACTGGACATTGGCAGTGTCATTTCTTTTATTTGTCATTGGTGCCTTATATGTAAAGGCCTCACAATACAACTGAACACTTGCTACAAAATGTAAAATTTAAATGTATTGTGATGTTTTTTAGTATAAATACCATTGAAATGTTATTGCAATATGAGTGAAACTTCTTTTAAATTTTTTTTTCATTTTCTTAAGAAGTTAAATATACAATACTACTCGTTATGTCTATACATAGCAATTTACCTCAACTATAATGAAGGCATTTATCAAAATTATTCATGACAATCATAACAGCTTTAAGTCAGCAATGCTAGACCAGTGGCTAACAAACTTGGAAATTTGGTATACATAGAATACTGATCTAATAAAATCAAGGATCTATAGTATCACTAATCAATTAATGTATATCAGTATGTTGGAGAGAAAAACTAGGCTTCTTATTCTGTTTATATAAACTTCTGTAATATGCTACCTTATCTATAATGTTACAAAGCAAGTAACTCATTTTCTGGACAAGAAAGGGTAAAGAGAAGAACGTAGAATTGTAAAGGTGTCCAAAGACCATATTTATTGAGATGGTATATTGCTATATAGATTATACTGGCCTCAAACCTGACATTCTCTTGCCCTAGCTTTCCAAGCCCTATGCTGACAGGAATGGTTCCCAGACAAGTGCAGCCATTACTCCTCATCAAAAAAGCTCCTTTCTGCAATGGATGGAGATGGTCTGCAAAATGCACAGAATAAGTGACTCTGGGTGCTGACACCCAGCTGATACCTCTGTAACAGAACCCCACACTTAAGGCACAGAGAAAAATCATGGAACAGAGGAAAGAAAATTGTAAGATTATAGGAGCCAGGGTCTGAGGATTCCTGTTAATAAACATGACAGGGAAATGTACCCATTGACTCTTGACAATGTGGTTGCCTGAGCAAAAGTAACAAAACGATAACACCAATTGTTATTCTAGTAAAGACAGTGGAAATCCCACATGGTTCTTCCTCTGGAGTACTGCTGAGAAAGGGAGAACCAGTCTCCTCCATGGACAAACTTCCATAGTCACAAATCACAAATTACCAGCCCTAGATGCAAGCACTCATCAAAGCTAAATGGACGTAGTAAGTTTGTGTGTGTGTGTGTGTGTGTGTGTGTGTGTGTGTGTGTGTGTGTGTGTGTGTGTGTGTGTGTGTGGTCTAAAAAGAAAAAAATGACAATCTTATCTAGGGATTTAGAGATTAACTCCCAGAAGTCAAGAGTGAAAACCAGACACATCTGTGTTTAAAACTAGTTCTTCACTGTGCGTGAAGGAATGCTTGAGTCTCCTGGACTTACCATCACAAAGTGATGCAGTCATTTGCTAGATGTGCACAATTACACCAACCTTGTTCAGGCTACAATGAATATCCATTTCTCCATTTCTGTAGCCCTGAGGTTGGGAAGAAAGGCCAAATTATTCTTAATGTTTTATATTTTGGTTTTTGTGGTGCCATAGTTGAAAACTTATTATGCTTTGGGATACTAAAAGAAATTGAATGGCAGAGTACATACATAGATATAAGTCAGTTTGCTTGTAAATTCTTCTATGAAAATAATATAATTGCAAATGATCCTAGGCTAATATAGTGGTCTTTCAAAGTAGTGCTAAAATTCTTTTAATATTACTTCTTTTGTGTTACAGAGTATCATGGAAATAAAGTTCTCAATTGGTCTAGATTATAAAAAGCTGGAGTCAGATATTGAGGAAACTGTGAGAGATCAGAGAGAAGGAACAAACCACAGGCATACTTTACCTCCTTAGTGTCTCAGCAGACAAGAAAGCGAGTTCCTATTTCTCCCTGCTTATTTACTGTTTCTACCCAGCCATCTCACTTCCTGTCTCTATAGACTTCCAGACCTTGCTAGTGGCAAGTCCATTCTCTGACCTTCAGACAGGCTTTATTTGAACGAGCAAGATATCACCACATATATAATCATTTTGTAATCACTCCCTAATTGTTAGTTTTTACAACTATTGCTCATGTCAGTTGGGAGATATCTTGTGATTTAAACAAGTCATTTTACTTTTATTTGCTCATTGTAGAATAGTAGAAACTCTACTATTACTCTAAATAAGCAATTAGGTATACATTAAGGAATAACATTTAATTATTTATTTTTTAATTTTTTGATTTTTGTTTTTCTTGATATGCCCCAGTAACAAAACTGATTTTCATTTTGCTAGTAGGTATCCACTGTAAATAACTTCTTGGCAAGTGATGAGACCCTGTGCTAAATTTTCCTCTCTTAGTGCTGGTACCTTGTCTGGCTTGAACCTGTGCAGGTCTTGTGTATGCTGGCACAGTTTCCAAATAATATATAACTGTAATGTGACAGCCTAACGGTTTTGCTAGAAAAGCAATTTTTAGGAAAAATGAATATAATTTAGCTGTTTAGATTTTAAATATTATATTTCATATACTAGGATAATGGTGACATAAAGCTTGTGGGAGTAAGGGGCCAATATCTTATTTGACTTAAGGGGTACTCCATGAACTGGAACCCATACCCAACACTACTTGGGTGACCAAGAACCAAAGACTAGATAGTACTGGGATCCTTGTACCCAGAGATATCCAGGAAACCAGGAATGTTAAGCCCATAGGATTGTCTTCTCAAAGGAATGGGCATAAAACTTGTTTTTTCATCAAGGAATCTGGGAATTAGAGGTGCTTAACACCGTTGATCTGCATTATCTTTGGGCCAGGCTATTTCAAGTTCTTACATCCAGGGCTAGGGGTACCTAATAGTCTAAACAACCCTTAATTATTTGTATAGCCAGAAGCTGCTCTAAGCTCCCATAGCTGAGACCACTGATGATTAATAGCCTAAATGACTTCTACGCTATCTGCATGATATTTTCTTAGGCTCTCAAGCTAGTACAGGTAGCATATGTCTATAATCCATCTTCTTGGAAGAAATTACATGTACTCTGAGTTGAGTTTTGATGTAATTATACCTCCATATGGACTGGAGATTGCATTATACTGGGAAATTTTTACCAAATTATGTTGGGTTTAATTATGCTGGTAATGAACTGTCTGGCATATGATTCTCTAGAAGTTTTTATCCTTGCTGACAAAGACAAGGATCTGAACTGAGTTTTCATTCTCACCTCTTCACAAGCCATTTCCATGTCTGACACCTGCAGAGAATTTCCTCAAAATAGCCCAGAGATGTAGGGTAAAATCAAATACTGCTGATAAAAAATATAATTAATTTATAAAGACAGTGGGCAAAGCCCTAATGATATTGTGCTATATTCATAGATCAGTGCCTTATTCAACTATCATAAAAGAAGCTTTCTCTAGCAGCAGATGGGAACAAATACAGAGACCCACAGCCAAACATTACACAGAGAGAGACCTTGGAACACACATCTCTAAATGGAATGTCTCCTATCAAATCCCTCCCTTTAGAGCTCAGGGAAACTGGCAGATGAGACAAAAAGAATGTATGTTCCAGAGTGGATCCAGGACACCATGTAAACAAGGTCCTTTAAAATCAACTGAGCTAATGTCATACCAACTCGCAGAGACTGAAGCAGCAAGCACAGGGCTAAACTCAAGCCTGTACCAGGTTCACCGTGTATATGTTACAGCCTTCAGTTTAGTGCTTTTTGGGGATTCTGGAGTGAAATGAGTAGGTCTCTAGTCCTTGTCCATTCTCTTAGATTTTTTTCCTTCTGTTGGTTTTGCTTTGTCCAATTGTGATATGATGTTTTTTGTTTGGTCTTGTTATATTTTATTTTGTTATGTTTTGTTGCTGTCTCTTAGAAGCTTGTTCCTTTTTAATGAGAGACAAAAGGGAGTGGATTAGAATGAGAGGGAAAGAAGGGAGGAATTGGCAGGAGTAGAAGGCAGGGAAACTGTGACTAGGATATATTGTATGAGACAATAACCTATTTTCAACAAAAAGGGAAATATACTAATACTAATATAAATGATATTTTGTTTTAAAATTAGATTTTGGTTTGCATTTTGTATTGTGCTGGTCTGTAAATAATTAAGAACAAATCTCATGGAATACATATATGATAATCAGTTAATTACATCTGAACTTCATTTCTAATTAAAATATCCCAGATCACTGATAGATGTTTAGATGCAATATAATGACCAAACACTAGCACTGTAGATATTATTTAACTGCCAGCAATTGATAATGATAGCATTACATATTTAATTACTTTATTAGTTATAAAAATTTATCAAAAATAATTAATATATTTATTAGTGATTCAGGATAAAACATGACTTATCATCAGTTTGTGAGCTTAATTGACAAGCTTGTCTGCCTTGATATTTTTTTTATGTTTTTTTAAATTTTATATGTGGATCCCAGTTCCCCCTCCCTCCCCTCTACCCCCTCTCTCCTTCCCTCCCTCCTTCTCTCCCTCCCTCTTACTTTCTCCCCTCTCACATGCACCCTGACCATCCTCCCCTCCCATCCCCCCACTCCCATTCTCTACATGTAGGGCTATGCCATCCAGATTGGGTCATATAAATCTGTCAAGTCATTTGAAATAGGGACTAGGACTTCTCTCCTGTCTCTAGGTTAAGGGAGTATCCCTCCATGGGGGATGTGTCCTCAAGTTCCTTTTGTGCACCAGAAATACATCCTAGTTCCACTGTCTGAGGTCCCTTAGACTGCTGGGGCCTTCTAGCTGAGACCCATATTCAGGGGGTCTGAGCCAGTCCCATGCTGGATTCCCAGCTATCAGTCTGGGGGGGGCTGTTAGTTCTGCCTTGTTCAGGTCAGCTGTCTCTGTGTGTTTCTGAAGCCTGGTCTTGTCCTCTCTCTCTCTCTCTCTCTCTCTGCATCTGGATTCTAGTTCCACTCAGTGTTTAATTATGGGTATTTGCTTGTTTCCAACAAGTACTAGATGATGGCTCCATGATGGTGGATAAGTTAGTTGTTACTGGCCTCTGTTCAATTTCTAAGCCAGACCCCACAAATGATAGATGAAATTATAAATTTGCTAAGAACAGGTTATTTTTAACAACTATGAATGAAATTTAGAATGTCAAAGAATTGTTTCTGCTCTATTGGAACATAATGCATCAAATTAAAACATTGTCTAATTTAGAGCAAGTAATAGAATAAAAAGAGAAGACTAATTTTGAGACTTAAATGTTGAAAAAAGCACACAAGCACATTCCTCTCCTAATTTGGGCTCCTTAAGAAAAATGAAGATTAAATATCACATGCATGTATTTGGGATTTTCCTTACCCAGTCAACTACTGATGGACCCAAATTGTGTACATAGCTTAGCTTACATGAATGATACTGAAAACCAAACAACAATAATTAACAAAGATAAGCATGCAGGCATACTTTCAGGATATTTAACATATTGACTATATAGCAAAAAGTTTAATTTCTAGGTTAAATGGTAGTTGTATTTTTAATGTCTTGACTAACCATAATGACTACAGTAATATTATGTTCTCATCACAGTATTCTATCAGTGTCTCCTGATTCCATATCTCTAATAACACTTCTTATTTTTGTATTTGCAAAATCCATTCAACATGCAATAGCTAATTGTAACTTTGGTTTGTATTTTCCTAATGATGTTGATCCACATGCTATTTCTAATATATGGACATATCTAACAGTTCCCTTAAAGCTTTCCAGTTGTATGATCAAAAAAATTCTTAGCAACTAACTCTTCCAAGAAAAATTATTTTAAAGTTATTTTTTCCAAGAAAATTCTTCTTATAGTGATTCATGGCCTCAGAAGAAGGAGTAAGAGCTTTTAGTCTTTAAAATATTCCAAGGAGCTATATGTTTATAATCACCCTTCTAGGATGCGCACTTATACAACTGTATAAAAATCTCTCTGGCAAGTAGTGAAATGATAGATGACAGATATGTAAACTTCAATTCCTAGAGCTTATGAATATGTTTGCTTCATAGCATAGAGAATGAACGTAGATATAATCAGTCTTGCTAATTAGCTGACTTCAAGAGAATTTCCTGAATGTATAATTGGTAATAAAGTAATTGCAAGGGTCCATAAATGCAGGGGACTTGGTATTTGAAGTGGCATGATTTGAGAAAAGCTCAGCCTGCTGTTGCTATCTTCCAGACAAATGGAAGTATAAACCAAGTAATCTGGACAGGATCTAAAAGGCAGAGATTTAAAGTCTTAAGTGTTTGAGGTTTGAAAAACACACAGCAGTCCAGATCGGACATGTCCCCTTCAGCATCAGTTCCTCTCCTGTTCCAAGAAAATGTACAGCTTGATTTGATCTTTAATGTTACCTTAGCAGTAAGCAGGCTCTTATCATTAAGTTTTACATAAGAAATGAAAGATGAAAATATAAGAGCTAAATTTCATTTGGAAATATTTCTGAAATGTTTTCAACCAGCAAAAGATAATTCAAGTTCAAAGTTAGAAAGAAAAATATAATAATCAAGTAACTGGCAGTTATTCACAGGAAAAGATTATTCATGAGCCAACAGGACTGGAACACTGGGAGGAGATGGAAGCCGTGGGTGGAAACTCACTGTCTACATTAAATAAAGTGGGTTTTGGCTGAGTTTTAAACTTGATGTTGAACTTTCTGTTTGTTCACTTTTGTCTTCCCAGACAGCCAGTTTCACAGAGGGCAATGACATGAGGGTGAGGATGGGGAATTCAGTTACAGCAATCCCCTTTTCCCTTGCCAGCTCCCAGAGGAGGTCATTAGTGACACAGCTGACTTTCATCACAGACACAGAAAAAAGGACTCAGAGAGTAGTCTGACCCTGGGGACATATTCCTCAGAGAATCAAGATGCTTCTCCTTGGACAGTGCTAATTTTCCTTGAATATTTTGGATTGACACCTTTTAGATTTGTACTTTTAACTTTATACTTTTAACATTGTCTTTATCAAAATCAATATTTAGTCCGTTTAACACCAAGATGATGCTGGACATAATGCTATAGGCACTTAGGTATTTGTTAATTTGTTATTAGAAATTGTCATATTGTATTTAATTTATTATAGCTGAAAGTATTAGGAAATGATTGACTGGAAAGCAGTATTCTTTAGGACTGGAAAACAGGAAGGTGATTTAGAGAGCAGTTGCTGTCATTTGTACTGAAGTAATCATGTTTCCTTTAACATTTAGTGAAAATTTTCAGTATGGAAATTGGAAGCCAATGCTTATGTGGTCTAAAATCCTACATTATCATTTAGTCATAACAATTTCTACCAGCTAGAAACATCCCACATGTCAATTTCCAACCTCTGAAATGATATTCTGACATTTGTATAGCAGGTACTTTAGACATCTTAAAATGTGGCTTTCTGAGGTAAAATACTCTAAATGAACATAACATTGTTTATTTTTTTCCTACTATCATGTCATGTTGCTGCACTTCATTTGAAAACTACTATCTCAAAGGTATTCATAGAAAAAGAATATGAGTAAAGAGAGGAAACAAAACAGGCTTTTAGAGAAAAACTAATGCAGAAATTATGATGGAATTATGCTTCTAGGGATATAAAATGTACCATAAATTTTTATATCCTACATGTTTTTCTCCAGTATTTCCCAACTAAATGATACACATAATTTCTACTAACTCTAAAATGTACCATAACATTTATCTATCCTGTTCCCCCAGGTAATTGTGTTCTATGCTGTATAAACAATGTGCTTTGTAGCGGGGCCTGGTGTGGAATGATTATGACTGTCTCAAGCTACTCAACATAAAATAGGAGGATTGGGAATAGAAGCTTGGGTCCTAGCTTCTACCCTAGGGATGGATGTGGAAGCTAAGCTGTTTCCCCCTGGCACTTGTACACATCATCTGGACCATTTCATTTATTTATAAAGCTATTAGATTTAAATCTGACAAATTGTCAAATGATATGTGTCTGGAATAATGATTACAGAAAATTGTAATGTAAAACCAAACTTCCTATATTTCATTCATTAAATATATCCGTCTCCAAGCTTGAGACTGGTCACTGGAGTGGCTTGGACACCACATGGACAGGAGAGACCAGATTCAACAGTAGTAAGGTTATAATAGATGCAGAATAGTTTCTATGTTCAGGTGATATGTCACCTCTGCTCATATTTTATTAACCAAAGAAAGTCCTGTGACTAGGCTTAAAGATAAACAGGACATCCCAAAGGAGAAAGCTGAGTACTGACTGAAAAAAAATCTTACTTGTATTTACTAGGGTTTGCCTTTTGGATCACCAATTATTAAGATCTCTCTTTCCCACAGAACATACTAGCACCATTTCAAAGTGACAGAATGATGGGGCTTAAAAACTAGGACTTCTGGTACTCACTGTATCTTTAAGTCTGAGTGTGGCTTAGCTTTATCTGGAAAACAGGGCTTGGGAATGAGCTGAAACATACACCCTATCTAACCAACTGCACATACACAGAAGATGTGCAATGATGAGAAAGGAAAAAAGTGGACACTCTCAGACCAAAGGGGAAAGAAAAGGGGATTGCCTGCTGACTATGAGTCACAGCCTTCTAAAGCCCCACTGAGAAGAAATTATGAGGTTTGCTACCCCACAGCCGTGGAATGCTCCTTAGTTATGCCCTGACTCTATGCCTTGGAAAGAACTCCGTTGTTGTTCTAACCTCTGGAAAAAACACTTCTTTTCAATATAGTTTTTGCCACATCTTAAGTGGGTACAGGAAAATATTCAGTGTTGTTCTCTTAACCCATTTCCTGCTGACATGCAGTTGACTTTGTCTAATCGAACAGGCTGTTGACTCTTTGGAAGTACTATTCTCTCAAAATTTTCTGTAAAATTATCATCTGATTATAATTGGAGCTTTGGGTTAATAAATAAATAGGAGATATTTTAAAGACAGTTCTCTAAACTAGTATTTTTCTTTATTCCAGTATTCATATTATGTCTCCTGATTCTATGCTCTCTTCTTGATTTTAGGTTCTTTGAGACACTATAAGTAGTGAGTCATTTGTTTAAACTAGCCAAGCCTGAGCAGAGTTACTGATTTTATACCTCTAATTTGCTCCATGCTCAAAGGCAATTTAAAGGTTTTAGTTGATTTTTGTTTCACAAAATATTGCTTAATTTTACTTTTGTTGTTTAAGATGAAAAAGTAATTCCTGGGCCCATCCTGTTTCTTTTGTCTTTTGTTTTGAAAATTCTCTAATTCTTCCCTGGGTTCATAAGGTTCATTCAAATTATTGCAAAACTATCTAGTGGCAACTAATACACACAATGAATTCCGACATGCTGGCCTGGAGCTATAAGCTCATGCGAACACAAGCTATGTTTTAATTGGGTTTTAGTAAATGTCTCATGTTTTAAAGCACAGCTTTTATCTTTTCAATTACTACTATCAGTTTTGTCATGAATAACCAGCTATCAGAGCCCTAAGATAGAATATTTTAATTAATAAGAGAAACAAAAACCTTATTTCACTATTTGTTCTGATCAGGATAATAAGTTGTTAATCTTTAATTTTAATGTTTAAACCACAGGGGGCCACAAATAACTTAGTTCTATTTATACTAACAGTGTACAATAATAATAAACTTTCAGTTTACAAAAAAGCATTCACAATATCATTGAAAAGAAAGTGAAACAATTCGTTGGATGTACTGAGAATGTAGAATATTTGAAGATTCACAAAGAGAGATGCATACAGTGTTTATCTTTCTGGTTTCTGGTTATTTCACTCTGGATGGATGTCTGTCTCCAGATCCATCCATTTATTTTAGAAATTCACAGATTTAATATTGTGTTAATGTACCATATTCTGTTATCCATTTATTAGTTAATGAAAATCTAGTTTGTTTATGTTCACTGTGTATTGTGGACAGAGCAGCAGTGAATGTGTATGAGTGGGTGTCTTTGTCATAGGATATGGGGTCCTTTGGGTATATATCCAAGAGTGGTAGAGTTGAATGATGTAATAGATCTAGGCCTAACTTTTTGTGGACCTTCCATATTGATTTCCATAGTAGCTATACCAGATTCCACTCCCAATAGCACTGAATTGAGTAAGTGTTCTCCTTTTCCCACATACATGCTAGCATATGTGGTTTCTTCCTTCCTTCCTTTCTTTCTTTCTTTCTTTCTTTCTTTCTTTCTTTCTTTCCTTTCTTTCTTTTCTTTCTTTCTTTCTTTCTTTCTTTCTTTCTTCCTTCCTTTCTTCCTTTATTTGTTTCTTTTTTCCTTTGTTTGTTTGTTACAAGCATGTCTCCCCCCCGCTGCTGGTCTGGTCCTGCTGCTCCGCTACCATGTCAGCCCCCAATAATATTCAGAGACTCTGTATTTGATACAATCCTGTTGGCCAGTTACTATTATTGTTTATGGGCTAGCTCTGTCTTAATTATTAACCCATTTCTACTTATCTAAGTATTTCCATGTGGTCATCTTATCCCAATGCGGCAGGTCGGCATCTTGCTTCCTCCATGATCTACATGCTGACTCCTCCTTCCTACTTCCTCTTTCCTCCTTGTATCCTAGCCCCGCCTATCTTTTTTTTCCCATTGGCCACAGTGCTTTATTCATTAACCAGTATGAGAAACATATTTACAGAATAACATCTCCAATCGTTTCTTTCTTTCTTTCTTTCTTTCTTCCATTCATTCTTTCTTTTTTTAAATAGTCATTGGCTATTAAAAAGATGGAATCTCAATGTAGTTTTAATTTGTATATGTCTGATGGTAAAGATATTGAATACCTAAGAAAATTTTCAACTATCTATGTTTTGTCTTATAAAACTTTCTGCTTAGTTTTATGCCCCATATTAATAAGGTTGTTTTCTTGATTCTTTTAGTACCTTACATATTCTAGATAGTAACCCCTGTCATATATGTAGGTAGTAAAGATTTTCCTATTGTGTAGTCTACCTCTTCATTTGAGTGGTAGTGTTCTTTTCTTTTTAAATGAGATCCCATTGATGAACATCTTGGTTTTAATACCTGCATAATGGGGTCCTGTGGAGAAAGTTTCATCCCTACTTGTTTGTTTTATGTTCTGGAAGGCAAGTCACACTAATATTTCAGGTAATATTTTGAACAAATATTCTTTTGAGTACAACTAGGTTGTAACCAATCCTATCTAACCCAAATTTATGTAACTTGCTATGATTTCATTAGCACTTGACACAGGGACATGGAAGCCATAGGCATCTCTTCACAGCCATGTGACACATTTTATTAAATACTGTGTGCAATTCTACCCCAAACCACAAAAGAGAAAAGGTGAAGCTGAGGGAAATAGAGTGAGTGCTGAAAATAGAGTGAGTTATATGTCAGCAAAGAAGACACCTTGGACTTTTTTGTGTTTTTGATAGAGTTTTATTTCCTTCTTAATATTACAATTATTAAACCAGTATTTTGATACCCATGCACCTGACTTAAAATAAGCAAAAATTATTGTTTGAAAGTATCTAATATTTTTTTAGTATTTATTTATATACATTACTATCTTCTCTCCTCCATCCCTTCCCAAGAACCTCTCCTTTGCCACTTCCATCCACTCTCTATTTTTTTTTTTTTTTTGAGAAGGGGAGGCCTCACACAGATATAAACAAAACATGGCATATCCCCTTGTATTTAGTCTGGGCACGGCAACCCAGTATGAGGAATAGGGTCCCAAAAGCCAGCAAAAGAGTCAGAGGCAGCCGCTGCTCCAACTGTTAGGCGTTCCACCAGAAGATGAAGCTACATGACTATAACATACTTACAGAGGGCCTATGTCAGTCAGTCCCATGCAGGCTCCCTGGTTGGCAGTTCAGTCTCTGCGAGGGCCTATGAGCCTAGGTTTCTTGATTCTGTGGATTTTCTTGTGATGTCCTTGACAGCTCTGGCTCCAACAATCCTCCTCTCATATTTTAGTATGATTCCAGAAAGCTTAAATGTTTGACTGTGGGTCTCTGCATCTCTGTGGATGCTTTATAGATTGGAAAAATATTACTTGTATCAATGGACAATTGTGAGAAATATGTGAGTTTGTATAGCAAATACCAGGCTGTGGTATAAAAGTAACCTAAGCCTGGGCAAGTGCTGGCTATCAGCCTTCCTGGATTTTGAGGGGTCATTTTACAAAGAGTTGTAAAAACTCACTGGGGCTGGAAAAATGACTTCGAATTTAAGTGCACTAGTTCCTCCTCTAGCAGAGGTGGGCTTCATTCCCAGCATCCACATGGTGGCTCATACCACTTCTAACTCCAGTTCTGGGAGTTCTGACATACTCTTCTGGCCTTCACAAGCACTGCACACATGCATTCATACACGCATGCAAACACTCAAGCACATCCATTACAAATAAAAAGAATAAGCATTTTTTCTTTTGCAGCATATTATCTTCTCATTACCTGGGATTCATTCTCACACTGGAATTATTTTATTTGTAGTGTTGTTTATTTCCAATGAGGAGAGATAAGAAGTGTTATTTACCCCTGGTAGGGTACCAACAAAGCAAAGAAATTATTCTAGGTTGGTAAATGCATGAGTCTTTCAGAGTTATAACAGGAGCATGGGCGACTCAAAAGCAGTTTCATCACTGAGAAATCCAAGGAAACCATGCACAAAGACTCATAAAGGCCATATAGCTGTGGTCCTCCCTCAACTGACCTTCTAACACCTATATATTGAAACACCCCATAAGAATTGTGGAGTGGAACTGGCAGGAGTGAACAGCTGGAATCACATGTGAACATCCAGTGGTTTTTCCCATCTTCTGAAAGGAAATAAAATCTTTGTTACTGTCTTGGTTCAGGTTTCAATTGCTGCAATAAAATACCATGACCAAACAGCAAGTTGGGGAGGAAAGGGTTAATTCAGCTTATGCTTCTGTACTACTGTTTATTACCAAAGAAAGTCAGGACAGAAACTCAAGCAGGGCAGGAACCTGGAGGCAGGAGCTAATACAGAGGCCATAGAGGGATGTTGTTACTGGCTTGCTCAGTCTTCTTTCTTATAGAACCCAGGATCTCTAATCCAGGAATGACATTACCCACAGCTGGGCTCCCCTTTTCCCTCCCTATATCAATTACAAATTAAGAAAATGCCTTATAGTCAGATCTTATGGAGGCATTTTCTCAACGAAAGCTCCTTTCTCTCTGAAGACTCTAGCTTGTGTCGTTGACACACAAAACCACCTAGAATGATTATCAAGGTGTCACTATACTGCTTTCTCTTCTTCTGTTACTAAGCCTGTAGGGAGAAGAGTCAAAGATAACTGTAGGTCTCCAGAGCAACATCTCCTTCATGATAGTGATAACCATGCCAGGCCAACAGGAAATAGCTAAACTACTGCATTCTGCCATTCCCTACAATTGTGTAATACTCACATGTGCCATACCTAAAAATTTGCACTTAAAGTTAGTCTACAATCAAAGATAAGATTACATTCACAGAATGCTCAAGTAAAATGTATGTATAACATGTATGGTATTTTCAAAATATGTACATCTTTTATTGTTGGTCATGTTAAATTAAACAATTTGTTCATTTTGTTACTATAAAATACTCAATAAAGGAAAGTAGGAGCAGTAGTTATATGAATTAATTATGGTAATTACAATTGTATTAAAATGAGGATGAAGAACAAATTTACTAATGAGAATTATTTAGCAGAAAATTGCATCAAGAAAGGAAATTTGGCATGGCTTTTAAATGGAATAGTTTATCCTTTTAGGGAATAAGTTAGAAAACATTTGCTCAAAGAAAGTTTGAATGAATGCCACACTAGACTCTCACATAGAAAATATATTTTGTTCATTTTTAATAGCAGTTTTCTGTGTAGTATTCATCCAAACTATTGAGTTTACATAAAGAAAATTGGGGTCATTTACAAGTTCTCTGTAAAAAAAAAAAAGGAACAAACTTAATTTCTTTAAACAATAGATTTAAAATATGAAAAAGTTCTGTAGGTCAGAAATCTTGTAAAGTTGTAACCTAGATTTCAATCACAGTACCATACAACTGATATCCAGTTTTCTTCTGTTGGTGGAGCTTATCCTTGTCTCCCAACATTGCAGACCTTCATTTCCCACTGTTAAGTTCAGTCCTACAGATCATAGTAATTATGGGCTGAATTATCTTTGGTATTTTCAAACCAACAATGGCATCGTAAAGATTTCCCTGTGATTTGAGTTTTTAACTTTCTCTTTTATAAAAACTCACAAAGAAGTCTTGTTTTTAAATTATATTTTATGAATAGCTTAGATTTCCTTGTGGGACCATTGGAATGATTTATCTTTCTTAGAGTCAATTGTGTCAATTGTGTATATACACAAATCATAGAAATAATATATATTCACTATAAGTAATAGTATTTACCTGAATTCTGTACTATTTCAAAGAAAAATTTAAAATAATATGATTATATTTAATAGCATTTATTTTATGCTCTTTATGAGAATATCAGTCATATAATTATTATTAAGATATTGAAAATAAAACAGAAAAACTGCTCATAGTGCTTACTAAACTTTTGAGTAACTACACTTCAAAGAAGTTGTGACTAGTGTATGAAGATGTAGTCATTAATGGAGCTTATATTAGGGTTAACATCTCTTATCTCAGTGATGGGAGATGTCATTCTGTAAATAGAGTAATAAAAAAGCCACGTAAAAATAAAAAAATACACATAGAGCATGGATACTATATACTATAATGTCTTTAAATTGCTTGTTTGCCAAGGAAAAAGCTACACCTACTAAAATACATTAATTAAAGATGCTGCTAAATTAATCCACCTTATATATTTTAAAAATACCTTCACTTCAAAATTTAAGTCTAAGCACAGGTTACTTGGGAAAAGAATTTCTACTTTTGTTTCTACAAAAAATAAAAAAATAAATAAATAAAAGCTATGGATTCCTTTCTAGACTAATATGGTTTGATCAAACAAGACCCTTTAATGAAGTGTTCCAGATGATCCAGTTTTCATTTATTGATACAAATTTAAGGTCAATTTCATTATTACATGTGGATTTCTCCTCCTGTTTAGGTATTGTGTTTGTATGGCTCACTGAAACATGTAGTATATAATTAAATGCAGGTTATAGAGAGTTACCTATGATATCCAATAATTATAGTTAAGATAGTTAGGTTTTCTAGGTATATAGAGACATATTTCAAATGGCTAGGAATTCTTCAAACCTTTCAAAGACCAACAGAATATGATATTCAAAATGGTTTAAGATTTTTCTTAAAAGTGAGGCCCAACTGCTCCTGGCAACACCAACTGTGTCAAAAGGGAAGGTGGACATTGAAGAAACTCATTATAGAGTTTATTTCCAATATGGCAGGACCAGCCATTTTGGCAAGAAACTATGCTTGTATGACTGTTTCACTTTATGCTGTATAAACTGGACATACAGGACCCACAGGAAAGTGACTATTAAAACAAGATGGACATTGCTGCAGGATTCCTGCTTCATAAAAGAGTGTGCCAGACATATTAAAAGACACACACACACCAAAAAAAAAGAAAGAAAGAAAGAAAGAAAGAAAGAAAGAAAGAAAGAAAGAAAGAAAGGAAGAAAGAAAAAAGAAAGACTAACAAACTGCAAGCACAGATGGGACAGTATGAAATTTCCTACTTTGCTGAGAAGTCTTTCAGATACACTGTGGCCTAAGTCCTGAAGATAGATTTACCAATTTACAAAAGAACTTTAAATGGCTGTCCAGCTAGAGAGATGTCTCTGTCATTTTTAGAGTTTATATACGATCCTTCTGTGGTCTTGGATGGCGTGAGAATACAGATAGTTATGATTAAAGATAAGTTACATATAAGACTCAGTTTCCATGAGTTTGTAGGGTTTCTGAGATTTGTGTTGTTGTTGAATTCCAATTTTAAAGCATGGTGGTCTGATACAGGGGACTATTCCAATTCTTTTGTATCCGTTGAGGTTTGTTATGCCAACTACTATGTGGTCGATTTTAGAGAAGGTTCCATGTGGAGCAGAGAAGAAGGTTATTCTTTTGTGTTTGGATGGAATGTTCTATAGATGTCTGTTAAACCCAGTTGAGACATAACTTCTGTTAGTTCTTTTGTTTCTTTGTTGAGTTTCTGATTGGTGGTTCTGTCTAGTGGTGAGAGTGGTGTGTTGAAGTCTCCCACTATAAGCATGTGAGGTTTTATGTGACCTTTGAGTTTTAGTAATGTTTCTTTTATGAATGTGGGTGCCTTTGTATTTGGGGCATAGATATTCAGAATGAGACTTTTTGTTTAAGGATTTCTCCTGTGATGAATATGAAATGACCATCTTCATCTCTTTTGATTAATTTTGGTTTGAAGTCTAACTTGTTAGATATTAGGATAGATACACCTGCTTGCTTCTTGGGTCCATTTGATTGGAAGATCTTTTCCCCATCCTTTACCCTGAGGTAATGTCTATCTTTGTAGCTTAGGTGTGCTTCTTGTATGCAGCAGAAGGATGACTTCTGTCTTAGTAGCCATTCTGTTAGCCTGTGTCTTTTTATAGGTAAGTTTAGATCATTAATGTTGAGGAAGAGTAAGGACCATTGATTGTTAATGTTTGTTTGTTTTAGATTTGCTTTTGGCAGCGGTATTGTGAATTTATTTGTCCTTCTTTACCCTTGGTTTCTGGTGAAGTGGGATTATCTGTTGCCTACGTCTTTGTGAGCATAGTTAACTTCCTTGGGTTGGAGTTTTCCTTCCAAAGTTTTCTGTAGGGCTAGATTTGTAGATACGTATTGTGAAAATCTGGCTTTATCGTTAAATATCTTGTTTTCTCCATCTATAGTGATTGAGAGTTTTGCTGGGCATAGTAGCCTGGGCTGGCATCCGTGGACTCTTAGTACTTGTAGAATATCTATCCAGGACCTTCTGAACTTGAGGGTTTCCATGGAGAAGTCAGGCATAATTTTTATAGGTCTGCCTTTATATGTTACCTGGCCTTTTTCCCTCTCTTAATATTCTTTCTTTATTCTGTATGTTAGGTGTTTCGATTATTATATGTTGAGGGGTCTTTTTTCTTTGGTCTATTCTATTTGGTGTTCGGTATGCTTCTTGTACATTCATGGGAATGTCCTTCTTCAGATTGGGAAAGTTTTTCTCAATGGTTTTGTTGAATATGTTTTTGGCCCCTTTGAACTGGGCTTCCTCACCTTCCTCTATGCCTATTATTTTTAGGTTTGGCCTTTTCACAGTGTCCCAGATTTTCTGGATGTTATGTGTTAAGGATTTGTTGGATTTACAATTTTATTTGGTCGATGAATCTATTTCCTCAAGTTTATCTTCAGCACATGAGAGTCTCTCTTCCATCTCTTGAATTCTGTTGGTTATGCTTATGTCTGCAGTTCCTGATTGTTTGCCCAGTTTTCCTATTTCCAACATTCCTTAGGTTTGTGTTTTCTTTATTGTCTCCACTTCCGTTTTCAAGTCTTGAACCATTTCCTTCACCTGTTTAATTGTTTTTTTTTTTTTCTTGGCTTTCTATACTTTCTTAAGAAATGTATTCATTTCTTCCATTTTTTTGTTTGTTTTATCTTCCACTTCTTTAAGGCATTTTCTCACATCTTCTTTGAGGGCCTCTATCATTTTTATGATGATAATTTTTAGGTTGTTCTCTTCTAATTCATTTGCTTTGTTTTGTTCTGGTTTAGTTGGTGTAGATTCCCTAGATTCTGGTTATGTTATGCTTGTCTTTCTGATGTTAGGTGTTTTCTTGTATTGCCATCTTCCTGTAGCTTCTTCAGTAGGTGTTGGTGGGGTTTCTCCCTCTCTCTATGGATTTAGGTGGGTCAGAGGTTCGATGTCTGTAGTTCTGGGTGGTCCAAGCTCTCTAGGAGGTCTCTCCATAGGCAGGGGCCCGATGATGGGAGTCAAATATCAGGCTCCAGCAGAGGAGAGCTGAGGACTCTTTGGCAGAGGCTAGCCCGCAGGATGTTTCCTCATGGATAGTCGGGTCTAGCTCTATCCAAGGCCTCTAGCCAAGGTCTGGTGTTGGGGAACAAAGGCTGGGCTGATACTCAGGATGTTTCTGCACCAATAGGCTGGTGTAGCTGGCACTCTCCAACTGAGTAGGGCCTCTTTAGCAGAGGTCCTATGATGGGGGTCAAGCATCCAGCCTGCAGGAACTCAGAGTGGACCTGCAGAGATAGGCAGATCTCTGGGAGGGGCCCAGAACTCCAGTAGAAGACCTGTAGCCAAGGCCTGGTGATGGGGACAAAGGCTGGGCTGGTACTCTGGATGTTTCTGCACTGATAGGCCATGTTTCCCTTATTGGTTAATGAATAAAGCACTGTTGGCCAATAGGGAAGCAAGATAGGTGGGAATAGGAGACAAGGAGGATTCTGGGAGATGTAATAGAAGAAAGTTGCAATGTGATCTCAGGAGAAGAGGTCATGTGAGTCTGGCATTCTCATGTAAAAATACATATACTAGTAACTATGGATTAATATTGAAGACACGGCTGGTCCATAAGAAGCTTAGCTATTGGCCAACAGCTTTATAACTAATAAAGTCTCTGTGTGTTATTCGGGGACTGATGTGGCACTGAGACCAGGCTGGCAGGAAAGTGTTAGGAACAGATCCCAGAATTGAGTTTACTTTGGTAACTTCAACATCTTTCATCATCTCATGCCTTCATCTATAGTGGTTAAAGTTATTATTATGTTTATTCTATCATAAAAGAACCCTAGTAAGTGATCATTGTAAATAAAGTTGAAAACTAACATGTCAATAAACAAAAGACACAACATGATTAATAAGTCACTTGTTATGACATAGAGGCATAGTAAAAGACTCCTTGAAATAAAGAAGTACAGGTTACAGCCCTGACCCTGCAATGGGCTGACTCTGGACAAACTGTTGAACTTCCTCTAAGTTTAACCTTTTATATTTTAATAAATTAGAAAAATATTCTCAGCCCCATGTATTATTAATATTATTATTATTATTATTATTATTATTATTAAGTTATACATGAAGAAAATGAGAAGCCAAGAAGTATGTTAGACTGGTATGTGATAATTATCTTTGTTAACAGTTATATAAATATGAGAATAAATAGAAAATTAAGCATAATGGTCAGAGGGAGAATTTCAACTAATAATTTAATTTTTTTAAAGCTAAATCAGACATAAATATTCTATATCATTTTTTCACATATCTGGGAGTGTTGGAATTATTATGGCTCTCTTCCATATTCCAATGTTTCTCAAAATCAACATTATTCCTTTAAATATCATTCACAGAGCCTAGCAGCCAACATTGTTGAAAATATTCCTGTGGACCATGGGTAATAATTTTTGTATCTGGATTCAACTTCAAAAATTTTGAGCCAAGGAAAACTTTTCATCAAAACTAAGAAAACCAGATTATTTTTCCAGCTTAGTAGAGTTCTTTAATATAACACAAGAGATTTTTATCTTTACCAAGGGTCTGTTTAACATAATTATAAAGTATACTTTCTCAAATGAAACATTGTATATTTTAGAAAATATTTAAAGTAATGACCCAATGCACTTATTAAATTAGTTATTAGATAATATTGTGCTGCTGGACAGAACAGTGCAGATCTGATCTAATCTGGGCATTTTAATAGATGAGGAGTGATGTGGTCAGTTCATTTGTGGATAGAAACATTCAAATCTAGGGATCTCCCTTCATGTTTAAAATACATTTTGTCCTATCATAGAACTATAAAAAAATATTTTGTGGTGTTTGAATGAGAATGATCTCCATTGGCTCAGAGATTTGAATGTTTGGTCATTAGGGAGTGGCACTGTTTGGAAAGGTTAGGAGGTGTGGCCTTGTTGGAGGAAGTATAACATTAGGAGTAGGATTTGAAGTTCCAATGTCACGACTATGTCAAGACCAGAGTCTCTCTCTCTCTCTCTCTCTCTCTCTCTCTCTCTCTCTCTTTCTTTCTCTCTCTCTTTCACTCTCTCTCTCTTTCACTCTCTCTCTCTCTCTCTCTCTCTCTCTCTCTCTCTCTCTCTCTCTCTCTCTCTCTCTCTCTCTTTGAAGATGTGTTTTCCTCTGAATAAAAACCAGGATATGTGTTATATTGGGGAAGAGGGTTTTTTTTCCCATGAAAAAGAAAAACTGTGGTAATCATCAAAATTTACAAAGATTATATTTTAACATGAGAGACCTCTTGGTTAGGAGAGGAAATAATTCATCAAAGAGCATTGTCATTCAACTTAAATTAACTTATTAAGAATAACATATAATGTCTTTCAATTGATCAGACATAACCTGCCAAAAAAAGAAACTCCCCAAATTAAGGAAACCATTTAGAGTGTTTATTTGTTTTGTCTGAATCTCTTTACTGCATTTCATCACCTTTTGCTGACAACATGAGTCTTTAAACTACAGCTTTTAAACTTTTAAACTATGGCTTTTAAACTGTGGCTTGAACATCTTTAAAATATATTCAGCAATTTTTTTTTCTACTATCCAATGTCGTTCTGTAGCTGTTGTTCCTTTCTCATTAGCCTAATAAATAAATATATAAATAAAATAAAAAATAAAAATAAAGCTGATAAAGCATTGTATAATCTATCTCTGGGGTGTAACATGAACAATAAAACCCAGAAACAGATATTGGTATTCAAGCTGAAGTTCAGAGAAACAAAGCATCTTCTTCTGCCTCTGACCCAAATGAGTGATCCTATCTCTATAAATCTTCAGAGTTCAATACTTCCCATGAATTCCCAGAGGCAAATGCAACACCTTCTATGTCTGGAAACTAAATATGACTTGAGACCCGGGGCTTCTTTAATCCTTTCTGGGATTAAAGATGTAATCTCTGTTATTCTTTTAGACTGACTCACTCTTGTGTAGTCCTCAGTGGCCTTGAATTAACAGAGATCTGTCTATCTCCTGAGTCCTTAGGTTAAAAGTATGTGACACTACTACCAGGCCTCTGGCTTGTGGCTAGCTTTGCATTCTGAACTCTCAGTCAAGCTTTATTAAAACATAGATAATGTATCACCACACCAGGGGTCTTTATTATCCCTTTATGTTTTATCTCAGATAGCACATTTTTGTTTCTTTGTGTCCTGTTTGCGTTTTCTCATTTGTATCTGTATGAGTAAGCATTTATTAATATATGACACAGTCAACATTAAGCTTTCTTGAAATCTGCTCTGCCAATGAAATTAGCTCAAAACAGAACTCTTCAATTTAACCTCAAGCAAATTCTTTGGACAAAGGGGGAGGAAAAGTCACCTTTGCCAGAAAATCACAAGAATGGTCTCTAGCCCAGTTGCTAATGTTTTCTTTTGACACTCCTTGAGCTGGACCTCCATAATAGTACCTATTGCTCTCATCACTACTCTCTTCCAAGATCCTTCTAGAATGGCCCATTAAGCCCTGCTTATAGTGTTAAACCACTTTTATTAGCCCCATGTTCCAAACTCTTGCACATTCTTCTAATGAAGCACATATTCAGACATGTCACAGCAATAGCCTGCTCTCAAATTGAAAGCTAAAATAAATTCTTTTCTTAAATTACTTTGTTTCGGTGTTTTGTTGCAGATACATGTAAAGTCATCCAATGACCTACTTTATTTAACAGAAATCTACCTCTTGTCAATAATGCTTTTGCATTATGACTTCAGAAATGAATTAACCCTTCTATTTTCTTTCCAACATGAACTGAAGACCAACAACACTTTTACATTTAAAGAGAGCACTGTTTCAATCTTAAATCAAATATAGTGCAATGGTATTAGGAAGGAATTCATGTCATTGACAATTATAAGACAAAGATAGAGTGTTTATCTGATGCATACATCACTGATTTTGCCCATTGATATCACTAATTGTGACAGATGTAGAAAAATATATTTCAAATGCGTTCAGGAATATAGGTAACTTGAATGCAACATATTATATTTTGAGGAGAAGATAAAGCAAATAGCTTAGAGAAGACAAGCTGGCTCTCCAAATTCAATCAAATAACAGATGGAGAAGAGACACCCTATTTTCTTCTTTGTGCTGGAAATATGTAGTCTTTCTTGAGTTAATTGGCATTAAATAACTGTTAGTTCAGTTCAAGAAAAACACTCCACAAATCCCTGAATACATCACTTTTGCTCATGTACTTTCTTCCAACAACAGAGTCATGCAAATCCCTGCCAACTTATGAGGTGGGATCTAGAAGGTGTATAAATAGTGATGAAGAATGCATGAATGCATATGTTTTCATAAGTGACCTAAATAATTTAAAATATAAAGTATTTTTAATGAAATAATTGGAAAATATGTCTCTTCCTCAAGGACAATACTTACTTGCCTTTTCCTTTGACTTGCATACATGATAAATTGTTAAAAAAATTTTAGGAAAAATGACAAAGACAACTAATAAGAACACAAAACATCTAATTTGTCTTTTTTGGTGAAATAGCAACAAAGCATTATGTAGCAACCATTAATACTATTTGAAAATAATAATAATAATAATAATGCATATTTAATGGTTAAGGGTAAAATTAAATATGTGATAGGATTCGCTAAAATTCATATGATTCTTAGAGAATAAACTATATCAATTTTTGTAAAGTAAGGAACATAACACCACAATTTCTGGTAGGCTTTCATCTAAGGTCCCAAATGTATATTTTTCCATTAAAAAGAGCAATACTAAGCATCTACTCTTAGTATTTAACTGTGTAATACTTTTTATAGTTTCTTTCAAGGAAGTTGGAGAGTTTCTTACAGAAACTTCTACTTGATGATATTAGAATTAAAGTAGAACCTAGTAATTTATTTTAGCATAATTCAGCTTGGAATTTTATGATTAAAAGACACTAAAGGTTACTGTCAATAAGCAATAGATATTTTTAAATATTGAAAAATATATTTGATATTTGATATGCCATATTAAAATTTATTTAATATTAATAGATTTGAGTTTGCATTCTATTAATATATTAATTCCCTGAGTTATGTGTGACAAAAACTAATGATGTAATCTTCGACAAAATGTATTTTTGTTCAGTGATTGTCAGTATTTTTCAAAGATATAAATGACTCAAGTTTGAAAATAATTACTAGAAATAACATCTTTCTTTTTTATCTTTTTTTAAACATAGTTTTTACAATTGCAATTAAAATCAGATGTAAAATCAAATCTATACATTGTATGACAAGGCATTGCCTGGACAAATCCATTAGCAATTTTACATTTACTACTGAGAAGTAATAAAAAATTTAAAAGATCCAAATTTTTATATTGATGGTTCTGAAATGATACTTTGTGCTCTAACAAGTAATGCTTGCCTGAAGATCAAAGGGTGGAACTGGCCACGAGTTAATCACAGAGGCCAGGCGGTAGTGGCACACACCTTTGATCCTAGTTTTGGGATCTCACACCTTTGATTCTAGTACTTGGGAGGCACACACCTTTAATCCTGGCACTAGGGAGGTGAAGATAGGAATGTATTGTTGGTGGAGACAGACTGTGTCCATTCAGTCTGAGGATTCTTAGAGACTGCAGCTCAACCCACTTTCAGTATGTGGACTTCATAAACAACTTTAGTGGCTAGCTGCTTTACTTCTCTGAGTTTTCAGCATTTACCCCAATATCTAACTCTGGATTTTTATTATTAATACCAATTAGATACATGCTACATGGTCCCAATAAGTATTTTACAATATATGTTGTAATACATTGTTTTAGTCTGTCTTAGTTAACATAGCTCAAGATATAGAACATTTTATAACCTGAAAAGAAGGAAATGAAATAAATGCAGGTTTCTAATTAATCTTTCTTGCTCTGCTGCCCAATAATTATTTAAACATCATTACTTCATGCACATTTTTAAAGTCAATTTTGTTTTATCACAACATATGCATGTGAACCAAAGATATCAAATTATCAAATAAAAAGGCATCCGCTTGATTATGTCATATTAATTTCTATATCTATAGAATTAGTTCATTTTGTCATACCTTAAAAATGTATTAAGCTCAATTATATGAATCACACAGTGATAAGTAAAATTTTATGTCTATGGTTCTAACACAGTATTTATAATGTCTGCTGTGATGGAGAAGTCTTAAGAGAGACATTAGCAGATCTTGAGGTAGACTGATTCCCATTTTCCTGAGGAACCACCATACTGATTTCCAAAGTGTCTGTACAAGTTTTCACTCCCACCAACAGTGGAGGAGTGCACCCCTTTCTCCACATCCTTTCTAGCATAAACTGTCTTTGGTGCTTTTGATTTTAGCCATTCTGACAGGAATAAGATGGTCTCTCAGAGTTGTTTTGATTTGCATTTCCCTGATAGCTAAGGATGTTGAGCACTTTAAGTGTCTTTCAGCCACTCTATATTCCTCTATTGATAATTCTGTATTTAGTTCTATACCCCACTTTTTAATTGCATTATTTGGTGTTTTGGTGAATAGCTTCTTTTGTCCTTTGTATATTTTGGAAATCAGCCCTCTGTCAGATGTGGGGTTGGTGAATATCTTTTCCCATTCTGTGGTGTGGCATTTTGTCTTGTTGACTGTGTCCTTCGCCTTATAGAAACTTTTCAATTTCGGGAGGTTCCATTTATTAATTGTTGACCTCAGTGTCTGTGCTACTGGTGTTATGTTCAGGAAGCAGTCTCCTGTACCAATTCATTCAAGGGTACCTCCCACTTTCTCTTCTAAGAGATTCAGTGTGGCTGCATTTATGTTGAGGTCTTTGATCCATTTGGACTTAAGTTTTTTGAATAGAGATAGACACAGATTTATCTGGAGCCTTGTATAGATCAGCATGCAGTTATGCCAGCATCATGTGTTGAAGATGCTTTTTTATTCATTGTGTAATTTTAGCTTCTTTGTCAAAAATCAAGTGTTCATAGGAGTGGGTTAATATCAGGGCTTTCAATTTGATTCCATTGGTGTTCCTGTCTATTTTTGCACCAATATCAAGCTGTTTTCAGGACTATAGCTTTATAATAGAGCATGAAGTCTGGGATGGTGATGCCTCCAGAAGTTCCCTTATTGTAAAGGGTTGTTATGGCTAATTCTTGGGTCTTTTGTTTTTTCCATATGAAGCTGAATATTGTTCTTTCAAGGTCTGTGAAGAATTGTGCTGGGATTTTGATGGGGGAGTGCTTTGAATCTGTAGATTGTTTTTGGTAAGATTGCAAGTTTTACTCTGTTTTTCCTACCTATTCAAGAGCATGGGAGATCTTCCCATTCACTGGTATCTTCCTTAATTTCTTTCTTTAAAGATTCAAAGTTCTTATTATATAAGTATTTCACTTGTTTAGTTAGCATTACCCCAAGATATTTTATGTTGTTTGGGGCTACTGTAAAAGGGGATGGTTCTCTGATCAGTCTACTTCAAGATCTAGTGATTCCACTCTAAGGCATATACCCAAAATATGCACATTCATACAACAAGGACATCTGTTCACCTATGGTCATAGCATCATTATTTGTAATAGCCAGAACCTGGAAGCAACATAAATGACTCTCAACTGAAGAATGGATGGAGAAAACATGGTATATTTACACAGTGGAGTACTACACAGGTGGGGGGGCAAGAACCATAAAACAATGGAATCCTGAAATTCTCTGGCAAATGCATGGAAATAGAAGAAAACATCCTGAGTGAGGCAACCCAGTCATAAAAAGAGGAACATAGTATGTACTCATTCAAATATGGCTTTTAGACACAGAACAAAGGATTAGCAGCCTACAACCCACACATCCAGAACAGCTAGGAAATCAGGAGGACCCTAAGAGAGACATGCATGGTTCCCTAGAGAAGGGAAAAGGAACTAGTTCTCCCAAGCAAATTGGGAGCATGGTGGGGCGGGGTAGTTATGAAGAAGAGGAGGGCAGAGGTGGGCATGATGGAGCAGGAAGATTGAGCCATGGGAAGAATAGAGAGGAGAGCAAGTAAAGAGATACCATAATAGAAGGAGCCATTATAGACTTTAAGATAAATCCGGCACTAGGGAAATATCCAGAGATCTAAAAGGATAACACCAACTAACAATCTAAGCAATAATGAAGAAGCTATCTTAAATGCCCTTCCCCGATAATGAAATTGACAACTACCTTATATGTCATCCTAGTGCCTTCATCTAGTAGCTGATGAAAGCAGAAGCAGACACCCACAACTAAACACTCAGCTGAACTCTTGGAATACAGTTTCAGACAGGGAGGAGTGATGAGCAAAGGGTCAAGAACAGGCTGGAGAAACTCATAGAAACTGCTGACCTGAACAAGGTGAGCTCATGGACTTCAGTCTGATAGCTGCGAAACCAGCATAGGACTGACCCAGATTCCCTGAATGTGGTGTTTGTTGGGAGGACTGGACAGTCTATGGGGCCTCTAGTAGTGGATCAGTATTTATCTCTATTTTGGGAATAGACTTTGGTGAGCCCATTCCACATAGAGGGATACTGCCTTAGCCTAGACACATGGGGTAGGGACTAGACCCTGCTCCAAATGATATGACAGGCTTTTCTCCATTGAAAGCCTCACCCTTCCTGGGGAAGCAGAAAGGGGATGAGATGGGGGTTAGTGGGGGGAACAAAGGAGGAAGGGAGTGTGCAGGGACTGGGATTGATATGTAAAACAAGTTTATTTCTAATTTAAATAAAAATGATATAAAATTAAAAAGAGACAATACTAAATTGTTATACATTTTTTAACAATATTAAGTGCTATAAAATTTTTAATCATGTATTTGGTTGTTTTCTTGTTTGTTGGGGGAGCAGGTTTGTCACAGTGTGTGACTTTGTGGGGGTGAGAAAACAAATTTTAGATGTTAGTTCTTTCCTCTCCCCTGTGGAACTTAGATGCTGAACTCCTTTCACCAATTTTGGTGAAAAGCGCCTTAAACCATGGAGCCATCTCACTAGTTCAAACACAGGTTCTTTACCTGCCTGCTGGTGGTTGATAAATCTTATCATAGCAAATTAAAGATAACTTGGAAGAACTTTCTTCAATGTTGGGGAAATACAATTAAAGTAGGTAGAGGGTATAGCTTTCTCAAGAGTCTGTGGAAAAGAAGACATAATCCATTCTGAGGGACTGAGACAATACTAGGGAAATTGTGCAAGGGAGGGTGTGTGTAAACAAGAGGAGATGATGCATATGGGGAAAAAGCCATATAAGACAGAATATCCTTACTGTGGTGAACAGCCACAGAAGTAAGGTGCGAAGGCTCACTGTAAAAGCAGGAAGCATCATTCTGTGAGCTAAGAGCTTGTACCAGAGCACACCTGTATATTATGCTTCCTCACTACGGATGTGGTGTGAACAGGTATTGTGGTTCAATAAGGGTCAGGATAAACAAATAGGTCGAATAGATGTTTATTAAGGGAGAAACAACTCACAACACAGACAGATGAACACAGCAGTTAAAACTGGATGCTCCTCTCTCCATGTCCCGCCAGAAAAGCTTTTCTCCGCCTCCTCCCGAGGCTAAACTCCACAGGTCACTTCTGCCCCTGGCTCCACCCCTCAATGGGTGTGGTCAGTGCCACAGAAGCAGACACAGTTAATATCCCACTACAATTCCCCTTTTAGTCTAAAGAAAAGATTTAAGCTTGATACAAAACTATATACAAAACAGTGAATAACAAGTGTGCTCTAAGAAAAGGAAAATCGAGACCAAAACCACAAACATACCTAGTCCTAGGGTGAAGGCATAAGGGAGTTACAATAGAGTTGTCCTAAGCTGAAAAGCTTAAGTCTAGTACTTAATATCTAACTAGGAAGAGAGAATAATACTAAGATAGTTTAATCTACAACCTCACCAAGACCTGAGAAGGAAAATTACAATACTAGGGTAGACGGGAAGTGCAGATGGGCAACTTCCAAAAGGTGCAGTGAGGACAGAAACAGCAAGCTACCTGGACAGTCACCCAAGGTCTCACAGCAATGTTGGTACAGCCAGATATGGCTAAGGCCAGGAGTATTTGACAGACCACAACAAAAGCAGGGAGATAGAAAGGCTGTCTTACCCTGACTTGGCAAGGTTCAGCAGTCTTCTAAGTTTGTCTCCTGCAAGCATATAGGACCGCATGTCCAAATCAGTGGTCAAGGCTGAGGCAGTTCCTTGCCCAAGAGGCCATTAACCGAAGCAAGGATGGACTCCAGAAGGAGCAACAACAGTGTCCAACATACTTTCGGGAAAGTGCACGGTGCTGTCAGGAGCAACAGTGTCTCATGTCAACAGAGTACTAATATATAAAACATTTAAATGCCATGTTCTGCAGGTCTATGAAGTGATTGAAGATTAAGCATCTATGTCTGACTAATCTCATAGGCAAAGGAAACATGGGTGAGGATAATCTGTAATACTCAGGAACTTGGCTAACAAGCCTGAATAAAACTTCCTTGAGTAAAGCAAGGATAAATACCTAAACAATATAACTATGTACATGTATATATATATATATATATATATATATATATATATATATATATATCACATGTAAATTCCTAAAGTAGAGGTAGAGTAAAAATGTCTAAACAAGAGGTAGAGCTCTAAAGGGCAGCAAGACAAATATCCCAAATTGTAACAAATACAAAACGTCTTGAACACAAGCAATAGTATACATACATAGAATATGGCAAGTATAATGTACATAAAACATCATAAATGGAAAGATTTCACACAATACAACAAATATAAGATACAATTCTTCCAGGAAGGGAATAAACTTAATTTTACATAGGTTACCACAAATAATAATATATAACAATGTAAGCTGTAATACTAATGTCTCATTCTTACTGAATAATTCACAAGAAAATAGGCTAATCTACCTATATCCATTCTGAATCATACCTTTCCCAACCATACCCTATTCCTGTCTAAAAGAGATAACCAAGTCTAAGTATCACCTTCCAAACCCAACCCCAAGTAACTAAAACCAACCCTATGAAGATGAATATTATTCCTAAATTCCAAGAGTGGGGAAAGGGGGCGTTGTTATCTTAAGATTACTTCCTGCTGAAATGGGACGATGATTTCTCCATGGGATCCTGTTGGAAAAAAATTTTTAGCAACCAAATTTCTAAACAGAACTGGCTGTAACATATGTAGGTAGTCATTGTATGGCAGAAAATGCTTGACTGGAATTCTACTTGAAACTCTGGCCAGGTTGTAATAAGAAGGTGCACCAATACAGCTAGCTAGTCATGAGTTGTCTCAAGAAAAGCAGTCTCAAACCGGTTTAGGGTGCAGTTTGTAGTCCAGATGCATCAGGTTGAGTCAAGTGGAAATGTCCAATTGGGGCCCCATCTCCTTTCCAGAGTGTTCAAAGATTGCTATTGAGAACTGTTATAGTCCTTGTGGAAAATTTAAATATCAATATCAAGGTAAAATTTTTAATTTTACGGTATGCATTAGGGAAAGGCAACAGTAAGCATTAAAATGTAAATGAGAAAATTAGGATTTCAGACAGAAAATTGCGAATAAGTGAATGAGTCCTTAGATTTTGTTTTCTTCTGCCTTACACCAATTGGCTTCTTGATATAAGGCAGAAACTGTGAATTTAATCTTAACAACATGCTTGAATTTAGAGAACGAAAGCCAACTCCAACTCCAAAGCCAGCATTGGTTTACATGAATCGGGGCTACAGAAATATTAGATAGTAAAGAAAACTAGATTTCAGTATAGAAACAGTTTACTAGACTTAAATATTTTTACCATAAATCAGATTCCTCTTCATTAAATGATTCTTTCTGGAGAGCTGTCTTCTCTTCTGTAGGTACCTACATGTTTAGTGTCCTTTGGTTGTTTAAAGATAGGTGTTCTCTGTTTTCCTGTAAGGACAAGAACAGAACACTTCCCTACCTTTGAGAAGTCTCCACACATCTCATGGGACCATATTTATTGGATGACTTGTCATTTCTCTTCATTAAGATGTTACTCTTGTTCAACCCGGAACTTGATTAACTTAGATGGTATCCATAGCTTTTCTTCTCCTGTAGATACAAATGCAAAACCCCTACCCCAACGTAACACATATCCTGGTTTCCATTCTGAGGTCAATACAGCCTTGAAGTACACCGCTGATGTAGTTCAGAAGTTTTTTCTATTGTCCAGTGTCTTTCTGCAGCTGTTTTTCCTTTTTCATCAGCATTAAGAAAGTTTAATGTTAATAAAGCATTATGTAATCTGTGTTTGGGTGTCTTGGTTCCTCCTGCCTGTTTATGGAGCATTTCCTTTAAAGTACGATTAGATCTCTCAACTACTGCTTGTCCTGTAGGATTGTGTGGTATACCAGTTATGTGTTTTATGTTATAATACTCAAAAAACTGTTTCAATTTGCTGGAAATATATGCCGGAGCATTGTCAGTTTTTATTTGTGCAGGTATGCCCATAATGGCCATTGCCTCTAAAAGGTGTGTGATAACAGAATCAGCCTTTTCAGAGCTCAGAGCAGTAGCCCATTGAAACCCTGAAAATGTATCTATAGTGTGATGTACGTATTTAATTTTCCAAATTCTGCAAAATGAAACACATCCATTTGCCATATTTCATTTCTATTTATACCTTTAGGGTTACTGCCTGGTGGTAAAGGAGTTTGGTTATAGAATAAGCAAGTAGGACATTTCCTTACTATTTCCTTGGCTTGTTGCCAAGTGATAGAAAAATCCTTTTTCAATCCTTTGCTGTTCACATGGTGTTTCTTATGAAACTCTGAGGCTTCTAGCACACTTCCTATCAATAACTGATCAATTTCATCATTGCCTTGTGCTAGAGGACCTGGCAGACCCGTATGGGATCTGATGTGTGATATATATATATATATATATATATATACATATATATATATATATATATATATATATATATATATATATGTATATATATATATATATGATGAATCCTCTTTCTGATAGTATCTTATAACTGTATAAACAATGAAGTTAATTCTGTATCATCAGGAATAAATTCTGCAGTCTCGATGTGTAAGACTACTCTCTCTGCATATTGAGAGTCAGTAACTATATTGAGGGGTTCTGTAAAATCCATAAGTACCATGAGAATGGCATACAATTCTGCCTTTTATACAGAATTATAAGGGCTTTGAACTACTTTGCTTATTTCTCCTGATTTATATCCTGCTTTACCAGATTTGTTTGCATCAGTGTAGAATGTAGGAACTCCAGAGATAGGTGTTTGTCTTACAATGCGTGGAAGGATCCAACTCGTCTTCTTTATGAATTTGATTGTTTCAGTTTTGGGATAATTGTTGCTAATTATTCCCAAAAAATTACTGCATGCTCTCTGCCAATATTCATTATCTTTCCATAAGGAGGAAATTTCCTCATTAGTTAAAGGTACAATAATTTCTGCTGGATCTCTTCCTGTTAATTGACGAAGTCTTAATTTACCTTTTAAAATAAAGTCAGAGATCTTTTCTATATATGTTTTTAGTTTTTTATTCTGTTTATGTGGTAAGAATATCCATTCTAATATGATGTCTTCTCTCTGCATCAAAATCCCTGAAGGATATTCTCTAGATGGTAATATAACCAGAATACAGTCTAGATTTGGATCCACACGGTCCACGTGTGCTTCTAATATCCTCTTTTCTACCCATTCTAATTCCTTTTCTGCTTCAGCTGATAGTATTCGGGGACTATTCAAATCCTTGTCCCCTTTTAGGGCCATTTTCAAGTTTTTCAAATCATGCCCTTCAACTCCAATAATAGTTTGCAGTTGAGAAATCTCTCCTAGTAATTATTGAAGATCATTAAGAGTCTGGTAGCGATCTCTCCTGATCTGTACTTTTTGTGGTCTAATTTTATGTAGACCTATTTTATATCCTAAGAAGTTGATTGACTCTCCTTTTTGTATTTTTTCAGGTGCATTTTGTAATCCCCAGCGAGGTAAAACTTCTTTCAGTTTCTCAAACATTTTTTCTAATATGTCTGCTTTCGAGTCAGCTAACAATATATCATCCATGTAATGATAGATTATGGATTGTGGAAACTGTTTACGAATTATTTCCAGTGGTTTTTGTACAAAATATTGGCACAGGGTTGGGCTATTTAGCATTCCCTGTGGCAAAACCTTCCATTGATATCTCTTTACTGGTTGAGAATTATTGTAATTAGGTACCGTGAAGGCAAATTTCTCTTTATCTTGTTCTTGTAAAGGTATAGTGAAGAAGCAATCCTTTAAATCATTAAACTATAATAGGCCTTTCTTTAGGTATCAAAGAAGGCAACGGCATTCCAGGCTGTAAAGAGCCCATTGGCTGAATAACTTTATTAATGGCTCTCAGGTCTGTAAGCATTCTCCATTTAGCAGATTTCTTTTTGATAACAAATACAGGAGAATTCCAAGGGCTGGTTGATTCCTCGATATGCCCAGCATTTAGCTGTTCCTGAACCAGGTTTTCTAAAGCTTCTAACTTCTCAGAAGTCATAGGCCACTACCCTACCCAGACAGGTTCCTCTGTTAACCATTTTAAGGGTAAGGCTTTTGGTTCATCTGTTTGTTCAGCACTTGCATTCTGTCTTTGTACAGCCTGGATATTTGGTGTCTGTCTTGTATAGTACTTTATAGCATTTTTTCCACAATCATGAGGTCGTTTATGGTTCCTATCTAATACTGGAGGAATGTTAATCTGTGTGTTCCATTGCTGTAATAGATCACGACCCCATAAATTTATCAATACATCAGCCACATATGGTCTTAACCTTCTTCGCTGTCCTTCTGGTCCTACACATTCAATCCATCTCATGTTTTGTTTTATCTGAGACAGGGTTCCAATCCCTAAGAATTGAACATTAACCTCTTTCAGGGGCCAATTTCGAGGCCAGGATTTATTAGTTATGATAGTTACATCCGCCCCTGTGTCCAGGAGGCCTTCAAACAGTCTGTTATTCATTTTAACTATCAATCTAGGCCTTTGACTGTTTATAGAGGTTTGCCAAAATATACGTTTTTTATTTTCTTCTGTCATGTCTGATTCAACTTCTGTCACTAGTTTGTCAGCCAGAGCAGTATGAGTTTTTACAATAGGCCAAGGATTTTCTAATTGTCCTGTGGGAGGTTGTCCTCCACTGTGACTGGGAATGTTCAGACCACCTTTGACATGGGGGCCTTCGAGAGGCCCCCCAAGGAGTTTCCTGGTGGTAAAGGGTTTCCTTGCTTGTCTCTAGTTGATCTACACTCATTTGTCCAGTGTCTGCCTTTGCCACACCTTCTACATAACCCAGAAGGCTTAGTCCTTCTGTTCGATTCATTCTTGGGAGTATTATTTCTAGAGATGCTTTGCCTACAATTTCTTTTTAGATGTCCTATCTTACCACAGTTATAACATCTGACATGTTGATATCTCTTTAAACTTTTGGAGACGGCTTCTCCTATCCAAGCTTTTATGTCACCATAGTTACATCTTCTGTTCTCTTGATTACTGCTCAAACCTTTAGATATAGCTTCTCCTACCCATGCTTCAGTGTTATTGCTATTATAGTCAATGTTGGCTGTATATCGGACCCATTCATCCAAAGGTGCTGATTGAATTTTTAATGGCCAAAGCACTTGTTTGCATTGAGGATTTGCATTCTCATAGGCTTACGATTCTATGAGTATTCGCCTAGAATCTATGTCAGCTACCTGTAATTGTACTGCTCTAGACAGCCTTTCTAGAAACACACTAAAGCATTCTCTTGGTACTTGCCTTATTTTGGTATAAGATTCTATCCTCTCCCCTAGTTCATGAACCTTATCCCAAGCATTCAGAGCTGTCGTACTGCATAGAGACAAGATATGTTCATCATAGGCAGCTTGGGTTTCTGGGTCAGCATAAATACCCTCACCAAGAATTATATCTTTGGGAGCTTCATAACCTTTCTTTAAGCCCTGAAGTTCAAGAGCCTTTGCTTCTTCTCTCCATAAAGCCCTCCATTCTAATTGAGAGGAGTTTTCAAGGACAGCTGATATTAATTGTTCCCAATCCTTAGGGGTTACCTTGTTATTCATTGCCCATGATTCTATTAATTGCTTCACATATGGTGAGTGCATGCCATAAGAGACTACTGCTTCCTTTACTTTTTAAATCTTTCATACATATTGGTTCCCATTGATAAGCAACAACACCTTTTGGGTGTTTTTTCATTGCTGATTTTCCATTAACAGATACAGGGAAAGTGCCTCTGACCCTAAATGGTGTGGAAAATTTTAAGTTTTTTTCATGCCCTATTACCTGGAGCTCTTCTTCTGATGTATCAGATTGAAGGTCTTCTAAAGCCTGAAGTCTATTAATTATTGCTTCTTTGAGTGTCTGAACTTCTTGAAGCATATCCCTTTCTAGAGCCTTCATTGCATCTGTCAGTTTCTTACTTTCTCCAACTACAAATGATTCCATGTTTTTGATATTCTCATCCTTAGATATTATCTGAATGGCATGTAAACTGCCTTCTAAAAACAATGTTCTATCTGCTAGTTTGCCATTATCTTCAGACATGGAAGAGATTCTATCTGCTATTCTTGCCATCTGATATTCCAGTTTTTTAACCTTATTAGTAGCTTCATCCAACCAGGAATGAGCTGTTTCTGCTAGCGTGTTAATGCATTGCATTGTTTCTGTTTTGGTTGTTGAGGCAACATCAGACATGGAACAAATTTTGTTTTCTATTTGATCATTTTTATGTTCCATGTTCTGTACTCTACCTGTCAGCTCTCTGTTGCCATCTTCAATATCCTGAAACTTTTTTCCTAAACATTCCATGTTTTGCATTCTGTCATTTTCAATGTTTTAATCTTTGTTACCAAGTCTCCTATGGTTTGTGCAAGTTCCTTATTGTTTGCGCTAATCTCAAACCATTTCTTTAAGAATATCATATTAATGATAAAACCCATTACTATTATGAAAAAGGTGTATATATTGATCCAGTCATAATTTTCTTCTGCTAAGATTCCTTCTATATATGAAGTAAAAAAATTCCTAAAGTACTGCATTGTAAAATTATCTGCCATAGCTATGGAACAATTGATCTCAGATATTATATCAGCTTAAGTTGCAAAAGATGTTACAATTACCTTAGATGTAATTCCGCTGTACTGGAGCTTTGATGCTTTTAGCTGTAGATCTCAACTTGCTGTAGTTACACTCGGAGGTGTAGCAGTAAAAAGCGTCCAGTAGCAGAGGAGCCTTCCAATTCCGGTTCTATCCGGAATTGTACCACCAAAGAGTGTCTGCCAAATAGCCTCCGGCAGGAAACGATCCTTCTGATCCCGGTCCCTGTAGAATAGCTTTTAACAAACTAAGGCAAGCAAAATTTTGTTAAATGAAGGAGTGAAACGAGCCTTGTACAATTGTTGAGACCACAGGGAAAACAGGAGCCGCAAGCAACTGCAGTGTGTATATTTTCCGCCAGTCCACCGGCCACAGCTGCTGCAGCCACCTGAGCCTGCAAGCACACAAACAGAGCAGGCCCAGTACAGGCCTAGTGCTGCAATACAAAAGGCAGGGCTAATGCTGCAGGGCTCTGTGCGAATACAATCTGAGGGAATGGGCCGAAGATGAGCAGTAGTCTCAGATGCCAAGATGGAGATAAAAGAAGTTCTAGGGCACAGTGTATCAGCCTGATTAAACAAGAGACCTGCCCATTCAAGGAAGGTGGGGGAAGGGTTGCTGCGGCACCTGGGTAAAACCCAGGTGCGGTGAAAATCTTGATTCCGCTTCTGACACCAGATATTGTGGTTCAATAAGGGTCAGGATAAACAAATAGGTCGAATAGATGTTTATTAAGGGAGAAACAACTCACAACACAGACAGATGAACACAGCAGTTAAAACTGGATGCTCCTCTCTCCGTGTCCCGCCAGAAAAGCTTTTCTCCGCCTCCTCCCGAGGCTAAACTCCACAGGTCACTTCCGCCCCTGAAACATACACGCTACAAATGGCGCCCAATGTGGCTATAAGAACTTCACTTAAAACTAATAAGAGCTTAAGAAATATTTTAGAAACAAAGGAACAGAAACTAGCGAGACTTCTTGGTAGCAGAATTTTTTTGTTTGGATTTGTTTTGCTGTAGACAGAGATTTGCGTGGCTCCTTTAAGGGAGGTTTCCAAAATTAGCATAAGCGGCAAAAAACCGCCTTGCTTTTTAAGAGCTCTACTAACAAGTCATTGGTGTGTACGAGAGCTGCAATGAAGGTTTACACTGTGTTTTAAAACATGCGCTGGCTTGGGAGAGAAAAAGAAACGGGATACAATGGTTTAAAAAAGAAAAAAGGAATTAAATGGATGGCTATGGTGGCGCACACCATTAATCACAGCACTCGGGAGACAGAGGCAAACAAATCTCTGTGATTTCAAAGTAAACCTAGTATGCACTGAATTCCAGGACAGATAAAAGTTACACAGAGAAACCCTGTCTCAAAATATGTAAAAATAGAAATAGAAGAAATAGAGTAATAAAAAAGCCACGTAAACATGGAAAGCACAGAGAAATTTTGGATACTATACGCGATTCTGTTGTCTTTAAATTATTGGATTGCTGAGAAAATAACAACAACTGATAAAAGAAATGCTACTGGATTAATTCAATTTATATATTTTAAAAATGCTTTGACTCCAAAATTTAAGCCTAAGGACAATTTACTGGGGAAAAGGATTTCTATTTTTGTTTCCACAGAAAATGAAAAGCTATGGATTCTTTCCAGACTTATATGGTTTGATCAAGCCAGACCCCCTGAAACAGCTCCCTAGGTGATCCAACATTCAAAGCAGTTGACACAAAGCCTTGCAAGACTACTGCCAAGATTTCTGCATCTTCTTAGGATTCCCCATGACAGCGCCCTCTACCAGCAGGAAGTAGTTTGGAAAGAACGATGCCCAAATTCCCAAATATTGTTTATAAATGTTTGTTTTCATTTAAATGGGCTTGGTTATAAATGGCTATAACCACAAGCAATCTTTTTAAAGGTAAAAAGAGAATTATGATATAGATATGAATGCTTTGCTTTGGAATGGATTTTCTTTCATTGATACAATTTAAGGTCAATTTTGTAATATGTATATTTCTCCTCTTGTTTAGGTATTGTGTTTATATAGCTCATTGGAAAATGTAATGTATAATTGAGAGTTACCTATGATAATTAAAACTTGGAGTTAAGTTAGTTAGGATTTCTAGATATGCAGAGATGTATTTGAGATGAATAGGCATTCTTCAAACCTTTCAAAGACCTACAGAATATGGCATTTAAAATGGTTTAGGGATTTTCTTGACAGTGAGGCACAACTGCTCCTGGTAACACCACCTACAGAAGAAAGGAAGATGGACATTGAAGAAATGTTACAGCAGGTTTCCCCGCCAGCTGCTGCTGGTTCTGCCGCCATTGTCCTGCAACCACGTGTGCCCCAAATAACACTCAGGAGACTCTATATTTGATATAATCCTGTCGGCCAGTTACCATTACTGTTTATGGGCTAGCTCTGTCTTAATTATTAACCCATTTCTACTTATCTAAGTATTTCCACGTGGTCCTCTTATCAGGGAGCCGCGGCTGGCGTCCTGCGTCTTCCCCGGGCTACATCTTGACTCCGCCTTCTACTTCCTCTTTCCTCCTCCTAGTCTCCTAGCCCCACCTATCTAGTTTTCTATTGGCCACAGTGCTTTATTAACCAGTATGAGAAACATATATATAGAATAACATCTCCCATCATCTCCTCTTTTCTGTCTAAAGTAAAAGAAGGGGTTTAACCTTAACATAGCAAAATATACCATTCAACAGTTATCAAATAAGAATCACAGTAAACAATATTTAGTCCATTAACATTTTGTAAGACTTAAAGAAAATATCATCTATCCTATCTTTGTGAGTCTAAAGTCCTATATGTAACTTATCTTTAATCCTAACTAAGGAAAACTATAACTATCTGTCTTCAACTCCTTCAAAGACCACAGAAGGATAATATATAAACTCTAGAAATGACAGAGACAACGCATTGCCTGGTCAGTCAGCTGAAGTTCTTCTGTAATGTTCCATCTTCAGCCCATAGGCCATAGTGTGTCTCCAGACTCCTCAGCAAAGCAGGAAACTTTAAACTGTCCACCTGTATTGACAGTGTGTCAGTCATTTTTCTCTGTGTCCTGTAGACTGTCTGGCTGCCTGGCAGCCTCTTCCATGAAGCAGGAATCCTGTAGCAATGTCTATCTTGCATCAGCAGTCATCTTTTTGTGGGTCCTGCATGTCCAGTTTCTACAACATAAAGTCAAACAGTCCGGAAGAGCAGTACCCTGCCCAAATGGCTAGTCTTGCCACATTAGAAGCAAACTCCATAACACGTTTCTTCAATATCCATCTTTCTTTCTGATACAGGTGGTGTTACCAGGAGCAGTTGTGCCTCACTGTCAAGAAAATCCCTAAACCATTTTAAATGCCATATTCTGTAGGTCTTTGAAAGGCTTGAAGAATGCCTATCCATCTCAAATACATCTCTGCATATCTAGAAATCCTAACTAACTTAACTCTAAGTTTTGACTATCATAGGTAATTCTCTAATCTGTATTAATTATACATTACATTTTCCAATGAGCTATATAAACATAATACCTAAACAAGAGGAGAAATATACATATCATAAAATTGACCTTAAATTGTGTCAATTAATGAAAATCCATTCCAAAGCAAAGTATTCATCTCTATACCATAATTCCCTTTTTACCTTTAAAAGATTGCTTGTGGTTATAGCCATTTATAACCAAGTCCATTTAAATGAAAACAAACATTTATAAACAATATTTGGGAATTTGGGCATCGTTCTTTCCAAACTACTTCCTGCTGATAGGGGGCGCTGTCATGGGGTTCCAAAGAAGATGCAGAAATCTTGGCTGTAGTCTGCAAGGCTTTGTGTCAACTGCTTTGAATGTTGGATCACCTGGGGCTCTGTTTCTGGGGGTCTTGCTTGATCAAACCACATAAGTCTGGACAGAATCCATAGCTTTTCATTTTCTGTGGAAACAAAAATAGAAATCCTTTTCCCCAGTAACTTGTCCTTAGGCTTAAATTTTTGAGTCAAAGTATTTTTAAAATATATAAATTGAATTAATTTAGTAGCATTTCTTTTATTAGTAGTTGTTATTTTCTCAGCAATCCAATAATTTAAAGACAACAGAATCGCGTATAGTATCCAAAATTTCTCTGTGCTTTCCATGTTTACGTGGCTTTTTTATTACTCTCTTTCTTCTACTTCTATTTTTGCATATTTTGAGACAGGGTTTCTCTGTGTAACTTTTATCTGTCCTGGAATTCAGTGCATACCAGGTTTACTTTGAAATCACAGAGATCTGTTTGCCTCTGTCTGCGGAGTACTAGGATTAATTCTACTTCCTTTTTTCTTTTTTAAACCATTGTATCCTGTTTCTTTTTCTCTCCCAAGCCAGCATATTTTTAAAAACACAGTGTAAACTTTTATTGCAGCTCTTCTACACACCAATGAATTGTTAGCAGAGCTCTTTAAAAGCCAGGCAGCTTTTTGCCGCTTATGCTAATTTTGGAAACCTCCCTTAAAGGAGCCGCGAAAATCTCTGTCTACAACAAAACAAATCCAACAGAGAAAATGCTGCTACTAAGAAGTCTTGCTAGTCTCTGTTCCCTTGTTTCTAAAAACTATTTTTTAAACTTTTGTTAAGTTTTAAGTGAAAGTTCTCAATCCCGCTTCTGACACCATTATGTTACAGCAGGTCTCCCCGCTGGCCTCCTGGAGAAGCAAACTCCATAATGTTTTTCTTCGATGTCCATCTTCCTTTCTAGACTTTATATATTATCCTTCTGTGGTCTTTGATGGAGTTGAAGACAGATAGTTATGATTATAGTTTTCCTTAGTTAGGATTAAAGATAAGTTTCATATAGGACTTTAGACTCACAATGAGAGGATAGATGATATTTTCTTAAAGTCTTACAAAATTTTAATGGACTAAATATTGTTAACTGTGATTCTTATTTGATAACTGTTGTATGGTATATTTTGCTATGTTAAGGTTAAACCCCTTCTTTTACTTTAGACAAAAAAGAGGAGATGATGGGAGATGTTATTCTGTATATATGTTTCTCATCCTGGTTAATAAAGCTCTGTGGCCAATGAGATAGCAAGATAGGCGGGGCTAGGAGACTAGGAGAAGGAAATAGGAAGTGGGTAGGTGGAGTCAAGATGTAGCCCGGGGAAGATGCAGGACGCCAGTCGCGGCTCCCCGATAAGAGGACCACGTGGAAATACTTAGATAAGTAGAAATGGGTTAATAAGTAAGACAGAGCTAGCCCATAAACAGTAATGGTAACTGGCCAACAGGATTGTATCAAATACAGAGTCTCTGAGTGTTATTTGGGGCTGGCGCAGCTGTGGGCCCACTTGGCGCCAGGACAGGGAGGCCGGCGGAGAGACCTGCTGTAACAAAGAAACACATTATGGAGTTTGCTTCTAATATGGCCAAGACTAGCCATTTGGGCAAGGTACTGCTCTTCTGGACTGTTTGACTTTATGTTGTAGAAACTGGACATGCAGGACCCACAAAAAGATGACTGCTGATGCAAGATGGACATTGCTACAGGGTTCCTGCTTTATGGAAGAGGCTGCCAGACAGCCAGACAGTCTACAGGACACAGAGAAAAGTTTCCTGCCTTGTTGAGGAGTCTGGACACACACTATGGCCTATGGGCTGAAGATAGAACATTACAGAAGAACTTTGGGTGACTGACCAGGCAATGAGTTGTCTCTGTCATTTCTAGAGTTTATATATTATCCTTCTGTGGTCTTTGAAGGAGTTGAAGACAGATAGTTATGGTTATAGTTTTCCTTAGTAAGGATTAAAGATAAGTTACATATAGGACTTTAGACTCACAAAGATAGGATAGATGATATTTTGTTTAAGTCTTACAAAATGTAAATGGACTAAATATTGTTAACTGTGATTCTTATTTGATAACTGTTGTATGGTATATTTTGCTATGTTAAGGTTAAACCCCTTCTTTTACTTTAGACAGAAAAGAGGAGATAATGGGAGATGTTATTCTGTATATATGTTTCTCATACTGGTTAATAAAGCACTGTGGCCAATAGAAAACTAGATAGGCGGGGCTAGGAGACTAGAAGGAGGAAAGAGGAAGTAGTAGGGGTCGAGATGTAGCCCAGGGAAGAAGCAGGATGCGTGCCGTGGCTCCCCGATAAGATGACCACGTGGAAATACTTAGATAAGTAGAAATGGGTTAATATTTAAGACAGAGCTAGCCCATAAACAATAATAGTACTGGCCAACAGGATTGTATCGAATACAGAGTCTCTGAGTGTTATTTGGGGCTGGCGCGGCTGTGGGCCCAGACCGGCAGCAGGCTGGCACCGGCGGGAACAACCTGCTGCAACAAACAGGCTGTCATTGTTTCTTTGCTATTGTGGATTGTATTCTCAAAACTGCCAGCCTAAATGAACTATTTCTCCTTGAGCTTCTTTTTGTCAGCATTTCTTTTTACCACAATATGAAATGTAAATATTATATATCAAATTATAATGTTAAAGCAGTACAATCCACTGCCCTTTCTCAAGAGAGTTAGCCCTCAGCAATGTATTATCTCAGAACATTTTTTGCTAAAATCTGGTCACTGTAATTGAACAAGTTTATAAAGAAGTAAAGCAATGAAAGGGTTACTTCTAATATGTTAGTATTGGGAAAGGATGAGAAGGACCCATAAGACTGATGTATGTTACTTTTAGAACTCAGAAGTAGTAGTGGTTTTTTTATACTGTATTATTAACTGGCAGGAAATAAATATTTAGCTCCCCAAAGAGAGGAACTAAACTCTAAACATCTGTCTTTCATTATTTTAGTACTATGAGCTATCCAGTTTGTAGTTGAGAAATATATAATAAGCCTAATTATCATATTAATAAGACTAATTCATGTCTTGAATGAAAAGTTGAACTATCCAATATTTAGAACCTAATCATGATATACTTAGTTGTTATTTTCAAATATTGATGATATAAATGTAGATTAAGAAGGCGATCAATGTAATAATAATATAATTTTATAGGAAAAGCTCAAAAGACTTCTTTCTGTATCTTTTGTGTTATGCACATTAAAATTAGACTTCTCTTTTTTGTTTCAGTAATCTTGGAATAATGTATGTGTTCAAATATTCATATCCTCAACAAACTAAGATGTGGGCTAGGATATCATACTGAGCATGATATTTAATTACTTACATAGTAACTAGAAAGCAGTAAATCAATAGCTATTGAATTAAGGAAAAGTTTCATGGGACTGTTAGTTATATTTTCAATTAAGTAATTTTCTTCACTTCCTAAGACACTTGAAACTAAGTATAAATGACTCATTTATTCCACATACCACTCCTCCTAACACATACACAGTCTTTTCCAAGAACCAAATTATTTTGTTTGGTAGTGGGATTTGTGTTTACTTCTTCTCCTTGCTGGGATTTTGTATACTTTGGACATCTGCAACTCTTGAGAACACTGCTGAAACTGTAACCAAGAAGCTGATTCCAACTGATAGCTGCTAGAAGGAGAAAATGAAGGACCATGGATATATCAGCCAACCCAAGTGCAGGCTGCATGTTCAGGAATAGTCGGCCATCAGAAAAAGAATTCTCTCTCTCTCTCTCCCTGTGTGTGTGTGTGTGTGTGTGTGTGTGTGTGTGTGTGTGTGTCTTATACATTGCTTTAATTTTTTAAGAGAAGGAGAATGAACATGGACTGATCTGGAAAGCTTTGGTGAGGAAAAAAAGATATAAAAGAATATACTGCATAATTAGACAAGAGGCATTTGTATTTCTTTTTTTTCAAATTTTAGCTCTTCAAATATTAATAGATGAATTTCTCAATTTACTTCTTATCCTTTCATTTATTTAGAGTTTGGTCTATACCAGGCATAGTGCTGGCAGCTCTTTCCAGTTTCCAAGGTAGTATATATGCAGATCAGATGTGGAAACCCACTGTCTTGACTGCCAAAGGAGATTTCTAGACACAGAGTATGTTTGGCAATGAAAATGGCTTTCTGATTTTTTTTGTGTGTCCTAGAAAGAAATTCAGAGAAGGTGGTAGCAATAATATTCCACTGAAATGTGTTTTAAAGATTATATGCAAGGAAAACTGCTAAGCTAGCCATGGTGTAGTTATTAGTAAGGAGTCCTGGGTAACGCTTGCCAAGAACATGTTTGGATCAATGTCTTGTTACATAAAACACAAATTGCTGGAAAGGTATCCTAGCCAGAAGATTCACTAACTGGCAGCTACTATTATAAAAAGAGTAATAGTTTAAAGTTTTTCATTTGGTGCAGTATTTGTGTTACTCTTGCTGTTCATGAATGCAGAACTGATCATTTCCATGATACAGGAGACAGACCTCTCTCATCTACTTGAACGGTCATCTGTGTGTCATCCTGGTGTCCTTATCAGCAGGTAAATTAATTCACATTTTGTAGTAGGGCCTTTGCTAGGACCTGTATGTCATCATGTTATATCCTTATGAAATCTACCCCAATGAGTTGTAGTTCTACTTAAAGCTATTTAAAGTCAGAGATTCTAATTTGGCAAAGTAATAGAGTAACTAAATAATAGGGTTAGAATTTTATCCCAAATTCAATGGGAATTAAAATTTCATGATTAATAAGCTCTTTCTCACTTGTAGAATCTAATTCTAACAGTGACATGAGGACAGAATGGGGACAAATTGGAAAGCAGAAGAAAATCAACAGTAGGAGAAAGGAAGATAAGAAATAGAACTAGATAATAAATACAATCAAATAAGTGAAAATGAAAAAACATAATAGAAGAAAAAGATCTAAAGGAAAAGCTCAAGAAATACATATATACCAGAGATACACATATTCATATACACATTAATCCCATAAAAACACAAACCCAGAAACCATATATATATATATATATATATATATATATATATATATATATATATGAAAATATAAGAAAAATATTTCTGTAAGGTTGAAAATATTTTGCCTGACAAAGCATTATGAGACAAAGAAGCTCCAAAAATGCCACTGAGTTTGTTCTGTTAGCCATCTATTTCAGAGCATGGGGCTTTGGCTTTAGAGTATGTTATATACCCTGTGAGTCTCCTTTGTAGTAAACTAACTTTCACTTTGCAGGCAGTTATCAACTGAAGGTAAGTTCTAGGTTAGGGGTGGGTGCTTGTGTTCAATTTCCCTCTCCGTGGTGGGACCCCATTTGGCCCAGACCTGTGCAGTCCCTGTTCATGCTGCTATAGTCTCTGTGAGTTCCTAAGTGTATTAGTCTTGCTGTGTTTAAAATTCTTTCTTTCCTTGGTGTCCTCCATCCCTTCTGGTACTTAAAATTTTTCTGAGTTCCCTTCCAAAAGGTTCCCTGAGCCCTGAAAGAGAACTGATGGAGACATCTCATTAAAAACTGATTATTCCCAGAGCCCTCATTCCCTGCACATTATCTAGTTGTGGGTCTCTGTGTTTGTTCCCATCTACTGCAAGAGGAAGCTTCTCTGATGATGACTGAGGAAAACATTTATCTATGAGTATAGCAGAATGTCTTTAGGAGTTGTTTAATTGCTGGGTTATTTTAACAAAACAATAGCATTTGTTTTTCTACACTGTCTCTGACCTATCTGTCCCAGTTTCTTGGCTGTCCTAGCAGTGTGGGGGATGGGTTCTATCTCATGGAGTGGGCCTGAAATATAATAAGATAGTGGTAAATTATTTCCAGATGATTTGACCACAGTGGTACTCGCACATCTTGCAGGTTACCATTACATATCAAAAAGCTGGGCTAGTGTTTACCTTTTCCTTTGGTAGCATGCAGAATAGATTCCAATACCATAAAATCTAGGCAGCAGGAGTGAAGGTTCTAGGTAAGCACCAGATCAACTTATCCATGAGTTCAATGAGTTATGTATGTATTGCCTTCAACAATAGGGTCTTACCATCATTTTCTGGAGAGCAACCAATAGTCTGGGTTGTTCGTGGGTTCCCAAGGAGCTCCTTTTGATAACAATTTGATTAGAGGTAACCTATTTCTCTGAAGTGTATATGTCATTTGATGATGAGAGATAATCGTGTGTGGCTCCATCATCCCTGTTGTTTAGTGATTCTATGTAGATCTCTTTCATATATTTATGTATTTTAGAAAGTTTTTTCTGTAGTAGTACTCCATATGATCCCTCAAGTGTCCCTTAGTTTTGTCTGTCCCTTCCCATATTTCATCTCTTATGCCCCTTTTCCAGCCTCCTCACTTGATCCTACTGTTCCAATCTTCTCCCCTGCTTCATATTCATCCATTACTGTCAATTCTATTTCCCATTCCTATGAAGATCCTTCTCTCTACCTTCCCTCTATGGTTTTATGGATTATAGCCTGTTTATCTAAGATTTAATAGCTAGCATACAAATACATCGTGTTCATCTTTTTGGGTCTGTGTTATTTCGCACATAAAATATTTTTTTTGTAATTCCATCCATTTACCTAAAATTTCATGACTTCAGTGTTTTTTAAACAGTAGAGTAATATTCCATTGTGTACCTATACCACATGTTTTTATCAATAATTTCTGATAATGAGCATCTAGGAACTTTCCAATTTCTGGATATTGTGAGTAGGGCAGCAATAAACATGGTTGAACAAGTGTTCTTGTGGTAGAATGAAATGCCCTTTGCATATGTGCCATGGGTGGTATAGCTGGATCTGGAGGAGATCTATTCCCAGCTTCCCGAGGAACTGCTACAATAAAGACTACAGTGACTGTAAATTTGCACTCCCACCAATGATGAATGAGTCATCACCTTACTCCATATCCTCACCAATATGAGCGGTCATTTGTTTTATTGATATCTTGGCCAATCTGTTTGGTATAAGAGGATATATAAAACTAATTTTGATTTGCATTTTCCTGATGGATAAGGATGTGGAACTTCTTTTCTTCAATTGCTTCCTTTTTTTTTTTTTTTTTTTTTTTTTTTTAGGCTTCTGTGTTTAGTTTAGAACTGTATCCATTTTTAGTTGAGTCATTTGTTTTCTTGGTGTGCAGTTTTTTGAATTCATTATAAATTTTAGGTATGAGCCCTCTATTACATTCTGTAGCCTGCTGTTTTATCTGATTGTTGATGTTGTTTGAAACAGAGAAGATTTTCAGCTTCATAAGGTCTCATTTATTAATTGTTGACCTTGTGCTGTCTCAATGAGTTCAAGAGTATTCTCCATCTTCTTTTCTGTCAGGTTTAGTGTATCTGGATTTATGTTGAGGACTTTGATTCATCTGGAGTTGAGTTTTGTGCAGAGTGGCAAGTATGGGTCTATTTGCATTTTTCTACAGACGCCCAGTTTGATCAACACCATTTGGTGAAGAGGCTATCTTTTTCTAGTGTGTAGTTCTGATTTTTTATCAAAAATCATATATATATATATATATATATATATACACACACACACTCACATACATATACATATGTACGTATATATATATATGTACCTATATATGTAAATGTATGTGTGTGTTTGTGTATTTACTTCTGAAACTTCAATTGGGTTCCATTGATCAATGTATCTTCTTTTATTCCAGCATTGGGTTGATTTTATTACTATCTCTGTGTAGCTCAATTTGAAATCAGGGATGATGAGGCCTCTAGCAGTTCTTTGACTAATCAGAATTGCTTCAGTTATCCTAGGTTTATTGTGATTCTATAAGGAGCTGAAATTTGTCCTTTCAAGCTCTGTGAAGCATTGTGTTGGGGTATTGATGGGGATGTATTGAATCTGTATTTGCCTTTTGTGGGATGAGCATTTTTACTATGTTAATCCTACTAACCCAGGAGCATAAAAAAGATTCCTCCACATTATTATTTTTCTCAGTTTCTTTCTTTAGTGTTTTCAAGTTTTTATTATACATGTCTTTCACCTACTTGGTTAGAGAACTTCAAGATCTATATATTTGTTTGTGAGGATATTGTTACAGATATTATTTCCCTAACTTTTTCTTAGTCTGCTTGTCATCTATACATAGAAAGGCTACTGATTCATGTGTACTAGTTTCATATCCAGTTACTTTGTTGAAAGTGTTTATCAGCTCTGGGAATTTCATGATAGAATTTTTAAGGCCTCTCATGAGTACTCATCAGATTATCTGCAAATAAAATACCTTGACTTCTTCCCTTTATATTTGTGTTTTATTGTGAATATTATTAAAATTATTAAAATAATTTTGTGATTTTTTTACCAGATGAATTATGCCAATGATAGTCACACTGAATATGACAAAGAAAACATAATATAAATTCTCTAGTTAAAAAATTCAATTAAAACTCCATTTACTTTAACAGGATGAACATTGTGAGGTGACTCTCTCTCTCTCTTTATATATATTATATAGATATAATATTACTATTATAATATATATAATAGTAATTTTTATCTGTACTTAATGAATCTAATATAAAAATAAAAATTTTCATAAAGGAGCAGAGTAGATAATGTTAATACATAAAAATGAAAGAACATCTTCTGAACTAACATTTTTTGGAGTAATATGTGATGAAATCCAAAGGTTGACAACATAGGGAGTTGGTGAGATGGCTTATCATTAAGTATTTGCTGTGAAGACTAGTGACCTCAGTTTGATAGCTGGGACTTCCATTAATGTGGAAGGAGAGAACTTTAACTGTAAAGTGATTCTCTTACTCTACCTGCACACCTCACGCACATCCTGCAGAGAGAATAATATTTTAAAAAGAAAATTCAGGATCTGTGTCACTGTGGATACTAGGAATCCAAACTCAATCTCTTATTATTGTACAGCAAGCACTTTACAGACTGACCCACTGCTCCAGACCAATATTACATTCTATTATATATGTATTTATGCAGGTCAGTGTATGTGTTTTATTAAATCTGGACAAGGTTAAAAATGTGAAAAAAAATTAATGGAATCTTGACATTCGCAGGCAAGTGGATGGAACTTGAAGAAACCATCCTGAATTAGGTAACCTGGTCACAAAAAGAGGAACATGGTATGTACTCACTCATATATGGATTTTAGACATAGAGCAAAGGATCACCAGCCTATAATTCACACCACCAGAGGAACTAGGATACAAGAAGGAACCTAAGAGATTCATACAAGGTTCCTCACAGAAGGGGAAAGGAACAAGATCTCCTGAGCATATTGGGAGGGGTCGGGGTGTATGAGTGGAGAGGAAACTAGGACAAAGAGAAGGGGAGGAGAGAAAAGCACAAGGGACTAGGAAGATTGATGAGAGGACTAGATGAGAAAAAAAAAGAGAGAGGGGGAGAGATATCATAAAAGAGGGAGCCATTATAGTTTGAAGAGAAGACTGACTCCAGAGAAATGTCCAGAGACCTACAAGACTGACCCCAAATGACAATTTGAGCAACAGTGGAAAGGTTACCATAAATGTCCTTCCCTGATAATGAGATTGATAACTAACTTATCCACCATCATAGAGCCCTCATCTAGTAGCTGATGGAAACAGAAGCAGACACCCACAGCTATATATTGAGCTGTCCTGGAATTCAGATGCAGAGAGGGAGAACAAGACCACGCTAAAGAAACCCACAGAGACAGCTGACCAGAACAAGGGGGAGCTACTGGACCCCCAGACTGATAGCTGGGAACCAGCATTGGACCGACTCAGACCCCCTGAACCTGGGTCTCAGTTAGAAGGCCTGGGCAGTCTAAAGGACCTCTGACAGTGGATCCAGGATGTATCCCTGGTGCACAAAAGGACTTTGGGAGCACATTCCCCATGGATAGTCCCTTAACCTGGAGGCAGGAGGGAGGGCCTAGTTCCTACTCTGAATGACTTGACAGATTTTGTTTATCCCTCCAGGAAGGCATCACCCTTTCTGTGTGATGAGAGGGTTGTGGGTGGGGCATGGGAGGGAGGGAGAAAAAGAGGGAGGGAGAGAGGGGGAGAGAGGGCACTGACTGGGATCAAAATGTAAAACAAGAAAAAATAATTTAAAAAAATACCTTTTTCTTTCACAGTGCCTGTGGCTTGTGGCTTTTAAATAACAATGCTGGCTAACTTAACATAGGATCAGCTGAGCTGGAATAGCTTTTCATTTATATTCACTCTCTTTCCTCCTCCTACCTTGCTCTCTCCCCCTCCCTCCTTAGCTCTCTCTCTGATTCCTTTAGTCCCTAACTCCAAAGAAAGGTTCCCTCCAATTTAATTGCTTCAGGACTCTTTTTGCACTATTCATAAACCATAAACAAAATTGTATTTTCTGTGTATATTTATTATTTAACCTATACCTTAGCATTTGGGGAAAATGAGATGAGAAATAATGTTGATAATGGTTTTAATTTAATTTTTGTTTTAAAAGAGCTTTTCTTTCTAGCTTATATAAGTTTTGTTCACTTGGAGTTTTATGTTGTACTCTTGAAGGATATATTTACCTACACTGCTTTAAAGTAATTTTTGAAGAAAAGTAAAAAGCATCATTTTTTGTATTCAAAAATTTCCATTTGGCACCTATCTTAAATGTCAGAATTGGGTCATTGCCTTCAATCATTCATAAAAATACCTTGTATTACTGTGCAATGCTGTCACCTCTCTGTCACTAGATGAAAAATTGAGTTCAAGAAGAAAGGTTTTACCTCTTCTATTGAGGTTAGGAAACTAACAGGAAAAAAAAAGTGGCAGGGATTGGGGGTTTCTCTGTGACCATCAAGACCAGTAGATTAAAATGTGCAGGAGACAGGATGGCAGTAGGTAGTGTAAATTCAAACACCAAGAGCCTGGCCTCAAGTAGTTTGCTTTTAGTATATTTAAGTGCAGCCCAATTTGGAAAAAAAAAATATTCCTGGTGATAATTACCTCAAACCTGTATGTACAACAAAATTTAAGACATGGCTATGTTGTAAGCTTTTGTAAAATACAGTTAGCATTTTCCATTAAGATGGGTTCTATAAAGTACCTAAGAAAATGAGCTCAAGATAAACAAGCTCATGAGAGGGGTCTGAGGGAGAAGACCAGTGCTGGAGGATAGATTGACTTGAGACAAGCAAGCTCAAGACACAGGTCTGGGAGATTCAGTGTAGCCTGGCCACACAGATAGAGCAAAAAGGTCACGAGGCTATCAATCACATCTAATCCCAGCCTTCTGGGCAGAAAACAAATCATACTTCTCTTCCTTTGAAGAGATACCCTGTGTGTTTAACATTGTTGGTTTCCCTAGTGCTTATCTGTGAGCTTAAGGACCTACATGTCTCCTAAAGTTGTTGTTGATAATAATGGTAGGGGTTGTGGCTGTGGTGTGCTGCATGTGCTACTTTTACAAGGAAGTGTCCCCTTGGGTGGGATCCTGCTCTCCAGTACCTATTCTGTTGTTCTAGTAGTTATGTTTCTCTTCTATGGCACTAACAACTTTGCCAGTTACACAACTACATCTGCATCTTCCTTAACTGAAACTTTAAGCTTGCTAACATGCCATTTCTTGACAAACTTCCCATATTTTTAGATCCTTTTCCCAGTTCTCTCTCTCTCTCTCTCTCTCTCTCTCTCTCTCTCTCTCTCTCTCTCTCTCTTCTCTCTCTCTCTCTCTCTGTCTGTCTCTCTTCCCTCTATAGGACTGGAGGAGAAAAACATACAGTAAATATGGCATAGCTTTAGTATTCTCCTGCCTTGAAATACCCTCTACCAAACAAAGATTGTATTGCTCTTAAATCAGCCCTCTCCAGTTCTCAGAAGATCAGCAAAATGCAGCCTGACTCATTGCCAAAGTTAACACAGTATTTCAAATCTTTCTATTTCCTTCACTTTTTAAGACTTTTATGGAAATGTTTTAAACCTTCTATCTCAGTAAAATGTTTGTTTACATTAAGCCCCCCTTGATTTCAGGAATTTGATGGCCTGTAGTAGTGACACCCGCCCCCCCTTAGAACAGTAGCTCTGTTCCCTTTTCCCTTCATTTCTTGTGCATCAGTTATATTAAAATTAACCAAATAAGGGGATCCATGTATGTCTTTCTAAGGGCTCTCCTTGTTACCTAGCTTCTCTGGGGTCATGAACTACAGGCTGGTTATCCTTTGCTTTACATTTAATATCCTCTTATGAGTGAGTACATAACTTGCCTGTCTTTTTGGGTCTGGGTTACCTTAGTCAGATGGTCATTTCTAGTTCCTTCAATTTGCACACAAACTTCAAGATGTCATTGGATGCCCCCTGGGAAGGGGAATAGACAAGATCTTATGAGAAAATTGGGAGTGTGATGTGTGTGTGTGTGGCGGGGGGTGGGAAAGGAGAGGGAAAGAGAAAGGGAAAGGGAAGAGGGGAGGAGAGTGATTGAGATGGGGTAAGGATGGAGAGAGAGAGAGAGAGGAAAAGAAAGAGAGAACTAGATATCTTGATTGAGGGAGCCATTATTGGGCTAGTGAGAAATTTGGCACAAGGAAATAAACATTAGTGTAGAGGGTACCTGAACTAGCCTTCCCTGTAATCAGATTAATGACTGCCTTAATTCAATTATCTGTTACTTGGTTACCAAAATACCAGTGATAGTACCAACTCATGAGAAACATAACCAACCAGAGAACTATTCATTCTCATTTCAAATATTGTGTATCAGTTAACTTAGTTTTTGTACCTCATTATAATCAGCATCCATTAATGTCACCATAACATAACTGTAAATATAGATTGTAACTATTTAGATTGTTACAGATTGGATTTTTCAATTTCTTCCAAATGCTTATGTTGCTACTATAAATTGGTGGCTTAGTGAATGGAAGATTAAGCCCTTGAGAGGCTTAATCTTGCTTCCCAGAAACTATGATGTGATTACTCTCTTTGGTTCTGCTATAATGTTCTGTCACATTACATGCACTCAGCAGGGGATCCAGTGGCCATGAATAAAAACTTTTGAAACCAGAACCCAAAATAAGCCTCATCTTTTCATATGTTGTTTATCCCAAGCATTTTGTTTTACTAATGAAAAACTGATGAAAACAGATAAAAAAAAATTGGACAGCTGGAATATATGTGTGTTTGTGTAAGTCCTTGTACCATTGAAGTTAACCCCCAGCATCAAAATACTTAAATTGTGTTGTGCTTTGAAAAATATTTTATTTAATATTTTTACATGCCTAAAATCTGTTTGGTTCCAATCCACAATCTATCCTTCCCTTTTGTTGCATACCTATTTTTTTCTATCATTCTTTCCTCCTAACTCAAGTAGTCTCCCTTCAATTAAATACCCATTGAGTCTGTTTAGTGTTACCTATCTGTGCATGGCTATAGGGCCTTCTACTTGCTCATTGACAGTCTGTCCCAGCCCACATCCTTGAAGAAAAGTGATTATTCCATCCCCATTGGTCATAAATTGCCAATAATTCCTTAGATTGGGGTAGAACTTTGTGGTGGTTTGAATAAGAATGGCCTGCATAGGCTCACATTTCGCAATACTTGGTTCCAAACAGTTGGTGGAGCTATTTAAGAAAGCATTAGTGTGTTGGAAGAGGTGTGTCACCAGAAGTGGGTTTGGAGGTTTCAAAGCCCATGCCATTCCAGTTAGCTTTTTCTCTCTGCCTCTTGCTTATTGATATGGATGTGTGCACTTGGCTACTGTTCCAGAAACAGAATCATGGCAGCCTGCTTGCTGCTGCCATGCTCCTAATATGATGATGATGATGGATTCTGACCCTTTGATGTAGAATCCCAATAAAATCTTTTCTAAGGTCACAGCAGTCGAAAAGTAACTAAAAAAATTCATGAGTTCCTAATGCAGCCATATAGGCATTTTGGCTGGCTTGGTCATGTGCAAATCTTATACATGTATTTCACACTATCATGAATTAATATATCCAACTATACTGTAGTGTCCAACAAATATTGTTTTTCTCCAGATTTCTTCTTCCTCTGGCCTGTAGAATCCTTCAGATCCTTCTTCCATAATGATACTACTTTGAGGACAGGCCATTTTGACGTCCCACATAGGACCTGGCATTCCACAGTCTTATTCCCAGTACTGCTTGTTAATCATTACCGCTAGTTAACCTCTGTCTACTACAAAAAGAAGTTTGTCTGATTCAGGCTGAGAGATAAACTAATCCATGGTTATAAATATAAAAAGTCTTAGAGGCAGTTTACTGTTATTTCCATTAAGCAGAATAATAGGTTTGGGGCATAATTTAGGATAGCAGGCATAGATTCCAGCTTGTGGAACAGGCACTATGTTCACTCAGAGAGTTGTTGATTGCCTATGTTACATTTTGTCACTGTTGCACAATGGGCCTATCTTGCTAAGATAGTCATTGTTGTAACTTAAAGAATTCACAGATGGATGAGACAGTGTTTTACAGAATTATGAACTCTAGCCAGCAGGGATGATGTGCTCAGGTTGATACCATTTTGGTTTCTTATGTCTTATAACCCATGTGTGTGGTATTTTCAGTAATAAAACCTTACCATTAAGTTATAGAGAGGAGCCAAATCAATGGCAATAGCCTTTAATGTTTGAGTATGCTTATGAAACCTCACTGATCCACAGCCTGTAATTAGATATCTCATACCTGGCATTGGGCTTTGCATTTTAGTAGTCAATGCTGACATGGCGAGATGTTGTACTCCATTATAGGGTAACTCCATTTCAATTTCTTTTATGTGTGCATATGTATATACCTGATGGGAGATGTGATTCTGTATATATGTTTCTCATACTGTTAATAAAGCCCTGTGGCCAATAGAAAACTAGATAGGTGGGGCTAGGAGACTAGGAGGAGGAAGAGGAAGTAGTAGGTGGAGTCAAGATGTAGCCCGGGAAGGAGCAGGACGCCTGCCGAGCGGCTCCCCGATAAGACGACCACATGGAAATACTTAGATAAGTAGAAATGGGTTAATAATTAAGACAGAGCTAGCCCATAAACAGTAATGGTAATTGGCCAACAGGATTGTATCAAATACAGAGTCTCTGATGTTATTTGGGGCTGGCGCGGCTGTGGGCCCAGACTGGCGGGCTGGCGGGCTGGCAGAAACCTACACGCTACAAATGGTGCCCAACGTGGCTATAAGAACTTTCACTTAAAACTAATAAGAGCTTAAGAAATGTTTTAGAAACAAGGGAACAGAGACTAGCAAGACTTATTGGTAGCAACATTTTCTCCGTTGGATTTGTTTTGTTGTAGACAGAGATTTGCACGGCTCCTTTAAGAGAGGTTTCCAAAATTAGCATAAGCGGCAAAAACCGCCTTGCTTTTAAAGAGCTCTGCTAACAATTCATTGGTGTGTACAAGAGCTGCAATGAAGGTTTACACTGTGTTTTAAAAAATACGCTGGCTTGGGAGAGAAAAAGAAACGGGATACAATGGTTTAAAAAGAAAAAAGGAATTAAATGGATGGATGTAATGGCACACGCCATTAATCCCAGCACTCGGCAGACAGAGGCAAGCAGATCTCTGTGATTTCAAAGCAAACCTGGAATGCAATGAATTCCAGGTCAGTTAAAAGTTACACAGAGAAACCCTGTCTCAAAATATGTAAAAATAGAAGTAGAAGAAATAGAATAATAAAAAAGCCACGTAAAGATGGAAAACACAGAGAAATTTTGGATACTATACGTGCTTCTGTTGTCTTTAAATTATTTGATTGCTGAGAAAACAACTACTAATAAAAGAAATGCTGCTAGATTAATTCAATTTATATATTTTAAAAATGCTTTGACTCAAAAATTCAAGCCTAAGGACAAGCTACTAGGGAAAAGGATTTTTATTTTTGTTTCCACAGAAAATGAAAAGCTATGGATTCTTTCCAGACTTATGTGGTTTGATCAAGCCAGACCCCCTGAAACAGCTCCCCAGGTGATCCAACATTCAAAGCAGTTGAGACAAAACCTTGCAGACTACTGCCAAGATTTCTGCGTCTTCTTTGGACCCCCATGACAGCGCCCTCTACCAGCAGGAAGTAGTTTGGAAAGAACAACGCCCAAATTCCCAAATATTGTTTATAAATGTTTGTTTTCATTTATATGGGCTTGGTTATAAATGGTTAATGACACAAGCAATCTTTTTAAAGGTAAAAAGGGAATTATGGTATAGATATGAATACTTTGCTTTGAAATGGATTTTCTTTTATTGATACAATTTAAGATCAATTTTGTGATATGTATATTTCTCCTCTTGTTTAGGTATTGTGTTTATATAGCTCATTTAGAAATGTAATGTATAATTTAGTACAGATTAGAGAGTTACCTATGATAGTCAAAATTTAGCATTAAGTTAATTAGGATTTCTAGATATGCAGAGATGTATTTGAGATGAGTAGGCATTCTTCAAACCTTTCAAAGACCTACAGAATATGGCATTTAAAATGGTTTAAGGTTTTTATTGACAATGAGGCACAACTGCTCCTGGTTACACCACCTACAGAAGAAAGGAAGATGGACATCGAAGAAACACCTTATGGAGTTTGCTTCTAATATGGCAAGACTAGCCATTTGGGCAAGGTACTGCTCTTCTGAACTGTTTGACTTTATGTTGTAGAAACTGGACATGCAGGACCCACAAAAAGGTAACTGCTGATGCAAGATGGACATTGCTACAGGATTCCTGTTTCATGGAAGAGGCTGCCAGACAGCCAGATAGTCTACAGGACACAGAGAAAAGTTTCCTGCCTTATTGAGGAGTCTGGACACACACTATGGCCTATGGGCTGAAGATGGAACATTACAGAACAACTTCAGGTGACTGACCAGACAATGAATTGTCTCTGTCATTTCTAAAGTTTATATATTATCCTTCTGTGGTCTTTGATGGAGTTGAAGACAGGTAGTTATGATTGTAGTTTTCCTTAGTTAGGATTAAAGATAAGTTACATATAGGACTTTAGACTTGCAACGATAGGATAGATGATATTTTCTTTAAGTCTTACAAAATGTTAATGGACTAAATATTGTTAACTGTGATTCTTATTTGATAACTGTTGTATGGTATATTTTGCTATGTTAAGGTTAAACCCCTTCTTTTACTTTAGACAGAAAAGAGGAGATGATGGGAGATGTGATTCTGTATATATGTTTCTCATACTGTTAATAAAGCCCTGTGGCCAATAGAAAACTAGATAGGCGGGGCTAGGAGACTAGGAGGAGGAAGAGGAAGTAGTAGGTGGAGTCAAGATGTAGCCCGGGAAGGAGCAGGATGCCTGCCGAGCGGCTCCCCGATAAGACGACCACGTGGAAATACTTAGATAAGTAGAAATGGGTTAATAATTAAGACAGAGCTAGCCCATAAACAGTAATGGTAATTGGCCAACAGGATTGTATCAAATACAGAGTCTCTGAGTGTTATTTGGGGCTGGTGCGGCTGTGGGCCCAGACTGGCGGGCTGGCGGGCTGGCAGAAACATACATGCTATATATACCATTGAAAGCTTCTTCAGTAATAGTTTTTCATGGCATTTTCAGAAATTTTTAGTGTTAGTTTTCTCTCCCCAAATTCCCTCTTCTTTCCAATTTTCTTATTTTCCCTTTCTGTTATTATTTCTCTTCCTCCCTCCTTATCACCTGCATTCTATTGATCCTTTCCTTGATATTCTCCCCATAATCCCTAACTAGTTTCCAGATTTATATGTGCATTCTAATTTAAACACACACACGCACACACACACACACACACACACACACACAAACTTAACATTCACCTATGAAAGAGAATATAAATCACATTTGTCTTTCTTGGTTACCTCACTCAAAATGATTGTTTTCAATTTTATCCATTTACTTGAAATATTCATAATATAACTTTTCTTTGCATCTGAATTATTTTTCTATTGTTAGTATGAACTACACTTGTCAAATTTATATTTTCTACTCACCAATTGATAGGGATCTATATTATTTCTGCCTCCTGGATGTTACACATAGTACAGGAATGGATATCAATGAACAAGTTTCAGTATTAGAATATAGGAGTGATATTGTTGGATCATATTGTTGGAGATATTTCTAATAACTTGAGGAATCGCTACACTGATTTTCATAGTGTCTGCACCAATGATTGGATGTTTCCCTTGACCAATATCCATGCCAGTAGCTATTGTCATTTTTAAATCTTAGCTATTCTCAAAATTGTTTTAATTTGCAACAAAAATAAGTAATGCAAACAATAATTTTATTAATTGTGGATTGTTGTTGAACTTTTTTACTCTTTGCTCGTTGGGGTCCTGGCACCCAGCTTCCAAATAATCACACAGAGACTTATTCTTACTTATGTATGCATGGTCTTTCACATCTGGGGAGCCTGCATAGAACTGTACCATACCCTGTGCATGTTGGTGACAGTTTTCTAGCCTGGTCTGTTTGTAGAACCCCTGGCAGTGGGACCAGGATCTATCCCTAGTGCATAATGGGTTTTCAGAAGCCCATTCCATATGGTGGGAAGCTTTGTTTCAGCCTTGATAAGGTGGAGTGGGGGAGTGGTCCTACCTCAACTGAATGTGCCAGGCTTTGTTGACTCCCCATGGGAGGCCTTACCATTTTTGAGGAGTATATGGGGTAGGTTGGGGGAGGTGGGGGGGGGAGGGTGAGCAGGGAAGGGAGGAAGAGCTATGTTTGGTATATAAAATGAATAAACATAAACTAAAATATAATAACAAAAATGAATGCCAGGACTTATCTTTGTTTGTTTCTAGCAAGCTTTTCTTAACCTAAATCATCCTTTTTACCTTTTGCCTCTGGGATTCTACCTTTCTCCATTTCTATATATCTTTTCTTCTCATTCTGTGTTGACTATGTGGTTAGGTGGCTGGCCCCTAACATCCTCCTTTTCCTCCTTTTTTAGTTACTCCTGTCTATTTATTCTCTCTGCCTGGCAGCCCCACCTATGCCTCTCCTTGCATAGCTATTGACTTTTAACTCATTATTAGACAAACCAAGTGTTTCAAATAGACACAGTAACACAAACACAGCTTCACAGAGTTCAACAAATACAACTTAAAAGAATGCAACACATATTAACATCATTAAACAAATATTTAGTATGTCTCACTTATATCTAGTATAATTTCATGACACAGTTCCCTGCAGATGATCATCTCCTCCTGCCTATATGTAATTAGATGACATGCTATAGCTATTTTGATAGGGTTGTGCTACTATTAATCCAGCTTTATGACAGGAGCAGTGTGCCACTTAATGTAAATTAGGTGATTCTCCAGCCACTCTCCCTAATCCTATATATCCACTATACTCTGGAATAAAATTGAGTTGCCTTACTGAAGCTATCTCCCAGAGGGCTATTTCCATAATGTTCACAGGCCTTAGAAAGCTCTCTGTAGCCTCTTCTTCCCTTTTGTCTTCAAGGACTGGTGGCCAGTGGATTGTGAAGTAAAAGGGAACCTCAAGAATTTCCATGAAGGATTGTCTAGATTAGGTCAACTGAGGTGGGAGGACCTATCCTAAACATGGGTGGAGTTGTTCTAGATTTCAATAAGAAGGATGAAGTGAGGTAGGTACCTGAAGTATTGCATTCTACTTCCCACCTTTTGAAATAATTTTGAGCAGCTGATTTCTGCTCCTGCTGCCATGTCTCTGTTATAATAAAGTAAAACTCAGCATGTTAGCCAAAATAAACCCTTTCATCCTTAAATTGCTTTTGTCCCGTGTTTTATCATAGCAGCAAGGAAAGAGTCTAACACAGAATGAAAAAATTGAGGTCTTTGAAAATGGAAAGGAATTTTCCCGAGAAAAACAACTTTTGAAACTGACTTGTTCTTCATTAGAGAAGAAAGACTATACAGACTAGGATTTCATAAAGCTCCCTGCAGACTGAATTGAAAAGAAATTAAGGATTAGTTTAGTAGGTGGAAAGATACCTGTGTAGTTGACTATGTAAAGACAATAGTCCTAAAACTGTTTGGGTGTAAGACAAATGATGAGAGGGATTTTTACAAATCTGTGCTTGCAGAGGAACCCCTAAGTCAAGGCAGCACCAGGAAGTGCTATGTTTGCCTTGGAGAACATTGTTTAGAAATGACTCATTTCACTTAGACACAGACACAAGATCAGAGTTGGAAGAGACCTAAAATTTTTGTCTCCAGTATCATCTAAAACAGATGATGGTTTCTATGGTAATTATAAGGCATCCCAAGAGATTTTTCCCACCATCTAGCAAAGCTTCAGGTTTCAGAAGATGACCATCATCAACATATATATATATATATATTAGAGCAGTTATGAGAGGGCACTGAAAACACTGATATTGAATAATTTAATTTTTCCAATAAAATAGATGATTGTATTATATTCTGCTTTCTCTTGTCCTGATTTACTTCCCTGTTTTCAATTTTCAAGGGATGTGAGTTTATGCTTTCTGCCCCTGTCCTTTGATATCTTGACGTAAGTTCTACAAATTTCAGCTTTAGTCTTAGGATCCTGGGCCAGTGCATATGCCATTCTCTAATTTTGATAATTGTTAAGGGATGGAAAACCATAATGAAATAAAGGTGCTGCTTTCTCAATCATCGTGAACTTTTTTCTTAAAAGGCTTTGTTGGAGTGATGGAGGATAAATAAAAATAAAGAATTAATCAAAATTTATACTCATGAAAATCAGCAAAAAAAAAAAAGTCAGAAAAAGAATATACGTTAAAGCTGAGGCAAGGTTGGACCTAGAAATCTTGCAGATTGTTTTTCACAAAGTCAATGGCACAACCACATAATATGAAACCATAGACATTCCTCTAGTTAGTGTTTTCTGCTACCTTAAATATATAACTGAAAACTTGGAGCCTAGCATTCCTGTCTGACCTCTCTATTTACATTTTCTGAAATTCCTGAAATTAGATTAAGCAATCAAATAGTGTACTACATGGTTTTCAACCAGGTTGTATTCTCAAGGTATTGCTAACTAAGAGGACCCACTCATAAGAATACAAATATACTGTAAAGTCACTTTGACTGGGGCTAGAAAAAAATGAATAATTAAGAGAACGAGGATGTTTTTTCCTTAGGAAAATCCTGATTGCTGTTTTTCCACCATCTTCTAAATTTCCCTGAAAAGTTCATTGGCATTGAGCATAAAGATATGGTTGAAAATGTATCAGTATGAGTACTATGCACAAAAGAAGATTCTTCTGGCAGAATGTCAAAAGTAGAAGGAATTATGTTGATCAATAAAAATGGGTGTTTGAAGAAAAAGATCTGAAATAGTTCTGGTCCATGTGGCACAGAAAGAAATCCATCTTCCACCTGATATTCAGAGAAATTTCAGGTGGAGCTGGCAGGAAACAAGAGTAGATATGAGTCCCAGAATATTCTGGGTCTAAGAAGACTCCCCCATCCCCCTATTCATGTTTAAGTGTCTTGATTAATAGATGGAATTTAAAAGTACTCTTGTTCTGTCAAGGATTGATATGGGAAAGGTTTGAGCACAATGTATGTAATGAAAAGAAGAAAGTAAAAAAGTTGAAAGAACATCATAGGTCCAGATAGGTTCAGAAAGAGGTCATGTCCATCAGCAGGAAATTGTGGTGAACATTCTACTTTCCAAGTGAATGATTCTTTCTTTTGTCATTTCTGTCATTCTTCATGTTCTCAAATGACTCACTCTTTTTTCAAAGCTTATTTTTCTTAAGCACCTTCAGCTTATATGAGGGTTTCAGTCAGCCTTTTCTGCTCAGATGGATATACTACTAAAAGAGGAAAGATACCATAGCTATTTATGTTGAATTAAATCAGATTCTGAGAAAAAATATGTAGTTTTCAAAGTGATGACTCAGTAGTTAAGAACATGCACTCATTTTACAGAGGACTTGAGTTTGCTTCCCATTATTCATGCAGTAGCTGACAACTGCCTATAACGTCAGCTTCAGGGGATCCAACATCCTCCTATCACACTTGTGGCATGTGCACTCATGTGCACATACTGACATGTGAAAACACATGTAAGTTCCAAAAATCAAATAAATACTTTAACCATAATCTACTAATACTTTTAAATTAGAAGAACATGAAGACTATTACTAGTTTGGAAGGGAAAAACTAAGAGGTGTAAGCAATATATACAATTCTGAATTTGGGAGAAATGATGGTAATCCATACAAAGAATGAACACATTTATAGCTATATCCCAAGAAATAGTTGAATATATCAAAGTTAAGTATAAAGATGTGAAGGTACAAAGAAATGATAGTCTAGAACATTGTATAGCAAGAATGAATAAAATGGCATTAGAGATAAGGACCATCAAATCAACAACTAAGCTGGGAAGCCACAGGGTAATAGATAATTAAATAATGAAAGGAACAAAATCTTTTTGCAGTTGCTGTCGGGCTAAATTTCAGGTAGAAAACTTCATCTATAAATGCCCAGAGATGGAAATGTGTCCAGATTTTTCTTTTCTTTTTGTTTTTTGTTTTTTAAAATAAAACTAGAAACCCCTGTAACTGGAGTTGAGTGGCTAGAGCTCAGGATGTTTAAATGTAAAGTTAGAAAAGCAACAGAATGGATATTTTTGGTCCTCATTCACCCTTAGGGGAGTGTGGTGTTATAGATATTTGCTGCTATGTGTGGTTCTCATAGGAGCTGGAGATCTGGCCTCAGGACCTCATGCTTGTATGCTTTATCTATGGAGTCACTTCTCCAGCTCCTGATGGAAGGTTATGAGTGGGGGGAAAATTACAGGATTTGATCTAGTTTTTGAAAGGGTTGGTGCCAATTGTAACTTTTGCTTAAACTATGTTTTAAATAGTTTTATTTAGTAAAGAAAAACTATGTGGGAAATAATCAGATATTCCAAGTAATTGAGATTGTCTTCTGTTATGTTGAGTGAATAAAAGTATATGAGCTCTAGAATGTTCTTCTGAATCTCAGTAGATGATAGTAATTTCTACATTTAATATGGCAGAAAGTCAAATGAGATGATTAGTTTTTATGTAAGTAAAAATCGGTTCTTACTTTTATGTAAGTCTGGAATGTCCACTCTTAATGCTAATACATTGACTTAGGCTTTACCACATGCAGCTGTTTTTCTCAATGCATGGAGTATCTGCTATTGTCTTTATCCCACACCTAAGATTGAATTAGGTGCAAGACATGTATGTCACAGTCTCAGCATGGTGAGGTGCTCCAGGGAGCCAATGCCTCTACTTATTGTCTGAGGCTTCTTTAGGGTGACCTTCAGTTTTCAAGAGTCTTGTTCTCATGAAGCACTAACTACTATGAGAAAAGGGGTCACAGAAACAGGGAGGTAAGGCTCAGCTTGGAAACAGAGTAATCATTTCAAATAAGAGGAATCTGCAGCTTTTTCCTTGTATGTAGTTTACTGACAAAGATGCTGAAGATGTAGGACCTTTTGAGTCTACATTCCAGAATTGCCTCAGTTTGAAAGAGTTTATTCTTTTAAGATATCTCCATGCTTTAAAAGTAAAGCTTATTTTGAAGCCTGTGCCCTTTGCTATAAATAGTGCCTGCCTACTAATTCAGTTGTGGAGAAAGGATTGTTACAGTGCTTAATACTTTAGTTACATACAAATTGCAGTTTTCCAAACAGAATTTTTCTACTGAATCTAAGGGATGAGGCTGTAGGTCTCCAGAAAATATGACAGGAGGTCAAACTTAGAAAATGAGCATATTTAATTTGTGCCAGTCATGACAGAAAATTATTTTATTAAATAGGCCCCTTACAGATGGGATTGAGAAGAGAGTTATATCCCAAGTGAAAACAAGCTTGAGATTCACATTACAATAATACTTTCTCCCCTTTATTTCTCCTCTGAAGGTGGGCATAGTGTGTTTTGATGGTGGCTCAGGCCTGTGAAAGAATGTGGAAAGCAAATATGAAAACACAGCAGAGCACCAGGAGTGAATACTAAGCTTCTTGCCCAAATGTTGAGATTTTTGTAAATATGCAATAAATATTCTTACAATGTGAGAAAATCCCTTAAAGAAATGGAAGAAAAAAAACAAAGAAAAAATTGTACCTACAAATCCAGCCCTACAGAAAGCTCCGGAAGGAAAACTCCAACCCAAGGAAGTTAACTACGCTTACAAAGATGTAGGCAATAGATAATCCCACTTCACCAGAACACAAAGGATAAAGCAGGGCAAATATATTCACAATACCACCGACAACAACAAATCTAAAACAAACAAGCATTAACAATTAATGGTCCTTACTTTCCCTCAATATTAATGGTCTTAGCTCACCTATAAAAAAGACACAGGCTAACAGAATGGATACGAAGACAGAAGTCATCCTTCTGCTGCATACAAGAAACACATATAAGCTTCAAAGACAGACATTACCTCAGGGTAAAGGCTTGGGAAAAGGTCCTCTTCTAATCATATGGACTAAGAAGCAAGCAGGTGTAGCTATTCTAATATCTACCAAGTTAGACGTCAAACCAAAATCAATCAAAGGAGAGGAAGACTGCCATTTCCTATTCATCACAGGAAAAATCCATCACACAAAGTGTCAATTCTGAACATCTATACCCCAATTACAAAGGTACCCACATTTGTAAAAGAAACACTACTAAAACCCAAAGCTCACATAAAGCCTCATACACTCATAGTGGGAGACTTCAACACCCCACTCTCACCGCTAGACAGAACCACCAAACAGACTCTTAACAAAGAAACAAAAGACCTAACAGAAGTTACATCTCAATTGGGTTTAACAGACATCTATAGAACATTCCAACCAAACACAAAAGAATATAACTTCTCTGCTCCACATGAAACCTTCTCTAAAATCGACCACATATTAGGCAACATAACAAACCTCAACAGATACAAAAGAATTGGAATAGTCTCCTGTATCTTAATCAGACCACCATGCTTTAAAGTTGGAATTCAACAATAACACAAATTTCAGAAACCCTACAAACTCACGGAAACTGAACAATGTGCAATTGCACCATATGCGGGTCAAAGAAAAAATAAGGAAAGAAATTAAGGACTTCCTAGTATTCTATAAGAATGAGGACACAGCATACATAGCTAAAAGTATACAATGGGAAGAGGAGAGCATCTTCAACAAATGGTGCTGGCACAAATGGATGATGGTGTGGAGAAGACTGCAGATAGAGCCATGTCTATTGCCATGCACAAAATTCAAGTCCAAATGGATCAAAGACCTCAACATAAATCCAGCCACACTGAATCTCTTAGAGGAGAAAATGGGAGGTACCCTTGAACAAATTGGTAAAGGAGACTGCTTCCTGAATAAAACACCAGTAGCATAGACACTGAGATGGACAATTAATAAATGGGGCCTCCTCCAACTGAGAAGCTTCTGTAAGTCAAAGGATACAGTTGACAAAACCAAACGGCAGCCCACAGACCAGAAAAAGATCTTCACCAATTCTGCATATGACAGAAGGCTGACCTCCAAAATATACAAAGTACTCAAGAAACTAGTCAACAAAATGCCAAATAACCATATTAAAAAATGGGGTACAGAACTGAATAGAGAATTCTTAATAGAGGAAATCAAAAAGCCTGAAAGTCAAATTAAGAAAGTGCTCAACTTCCTTACCTATCAGGGAAATGCAAATCAAAACAACTCTGAGATACCATCTTACTCCTGCCAGAATGGCTAAAATTAGGAACACCAATGACAACTTGTACTGGAGAGGGTGTGGAGAAAGGGGAACACTCCTACACTGCTTGTGGGAGTTCAAACGTGTACATCCAATTTGGAGATCAGTATGGCAGCTCCTCAGGAAAATGGGAATTAGCTACCACAGGACCTGGCAATCCCACTCTTGGGCATATACCCAAATGGTCCACCTGCACACAACAAAGGCTTGTGTTCATCTATGTTTGTAGCAGCATTATTTGTGATAGTAAGAACCTGGAAGCAACCTAGATGCCCCTCAACTGGAGAACGGATAAAGAAGATGTGGCACATTTACTTAAGAAATACTACTCTGCAAGGAAAAAAATATAATGGAATCTTGAAATTCTCAGGCAAGTGGATAGAATTTGAACTGTCTGGAATGAGGTAACCCAGTCAGACAAAGAGGAACATGGTATGTACTCACTCATATAAGGATTTAGACATAGAGCAAAGCATCACCAGCCAATAATTCACACAGCCAGAGAAACTAGGATATAAGGAGGAACCTAAGAGATTCATACACTTTCCCTCACTGAAGGGGAAAGGAACAAGATCTCCTGAGCATATGGGGAGTGGGGATGGGGGCAGAGAGTGGAGAGAGGGCTAGGGGAGAGAGGAAAGCATGTGGGACTAGGAAGATTGAGTCAGAGGAGGAGTAGGAGAGAAGGGGGGAAATATAAAAGAGGGAGCCATTATAGGTTCAAGAGAAAACTGACTCTAGACAAATGTCCAGAGACCTACAAGACAGACCCCAACTAACAATTAGAGCAACAGGGGCTGGTCTACCATAAATGACCTTCCCTGATAATGAGATTGATGCCTAACTTATCCACCATCATAGAGCCTTCATCTAGTAGCTGATGGAAAAAAACAGACACCCACAACTAATCACTGAGCCAAACTGAAATCCAAATGCAGAGAGGGAGGACAAGACCAAGCTACAGAAACCCACAAAGACAGCTGACCTGAATAAGGAGGAGCTAATTGGCCCCCAGACTGGTAGCTGGGAATCCAGTACTGGACCGACTCAGACCCCCTGAACATGGGTCTCAGTTAGAAGGCCTAGGCAAGTCTAAGAGACCTCTGTCAGTGGAACCAGGATGTATTCCTGGTACACAAAAGGACTTTGGGAACACATTCCCCATGGATGGATACTCCCTTAACCTAGAGGCAGGAGGGAGGACCTAGTCCCTACTCCAAGTGACTTGACAGATTTAAATGACCCCTCCCAGAAAGCATCACCCTATATGTGGAGTGGGAGGTGGGATGTGAGGGTGGTTGGGAGCCATGGAAGGGTGGAAGAGAGGGAGGGAGGGAGGGACAGATGGACTGAGAGAGAACTGGGATCAATATGTAAAATAAGAAAAATAAATGAAAAACAAACAAAACAATCCTGACAAAGTTGCTTCTGGTTACTAATCCCTTTGGCTTTTTTACATCAGTTATTTCCCATTATAAAGTATAATCCTGATTTAGAGCACATGCAAAAATGATAATTTATCCTTCAATATTTGATCCTGAAAAGAGCTTTCCCATTTAAACATTCTTCTGTCTCTTTAATTAAAATGAGTTTACATGAACAGAGCTATCATTTTAATACCTATCATATATAGACAGGATAATGAAGTGTTTGTAAACAGATTATCATGTGTAATAAAATGCAAACATTAAGCTTCATGACTGGTATATTACCCAAACAAAGATATGTGGAGGAAATATAAACCATCAACACATTTAAAGAATGCCCCTGAAAATGAACAAGATCAATCTATTTGAGCACATGTTCAGTTGAATGCCATTCTTGCTTAGAACAAAAGTACTTATCCAAAATGTTTCAGGAAACATAAAACTATTTTTAATGCATATCCTTCAGAATGCCTAGTCTTTTCAATACTACTGTGTGTACTTAATAATCCTGCAACTTGAGGGAAAACATCAGATTTTGGAGAGTCATCCACACGATGATTGCTAATGAGCTGGAGAGACAAGTGATTAGCAATCCCAAAGAAATGTTTCTTGTTTAGTCTTGGTTAAACACAGAGAGATGAGTGTGGTTTCTAAGTGTACAAAAGTGAATACACAGAGGAGAGGCTCCAGCTGTTCCTTGCTAGTAATCAAAAAGGCAAAAATGAGCTCAGTTTGTTATCCTCTTGTGGACATAGACATAGGAAAGGGCTAATGTTTGTTTGAAATTGGGATAATGTGTCACTTGTTTCCTCAAAAGGATATTCTTAGATGTTTGACCTTTTATGGGACCTTCCTGCTTTGGTTCATGATTCCAAAAGAAAATGAAGTTATGTTTTTAATAATGATAAAATAAGTTGAAGATAAAACCTTTTCAAATGTTGACAATAACATATACTCTTGGATGAGACATGATTCTCTGTTTTATTTTAGAAAAAGTTTAAGTCTAGAAGGGAAACATTTGGTCTTTAGAGACAAAGGTAAAAACAAAGATAAGAGTTACTTATACATTATAAAATGAGATCATATCAAATAATCTTTAATGCATAAACTTAGTATACCATGGTTTACATGGAGAATTAACTATTAATTAACTATTGAAGGAAAGCTCCTTGTACACCCGGAGACCCTTTCCTTGTTGTCTCTGAATGGAATGGATTACACAATTACTGAGACTCAAGTTTCAAGGCACACTGAGTAGATTGCCATAATCTTATATGAATTGTGGTCAGCCATTCACTTGTGCTGTTTGGCAATGGCTGCCTTTCAACAGTACCATTCCTCCTATAGTGATAGCTCTCCATCATCTGAAAAGCTTTGTAGTTTAGACTATGGTCTAGGTCTAACATGACTTCTCAAATGGTCAAAGCTGGAGAGAGGAAAGGCCTGCTCACTGAGGAGCTGGCAAATTTACTTCCCCTTCTGGCTAAAAACAATCTTTTTCACATTATTTCAATGTGTCCGGTTCAATCCAGGTCAGAAAACAGAAATGTAAAAGACTTGCCAATGTTTCTGGGCCTTTCAGAGGCTTGGCTGGCTGAGAATGTATTTATTTAATACTGATCCTCCATTAAAAGCATTTACCCTTTCAGTGTGGTAAGTCCTTTGGGAGGTAGTGTGCCCACAAAGTATATTTCAAGTCTTCACTTATTTTATAGATGAGTTTGATTGGAATTGAAAGTTTATATGAAGCATTAAAATTAAATATAAACATAGAGGTTTTGTCATTTAGTAAACAGTTTGATGAAGTGCATGTGACTTTAGCTGCATGGGATTTACCTCAGTGATGGTGGGTGGTTGATCTCTAAAAATAATGAATACAAAATAAAAGATGCTATTGCTGTTAATTAAAAAATTCTTACAGAAAAATAGGATCCTTAGCAAAAAAATCAACTAAAAAATAGTACTAGACTTTGTTCTAAATTCACAGATAAACCAGAGTATAAGAGAGAACATGGGTTATACATGATTAAATCTGTAAACTCAGAACTTTCAACATCAAAGCAGGAATATCACAATTTCAAGATCAGCAGAGATTAAATAGTAAAACCTGTTTATAGGAAAAAAAAAACATGCAAGAAAGAGAATGGGAAGGAAAGAGAACGAGGAAGAAGGAAAGAAATAGGAAGGGCAGTAGGGCAGAAGAAAGGAAAGGGAAGAGAAGACAAAGACAAAGAAACACAGAGCTCTGTTTGCATGTTAGTGTCTTAGTGTCATATTTTTTTCATAATGTATAACTGACTCCCCTTTATTTCAAACCAAAGCCAGAGAAATGTGGAGACTTGAACAGTGGGGACTCCAGCCAAGGCACCTGACCCCTGAGGTTGAAAGAACCTACCTTACTTCCTCAGAATTAGCATAGATCTTGCACTCTGGTCAGTGGCTAAACATAACTGCTCCATAATTTAGCTACAGAGGTGGACTTTGCTCCTGGAATGTAAAACAGATGCTCATCTCAGAGGAAAGAACAGCAAGTCAAGCAAGGTGCACTTGCATTTGCAGTACTCAGTAGCAACTCTATAATCAGAATCTGCAGAAGGTGCCCTATTTGCACTATTGTTGCCTATCAGTTTGATTCTGAATCCATGTCAAAGGAAGTTGCTATTTTGTGGGTGGACCCTGCATTGTTTGGAACCTTCAATGTGCTAATGAGACATGACACTAATTCACTATGTCAGCAATATTTTTCATTCATTGGATAGTGAAAATTAATTATCCTCCATTAAAGTTCTACATCTCTACATAACTTATAGTTTATAAAGGATTCAAAATAACCTCACACATACACATTTAGTATTTTAGCTTTTTGTACTTTTGTTTTTTTTAACTGAAGTAAACCCTTCTGTGGTGGTTTGAAAGAAAATGACCCCCAAAGGGAGTGGCACTATTAGGATATGTGGCTTTGCTGAAGGAAGTGTGTCACTTTTGGGGATTTCTATACCCAGGGTATTCTATTGTCTGCAAGATGTCAGATAATCAGCTATTCCTCCAGTACTACATCTGGCTACATGCCACCACACTTCCCACCATGATGATCACGAATGAACCTCTGAGAGTAAGCAAGACACGCCAATGAAATAATATTTCCTTAGAAAGATTTGCCATGGTCATTGTGTCTCTTCACAGCAATAGAAAACCCAATCTAAGACACCTTTAATACAATATTCTATCTATACCAGTATTTAAGCTTATCTAGTTAAAACAAATCTTGTGGCAATAAAATGATCTATGTATTATGTGGTAGAGAACTTAAAATAATTACTAGTGAAGAAGTTTCTTTTTACTAGTTAAGATAATTTAAAAAACCAATTATTTTATTTTTCTTGCTATGTAGACATTATAACAATTTTCTTGACTAAAAATATTTAAGTTAAGAAATATTTTACATAACCATCCCAGCTCCCTCCCTCTCCCATCCTCCTATACCCTCCTTTTCAATCTCCCCTCTCCTGTCCCATTCACCATCCAATCCCCAGGGAGGCTGAAGCCTTACAGTCTGACAGTGGAACCAGGATGTATCCCTGGTAGACAAAAGACTTTGGGAGCACATTTCCCATGGAGCAATACTCCCTTAACCTAGAAGCAGGAGGGAGATCCTAGTCCGTGCTCCAAATGACTTGACAGATTTAGATGACCCCTCCAGGAAGACATCACCCTACATGTGGAGTGGGCAGGGGAATGGGAGGGGAGGGGATCGGGGAATATGAAAGGGTGGGAAGGAGGGAGGAAAAGGGAGAGGGAACTGGAATTAATATGTAAAATTTGAAAAATAAATAAATAAAAATCTGTCAAGTAATTTGGGGTAGGCCTAGGCCCTCCCTCGTGTCTCTGGGCTAAGTGAGTATCCCTCCATGGGGCATGTGTACCCAAAGTCCTTTCGTGCACCAGGGATATGTCCTAGTTCCACTGTCAGAGAGCCTGTAGACTGCCAAAGCCTTCTAACTGAGACCTATATTCAGAGGGTCTTGGTGGGTCCTATGCTAGTCTCCATGCGATCAGTCTGGGGTCCCTGTTTAGGTCAGCTGTCTCTGTGTATTTCTGCTGCCTGGTCTTGACCCCTTTGCTCATCAATTCTCCTTCTCTGGAACTGGAATCCAGGGGCTCTGCACAGTGTTTAGCTATAGGTGTCTACTTCTGTTTCCATCAGCTACTGGATGAAGGCTCTAGGATGGCATATAAGGTAGTGATCAATCTCATTATCAGGGAAGGGCATTTAAGCCTTTCCATGATAGCTCAGATTTTTAGTGGGGGTAATACTTGTAGGTCTCTGGACATTTCACTATTGTCAATTTCTCTTCAAACCTATAATGGTTCCATCTATGTATCTCGTTTCTTGCTCTCCTCCATTACTCCCAACTCAATCTTCCTGCTCCCTCATGTTCTACTCTCCCCTCCATGTCCTCCCTATGCTTTCACCTAACTCCCTCTCCACTCACTGACCCGCCCCTCCAAGCTCCCAATATGGCAGGAGATCTTGTCCCTTTTCCCTTCTGTGGGGGACCATGTGTGTCTTTCTTAAGGTCCTCATTGTTTCCTAGCTTCTCTGGCTATGTGAATTGTAGGCTTGTGATCCTTTGCTCTAGGTCTAAAATCCATATTTGAGTGAGTACATAGCATGTTCTTCTTTTTGTGACTGGGTTACCTCACTCAGGATGGTTTCTTCTGGTTCCACCCATTTGTCTGTGAATTTAAGATTCCATTGATATTTTTCTGCTGAGTAGTACTCCATTGTGTAAATGTACCACATTTTCTTTATCCATTCTTTAGTTGTGGGGCATCTTGGTTGTTTCCAGGTTCTTGCTATTACAAACAATTCTTCTGTGAAAATAGTTGAACAGATGGCTTTGTTGCGTGCATGTGCATCTTTTGGGTATATGCCTAAGAGTGGAATTTCCAGATCCCTGTGATAGATTGATTCACATTTTCCTGAGGAACTGCCATACTGATTTCCAAAATGGCTGCAGAAGTTACACTCCCACCAGCAGTGGAGGAGTGTTCCCCTCTCTCTTCTTTCTCTCCAACATAAATTGTCATTAGTGTTTCCAATTTTAGCCATTTAGACAGGAGTAATATGGTATCTTAGAGTTGCATTGATGGAAGTTGATCACGTGTCTTTCAGCCATTTTGGATTACTCTATTGAGAATTCTCTACTCAGTTCTGTACCTGACGTTTTCATCGGATTGTTTGGTGTTATGGTGACTAGATTCTTGAGTTCTGTGGAGATCCCTCTGATGGATGTGGGGTTGGTGAAGATCTTTCCCCACTCTGTGGGTTGCCGTTTTTTTCTTGCTGACTGTGTCCTTTGATTACAGAAGCCTCTCAGTTTCAGGATGTTCCATTTATTAATTGTCAATCTCAGTGTATGTGCTACTGGTGTTATCTTCAGGAAGCAGTCTCCTGTACCAATTCATTCAAGGGTACCTCCCACTTTCTCTTCTAAGAGGTTTATTGTGGCTGGATTTATGTTGAGATTTTTTGATCCATTTGGACTTAAGTTTTGTGCATGGTAATAGATATGTATCTATCTGCAGTTTACTACGCACCAGCATCCAGTTATGCCAGCACCATTTGTTGAAGATACTTTCTGCTTTTCATTGTATAATTTTAGATGTTTTGTCAAAAATCAGCTGTTATAGGCACGTGGGTTAATATTGGGATTTTAAATTTGATTCCATTCGTCTACCTGTCCATTTTTGTGCCAATGTCAAGCTGTTTTCAGAATTATATCTCTATAGTAGAGCTTGAAGTAAAGGATGGTGATGCCTCCAGAGTTTCTTTATTGTACAGGGTTGTTTTGGATATCCTGGGTCTTTTGTTTTTCCTTATAAAGTTGAGGATTGTCCTCTCAAGGTCTGTGAAGAATTGTGCTGGGATTTGATGGGGATTGCATTGAATTTGTAGATTGCTTTTGGCAAGATTGCCATTTTTACTATATTGATCCTACCTATCCAAGAGCATGGGAGATCTTTCCATTTTCTGGTATCTTCTTTAATGTCTTCCTTTAAAGACACAAAGTTCTTGTGTTACTGGCACGTTTTTCCCTGCCAGTCGGGTCCTGCTGCCACCCCGGCCCTCAATAACAGGCTGAGACTTTGTATTTGATATAAGGCTGTTTGCCAGTTAATAGTTTCTTACCAGCTAGCGCTGTCTTAATGATTAACCCATTTCTACTATTCTAAGTATTTCTAAGTAGCTCATCTTACTGGCCAGAGTGGCTGGTGTTCTATCTCTCTGGGCTCTCCATGTTGACTACTCCTAACTACTTCCTTTTTCCTCCTTGTCTCCTAGCTCCACCTATTTTGCTTTCCTATTGGCCAACAGTGCTTTATTCATTAACCAGTATGAGAAACATATTTATAGAAAACATCTCCCATCATCTCCTATTTTCTGTCTAAAATAAAAAGAAGGGTTTAAACCTTAGCATAGCAAAATATACCATACAATACTTTTCAAATAAGAATCATAGTTAACAATATTTTTTCCATTAACATTTAGTAATATTTAAGAAAATATTCCATCATCTACCCTATCTTTGTGAGTCTAAAGTCCTATATGTAACTTATCTTTAATCCTAATCAAGAAAAACTATAACCATAACTATCAGTCTTCAACTCCTTCAAAGACCACAGAAGGATAATATATAAACTCTAGAAATGACAGAGACAATTCACTGCCTGGTCAGTCATCTGAAGTTTTTCTGTAATGTTCCATCTTCAGCTCATAGGCCATATTGTGTCTGGCAGATTCCTCAGCAAAGCAGAAAACTGTCCATCTGTATTGGCAGTTTGTCAGTCATTTTTCTCTGTGTCCTGTAGACTGTCTGGCAGCCTCTTCCATGAAGCAGGAATCCTGTAGCAATATCCATCTTGTTTCAGCAGTCACTTTTTTGTGTGTCCTGCACATCCAGTTTATACAGCATATAGTCAAACAGTCTAGACAAGAGCAGTATCTTGTCCATATGGCTAGTCTTGCCATATTAGAAGCAAACTCCATAACGCGTTTCTTTGATGTCCATCTTCCTTTTTGACGCAGGTGGTGTTGCCAGGAGCAGTTGTGTTTCACTGTCAAGAAAACCCTAAACCATTTTAAATGCCATATTCTGTAGGTCTTTGAAAGGTTTGAAGAATGCCTATTCACCTCAAATACATCTCTGCATATTTAGAAATCCTAACTTAACTCTAAGTTTTGACTATCATAGGACACTCTCTATAATCTGTACTAAATTATACATTACATTTTTCAATGGGCTATATAAACACAATATCTAAACAAGAGGAGAAATATACATATCACAAAATTGACCTCAAATTTGTATCAATAAATGAAAATCTATTCCAAAACGAAGTGTTCATATCTATACCATAATTCCCTTTACCTTTAAAAAGATTGTTTGTGGTCATTAACCATTTATAACCAAGCCCATTTAAATGAAAACAAACATTTATAAACAATATTTGGGAATTTGGCCGTTGTTCATCCCAAACTACTTCCTGCTGGTAGGGGGCACTGTCATGGGGATCCTAAGAAGATGCAGAAATCCTGGCTGTAGTCTGCAAGGCTGCTTTGCCCAAGCTGTTTTGAATGTTGGATCACCTGGTTCTCTGTTTCAGGGGGTCTGGATTGATCAAACCACATTAGTCTGGAAGGAATCCACAGCTCTTCATTTTCTATGGAAACAAAAATAGAAATCCTTTTCCCCAGTAACTTGTCCTTAGACTTAAATTTTGGAGTCAAAGCATTTTTAAAATATATAAATTGAATTAATCCAGCAGCATTTCTTTTAACAGTTGTTGTTATTTCCTCAGCAGTCAAACACTGTAAAGATAACAGAACAGCTTACAATATCCAAAGTTTCTCTGTGCTTTCTATCTTTACGTTGTTTTTTTATTACTCTATTTTCTTCTACTTCTATTTTTACGTATTTTGAGATAGGGTTTCTCTGTGTAACTTTTATCTGCCCTGGAATTCACTCTGCATACCAAATTTACTTTGAAATCACAGAGATCTGCTTGCATCTGTTTCCAGAGTGCTGGGATTAAAGGCGTGTGCCACCATACCCAGCCACACTCTGTCTTTTAAAACCCTTTTATTCTTTTTCTCTCCCAAGCCTATGTATATTTTAAAACACACTGTAAACCTTCATTGCAGCTCTCGTACACACCAATGAATTGTTAGCAGAGGTCTTTAAAGAGGTTTTTTGCGCTTATGTTAATTTTGGAAACCTCCATTAAAGGAGCCACAAAAATCTTTACTTGCGTCTCACAAAACAGAGTCCAACCCAGAAAAAATGTTGCTAACAAGAAGTTCTGCTTGTCTTTGTTCTTTTGTTTCTAAAACTATTTTATAAGCTTTTGTTAAGTTTTAACTGAAAGCTCACAGTTCCACTTCTGACACCATTCTTGTTATACAGGTTTCACTCATTTGGTTAGCATTACCCAAAGATATTTTATGTTTTTTTTTTTTTTATGGCTATTGTAAAGGGTGATGTTTCTCTGATTTCTTTCTCAGATCCTTTATCTAGTCTCTAGTGTCTATATAGTAGGGCTACTAGGGCTACTGATTTTTTTTTTTTTTTTTTAGTTAAACTTGTATCCTGCTAATTTGCTGAAGGTATTTTTCAGCTGTGGGAGTTCCCTGGTAGAGTTTTTCAGGTCACTTATATAAACTCTCATATCATCTGCAAATAGTGAAAGTTTGACTTCTTTTCCAATTTGTATCCCCTTGTTCTCCTTTTGTTGTCTTAAAGCTCTAGCTAGAACTTCAAGTACAATATTGAAAAGATTTGGAAAGACTGTTAATTCTTGTTTGTTTTGGATTTGTTGTTGGCAGTGGTATTGTGAATATATTTGCCCTGCTTTTTCTTTTGGATTCTGGTAAAGTGGGATTATCTTTTGCCTATGTTTTTGTGAGTGTAGTCAATTTCCATGGTTGGAGTTTCCTTCCAGAACTTTGTGTAGGGCTGGATTTGTTTATATGTATTGTGTAAATCTGATTTTGTCATGGAATATCTTCTTTTCTCCGTCTATAGTGATTGAGTGTTTTGCTTGGTATAGGAGTCTGGGTTGGCATCCAGGGGCTCTTAGTGTTTGCAGAACATCTATCCAGGATCTTCTGGCTTTCAGAAATTTCATTGAGAAGTCATGTTTAACTTTGATATGTCTGCCTTTATATGTTACCTGGCCCTTTTACTTCACTGCTCTTAATATTCTTTCTTTATTCTGTATGTTAGGTGTTTTGATTATTGTGGCAAGGGGACTTTATTTTTTGGTCCAGTCTATTTGGTGTTTGGTATGCTTCCTTTACTTTCATAGATAGACATGTCTTTATTCAGGTTTAGAAAGTTTTCTTCAAAGATTTTGTTGAATATGGTTTCTGTACCTTTGAGCTGGGTTTCTTTGTCTACTTCTATACCTATTATTCTTAGGTTTGGGCTTTACACAGTGTCTCATATTTCCTCGATATTTTGTGATAAGGATTTGTTGAATTTAAGATTTTCTTTGGTTGATGAATCTATTTCCTCTAGTTTATATTTAGTACCTGAGATTCTCTCTTCCGTCTCTTGTATTCTGTTGGTTATGCTTGCATCTGTAGTTCCTGTTTACCTAGTTTTTCTATTCCCTCATTTTTTGTTTTCTTTATTGTCTCTATTTCAGTTTTCAGGTCTTGAACTGTTTGAATTGTTTCCTTCATGTGTTTGATTGTTTTTTGTTTGTTTGTTTGTTTTTGGCTTTCCTTGCTTTCTTTAAGAGATTTGTTCATTTCTTCCATTTTTGCTTCACCTTTTCTTCTATTTCTTCCATTTTTTGTTTGTTTTTTCTTCCATTTTAAGGGATTTTCTCATATCAACTTTGAGGGCCTCTATCATTTTCATAAAGTTGTATTTTAGGTCATTCTCTTCTGCATATCTGCTTTTGTGTGTTCAGGTCTAGTTGGTATAGAGTCCTTAGATTCTGGTGTTGTCCTATTGGTCTTCTATTGTTGAATATGCCCTTGTACTGCTGTCTTCCCATCTCTTCTTTCACTAGGTGCATGTGGGGTCTCTCCCTCTCTCCTGTGCCAGTGGGTGTGGGTGGGTCAGGACTTAGCTGTCAGTAACTCTGGATAATCTGAGCTCCCTTGGAGGTCTCTTAAGCAGAGGCCCTAGCAGGCCAAGGATGAGAGGGCAGGCACTGGATGGTCCAGTTTGCAAATGTCATTGAGATGCAGAACTGACCTGGGAAGTTCCAAGGATAGGATGTGTGTGTGTGTGTGTGTGTGTGTGTGTGTGTGTGTGTGTGTGTGTGTGTATTCTGATGAGTTCCTTGTTCCACTTAGAGTTGAGTCTTACAAAGGGTAAGACACAAAGATCAAGTTCAGTTTTCTACATGTATCTATCCAGTTTGCTGAAGATGCCATCTTTTCTCCAGTATGTACTCTTGGCCTTTTTCTCAAAATAATATAAGAATGGTCTATATGTGATTTTTCAATTCTATTCTATCAGTCAAAATGTTTGTTTTATTGCAGTACCATTATGTTTTTTATTATTGTAGTATAATTTGAAATTTGGGATTGTGATATCAAAAGTATGTTTTTATAATAAAATGTTACTTGACAATTTCATTAACAGAAAAATTAAACAATGGTTTTAACTATGTTTCTTAATAGCATAATCAGTCTTTTTTATAGATACATGGGATTTTGCCTTACTAGATATTGTATTTCTAAAATAATCCTGTCTATGAGAAATTCAGCCCATGCTAGCATTACTCTGTATACATAGGCGCTAATGTGACGCATTTAAAAAAATCTCAGAAATATTATTTTGTACCATGTTTATTTTCATGAAATAAGATTCGTCTTAAAATTTATCATGAATATGTTGTGATAATAAAGGCTAACCTGTACTAGAAATGTTCTCATTAAATTTAAATTAATTTAATTTGTAACGTCATAAAGTGATTATGTTAATCTTTTGATGTCTTCCATCATAAAACTGTTTTCTTATTTTCATAGGCAAGAAATAAAGGAAACTATAATTAAATGAGTGTAACTTCTTAGTCTGTCTGCTATCCTGGACATCGGTGCAATTGGAAATTCTTTCTGAACTCTAGGAGATGATTTTCTTTTTCCTTAGGCAACTTCATGATTGGGGAAGGGAGTTAGTGAATTTAGTGGCAGAGCTGTCTCATTGTTTTTAACTTAATTCACATATGACTGACAAACTAAAAACAGCAATTTTAAGCAAGAGGGAAGGACTTCCTGTTGATAATCCATGAGGATTTAACCAGTTCCAAGTATATCATCATAGATTATATTTCTTTATCCTTCTCTACCACCTCTTTACATGGGTAAGTTCTTTCATATTGTGCCAAAATGTTTTGAGATAGTAACTTCCCCAGATCACATCTAAAGGCCTTGACTGATTTTGAACAGGGACATCAGGATTCAATGAGAAAGGATAATAAGGCAGAGGATCTAGTTGATAGTCACAATTCAATTGATCAGGAAAGTTTGACACATAAACAAACTGTGAATTATCTCAACTTATCTAAGAGCCCCGATCACCTTTACTAATAACTGTAGTTCATTATGTAGCCATTTTAAACATCTCTGAATTATACTGACCTTGTTAATCATGGTGCTCATTTGTTCACACAACTGGCTTTTATAAAAAGAGGTCATGGTGAACAGCTTGCTAGCAGATTTTTCCTAACTGATATTTGCTCTCTGTTTTTATATTACTTCATTTATTGCACTATTAAATCAATAGTTATTTTAGAAGCCAAGAAAATGTTTTATATTGCAATATAGTTGCCTCCCTGGAGTTCATTAACTCATTTTCCTTCAATTAACTCTGTGTCTACCACACCCATCTACTAGTGTTTCTCATCCTGCAGTGCCCTTTCCCTTGCAAGTAGAGCTTTCAATTGGTCTTGAATCTTACAAACCAGACCTCTGTTTCTGTATCATTGTTGTTTCCATAAGGAAGAAGAAAATTGTTTGAGGTGAATTTATGCCACTAATATCTGTAGATCAATATATACTTGTCTCAGGAAAGAATACCAGGATTTAGGGAAAATTTTGGCTTGTTCTTTAAATAATCCTTTCATGATGTAATTTTATTTCAATGCATCAGCTTAGAGACTGGGGTTTTGTCATTATTCAGATGTGCACAGTTGGTTTACAGTGACACCAGAGACAAAGTTCATAGCTTCTAACCTAGTCAGATTTCTTTCATTTCCATGGTAAGAATCCTAGTTATGTTTTAATGTTTACTCATAATACCATAAGTTCAAGTTCAAAATGAGATGATATTAATAACCTCCATATTTAAGATAGTGAGCTTTGTAGACAACTTAAATACCTACATTTTACTTATATAATACCTACTTTTTACTTATCTAAAATGTATACTGTCTAATATTTTTAAATCCATTTTTGCATTTTATGATTTTTCATAGTAATTCATATAGAGAATGGCCTCACTGCAAAGCTCACACTTACAGTCTTCATCATGTGTTTGCCATTAGAAAATGTAGTCTCAACTAATCTACCATTTTCACTACTGGACTCACTCAGCACAAATTTGAAAGACTTACACTGATGAAAGCAACAGCCAGTGAACTCCTTGATCTTTGGTTTGTAATCTGTTCAAGATAATATTTTGTATTGAGCAACAAGAATACTTTCTCTGCCCTTTTCTGTGAAGTCTGTTCTCCATGAATTCTAGTCAGAGGTTTGCCTTAATGTTTTAAAGGCCCATAACTTTCGTTTTATAAAACAATGGAGAACAGAGGAAAGCTACATGCAATCAAATAGAGATTCTCACCCATAAAGTTCACTTGGCAACCTAAGTGGTTTTTTTGGTTTTGTTTTTCTAGCCAAAGTAGCACTTTGTTCTCATCTTCACATTTCTCTATCTAAAAGGGAGGCTGCTTATGCTAGGCTGTCAACTTTTCCAGTAAGACTCACAAAATACTTTCCTTATTCTGCAAACTAAACTCTTGACTCAGTGTCTCACCCAGCAGACATTATTCATTTGAAACAACCCAGCTGCATTTCAAATTTTATGTCTGGTACCTTTCCTCCATGAGTTGAGTTACAAAAAGAAATGAAAGTGTTAAAGGAGTTACATTTAATAATTCCATCGAGAGACAAAATCTGTTGATATAATCAAGACTTGAAAGCTAAGAGCAAGGTTTCTTCTTGGTAGCAGTTTTAGAACAGCTTCTGGAATAGGTAGGGCCCATGATTTATGCTTTAAAAGTACTGGTGACATTTTTTTTTGATAAAATGTGTAAACAAATAGTTAAGTCAATTAAACTTTTTCTTTAGGTAGTGCTCTGTCTTGCAATAGAAGTTTATGTTTTGTGATGGAAGGTGAAGCATTATCAAAAAGGAAACAGAATATAAAATAAAACTCTCCCTGTCATAATTAGATGAAAAGATGTGTGTATGTGTGCATATAGATATATGTGTGTATATATATATGTGTGTGTGTGTGTATATATATATATGTATATATATATATAATTTATTCAACTTTCTGAGAAGGAATAAATTATTGAAATGAGAGAAAACAAACCAAGAAAATCAAATATGAAATGTAAATGTGTTGATTCAATTAGTAATTATTATCAAAAAGTGTTATAAATTAGGACTGTCTCTGCAAGGCAAATAAAAAAACAAAGGCAGTACACCAAATAAAATTAACATATAGATTGCATTAGCTACTTTTTCTGGTGTTGTAACAAATCACTTTGACAAAAACATTTTTAACAAGGAAGAATTTATTTTAGTTCATAGTAAAAAGGTATAGCCACCCTGGCAAGCTCATGATGACAAGAGCTCATGGCAACTGGTGGTTACACATCCACATTTAGGAGGCAGAGCATAATATGTGGTTGGAAGTTTCTGTCCTGCCTGGTCCTGTAGCCATTTAGTCCCAAATAAACACACAGAGGTGTATATTAATTATAAACGGCTTGGCCAATGGCTCAGGCTTCTTATTGGCTAGCTCTATATTAATCATTAACCCATTTCTATTAATCTGTGTATCTCCAAGTGATCTTGGTTTATGGGAGCACCCCTGTACTACATGGTGTCTCCTTGACTTCCCCTACTATCTTTCTCTATCAGTGTTTGGATTTCCCACCTGGCTAAATCCTGCCTGTCCATTGACAGAAACTGCTTTATTCATCAACCAATAAGAGAATCATATATTCACAGTATACAGAAGGACATTCCCACCTCACCAATGAATGCCCATCCATGATCAACCCACTTTCTCCTTTTTATTCCACCAACCTAGATGATCTCTAATAGAGATGCCCAGAGGCTTGTCTCCATAGAGATTTGGAATTTTGTCTAGCTTGATAGTCCACATTACCCATATCAAAAACATAATGTTCAGATTATTTTGTCAAGATTGTTAGTCTTTTGTAAACATAGACCATCATTTCCAAGCACAGATTCAGGAAGATAAGTGGAAGAAAGTAGCAAGTAGAAAAGGAAACTGAAAAACTAGGACTATACGACCATATTAGGAAGTGATTCCAACTTCTAGATGTGTTCTCTTATGTAGGAAGGGGAAAAGGAAACTACTGAATGATGCCTAACCCAAGTTTTTATTTTATCTTCAACTCTAAAAAATAAAATATTGCAATCAGACTAATATGAGTTTATGCTATTTTGTATTTTACAAATATATCTTAACTTGGATCAGAATTTATTCTTCAAAGCCATGCAATGTAGAAAAGGCAAGCTGACAGAAGAATTGATATTAAGTGGAAATGTCTCAACAATACAATAAAACCTAGTAAACTCTGGAACTTCTTGTTTCTATAATTGATAGTTCATTTACCAGTTATTTTCCTGAAATAAAATTTAAATTTTTATTAACTCTCATAAAAATAAAATCTATTCTTAAAAGCCTGAGATGATTATAAACAATTAACAATGATAAAATACAGAGAATAATTGAAAAATTGTGCAAGCTACCTTTGCCTTGCCAATATTTGTTGACATGGAAGATTGTGGGCAATCTTTCTTATGATAGAGCAGATAGAATTAAAATTCTTGGTCATGCATAGGTAGGTAATTCCTCACATTTTTGACATTATAATGTAAACCAGAAAAAAATTAGGACCTGTAAGGAATTACAAAACAAGTTTTGTTTTTGAGATTCACATAATTGAAAATACTGATAGGATGTAAACTGGAATTAGACAGTTAGTAGCCTTACTTATTAAAAGTAGATTATGTTGTATTGTTACATATTTAAATCTCACTGGCAAACCATTATTAAGTAATATATATTGGTTTTTTGATGAAAGTGAATATAAACTAGCAGAAACCAAAGGAGAAATAAAACACCTAGAACTTTATCAGAATTAGATATTCCAGTGTTTAGTAATGAGTAGCAAAAATTAAAACTGGCACTGAAAGTACCTACAAGGAATGTGAATCTTTCAAAATATTAGAAAAAAGAATAATATTAAAATCAAAGTTAAATACAAGAGTCATGGTAAAAAAAAATATAGAATAGAAGAATTAATCTTAAGTACATCATGGGTGATCAAAAGGTGAGTGTTCTTTATCTGTTACTAATAAACAACAGACATGCCTGTTAGGGAAGATTTAGACATTTATAATGGAAGATGAAAAACACACATACTGTAGATTAAAGGACTTTGTGAAGCCTGATATCTGAGATTCATTGGTAATAATGAATGCCATGAACACTTATTAATCTTTGATATCCTCGCTTCCATCTTTCATTTAACAATTCCTGGGACCTCTGTCAGATATGCTTGCCAATAAATGTTCATTTTATGGCAAAAATCTCCTTTTAAGAGGGATCCAGCTGTAAAGGGGAAGGCCGAGTGATGGGGGAATGTGATCAAAGAGCATGATATACATTTGTGAAAGTGTTATGATAAAACTCATTACTTTTGAATAATCATGATAAAACTTAATTAATTTTGCAATTACTATACACTGAGGTACATCCTCCTTTTCTTAAAACATGAAGGCAAAGGAATCTCAGTTTATATGAGTGAATGGGTTGTATTTAGTTATTTAGGGGTATATATTCATGTTTGTATACACATGTACAACAACTAATGAATAAAGAGGTCATGAAAGAGAGCAAGGAGTTGTATATGAGGATTTGATCAAAAAAACGAGAGGGAGATGTAATGTAATTATACTATAGTTTCAAGAAATAAAAGAAATAAATGGTTTAAATAATTCAAAATTTTTCTTTGCCATTCTTACGCATTTCTACTGTTGTCTACTATTGGAAGACTGCATGTGTTCATGTGTTCAAATGAAATTTAATGTTTCCCAGGCTATTGTTGATATCCTTCATTATATTTGTTTGTTTTGTTTCTTTCCTCAAGTATAGACTGCTATAACTTTGTATGCCATAGCATCTTCTTTCAGTTGCAAAAACTTGAAATTATTTTTACTACAAACAATTCAAAGATACTAACCCTGATTTAAGGCATGCATTAGCAAATACAAATATTAATGAAAACTGGCTTTGGATGGATTATTCTAGATTGCATGGGCTGAATTGTTTGTACTACTGAGAGATAGTCAACATGTTTTTAAAGAAAAAATTTTGCTTTCTTGCTCTGGCTTGTTCATAAATAAAGAGCTGAACATTGCCAAATTACAGTATTTTGAAAGTTGTTACTGTGTTTGTAGAATGAAGAAAATTGAACACAAAATTACTTGAATTCTAACTCTGATTTTGACAGAACAATGTAATATAATCTTGAAACTTTTATTTTCATTTGAAAAATAGATAGTGGTTGGTATAAGTGAGCAAAGGCACATCATATGTGATTGTAGTCTGTGTCCTCTAAAATAAAATACAAGTTAATGGTATAATATTTGGGTTCCCTTTGGGTATCACTTATGTTTGATGCTTCTCTCTGTTGAATGCCATAAGCTATATCTGGATGTGGTGAACTCATCCATTGTTCCATCTACATCTACTTCAGAAATATCCACACATCAGATCTCTCTCCTTTCTTCTACTTCTTACAAAACTTTTCTATACCCTTTGTCCCCTAGTTGTATCTTGCACTAGCTCTTAGATACCCCAAATCAACATCTGCTAAGTTATCTGCAGAGTATTTTTTGCCAAGAGACTTTCAACAAAAATCACCAATCTAGTATCCCCTCTAATTATGAAGGAAAAGGATAGATACCATGGAGGTGGGCAGTTAAAGTTTAAGTATAACTTGAGAAAGGGGATAAAAGGGTACTGGAGATTTATAAACCCCTCTCACTAAGACTCAGGGAATATCATGATGTTCACTTGATTAACTTGTGCCCTATTTATTCTGAATTTGCTTAGACCTAGAGTGATCTTTTGTTCTGATGTGCTCATCTGACTTCCCCAACCCCATAAAATTGTTCACTTACTAGTGTTATGTACCTTTTATTCTTTGCCATACCCTACTAGACACATGGCAAGTCTGTTTGTCATTCATAATCTCATAAAATGAGAACTAGTGTCTATCCCTGTTTGAGTGAACCATTTCTTCCTTATTGATATGCTGGCATGAATTATTTGTTGCCATGAAATCACCAATCACCTTGCAGATCAGTTACTTCTGTACAAACTCATTCTTTTGGCCCTTTCCTTGATGTATCTAACACTTTCATCATATTCCAGGCCAATGTCCAGAAAAGGAGACATAGATTCACATAACTCATTTACCTGCTATGCATTTATTTATCTTTTGCTGAGCTTTCAAAGTGTGAGAGATGATTGACCTATTTCTCTTAAACTATAATATATGATGGAGAAAATCACTTCCAGTAAAATAATATAATTTTACAAACCTTTTTCCTTCCCCCAGAATACTGCTTTGTATGACAACAAAAAGAAAGTAAAAAACATCTTGGTTTGATCTAGCCAAAATGTTTCATGAATGCCTGGTGACACAGCTTTCCTATTCTGCTATGGGTTGTGTTGCTACCTGGGTTTTGTCCCTATGCGATTTTCATTCCCTATCTTTAGTTTCTTAACACTTTCATGGTTCAAATAGAAATGCTTAATTATGGCTCCCTAGGATGAGAGGTAGGTGCTATTTTTTCTCTGTTTACAAATACAGTTCCTCACAGGCATTAGATGCTCAATGACTAATTATGAATGTAGTAAGTGCCTGTTCCCCATAGCTAAAAAATTTCCAAGATGGTTCTACTTGTTGCATTTGTAAGTGGAAATCAAATAAAGAAAAAAATGTAACCCACATATGTATTTAGTGATTTCAGGGATGAGTTCTGTTTTTTTCCAGAACCGAGAGTTTTTATGTAATAATAGGGTTTGAGAAGAAAAAGTTATGTTTCTGACTATAGGATTTTGGTTGTGACTCATTGTCCTTCAGTTTATAAAACTGCATTAATCTTAGCCAAGCAAAAATAAATCAAGAGTGCTCTAAAGCATATGGATAACAATAAATCTCTTCTTTCTATGTATTATCTGCTTGCCCAAAGGAGAAATCAGAGCAACCAAAGATAATTTAAAAATAGTGAAATTTTCTTTTCAAGATTCTTTGAAGCTGATAACAATTTAAAATATTAATTTTAAAGACTAAATAGCATAAAATATCTGTTAAGGCAATAATACACTATAATATTTTAAAACAAGCAAGTTACTACAGTTGCTTTGATGTTAATCTGGATTCTGAGTACATGTTAGAGATTCCTTTACTGAGTACAAACCTATGGCTTTGACCCTACTTTTACTACTTGAGAAGGGAATGGACTAACCAATAGAATGATTTTAAACAGTAGGATTTTCTTTCTCATTAAAATGTCTACTTTATTTCTATAGCTTTGTTTAATTTTTTCTACATGATAAATTTTACTTGGAAAATAAATCATTCTTTATTAAGTGTGTCAAAGTTGATAAAGTCTTTATTTGTACTTTTATTTTGACATAACAGGTTAATATTCTCATTTCTGAAATAGTAATGAAGAACAGTGATAAACTTGCACATTTTTGTTTTGACAATTTTCAATTGTAATTTTCTCAGACACATTTCAACTCCAAAATGTTGACTCTTTTTGAAAAAAAAAAACTGAAGGTTTTTTGCATGTCTCTACCAACATTTATTATATCTGCATTATTAAAACTACATAGATTTGCAAACACTTGCATAGACAAGAAAAATCTATAAAATGAGGTTTTATTTACTTTAAATTAATTGAGGGTTATGCATTCTTCTCAGATCATATCTAGGTGAGCTCTTTATGTTTGCTTGTTAGTGGCAAGAAGAATAAATTATGGGAGTGATATGTTCTGCCTTCTTCATGATAGGAAACAGTGTGTGTGGTTGAGATTAACAAAAAAGTTCTTTGTTCACTGGATTTGAACATTTTTGTGTTTGCCTTTTCTTGAACAGTTTCTACAAACACAAAGTTTTAATGACCCAGCTTTTGTTTATTTTCTTGTTATTTGACCACCCACACTTGAATGTTGTACTTTACATCTTCCTATAACCAAAACCACATGTAGATACACTTCATTGGACCTTTAGAACAATCACAAAATGAAGTCTTGATTCTATTTACAACAAATAGCAAAGTATTTTCTGCATGTGACAATGTCTAACTTATTAGGTATATGTCAGGATATTTTTCCATAGCTATCTAAGAAAATTACAGCCATACAATGCAATCAAAGATATAGGTTTGAAGAAAAATCACAGATACTAACTAAAACAAATAGGTTTTTATAAGCAATAAAACTTACAGAAAAATAATATGAGTTTTCCCCATCATTATTATGAAAACCAAATGAGGTTGGGGCACTTGGTTTGTTGCCAATATGACTATAATTAACAATAATATTCCTATTGAATCTATCTGTAAAATATTTAGTATAGCCAATTTGATAATATGTACAGTTTCATATATAGCATGGAATTTCAATCTCATGTCTTTGTTACTTTTGATTGTGTCTATAGAATGTTTTATTAGAAGAGAAAATTAAAATTTTTAAACATTTGTAGTCATTGAACTAATGGATTAGAGACAACACAGAATTTGTCAGATGTTGGAAGATTATAGTCTTAGTAGCTTAAAGGGTTATTCACAAGAAGCACCCTGCATTGCAAGCCAGGGTACAACTCCCTCTCGTTTTTATTTATTAGAGCTGGAATGGTGTACACTCTCGCACATGTGAAAGTCAGAGAACAACTTCGTGAAACTGGCTCTGTCTTTTGACCTTTCGGTTGTTTCCAGGGATGAAACTCAGATCACCAGGATTGTATGGTGAGCACCTGTACCTGGGAAGCCATCTCACTGAGCCCTGACTTTCCTTTTGAGGAGTAACATTGATAAACATTTATTAGCTCACTTTTCAACAAGAGATGCTGCAGCTTGACTAAATGCTCTACCACTCCTTTCCCTTTAAAAGTCTTTCTCAATTATTTGAATCTTTTGCAAGTTGTTCCATTTTGCAACTCTTAATTTCCTTCAGTTTTTCTTTTTTTATTATTACTATTTAATATTTTTTCTTATTTTACATATCAATCCAAGTTATCTCTCCTTCATATCCTCCCATGTCCCCACCATAATCCTCATCCCACCCCCTATCCATTCCCCAGGGAGGGTGAGGCCTTCCATGAGAGATCATCAAAATCTGTCAAGTCATTGGAAACTAGATGTTCCCCAGTGTCTCTAGGCTACAGGGATATCCCTCCATGGGAAATGTGCTTCTGAAATCCATTCATATACTAGAGATACATCCTGTTTCCACTGCCAGACATCCCATAGACTGTTCTGTTTAGTCATCCTAACTGACATCCACATTCAGGGGGCCTGGTTTGTTTCTATGTTGGTTCCCCAGATATCAGACTGGGGTCCACTTGCACAGGTCTGCTGTTTCTCTGTGTTTTCCCAGTTTGGTCTTGACCCCTTTGTCACTCCTCCCTCTCTGACACTGTATTCCAGGAGTTTGGCTCAGTACATAGCTGTGGATATCTGCTTCTGCTTCCATCAGTTACTGGATGAAGGCTCTAGGATGGCATTTAAGGTAGTCACCATTCTCATGGAAGGCATTTAAGGTAGCCTCTCCACTATTGATGAGATTCCTAATTGGGGTCATTCTTGTGAATCTCTGAACAATTCTATATCCCAGATTTCTCTATAACCTATGATGGGTCCCTCTATTGATGTGTCTCATTTCTTGACTCTCCATTCAATCTTCCTTGAGCTAGACTGCTTCCCATTTTCCATAGGAACAACCATACTGATTTCCAAAGTGACTTTACAACTTTGCATTCCCTCCAGCAATGGAGGAATGTTCTCCTTTCTCCACATCCTATCCAGAATGAACTGTCATTGGTGTTTTCATTTTAGCCATTTTGACAAGAGTAATATGGTATCTCAGAGTTGTTTTGATTGGCATTTCTATGATGGCTAAGGATGCTGAGCACATTCTCAAGTGTCTTTCAGCCATTTTAGATTCTTCTATTGAGAATTCTCTGTTTAGTTCTATACCCCAATTTTATTAATTAATTATTTGGTGTTTTGGTGACTAGCTGCTTGAATTCTTTGTATATTTTGGAAATAAGCTCTCTGATTTGCTGGTTAATGAAGATCTTTTCTCATTCTGTAGGCTGCTATTTTGTCTCATTCCTGTGATATTATGCTATTCTTTTAAAAGTATCTATCCTCTGACAGACTTTCAAGAATTCAAGAAATATATTTCACTATCCCAACTCTGTTTTGGGTTCTTGGGTAATGTAAAGTCTAATTTAAACTAATACATCTAATCAGAGCTAGATATATGTTCCATAAGTATATTAAAGTCACAGATTCCTCTCATTCCTTTATGTTCTTATCCAGAATAATATTAATAAGGCATGGTTTTCTCAAAATATTGTGTCTAATAGTCTATCTGGCAAACTCAACCTACTTGTGTTCAGGTATCTGTTTGCTCTACTTGTGCCAACATTTACATTTATTAATACATCAGTGAGAAAATAAATAAGAATTATTTTGGTTCCCAGTTTCAGAGGATTCTGTCAACATCAGCTGGCTCCAGTATATTTGAACATGCAAGGCAAAACATCAAGGTAGAAGGTAGCAAAACAAAGTTGCTAATCAAATGGAATATTGCAAACAGAGAAAGCTAGTAGGGACTGACCAAGCTGTATTCCTCAAAGGCAAGCCCCCTGTGGTTTTCTTCGGGTACTTAGCTTAATATTCTGTCAGTCCATTCAACTATGAGTTTATCAGAGCATCAACATACTGGTAAAGTCAGGGTTTTCATAACTCAGTCACATCCCAATGTGCTAACTGGTGAGGGACAAAGCTTTTATTGCATTAGTCTGTGTGAAAACTTCATATTCAAACCCCAACATTGCTTCTGTTCCCATGTTACTATAAAGTATTGCTGAAAATGGCAAATTACTAGATCCAATCTTTAAAATAGCCTCAGCATTACCTTCTAAGTCTACTATATCTCTGGGCTACTCTCTTAGTCTCTGTGCTTTGTAGAGAACCACGAAGTGCCTTAAAGATGGCACTGGCTTCCACCTTCCACCTCCCCAAGGGTGAGCACTTTCTGGTTAAGCCCTTATTTGGTTAAGTCTGTTCAGCCTGTCTGCTTCCGTGTTAGAGTAGCCTATCTGCAGGGTCCACGTAGCTCCCTGGGGTTGGTTAGCTCAAGGGTATTTAAACCTGTGCAGGAGTCGCCCGGGCTCTCGAGGGTCAGAAGCACATGTTTTAAGGATCCTGATTAAAACTGCATGAAGAAGGTCTTCCCAGAGTCGCGTCTTCCTTGCTGGCAGGGGTAGGCGCATACAATGCTTTTATTTATTCCTTTCCATTTTCATAAGCTCTCAGTATTCTTTATTCTTAATGATCTCGATACATGAGTTAGCTTGTTGGAGCCCATTCCCTATGGTGTGATGCCATGCTCGGTATTAATACATAGGAGAGGGACCTGGCTGGCTAGGGGAGAGGGATGAGGGGAATGGGAGGAGGCCAGGAGGGATAGGAGCGAGAACTGTGATTGGAATATAGAATGAATTCATAAAACAAAAAAATAAAAAAAAAGATGATTGCACATGTATACAGAGAAACAATAATTATAGGAATAAATATTTGCATATTACTAGATGTGGGTCAGCAATCCTGGGGAAAAGTTACTATTTACCACAATTTTGAACTGAGAAGATTGAGGTACAGAGTAAAATTTATTTTTCCCATCTGTATTTGCACAGCTGGAAAATGAGAGTCATTGCTTAACTCAGTATTCAAGGGGTTTAGAACTAGTTTGGGTCTGGTATATTGTCTGAAATAGATAATGCCACATTATGATAACAACACCACAAACATCCACAGCTCACCTACAGAACAAAGCAGCACTACTCATCTGAGGTTCATCCCTCACATCTTGAGTTTTTCACTCTTAGTCTAAGTATTTGCTATGATTTTTGTTTAAGTTTTATTTTAATTTCCTTTTTATTGAGCATTTTTTTTCTCACATAATGTAGCCTAAGCTTTCCATACCTTCTGCTCTTCCCAGTTCCTCTCTACTTCCTCTCCTATCCAGATCCACTCTCTTTCTGTCTCACACTAGAAAACAAACAGGCTTCCAGAGGATAGCAATAAAATAAAACATAATAGGATAACCAAAGACTAATAAATCAGATTTGTACAAACAAACAAACAGGAGGAAATATGCCCAAGGGAAGGCACAGGAAACAGATCCACTCATCTGCACACTCGGGAATTCTATAAAAAGAAAATTAAACTGGAAGCCTTGATATATACACAGAGGACCTAGTGCAGACCTGGGTAGGTCCTATGCATGCTGCTTGTGTTCTCCATGAGTTCATATGTAGTTTGATCATGTTGATGAAGAGCCTTTTCTAGTGTCCTCCATTCCCTATGTCTCTAATACTCTTTTTGTCTCCTCTTGTACAGGCTTCCCTGAACCACGAGGGAGGAATTTGATGGAGACATCCTGTTTAGCATTGAATGTTTCAATGTTTCTCACTCTGCATATATCTCTCTGCCAGACATTCTGGGCCTTATAGGCTGGATGTCCCAAGATTACAGAGGAACTTTGGGTATCTGTCCTGGCAGAGAGATATCTCTTTAAATTCCAAAGTTTATATATTATTTTTTGGGGTCTTTGATGTAATTGAAGATAGATAGTTATGGTTATAGTTTTCCTTGGTTATGATAAAAGATAAGTTGCATATAAAATTTTAGACTCACAAAATAGGATAGATGATAAAATATTTTCTTTAAATTTCGCCAAATTTAAAGAGACTAAATATTGTTAACTATAGTTCTTGCTTTATAACCTTTGTGATACATAATTTGACTATGTTAAAGTTAAAAACTTCCTTTTCATTTATACAGAAATGAGATGATGTGGGATGTCCTATATGCTGTGAATATGTTTATCTTACAAGTTGATGAATAAAGCCATTTTGGGCAACAGAGAAGCAACATTTATCCAGGTGGGAAATCCAAATATGGAAAGAGAAAGGCAGTAGATGGAGTCAAGAAGACAGCATGTTGCTGCTGAGGAAGCAAGAAGCTAGGGAATCATCAGTAAACAAAGACCACATGGAGATCACAGATTAATAGAAATGGGTTAATAATTAAGAGTACTAGACAATAAGATGACTGAGCTATAAGCCAAACAGTTTATAATTACTGTAAGCTTTTATTTGTTTATTTGGGACTAAATGTTGTAGGAACAGGTGGGGTAGAAACTTCTGTCAACAGGATTCAAAAAAATATTTCTGCCTTAAGCTGTATAGCCTGGCATTAATTACATTTTTATTTATCTATTTTTGGAGGAGGCATGTGTGTGCCAAAGTGTACATGTAGAGGTCATGGGTCAACTTTTAGTAGTCAGTCTTCCTCTTTTTACTCTGTGGGTCCTGAGCATCAAACTTCCATCCTCAGCCTTGGTGCCAAGCACCTTTGCCTGTCGAGCCACCTCATTGGCCCATACAATGAAGTTGTTTTCAAACCCTTAAGTACATGATATGGTCTGTTATGTATATAGTCAATATATGGTGGTGCAATCTTAGTTCCTTTGTAAGTCCCAAATCACACATTTTAACATGTTTTCCGTTTTCATAAGAGAAGCCATGTTAACTGATAGAGGCTGTCCCAGGCAATATTTTACATAAAATTTCTGATGACTGACCCAAGCAATAGTTTGTTTCTGCCTTTCCCTAACTGATATAGATTCTCTTTCACATATTACAATATAAAAGATAGATTGCCACTTTTCTGACTACTTTAATCATATTGGTATGATTAGATTTCTTCAGAGACTTAACATCTCTCTAACTTTTTCTAAGAATAGAACTTTCTCTTTACCTCCTGTCTATCCAACAACTCCCAAGAATCATTGATTTTGCATATAGTATAATCTAGTAGTTAGTCATTCCCCATCTGTACTACTGTTTTGTGATGGTCCAGCTTGTAAAAACAGTGCAGCAGTTGTTAGTTGAAATGAATTCTTTCTTCAATATAAATTTAGACATGTTGGAAAAATTTGTCCCCACAGACTGCCCAGGCCTCCCAACTGATACCCACATTCAGGTGGCCTGTTTCAGTTTCATGCAGGTTCCCCAGCTGTCAGACTGGGGTCCATGAATTCCCATTTGCTCAGGTCAGGTGTTTCTGTGTGTTTCTGCAGCATGGTTTTGACCCCTTTGCTCATCACTCCTCCCTCTCTACAACTGGATTCCAGGAGTTTGGCTCAGTTCTTAGCTGTGAATCTCTGCCTCAGCTTCAATTAGCTACTGGATGGAGGCTTTATGATGACATTTAAGGTAGATATCAATCTCATTCTAGGGGAAGGGCATTTAAGGTAGCCTTTACACTATTGCTTAGATTCTTAGTTGGGGTCATCCTTTGTAGATTCCTGGCTCCCTCTATCAAGGTAACTCTTTCTTTGCTCTCTTTCTCTGTCCTTCCTCCAACTCCACCTTGCTAATCCCTCATGTTCTCCTCCCCCCTCCAGTTCTCCTCTCTTCTCTCTCCTCTCTTCCTTCCCCTCCCCCACACACTCCCAATTTACTCAGAAGGTGTTGTTCCTTTCCCCTTGTGAGGGGACTCCATGTGTGTCTCTCCTAGGGTCCTCCTTGTTTTCTAGTTACTCTGGTGTTGTGGATTGTTGGTGATTCTTAACTCTATGTCTAATATCCACTTATGAGTGAGTACACACCATGTTTGTCTTTCTGTGATGGGTTCTTCTACTTCTACTAGTTTTTAATCATTCAAGTTTTTCACTTGCTTCTTAGTTACCCCAAGATATTTTATGTTACTTAAGGCTATTGTCAATGGTGTTGTTTATTCAATTTCGTTTTCACTCTATTTGTCATTTATATGTATAGGAGGGATACTGATTTTTGTGAGTTAATTTTACATCTACCTACTTTTCTGAAAGTATTTATCAGCTATAAGAGTTTCCTGGTGGACATTATAGGGTCATTTATCGATACTATCATACCATATGCAAATAAGGATAATTTGACTTCTTTCTAATTTGTATCCCTTTGATCTTCAGTTGTTTTATTGCTCTGGCTAAGATCTAAGGTAGTATATTGAATAGCTATATAGATTTTGGACAGCCTTGTCTTGTTTCTAATTTTAGTGAAATTTCCTTGAGTTTCTCTCCATTTAATTCAATATTGGCTGTGGGATTGCTAAAAACCACCAGTATTATGGTGGAGTGCTTCCTTTTTATTCCTTGTCTCTTCTTTGAAACACTGTCTGTTCTTGGCTAGCATCTACACTTACCAATGTTGAAAAGCATAATTTAACTTCTTGAGAGTCTAGATGGTATAAAAATTTGGAGCAAAGGCAAATTTTCCTTTACTCTTCACCACTGACTGACCACAGGCAGATGTGAGAACTCCAAGTTCTTGGGGCTTTTGGTCTTAGTACTTAAACCTCAAGTACCAGAGTTTTTCAGATTGAAGCTACCACAAACTTTCCTGATTCCAAGGCTTTTAGACTCAAACTGAATTGTAAGTTTGGCTTTTCTGGATCCACAGCACAGTCAAAGACAGCACATACAGTAATATCTCAGGTTCATCACCAAATATATATATATATATATATATATATATATATATATATATATATATATATAGAGAGAGAGAGAGAGAGAGAGAGAGACATATTCTAGCTTGTTGCACCCATATGAATTCTATTGTTTAATTTTCTGAATAGAGCCCTGAAGAGTCTACAGTTTTCCTATACCTTTTTCTCAGGTTTCTCACTTTAATTTTGGTTTCGTATGCAAACTCCAGAAAAACAGAGACCACTTTCTTTATTTATTATATCCATGGTATTTAGGATAGTGCATGGTTCATAGTAGGTGAACAGTAATAGTTTTACTGAAGAAAAAGTAATCCCCCTGAATTTTATCCTTCTTCAATATTTTCTGTGTAGTCAGGCTATCACCATTGATTCAACTAAAAAGTATAGCTAAAATTGTTAATGTTATATTTTTTCTCATTCCATGAAATTAACAATTAGCTCATGGTATTTCTTAACAAAATACCATGGGTGGGTTATATAACTGAATTTTACTTTATTGCAGTTAACCTTGCTGGACTTAGTCCTTTCTCTTTGATTCACAAATGTCCATTCTCACTATGTTCACATAGCCTTTCATCTCTATGTGTGTACTTCTGCTGTCTCTTTGTTAGTCCTAATTTCTTCTTCTAATAAAGACACTGATCCTGGTGAACTGGGGCCCACCCAAATAGTCTTTTCTTTTTTTCTAGTCATATCACTAAAGACTTCATCTCATCCCAACCACAACTGTGTTTGTATCCTGAGACCTGAAGATTCAGGCTCAGAATACTCATTGAGGGAAAATGATATACTTCAACTCATAGCAATCTGTGATCTGAATCCTTTAATCCCACTAAACATTACCTGAGAATCCACATTTTGTTTTATGTTTGTTGTTGCTGTTGTTTTGTTTTCTATCCCTTAAAGGTCCACACTACCATTATCTTTACTCAGGACAGGCAGCATATAAGATTTTCCAGGAGCCGGGCATTGGTGGTGTACCCCTTTAATCTTAGCATTTGGGACGCCGAGGCAGGTGGATCTCTGTGAGTTCGAGGCCAGTGTGGTCTACAGAGCAAGTTCCAGGACAGACTCTAAAAGAATATGGAGAAACTCAGTCTGGAAAAAAATATTTTCAAGGAATCTCTGATTGTTAGTATTGTACCCATATACTGATAAAATCCTATGTCCTTTATTGTGGGCTTGAACTCATAACTAATGAATAGAATATGAAAGAAGTGATGTAATGTCATGTAAGATATTAAACTACAAGATTTGGGCTCTAAACTAATCTCCTTTTCATATTCTTATTCTGTTTCTCAATCATTGCTGTATTATGATTTGACTTACAAACAAACAAACAAACAAAAAACAAAAACCAACAAACAAACCCAGGTGGGAAAGGACTGGGCAAAGGGTTCATCCAAGAATTCACAGGAACTGAATCTTTCAGTGATCGCTAAAATAATTTTTTTTCACTGAGGTCTGGAGATGCTTGTGTTCTGGATACCACATTGATTGCAACTTTGTGACAGAGGGAGAGCTATGAACACATTTCTAACAGAATTTGTGAGACAATAAGTTGTGTTTAAAGCTGTTAAGTTTTCATCCCATTTAGTAGCCACCATATATCTCGTCAGTGTGTCAGTTTACTCACCTGTTTACCTATGTTCATTTTGGTTTACATCAAATCACTCCTTATGTCAATCTGTGGGATTGTTTCATAATATAGAATAGCTTATTTTCCATTTAAGTAATTCAGTAGCTTTCCCTTTGTCTCAGATTCAGTGATTCACATGTTAAACAAAGTCCTACATAGATTTGTGTCTCTCCATTTCTGTACCCTCATCTCACATTCAGTTCTGCTTCCAATCCAATGATATTGAAATTACTTTAGTTCCTAGATAGTCACTACGCAGCATTCTAGTTCAGGTCCTTCATCCATACTGTTTACTCTGGTAGACATGTCCGCCTCTCTTTATCAACATAGCTAACATAAACTCTCCTGATTTTAAACATGTACTTCCTCAAGGAGGTTACCTCTCCAGGTCAAATAATCATCATATTTGCTAGAGAACATGTGTTCATCAGATTCTGTATCAATGTCTTTCCCGCTGATTCATATGCATGTTACATGAGAACATAGACCTTTTGTACTTTGTTTCAACACAGTATCTATTATGCCTAGTCCAGTATCAAGTATATAGTAAATACTTCTTAAATAAAGTATCAGTTGAAGATAGTTTTTTGTTTTTAAAAATAAATAGGTCTTTTGGCTTGATAAAAGTTAAAAAAATTATCATTCTGAATTCCAAATATTATTCATTACATCATATTTATTACATAATAAATAGTAGAAAATATTAAATATTATGTCAGCATTCATTGAATGACTCTCTTTACTTAACTTTTTAAAGTTATATGTACACTCATGCAGAAATATCTAAACATTAAAAGAAATATAAGACAGGAAGCCAAAGCTGGAGATTAGGCAACTACTTGAGCTATCAGATCCTTGAAATTATATATGCATGCAAATGTAAATGTAACTTCAAAGTGTATGTTGCTATTGTACTCTACAATTGCAGTTTTCTACCAACATTTATCAGATTGTTAATTTTACATAAGGACTATGAAAAATAACATTTATTAATTTATGATGGTGTTTTCATTTTTTCTGGAATGGTAAGCCATAGCAGATTGAAGATAAGACTGGAGATCTGATGGAAATTGCATAGTTGAAATATGGAAAAAATAAAAACAACAAGTAACACTTAGAATTTATATAAGCTGGGTGGTGCTGCTGCAAGCCTTTAAGTCTAGTTTCTGTAAACTACTTCTGCTGGAGTGTTGATGTGTCATAGATTTTATGTATGTCAACTGTGACATGCTTTTGATAATGTGCCTTATCACTCACATGAACTTGAATTTAAATGTACCACCAACTGATTTATCAAATGTTCACCCTTCTTCAGCTTTGACTTTCCATGTTATGTATTTTTTTAGTATTTACATGTTTTACATGGGTGTGATATTATTTAAATTTAATTTATTAAGAGTTGTATTAGATGGTTATATAATATTTAATAATTTCAAACAATAGTTCATATTCAAATACATTAAAGAAGAGGCAAGAAATAATAGTCAGAATTCAAGTAAATAAAATGATATATTTTCAACTTCAGCCAAATATTTCAGAGGAAATCTAAAGCAGCTAGCTCCTCTATACACATAGCTGACAAACAATATCCTAAATGGAATAACCTTTAAATGATTCCACAATTTATTCATTTAAGCATATTTACTGTGTAAAACATAATGGAATTGAAACATTAATGGAATTCACCATGATTCTCTTGTGCATATATATCTTGTACTTTGATCCTTTCCAATTCTGCTACCATCACCTGGTACTTTCTCTCCTCTCTCACTGTGTTCCTTCTTCTTCCCCTCTCATCTTTCAAGTATTACTACTTTTAAATTGATTCTCTACTTATGAGAAAGAAAATGTCATTTTTTTCACTTAACATGATGATGACCAAATGGACATCACCACTAAGAAAAGATTAAGGTGAAATAACGGTGACTCTAGGGAATAACATTCAGGTTTGAGAGAGTCCAAGCTAAAAAACAATTCATGTTGAAAATAATAGTCACAGGATCATGTATTGAGGAGTTTTTTCTGTAAACTGAATTCACTGGTGAGTTGTTTGGTTTTGTTTAATTTCAAATTCCAATAAAAGTTATAAATTGCTGTAAATAAAACATAGATTATAAGTTAAAGTACCTATTTATATAAAGAAATATGTATTAAATATTAAATTAGATGAGTTTATTTAATGACGATCTTAGAAATAGTAGATCAAACCTTTGAAAGTGTAGCAGATCTAGATATTTAGTATCATTGAGAGCAAATAATATAAATAAATGATTTTTAATAAATTGATTTGGGTTTTGATAAAGTGTTTTGGGAAAAGTTGCAGAATAGGGCTGGGGGATGGTGGAGAAGGGGTTAGGTTAAACAAAACTGAGTATGCGTAAAAATGTTTTTTTCTACTTGATAAAAAAAATATAATTTCCTTTAAAAATAAATGAAAGGGCAATGCCTCTTCTAGGAGACATGGAGTAGTTAACCAAAAATCTTAATGCCAAGCATGGGCTACATCTTTATGGGTTATTGGTCAGGAAGCTTACAGAGGTCATCAAAAATAACATAGGCTATTGTTATTGTTTTGGGTGCTGTAATAGTTCATTTTGTGTTGCTTTGATAAAATACTCCAAGAAAAGCAATTTAAAGGAGAAAGAGTTACAGTTACAGGAAGCAGTTTTACCATGTCCTCTTATATTGGAAAATGTATTCTATTGAATCAGTATTGATGATGGTGACATGAAAATAGGGTGGAGAGCCATCTCCAGACATAGAAACTTTCCTCAAAGAGGATAATTGAAACACCAGTCTCCCCAGCAGTGTTTGGGGTTTCCTAGGACAGAGAAGGGTTGGGAAAGAAGATTCCACTCCTAACTTAGCTCCGTGCACTCCCAAAGATGTATACAGCAAGAGAAGAAATCTTCCTGGATACCACAGCACACAGGGTTATCAATCAAGCCAACTTCCTGAGCACAGTTTCTCAGTCACTTTAGGGTTTTAGGTTCTTAACCTTTCATGCTCGGTCTTTAAATTTCTTTAATATATTTTGATGTCTCCAAACATTTTGTTAACCATCAACACTGAGGGCCACCTTCATAGGTGGATGGACTGCTGTTGGCCATGCCAGAAGAGCAGTGGGTGGCAGTTGATGTCCTAGGTGTCAACTCACCAGAAGAAAACTCTCTGATGGGCCAATATCCTTTAGGCAAGGCCCCGGGACTCTGACCCTGGAATGTCTTTTGCTTCTGTTGTGTCTTTACATGTTTGCAAGAAAAGTGTAAGTGATTGTGGGGAGAACTTTCGTCAGCTGTTTATCTCTTGAAAACATCCTGCTCTACTGGGCACTTTTACCTGTGAATTGTCAAGAAGGTGACCACTCCCTAAACTGTACTGTCTAATTTGATAATAATAAGGATAGCCTATACAAAATTTTGATGAATAAAAATAAATACAAGGATATGTTTCCCAGCCAGGGCCTGTGAGTTTCACCTAAGAAGCTGCATAGATTGTAGCTCAAGTTAATGATCAACAGTTGAGTCCTAAGTCCCAGTAGCCCAGCTAGTTTAAATTCTTTTAACCTTAATGTAGGGAACTGTATTCACAGGTTTGGGAGTTCATCACACCTGAAACAAATCTTTGAAAATAACAAAGTTAGACTAATATATTTTAGTTAAATAGTTTTGAAGTGAAAAAACCTAAAAGACAACTTAAAGTTTTAAAAGGCACAGAGTTGAATGGGGAAATCATTAAGATCAGGGAACATGAACAAAGCAGACCATTTATGATTGGCTGATGTACCTTTCTTTGTAGGACTGGTTGGTGACCAAAGGTGATGATTAATTCCTTACATCCATTCCTTCCCTCAATCTCCTGATATAAACTATTGATGAGTGGGTATGTACCCTAAAGATTTAAAGTAGAGCTGACTGATTATTTTTCATATGTAAAAGATTAGATTTGCGAATCCTATAAGATTCCTTATGAGATTACCTTTCAAGATAAGTAATAAAGTAATTAGCCTTTTCTTTGTAACTGTAAAATTCAGCCTGTCAGTAAAAGACCTCATAAAAATAGCTTGCTTGCCCACACAGTTAATCTGTAACACGTTGTTTGGATATGAATGTATGTGGTGGGTTCTTGGGATAATCTTTTTTTTTTAACTTGTAGTATGTAAAATGTTTAGTCATGTAACAGATATGGAAAATATGCTGTTTTTTTCTTTTTGTTTTGTATTCATTGTAATCATTCACTTGAAAAACAGAATGTAACAACATTGTAATTCCTATATTGCCTGAAAAAGTTTGTTGGGGTATATAAGCTGTAGAAAACAGTACAGTAGTGAAGAATACAAAAAGAGAAAGAACAGAGAAAGAACACAAGAAGAACAGAGAATAAAGAAGGAAGCCATCCAGGGAGTGTGTGAGTATCCTTTTCTCTAAAGTCCCTCAGAGTTTACAACAACTCTGTGGATTCCTCTCAAAGTCCTGTGCTGCTTGAGTTTGGCTCTCCCAGATAACAGTAATGGACAAGTTGTTCCAGCTAGTCTTTCTGATCTCATTCTTCCCCCAGGAATCTTTTGATCAGGACAGATTCCTATAATTTTCTTTCTCTGAGAATCTTCTTTACTTTTGAAGGGTCTGAGTAGGGTGCAGCATAGTAGAAAGAAGAGATTTAGAAAGCCCTTTCTCTGTTATCATTCTTTAGTGTACAGTAGAATCTTAGAATGTAAGAAGCCCCAGTTAACACTAACATGGAACATACTTGCTTAAAGCAATCTAACTATTTTATGGGTTGAGGGCATATAAAAATATTAACAAGAAAACATTTTTATATATATTTATTATTTTTTCTTATTTTACATGTTGATCCCAGTTCTCTCTTCCTCTCTTCCTCACTTTACCCCGCTCCCCCATTCCACAGGTAGGATGACCTTCTAGGAGGGATCATCAAAATATGTCAAGTCATTTGGAGTAGGGTCTAGGCCCTCCCTCTTTCCTCTAGGCTAAGGGAGTATCCCTCCATGGGAAAAGAAAACATTTTTTAAAGATATAATTTCCCTGTACTGTAAAGCTGACTTGTGGAAATTCCTTACTTTGTACTTTTAAATCAACTCACTCATTTCTAGAAATGCAACATTTGAAAAATAGTTTCCTGTATTGTGGGAGCCTTCCCCTTCCAGGATATAGTCTATTCTTTATAAAGAATATGTGTATTCTTCATGGTACTCATCTGGAATCCAGCTACAGTATGTATTATTTAAGATTCCCAGAAACAGAAAAATAAAACATATTCACTTGGCTATTATTAAGCAAGTTATTAAGTGGGATATAGAAAGTGGGTAATTCCATGATTTCCCATATTCCTGGATATTTTGTATAATGACTTTGTTCACTTTAATGTATTCTTTGACCAATGGAGTATATTTCCTCTATTGTAACTTCAATACCTGAGATTCTCTCTTTCATCTCTTGCATTATGTTGGTTATACTTGCATCTGTAGTTCCTACTCATTTACCCAGCTTTTCCATTTTCAGAATTCCCTCCATTTGTGTTTTTTTAATTTATTAGTTTATTTTTTATATTCCAATCCCAGTTCTCCCTCCCTCATATTCTTCCACCCAACCCACTCCCTCACCACCTCCCATCTGCTCCTTGGGGAGGGTAAAGCCTCCACTAGAAAGTCTACTAAGTCTGTCCCATCATCTCATTGGGGCAGGACCAAGGCACCTCTCCATCCCCCACACCATTGTGGCTAGGCTGAACAAGGTATCTCTCCATATAGAATGGGTTCCACTAAGTCAGTTTTTGCAATAGTGTTAGATCTTAGCATTGGTGCTTGTGCTTTCTTTACAGCCTCTATTTCAATTTTCAAGTCTTGAACTGTTTCCTACACCTATTTGATTGATTTTTATTCTTTCTTTTAGTGATTTTTTTCCATTTATTGTTTGTCTTTTTCTCAACTTCTTTAAGGGAATTTTTCATTTTCTCTTTAAGTGTCTTCATCATTTTCGTAGTTGTTTTTAAGGTCATTCTGTTCTGCTTCTTCTGTGTTGGGATGTTCAGGTCTTCATGTGTAGGACCACTAGGTTCTGGTGGTACCACATTGCCCTTTAGGTTGTCGAATGTTTTGTGTGATATATATATATATATATATATATATATATATATATATATATATATATCACACAAGGGTAAGGGTATCTATTTATACAAATGTATTTGGGATCTCAAATGTATAAAGTATAATCAAGAAACCCTTCCTTCATTATTTTTTCTCTCCTTTCCTTCTTTTCTGGGGATCAAACCTTGAACTTTACTTGAACTTTAACATTAGCCCAGCAAATGCTGATTTTTTTAAACCAAGAATCTAGACAAAGTTAATGTTCATAAGAAATATCCAGAGAAAGGAATTTTAAGCAGAAAATAAATATACTCAGTAAGTTTCCAGTAAAATTATGACAATAATATAAGATGATAATGATTAGAATAATAACTATAAATTGTAATGGAACAATCTTAAATACCAAACAATTCAAAGAAGAAACAGGTAATTGTTGGCCTACAGTTTAAGATGGTTATTCTGTGGTGATCATGGCAGGTATTTAGAGAGCAAACAGGGATGAGGGCTTCTGAAACCCCAAATCCCACCCTCAGTGACACACCATTTCTAAGAAGTTCACACCTTCTAATCCTTCTCAAACAGTCCCACAAACTGGGAAAAAAGAGATTCAAATGTGTAAAACTAGGGCCACACCCGAAGACCAGCACCCCAAAACTTTTAGTGGAATAAATTCTCATTACAGAATGATGTCATTATTTTTTAGGAATATCTTTTATAATTTTGCCTCATGGAATATAAAGATTTTCTTATTCAGCAAAGATAAATAGTTCCACAATTTACATATTATTCCATCATCATATATTTTCTGCTGTACAATGGTGGTTTGAATGAGCTATGTTACCCCATAAGTTCATGTATTTAAACAATTGTTATCCACTGGGTGGTATTTGCTCTTTGTAGAAGTTATGAGACCTTCAGGAGGTGGAGCCTCCTAGGAGGAAGTCCATCATTGAGGATAGCTTTGAGGTTTTATAGCTTTAATTCCCTTCTTTCTTTGCTTTCTGTGCATGGATAAAATGTCATCATCCAGTCTCTTGCTGCACTACCAAGTTGCCAGGCTATGATAGACCTAACCAAAGACTCTTTAGCCTCCAATTTGATTGTTGCCAGAATAGTTTATTGCAGCAACATGTAGTGAGATATTCATCCCACCTGTATTTGTTGCACTGATCAAGCCCATTGGGGGTGTAGGCAGATGCAGACATGACCTGGGGGAACTAGGTCTGGGGTTGGGGACCCCAGCAGCTCTCTCTTACTTCTGGAGGCATCCTTGGGATGGGAGCCTGCTGGCAGTCATTTGTTTAGGTTGTAAGTGATTTCTCCCTGAATAAACATCTATTAGCCTGCTTTTCCAGATTCTTATTTATCAACGATAGCAACAGAAAAGTGAAGAATATACACAGTAATCAAGAGAGGCGACTTAGTCCCTACTATGTTCAGTACTTTTGGTATATAACTATTGATGTATGCTATGAATAGATGCCACAACATTGGAAAAAGACAGAGTTAATCCATGTGGTTGAGTTGAGCCTCCTTTTATTGCTTCCATATGCTTTTGTTTAAAACTCTCTAATATTTCAATGTAAGCATTGTGATGAAATGATGAGAATACTTTGAGGAGGAAGTGGTATATGAAAGGAGAAAAATCTGAGGCATGGTACTATGTTGCTTGATTTTTCTATGAACATGAGGCATAGACATAGTATCTAAAGTTTGAAGAACATTTCATACATATTCAAATTTTTTCTACACAGTGGTTTTCTCTTCTAGAATTTTAGCAGGCACCTCATTTCCAGTTTAGACATTAGAACTTAAAAGATAATTTTTCTCTTGCCCTTTAAATAAAAATATGTCAAGAGCTAATTTCAGAATTCAGATAATGTCATAATTAAAAAGAAAACCTGGAAGCAAGAAACATAAAAGCCAACAAAATATGCTCTTAAATTGCCTTTCAATAAAATCTTAGCTCTTCTACATGCTGTCATCCAGATAAACTTGTACAATTTGTTGAAGATGCTTTCTTTTTTCATAGTATATTTCTGGCTTCTCTATTACCACCAAATAAATCCATATCTGTCACTTGCACTAAACCCTAGTCCAAGTGGATAGAAGACCTCAAAATGAAATCAGATACACTAAATCTTATAGAAGAGAAAGTAGGGAATAGCTTTGAATATATTGGCATGGGAGAATATTTCCTGAAAAGAACACCAATCACATAGCCACTAAGATCGACAATTAATAAATGAGCTTATGAAAATGAAAAGTTTTGTGTAAGGCAAAGGACACCCTCAAAAGGAAAAAATGGCAGCCTACAGAATGGGAAAGGATCTTCACCAACACACATCTGACAGATGAATGTTTTCTAAAATATATTCTTTGATAAGTTGTTCTTTTTATCATGTCACTTGAAACATGCACTAAAAGTGCTTGGAGTAGAATTTAATATTGATATGAAGATGAGTGAAGTAATAATAATCCATATCAACCTGAAAATTTCCTGAATGTAAATGGCTGAATAGTTGGATAAAGCAGGTTGCCTCCTGTTGCCTCAGCATTATCTCATGAGACTAAATTAAATAGAATGATCCTCCAAAATCCATGTCATCACTAACATTTTATCTAGTAAATAGTTGAGTATTTTCTATTGCTCTAGATAAATTTTTTGTCAATTTAACAGAAGCTAGAGTCATCAGAGGCAAGGTAGCCTCAATTGAGAAAATGCTTCCACAAGATTGAACAATAGGCGAGCATGTAAGGCATTTTCTTGATAAGTGACTGATGGAGAGCCCAGTATATTGGGGGTGGTGCTATTCCTGAGCTGGGATCCTGGCTTTTATAAGAAAACAGGCTGAGCACGCTATGGGGAACAAGCCAGTGAGCACTACCCTTCCATGGTTTCTGTATCAGCTCCTACCTCCAGGTTTCTCTCCTGTCTGGGTTTCTGTCCTGACTTCCTTCAATTATGAACAGTAATATAGAAGTGTAAGCACAGTAAACACTTTCTGCTCCAAGTTTATTGGTCATGGTGTTTCATAACAGCAATATTAACCCTAAATATTATACCTATTTAACTTCCTTTAGCAAATATGCAAAGAAATACAACAGCAGTTTCTGTTATGTACCCATCTTAAGAGGTATGCTATAGGTAAGTTTTCTTCTTAAAAAGATTAATTTTTTCTGATTTTTTTTGTTAATTTGTTCCGAGAAATCAACAAATTGACAGGATTTAGTGGATATGTCAAACAATTAGGTTACATAGTGAATCTTCTGACTTCCAACATCATATTCCATAAATCAGAGTTCTCTTACTTAAAGAAAACTATGGGTACCATTAAAATGTCACAAAACTTCAATTCCATAAAGACAAGCAGTGTAGAAAGTTATAAAGTATTCAGATATTAGGTGAATGAAAGATCAAACAACTATTTATCCTTGTATCAACTTAAGAGAATTGTATGCTCCTAAAAAAATTAAATAAATGTAGTATAGTGCTTTGAGTTTAAAACAAACAAAAAGCAAACAACAACAAGAATAACAAAAACCCTAATTACTTCCCATTTCTAGAAAGAAGATTCATCTCTTTTTATAGAGAAATTCTTTTTCATTTTTTAACATACTTAACAACCTTGTCTATAATAGCTAGACAGGTGGCTGAATACAATTCAGAAGCTGAAGGCAGACTGTTGAAAAGTTGATTTGCATATAGTTTGGGGGAAGTCTACTCACTCCACACAGCTATCATGTGACAGAAATTGGCTATTGGTTCACAGATCATTTTTTTCCTTCCAAGCACAATGTATAGCATATTTCCTAGCTGTCGTTGCCATTAGGTAGAACATGAGATTGATTTCTGGCTCATGTCCTGGCAAACACCGTATTTAGGCTACATGGTGAAACATCTATGTACAGATAACTGTTCTTCCCTTTACTAAAAAGAGAGGATTTACTAAAAAAGTGACATAAAATTTACTACTGGATTCAATGTACTTTCTGGTGGAGAGCTATTTATAGAAGTTCTGGAACAGGAGTCTTGGTTACTTAAGCCACTGCTTCAGAAAAAAAAAAAAAAGTACTAAGACACTAAAAATCTGACTGTTTATTATAGAATGTAGCCTGCTCTACTTAACTCATATTGTCATGCTGAAAGAAAAACTGTGGCTGTATCTTGTTTGTACTCTAGCAAATAAAGCTTGCCTAAAGGTCAGAGGGTTGAGCTAGCCACTAGTTAACCATAGAGGTCTGGAGGTCTGAGGTCTGTACAGACAGACAAGAAGTGATGTGGCTGGTTGGAGAGATGGCTATCAGGTAGGAGGAGATGAAATATCACCTTTTTTTGGTCTGAGGATTTTGTAGGAGCAAACACCAATAACCAAACACTGAGTCGAACTAGAAACCAGATGCAAAGAGAGGAGACAAGACCAGGTTGCAGAAACACACAAAGACAGCTGACCTGAACAAGGAGGAGCTAATGCCCCCCCCCCAGACTGATAGCTGGGAATCCAGCATGGGACTGACTCAGACACCCTGAAAATGGATCTCAGCTAGAAGGATTGAGCAGTCTGGGGGACCTCAGACAGTAGAAATAGGATCTATTCCTGGTGCACAAAAGAACCTTGCGGACACATCCCCCATGGAGGGATACCCCCTTAACCTAGAGACAGGAGAGAAGTCCTAGTCCCTACCTCAAATGACTTGACAGATTTATATGACCCAACATGGATTGCATAGCCCTACAAGTGGAATGGGGGTGGGGGGATGGGAGGGGAAGGTGGCCAGGGTGCATGTCACAGGAGAAAGAGGGTAAGAGGAGGGAGGGAGGTTTGGAGGGAGGAAGGGAGAGGAAACTTGGATCCACATGTAAAATTTTAAAATTATATTATTAATAAAAAGAAGAAGAAGAAGAAGAAGAAGAAGAAGAAGAAGAAGAAGAAGAAGAAGAAGAAGAAGAAGAAGAAGAACTACTCTAGTGGTTGGCTGCTGTATTTCTCTAATCTTTTAGTATTCACTCCCTGATATCTGACTCTGGGTTTTTCTTATTAAGACCAATTATAATTCTCACTATATAAAACCCATATGTTCCTTTAAGTTTGTCAAGACAAACCTAGAACTTTAAAAGTATAATATGAAATCTCCAAGATATTAATTGTTAACAAATTGTTAAAATGACCCAAAACACTACTCAGCATACGAAATCATAGATTAAAAGTGGTCTTCAAATTGCATATTTAAGTTTGTTTTAATTGAATTTCTTTCATTTAACATGCACACATGCACACACACACACGCACACACACACACACACACACACACACACACACACACACACACACATGTGTATATGTATCATCATCAAACTAGGAAAAATAATATCAGGGAACATCATTGAAAATGAGTTAGAAAAATTATAAGAGCCACAGGAATAGGATGTCTGCTACAAAACTGTGTCTTCTTTATATACTAGGAAAGATGCACCAATGAAATCACAACAATAATGATTGGGAAATTTTATAAGGACCCACACCTAGATGAAGAACTACAGTCAGTCAATGGCATCCAAGAGAAGGAAAATCAGTCTTTCTAAGAATGCCCCCCCAATGGGTCATTCAGTCTCAAGTAGTTAATCCCAAATACATGAATTTGATAAGGAATAGGAAGGTACAAGAGGAGCTGGTAAGTGATGGAAGGTAAAATGATGTTAATACTGTACTCATGCATGTGAAATTCTCAAATTTAAATTAAAAGTATAGAAGACATATTAGGACAATGAAAGTTTATGTGATTGAACTGTCATTTTAAAATTTATTTCTAATATATTATATACTAGCTTTTGAGCATTTTTGCCTGTAAATGTGACTACTATACTAGCCTCAAACCAACCATTCCACCAGTGACTGTTCAGTAGAAAAGAAGGTAAACTACAGATATATGAAAGAGAATAAAAAGATTTGTATGGAACAAAATTATCATTTATGTCTTTTTAAGTGTTTATTTTTTCTAGTTCTTTGAAAGTTTTGTACAAGAGTCTTGATCTTATTTACCACCTTTTCCTATTCTAGATTCACATCCCTTTCCTTACCTGCTCAACTTTGTATCCTATGTTTTAACTACCATCAAGACCAATTTCTGCTGTCCAAATATTCTTGTATGTGTAGTATTGCACTGGATGGAATGTGATTGACTTACCAGGGGCTTCACTATTAGACAAAACTGTGTCTCCCTCTACTAGCCACCAACAATTGCCTATATTGTTGTTTAACAATTTCCTCTGAAATGGAAACATTTCAGAGGAACAACACAAAATAGCTTCAGGGGAACAACACAAAATAGCTTCACAAAGTTCCTGAAATTAACCAGACTCACTAGGACCCTCTGTATGACAGTAAGCAATAATGCTAGCAGGAGTCATGCTCAGACAAGCCAAGTTACAAGCAAGATTCTCAAAGAGTGAGTTCCAAAGAAAACTCTGAGGCCAGACCAGCTCCCTGAAAGAAGCAGAAATCATCTGATCTTCCTGGAAGAGGATTAGACCAACGAGTCACTTGGAAGGGACACTGTCCAACCTGTAAAGCAGCCTTCAGTCTGTGAATTGTGTTTCCTTTGAGTAAACATGTATGTTGTGTCTGCCCAGGACAAGTTTTGTCACATAGGAAATATCTCCACACCTAGTGGTTGGATTATTTGCCCAACTCCTATTTCAATGCTTTGGCTTGGGCTAGCACAGGTTTGTCTGCCCCTTCTTAAATCTTCTTATTCTATTATTCCCTTAAACTTTTTTGCCAGTAGTCACAGTGCTAATCATTGTGCCAAAGAACCACCTTTTCACTCTTTTCTACTTTAGTAGTGTTTATTAGATATATTCTCCTAGCACATAAAAATTAAAACCCAGCAAAACATAGTAAAAGTTCATTTTTTGTAACTTTCCTTAAGACCAACAGTGATAATTTAAATTGCTTTTCAAAATGTTCTGCAACATCTCTTGGTAGTCTCATCTTTAAAAGAAATGCAGAGACAATTATATTGCCACTGGATATCACTCAGTAGTTGCCAAAGTTTTTCTTTTTCTTTTTTGACTTCACACCAGAAAGATTTCAGGTTACAGCAAAAATAAAAGAGATGAGAATTGTCAGTTCAAGATAGAAATGCATTTCTATTTTTTTTATACAAACACAGAACATTGATTCACATAGTTAATCGCCCACAGAAAAGACTGACAATTTTTTCCATATGTAAATATGTTTTACTCTCCTTTCTTCATGATATGAAAAGATGTACCTCATATTTGAGTCTTGAATATCAGTATCCTGGGAGATTGAAACATTTCATCTTGCAGAAAAGCTTCTTAAACTAGAAAGTAAACAATTTAAAATAACTTCAGGAAGTCCCTAAAACTGATCAGATGCACAAGGTAACCTCTTACCCATACTCCTATAAGCAATCTCAGTAGAATTCATTTGTTTGTCAAGTTGAACTTTGTTGGTATCCACACTTTGGTATGTCATGGGCTCCGTATTTGGGGTGAGTAGACATGTATGTTGTATCTCTACAGGAAAAGTGTTCTCACTCAATGCTCAGTACTGATAGTCTTTATGGTCTACTTTGATTAAATTGGTAAAATGTGGAGAAACAACTGTCAATTGCAATCTGAAAATGCAGTAGACCTAAGAGCATCCAAACTTATTATCTGGTAGTTTAGTTACTATAAGTAGCACAGGCATTCTCACAAAGGAAAGAAATCTAGAGAAAAATGGTTCCAGTCAGACATCAGTGAGCCAATATTGAGCTAACCACAGGATTAGAAAGGGACAGCCCTGATGAACAGATCACACTATTCTATTCACCCCAGAAGAGGTATGAAGAGGTATCAGGGATGAGAATGAAACCATCTTAGAATTTTCGGTTCACATTTTTTTTCCATTCCCTCTGTACTATACCAGTCAATCACCATGGCACATAGAACAATAAAGACACATTTCCAATGGGCCTGGACATTTCTCTCACATAGTTAAAGGAATGACCTCTTATTTTCTTTTAAATTTCTTGTGTGTGTGTGTGTGTGTGTGTGTGTGTGTGTGTGTGTGTGTGTGCGTGCGTGTGTATGTGTGTGTAGAGTACAAAAATTAAAGAAGTTGGTTTCCTTTGTACAGTGTGGGTATCAGGTTTTGAACTCATGTTGTCACCTGGGTGGTAAATGCCTTTACTGGACTATTATTTCTCCTAACCACTGCTTTATGACACAATACAATACAATTCAATAGATAACCATTAAAAATTATAAAATCAGTAACTATTTCTTAGACAAATAAAATTAAAAATGACTATGCTTTAGGCTGATAATATTTTAGAAATAAAAATACACAGATAGGGCAATTACAAATTTCTAATCACATTTTTTAAATTTATGAAGCCTTGTGAATTCTCAACATTAATGGAATAGCCTGTGGAGTAACAAACTAATTTTCAAATTTGGTCATAGTCTTTGGTTAGTCTTATTCAATTTAGCTTTAATGATGATATCAGAACAATCATTTGAAAGAATTGGTGGAAAAGAAAAATAATGAGGTTAATAGCTTAGTACATTTTGAATCTGCTGACAGTATATTAAATGGTAAACCAGTGTCTTGTAAGGAGACAAGATGACTTACTAAACAAGCACTAGAAATAGTCCCAAAGGCCTTTGTACAAAGGTTCAACTCACATTCATGTTTGTGCTGAGCCAACAGTTGTACGCGCCTGCCCTCGCCAGCAAGGAAGACGCAACTCTGGGTAGATCTTCTTCATGCAGTTTTAATCAGGATCCTTTAAACTTGTTGCTTCTGGCCCGCAGGGAGGGAGAGAGAGAGAGAGAGAGAGAGAGAGAGAGAGAGGGGACCCCTGCACAGGCTTAAATACCCTTGAGCTAACCAACCCCAGTGAGCCACGTGGACCCTGCAGATAGGCTACTCTAATGCGGAAGCAGACAGGCTGAACAGACTTAACCAATTAAGGGCTTGTTTACCCAGAGAGTCTACACCAGTGGGAAGGTGTAAGGTAGAAGCCAGTCCCACTTTAAGGCGTGGCACTACACGGCTCTCTACAAACAGTAAGTTCAACAATGTTCTAATGACCTATATTAAGTCATTTCCAATTGTTAAAACTAAGTGTCAATGACTGGATTATTTATAAAATAGTGGGAGGTGACTATTGTGAGAGGTGAAACATACAAAACCTCTTCTCAAACATCTGGCCAGGGCCTTCTTCCTGCACCCTAGCATGGTGTGGGTCACCATGTGGTGAGACAGAGAATGAGCAATAGACCGTGTCATTCTTTTGCTTTTTCTTACATTCCAGCCATGGAGATCTCACCATTGTGACTTCTACTAATTCTAATTACTTACTGAAGTTCTCATATCAAATGCAAATAAAATATATGAATTTTGGGGATTTAAAATACACAGACCTTTGGTAGACACATTAAAATCATAGTGTATTCAATACAAATATATTTTGTATAGCAGAGTAAATTAAAAGAAGAAGAAGGAGGAGGATGACAAAGAAAGAACTATGTTAAAATTTAAAATTCATCCTGGGCACAGCAACTACAATTCTATTGCATTGAACAAATCACACATAACTTTATAACTTTGTAAATTTCTATTCTTTATCAAATGAAGCATTTAAATGAGTTAACCTTTGATATATTTTGAAGCTGAAATTTTTGGTTCTGTGAATATGGCTCAAATCATTGTGGTATTAATAGTTATTTATAGCAGTTATTTACATAGAGTTACTATATAGTTAATTCAAGGAAAAATATCACACCTATAATTAGATAGTTTCAGGCTAAAATAAATAGGATGATTACAGGCGTTTCCAGGAAGCATACAGTTTTGAAGTGAGATTTTATAAGTTTAATAAAGATGTGAAAATTATATTGCACTTTCACATTTTAAAAATACATAAAACTTTATAAAGACTGCCTTTAACCTTGGTATTTCTTGCAACATTAAAATTTCTCTGTTGTACATGACAAAGGCCTTAAAGCAATCACTCTATTAGGAAATCCTCATCTGGCCATGTGTCTGTTATTAAGCTTTTTCACTTGGCTCTTCTCTGCAATTAACATTCCAAAGTTTATGACGGCTGGTTGTGGATACCATATGTTTGGCATCAGTTCCTAAAGTTCAGCCACATGTTCATTTTGATAGCAAAGCACCATGTTGGAGGGAAATGGAAGATTTCCAAGCAATCTCTAAGCCATGTATTTTTTTTAATCATTTAGTAAGAATTTCTTACAAGCCTGTAGTGCATTTTTAGAAAACCCACCCATCCTTTTCCACTATCCCACCCACCACTTCTCTCTTACATGTATCCTTTGGTTTTTTAACCCCACTGAATTTATGCATGTGCATGGGTACAGAACACCTACTGGAATATGAGTAGCCTTTCAGGTCTCCTGATGATCGCTTACTCTCCTTCCCCAGTAGTATTAGCTAGGGGAAGAACTTGATGAACCTCTCTCCCATCCACACTTACAAATCTTAATTTGGGCTGTAAGCTCTCTGTTTGTAAATTACACTAAATAAAAATTGGGTTGACTAAGTATTTGTTATCCAATTATTTCTGAATATCCATACTCTCCAACTCTTAAATATATGTGCTTGGAATACTTGAAATAACATGAAATTTACTGTTCTGGCTAGTTTTATGTCAATTTGACACAAGATAGAGTCATCAGAGAGAAGGGAGATCAATTGAGAAAATGCCTCCATAAGACTGAACTGTAGGAAAGCCTCTAGGGCATTTTCTTAATTAGTGAATGATTAAGGAGGGCTGAACCCATTGTGGATATGGCCACCCCTGGGCTAGTGGTTCTGGGTTCTATAAGAAAGCAGGCTGAGCAAACCATGAGGAGCACACCAGTAACCAGCATCCCTCCATAGCCTCTCAGCTCCTGTTTCCACAATCCTGCCATGCTTGAGTCCTGTCCTGAGTTCCTTCAATGATAAACTCTAATATAGAAGGGTAAGCCAAATAAACCCTTTCTTCAACTTGCTTTTGGTCTCGTGTTTTACCATAGCAATAAAAATGTTAACTAAGACAGTTGGTATCAGAAGTGGGGTATTGCTGTGACAGATCTGACCAAGTTGCCTTGGGGAGGATTGGGGAAGGACTTTGGAACTTTGAGCTAGAAAAGCATTGAGTACTGGGAGCTTAGTGGACTATTTGTAGCAGCTTTGGAAGGTGAGAATGTTGAAAAAAAAAAGAATAGCCAGTGGAGGCCTATCTTGTGAAATATCAGAGAAAAGCAAAGATTCTATTGGGCCTTTTGTGTGGAGAATCTATGAATTTCGTTAGCTGGAGCTGAAAAATGAGCTGAATAATTGGCTATGATTAACAAAAGACTAGAACCTTTGCTTTGCTGGGACAATTGGCTCTGGTCAGTTGGAGCTAGGAAATTAGCAGTGATTAGAAGAGACCAGCATTACTGAGGTGAAATCTTCTGGGAAGTGTTTCTTCTGAGCCAGAACATTACCTTATATTTTTTTTTTAATTTGGAAAAAATTCAAGGTCACTTATAATTTTACTTAGACTGGAGGATTGCTTGATAACAAAGAAATTAATGAAACCAAGAAATGCTGAGGGTGAGCATAGACTTCCCTGTGGAAATATACATCAGTTAGTTATCCAATATCCAAAAACATACTTACAAATAACATTGTACAGACTGAGAAGATTATATTTAGCGATGAGTATGCATTAATAATGTGATGATAATTAATAATAAAATGAGCCCATGAATTTAAAATAGAACAAGAAGTTTTGTATGAGAAGATGTAGAGCAAATAAATGAAATGAGAAATTTAACTACATTATCTTAACATTTTTTAAAAAGGAAAGAAAATGTCTCCTCTATTTTATCTGTATAAAAGAGATACATAGAAAACTGTTTTGTCTCAAGCAGTAGCTTAGTTTGGGGACTGGGGGAGTTAAATTTTAGTCTGTTCTCACTAACAGAAGATTGCCTTGAAAATTACTTTGGAGATGTTCAGTTTTGCTGTCTCTGTTGCTTTTATCTTTGGCTCTTTCCTCATTTTGTTATTCCCAAGAATATATACTGAGAATAGTTGTACTGAGAATAGTTAAGTGATTAGGATGAAATCAATATAAAGTCCACAGTGGGTCTTAATGTAAGCACTGTGTTTGTACCTCTTTAAGGATCCATTTGGAGAAGGCTCCATCCTTTATGTTGGCAGCTCCTTATTGCCAGGCTCTAAGATAAGTATTTCTACATTCCTGCTTTGCATCTTATAGATAAGAAATAGTCATCTAGCGAGACCCTACGGAGTTGAACTCCTAAACACTAAAACTACCACCAACATTTTAGGACTGGATTCCAAAGCTATTTCACTTAAAGCAGTCAGGTTGTCCATCAACAGCGTCAAGTGTACAAGACACAGATGTCCCTACACAGTCTCAGATTCTGCAATTACCTTGAAAGACTCAAGGGTTAGTTTGTCACAAAAATGTTGTCAGTTAATGTAAGATCAATGTTTTAGCTTTCTTGGCTTCATCTGACCAGGTGATGAACATAAATGTCCAGAATTTGCTCCAGATTTCAACAAAATTACAGGGTTTAAGTCAAGAATTCTGGGCCAAACACATACTGGCTTGTTCAACCTTGCATTCAAATAGAAGTATTTCTGAGCTACAACCACACACCAGGTGCTATACCAGATGAAATAATTCAAGTAATGTTAAAACCAAGTATGGAATCTGCCCCCATGAAGTCCATTACTCTGCTATCAAATCTAAAACACAGTAATGATCCAGATAGGCAATTAACAAGCAAAGTATAAGGATATGGGAATGTCAAGTCTAGAGGACCGTTAACTATTCCAGGATTTGAAGTAAGTATCCTAGGGAAGAAAGATTTATTTTGCTTAAGGTTTAAAACATGATTTTTTTAAATTCAGCTAAATAAGGGAGTGTCAGAATGGAAACATGGAAAATGTTTGGCTCAGGTCTGTCTTTGGAAGGGATAAGGGAAGTAAATCTTCAGATTATCACATCTAAATAAAACTTTTGGAGGCCAAAATACTGTCTAGAAAACAAATGTTGTTTGGAAATGCTTACATTTGTTGTGCCAGAGACATGCATAAAAGAAATATACCAGTAAAAATTAAAAACTCAAAAATGAATGAAAACATAAAATAGTTTGAGGGGTTTTAAAGCTGAAATATACATAAATATAAAGTATTCAGTGGCCAAATAATAAATACTATGTACTTATAATGTAAACAACCTGACTTGCTTTCCTGTCAGAGAACTAATGCAAATTGAGGTTAATATAGACTTTCTTCAGGGAAGGTCAATGTGGGGATTTGAAAGCATCCTCAGCCATTCCTGTCTATAGCTTTATTCAGTCACATCTCTATTGGCTGGCCATATTAGCATATTCTCCTAAGGAGGTAAAGGAGAATGTGGTCACTATATTGCTGTCACTGTCCTGGTACTCCTTCTGTACCCTTCCTTTTTTTTTTTTTTTTTTTATTGCCACGTACAATTTTCAATATATTTTAAAACAACCAGAAATCACCTGGTGTTAGTTTTGAAAATAACATTTACAAGTATTCAAAAGCTGGGGCAATAACAAATATATGTTATAAAATAATTAAGACAGGAGACCGTTGTTCTCTGCTTATTCAATATTAATTTTGGATTGACTGAAAACTTTGGATAGAGCAAATAGGCCAAACAATTGTCTCAGTACACTACATGCAAGTGCCTCAACCTGCTTCTGCCATCCTGCAGGGTGTTTTCTCAATCTGTGGTTGTAGGCTCAGTTGAGTGGGAATGGTGTATATGATACACCATGGGGGCAGGCTGCATCTAAGATGATGGGGCAGGAACCAGTCAGAGAGATCTCCAGGGAAATTTGGAAGACTCTAAAGGGTCAATGTGGCCTAAAGCATACATGTCAGTTCACTGTGAGCACCCCAAGAGTTTCCCCATAACTTTTTCTGCACAGTTGTGTTTTCAAGTCTAATAAATGGAACAAATGGTTTGAGATGTTCACATCAGCCATTTGGAAAGGCTTGGCCTGTTTTCCTTTTAAAAACCTCAAAGCTTTGGCAGTTAGGAGCCAGCAAATAAGGGTGGAGAACACTGCTACATGCTGGAAACAGTGGAGACTGAAAAACTGGTGCCCACTGGCAATGGGAGCGACATTGTAAGGTCATGGGGAAAGAGAGCTGGAAGTACCTGCCCCAAAGCCAGTCCTTTAACCAATGGCCTGGGGTACCCCCTCCCCTTGCGAGACCCTTTTCTGGTCTAGCCTGATATGTTTTAATATAGCAATTGCTATGAATTCTGATTGTAGTAAATATATTCTTGCCTCTTTGCTTTCTTTCCTTCTGCATTTTTAATTCTATAAATATCAGAAACAAAGTCTTTGGCAGCTTTTGCAAATCACCTTCACCCAGACAAGTCAAGTACTTTTCTTACTTTTCTTAGGCTTTTCCTGTTCCTTGCAAATTGCAACATGAGACAGATTCTCAGTATTTCTTGGGCCAACAGAAAAGAAATTCAATGTGAATCAAATGAATGAATCAGACATAAAGAGAAATCTGGTCCCCATGAGCTGGCAAATTTAGTTTTGGTTTGAGTTAACACCTTGAAGCTGTGTAATGGGTGTTCACAGGGCACTCAGATTAACCTCACTCCTTCCCAACCAGTGAGGTCAGTGGAATAAAAGTTGTTATCCACATTCCACAGATGAGGAAACTGAGATTCAAAAAGACTGGTTTTGTTTTTTGGTTTTTCTTTGTTTTAAGCCAAGAGGTAATATTAGGAATGAAAGTCAAGCTTCCAGATTCCATATTTACTTCTTCTCCATTACTCAACACTTCAACGCTGCCTCTTTCTCCATTTTTCAGAGCCATACAGACTGTCTTATCATCTGAAAGGAGAGTGAAGGGAGGGGGAGGGGAGAGTCAGTTGTCAAGGAGAAGGGGGAAGGGGCAAACAGAACAAAACAGTCCATGGGACATGGTGATTCAGAACTTGGGCATCAGTGTGTTTCACCTGGGAAAAACTCAGTCACACTCAGTGCAGCTAACATTCTTCTGTGCACTTTGCATCCTGAGAGACTTTTCTGATAGATCTGTGCTGAAATCTGCCACACATATACATTCCAGTGAATAAAATCTACCTTAATATTGTAAATGTCAAACCTCTCACACTTCTATGTCTTAATCATAAAAATATGTCTACTTCTTATATTTGTTTCACATATAACACGAGAGCTTCAGCTTACCATTGATATAGATAAACTTCCTTTTTAATTTTAAAGATTGGCCTGCCAATTATAAATTCATTGAAATAGAACAAAATAATAAAGTTCCTCTGACTTTATTATTTCATGATTAATGAAGAGTAATCATGTTTGAGTTCATGAATTAGAATTCTTGTGGCCATAGATACTTAAAAATTCAGTTTGTCTTGTTGGTAAAGATCATCTTTGACTTGAAAGCAACTGGTAAACTTGCTATTTTGGTAGTTTAAGCATCAAAGCTCAGTTAAACAACATTCACATTGCAATTTGACTTAAAAGTTTGTGTTAGGTTGTTATTTGCTTTGTGCACAAAAGGGAACTTCAACTGGGAGACAAAAAGTAGTCAATATGTATGAACAGCTTGGTCTGAAGTGTACCTGTATTAGAAACAAAAGTATCAAACCACCAAGAGCTTGAAAACTACCGGCCAGGATCTCACTTTCAAACCTGGACTTCAAGCTCAATGTTCCAGCTGAAACAAATGTTAATTACCCTGAAAACCTAAAATGAATTTTATGACATGATGCTCTTTTAACACTATGAGGACATAGAGAGGCCATTTATTGTTGACACAAAGCCCTTTCCTCTAATAGACCAGAAATTACATAACCTAGTGGGATGTAAATCAGATTTTCAAAATAAACTAATAAAATGTAAGAGTGTGCTAAAAACAACACTTTATCTTAAAAGCACATTAATGCCTCAGATGCAGCGATTATGTGCACATGGTGTGAGAAGCCATGAGCTCTGGAGAAAAGCTATGTGTCTTCCACATCATAGAATTGAAGGTTTTATCTTCAAATTTATAAGTGAACATTTTATTGAAATACATCATGTTCATGGAAAAGTACATAAAACTGAGGCACACAAAAAGGGAGTTTCATAAGTTGCTTTACAGAAACACAATCGCAGTAGTCACTGAGGTATTCAGAACATGAAGTAACACGGGTATCACAGAGGTGGCCCTCTGACAGCCACCCCAATCACTTTCCCTTTCTCCTCTCTAGAGATTACCATTTTCCAACCTTCTAAGAGTAGGAATTATAGCCACTATGTTTTTTACTTTGTGTTAAAGGAATCCCATAGTATATTTTGGATTATTTGAGGTTTGTATCTTTCCATAGAGTTTTTATGACATTCACTAAAATGTTGTACATATTGTTTTTGTTTGTGTGTGTGCCTATGGTATTATTATACTTAAGTTGATCAAAGAAAACAAAGATTTTACTCTAGTTTAAATAAGAGAGTTCTTTCAAAGCCAGTATGAGTGACTGAGGCCTAGGAATTCAGATGACATAGGATAATGTGCACCATTTCAGAGAAGCTACAGGATCTGTTAAGTCTCAGCAGCAAAGAAAGACATAAATAAACGCACTTACAAAACACAGAGGTAGGGACATCTAATAGGTTACTGCTCTACAGAACAGAGAAACTTTTTTTCAAATGTTGTGTTGTAGCACTCTTGACTTTACGCTTGTCAGATGCTTGAAATCAACTCTGCCTATTGTAATGGGAGACTCTACAGTTTACCTTAGAAGTCATGAAGATGAACAGGGAGATTTTAGCAGATGTTGATAATAAATGACCTTTAAAAAAGACTGCAAGCTTAGCCCAAAATGACTTTGGCAGTTAATCTACAGCATTCCATCTCTGCACAGTCACCAGGCTGTAGTCAGGTTCTTCAGTGCAGATATAGCTTTCCCAGAAACTTTAGTTCATGATTCAGCTATGCTTCCCCTATCTAAAGAGTACGTCTTGTTTTGCTGATTGTGACCAACACTGTTTGTTTGTTTATTGGATTTTAATACATATACATTTTCTCATATTAAAACATTTGGGGAATTAATTTATAAATTCATCACCATTCTAGTTGATTGAACTTTTCTACTATTTAAAACTGTCACTTTTTAAATTTTATGGGTTTAATTTATATTAAGTAATTTTTCAAGATATTTATAAGCTGTTTAAGAAGACTTACTTCTGTAGTATATTCCAAACTTTCTCCCCACTTTGTTAAATTTATGCTGTTTATTCCTCTGTGATTTATTAATTTCATTTGGAAGTTCTTTGACTTGAGTTATTTAAAAGTATGCTGTTTGATTTCCAAATATGTAGAAATTTCCTACTTATCTTTATGGTATTTATTGCTAGTTTAATTCTACTATCATCCTTGAAGCTGCTTTGTCTGATTTCTTTCAGTATGTTAAGGTGCATTCCAGAGCCCATTTTTATCAGTGGTCAAAAGGATGTGTGTTCTGCTGTTCTCCAGCATTCATATCTTAATGTGAGGTACCTGAAGCTGCTGAGGTGCTGAAGAGGTTATGTGTGCCCTTCTTGAGCCTGCTCGTCAGCAAAATACTGATGGAGGGATGCTGAGGTCTTACTGTAATGGCAGACATGTTAGCTTCTCTCCTCTATAAGTTTGCCTTTTATATTTTAATTGTTTGACACTAACCTGATCTTCAATCAAGATTTACTAATGAGTAGTAAAAAACATCAATCATTTCTGGAATTATGCGCTTGAGTGCTATTGTTTTCTTTTTCACTCTCTCTGACCTCTTCTACTATCTGTTTTATCCACCTATTCTGGCATGTTGCCCTTTCTTTTCTTTTAGAAAATTCCCTGAATACAATTCTAACAGCTGCATTGTACTTCAGTATGTATTCATGCTTACTTTTTTCTTTAAATTTTTTCTTGCCTTTTGAAATGTATTATAAACATTCTTGAAGCACAGATATGTTTGTTAAGTAGCAAGAATTGAGATAAATCACTCTGTATTGAGTCACGAGTATTTAAGTTATATAACCTGGTTTGTTTGCCACAAATGTTTCCAGCATCTTCATTATAGCTTCTTGTAACTTTATGCTTTTCTATAATATTATATAAATATTTTATCCTAATGATTGTAAAAATACATGGCAACTGTGGATGATGAAAAATCTGTGTATTTCTAACTATGGAAAAATCTGTGTATTTATAACTATTAGGTAATAGATACTCCTTTTCCTTAGGCCCATTCATGGTCAAAATATCTGTTTACATGTTAGTTGTACAAACATACCTTACAAAAGATTTAATAATACTATATCTTCCATATTCTGCTTAAAAACACTTAATGCAGTCTGACTTGAAAGCTAACAGTAAAGTCCAGGAGGGATTGTATATTTACTTTAAAATATTTTTACCTTTTTCCTAAATTATGGGAAGACTTTTTTTCTTCTTTTTAATCTCTAGGGTATCTGAACTATAAAATTATGTAGTTTCAGAAATGCTTGATTTCAGTCATCCAGAGTCTTAAAAGTAATCTCTAGTGTTACCACTAAGAGGTTGGCCAGGACCCAACCCTAATTTTCTGTACATTTAGCTTTCCTAGCTCCTCATTGGTTATCCTCAATACCTGTTATTTTATACCACTCAGAGATGGCATCAAGTCACTCTCTGCTTCTTATGTTATCTTTAGATTTGCTGAAGGATATGTACAGATGGGATTTCCATCACTTCCTGACTTTATTGATTTTGCAGGAAAGAAAACAGTAGTCTAGATACCTATTTTGGTCCACTGACACAGACACACTTAGAAATATGTCTTCTCTAAAAGTACAGCAGAAACTGATTGCATGACTGCTACATAAAGAAGAAAAATATACTTTGGCTTTCACACAAAGTTCAGAGAGAAATTAAACAGTCTCACTCTAGATACCAAATGGATTCTCTCGGGGGAATGATTCAAATAAAGCAGCTGGGGAAAGCAGAATTGCCTGCAGGCAGAAGAAGAATCTGTTTTAGCCATTTCAATCACAGCAGACACAGACCTTAAGCATCCCATCAGGCACTCTGCTCGATTATTTGTTTCCTTCTTACTTGTTTTATAGCTTTCCTAAAAAAAAACTCATTCATCTTATTGTTCCTGAGAAATGAAATAAAAGCAACTCATTTCTTTCCTGTTAATAGGTTATATTGTGAGGGTTCTCAAGTTTTGAGGAAAACACGATATAGAAATCAATATTGTAATAAAAGTTATTGTAATAGTCATGACACGGTCTGTATATTTTCTAAAATGTAATTATATTTATTATGGTTTTTGGATGTCAGCTCATTTAATGAGAATAAATGTAAATTTAAACATTAGGACACAGAAAAATATAGATTTTATTTTATAAAGGATTTGTTATGAATTATACCCATTACACATTTAGTTGATTTAAGTATGTGACCACTAATCTTACTTAGACCAGAGAAACTGACATGCCCACTTCTTTATTACAAACAGCATAATAAATGGGTGTGGTTATTGCTTTGGGAAAAGATGCAGCTGAGCAGAAACATTTATTTAGAAATTACAAATACACTAATATTAATTTTGCTACCCACTCTATATTCTTTTCTTTTCTACAAAAGTCATTTGTGTTTTTAATTATTTGTTATTTTTGGAAATGCAATTTGATTACATTTCTCCCTTCCCATTTCTTAACTCTAGATTCTCCCATATACTCCTGTCCTCTCTCCTTCAAGGTCATGACCTGTATGTGTTTCTCTTTAATCATTATTGCACCCACATAAATATATGTACATACATTCCTAAATATAACCTGCTTATAATGATGTATAATGATATCTGTGTGTATGTCTTTAGGGCTGACCATTTGGAACTGTGAAGCCAATTGATGTGCCCTTCCCTATGAAAGACCACCTCTCCAGTTCCCAGCTTTCCTTGCTTGCCTGTAGTACTTTGTATGGGTTGAGTACTCATTCTCGACTAAGTTTGGCATGTCCTTTAGTTTTGAAAATCAATAAATATATAAATACCCATACATTTCTATCCCTTGTGTGCACATTGGTACATCTTGGGCAATCCCAACTAAGACTGATAATTTTTGCAGTGATTTCATCTTCATTTTATCTTTGTTTTATCATTATCCCAGTTTCCTCAGCACTGACATCTAATATTTTAGTTATGATTTGATACTAATTTCAGTACTATTCTTCACCCAGATGACCACAGATGCAAACTGGATTTTGTCACTCCTTTAAACCACCTAATTGCACCATGTTGACAACACTTCAAGCCTTATGTGCTTTATCTGATATACACTCACCTTCCTCCAACCCAGCTCACCATTCTGATGAGCAAATCATTCCTCGCAACTTTCTTTGTAACATTTCTCATCTTTTCACCTTCACATTGTCTAGTCTCGGTTCTGCCCTTCATTGTAATTGCCCTTGGGCTATTTATACACTTAACCAATTTTCAACTTATATGTAAAATCAAGTTCTCATTCTCCAGCCAACCCCTGGACAGTTGCCAAAATAAATTTGTTTGGCAGTAACCTTAATCTGTGATTCCAATACTATATATTTCTAGTTATATATTGCTTTCCCTTTTTTGAAGTATGTATGTTGCATACCTTCTAAACTTCCTAGGTTCTGCAACATTCTTAGTAGGTGATTTGACTACATTCTCATAAAGAACTATAAACTAAACTAGAATACCCTCAGCAGTTTTAGTTTGTTTTCCTGTTGCTGTGATAAAATAATTTTACAAAAGCAACTTAAAGAGATAAGTGTTCATTTGGTTCACAACTCAAGGTTATAGTCAACCATGATAGAGAAGTTCTAGTAGAGGGAGGCTGAAGGTGCTGTTCATATCACATCCACAGTAAAAAAGCAGAGGGCAGTGATGAATGTATGCTAGTGTTCAGATCACTTCCTCTACTCTTTTACAACACAAGATCTTCTGTCTAGAAAAGCATACCACCCACAATAAGCAGGCCTTCCTATTTCCATAAGGGAACAAAGACTATCTCCCACAGACATACCTAGAGGCTAACTTAATCTAGATAATCACTCATAGGTCTACCTGAGGACTCTATTACTAGATTATTCTGGATTTTGTCCAGTTAATAATTAACTTTATCAAACCCAACTCTTTATCAAGAAACCTATAAATGTCTTAGCATTTAAAATTGTGATTTACATTTCTATTCTCCAACAATGATTTATGAGAGAAGGCAGAGAAAAATTGAAACCTAAAACTTCAAATATTCTGATAATCTTATATAAAACTATATTTATCTAATCACATTAGAGGTGGAACTCATGCCACACATACCTAATTAGAATGGTGAGTACATTAAAAATAATATTCTTCATAGTAACAAGTTATGGAAGTAAAAGGTAAAATATTCTAATATCAATGAGAAAAGTCAGATTAATTCATTAAATCAGTTCCCTTTTCCACAAATTCTCTTTCTGCAGTTTCAATTACACTGTCAACCACTGTCTGAAAATGTTAACTTTGATAAATAAATTTTAAAAATAAAAAATTCATGTGCTATTCTAAGAGCATGATGTATACCACACTATGTATAAATCATATCTTTGTCCAGATAATTCGTCCAAGTACAATAGCCCATTGGTTACTTAGCAATGGTCTTAGTCATCAGATCTAGTACCATGGTGATTATGTTTAAGTATCTTTTATTTTAATCAACAATGCTCTAATCATTAATCTATATCTGTATCTATTTTTAGTCAACCAATAGATATATAAATAGATGATAAATGATAGATAGATATATAGATAGATAGATAGATAGATAGATAGATAGATAGATAGATGCAAAATAGAAGGGCAAAAAGGGATTCTTTCTCAGCACCCACCTTTACTGGGTCAGAACCTCCAGTAACTTCAGCTCTAGGTAATCTGATAACCTCTTCTGGCTTCAGTAGGCAAACATCCATATGTGGTATACACTCACACAGATACACATAAACTTCTTTTTTAAAAATGACTTAAGCACCGTTAAGTTACCACATTTATTTGTTTATAAAATACATTCATTAAAACCTTAAATTTATTTATAACTATTATAAAGTCAAAAAACCAAATCTTGTCCACTGAAATTTTAGTTTCACCAATATTTTTTATTTCTCATCTATATTAAAACTTTAACAACTAAATTAAAGTGGGAAACTAATAATATCTAATTTCTCTACCTATAAAATTCAGAACAACCAATGCCAGGAACCAATGTTTTTTTCTTTAAGAAAAGTTATTAGAAATATGTTTCACCATAGGGTATTCTTCTGTTTCCTCCTTGTATGTGGTGTGTGAGCAGGATACCTTTTATCATAATTACTGTACATTCAGATAAAGACACTGTTGTGAAGACTTGTCAGAGCTCTCCTACAAAATACTAATACCTGCATTCTGTAAAAATCTGTTCTGGTTCCATGAACAAGTCCTGGAACCAAGGGAGTGTTGGAAATTGAAAGTGTGATGGAGTTTTGATCTTGTCTAAATTCAGGGAGCATGACTTTACCAGATCTGTGTAGACAATATCTCTTAACCCTTGCAGTAGAGGGTATAATATGCAAGAACATTTTGCAGCCATTTCCTCCCTTAGTGGTTTAGCTCTAGTTGATTCTCCAAAGTTGGCTCTAGCATCACCATGGGAAAGTTATTATACTTCATCTCTTCACTGGTTGGTGTTTCAGAAACAGTACATAGAAGCTGATGTTGGTAACACAGATATAGAGAATGTGATCTGTTTTAAAATCAATTATATTAGGTTTAAATCCTTAACATCAAACAATGCACCCATTTTCTCCACAATGATGATGAAGAAAAATATGGTGCTCACAAACATTTAGTAAAAATACCTCCTGAATCATACAGATAACAGATAACAGTGTTTAGAAGATCATGTATCACAATAAATTTTCTTTCATTTCAGGGACACAAGTCAGTTTATTATGTTCAGATAAATGCAATGCATCATACACATAGATGTAGGGCAGATATCAAATGATGATTTCAATAGACACAGAAGTTGATTATGTTTACCACAACTTCATGATAAAAGTAGTAAAAAAATATCTAGGAAAAGATGGGACATACATCAGTATAATACAGGCTATATATGATGAACTTATAGTCAATATTATTATAAATTATGATAAATTAAAAACTAAAATCTAGAATAAGAGAGGAGTGCCCATTCTTTAATCTTATTTAATATAATTTCAGAAGTCTTAACCAGAATAACAAACAAGAGAAATATATAAAAAGCATGGAAATAAGGACAAAATCAAATTATCCATATATATATATATATGCATATATATATCATAATTCTATATTTTAACAGCCATACAACTTCCACAAGAAATTTTCAAGATCTGATAGACAATAATTTTAGTAACGTTATGGAGCTCAAACTCAACATTAAAAATAGTAACTTTTAAAAATATCATTAATGATTTTTAAGGCTCACAATACCTTTAAACACCACCCTTGAGTAAACCTGCTCACAAAGGTAAAGCACCTATATAATGAAATTTTACAGCAATGCAGAGAACATGGATAAAATACAAGATGTTGGAAATTGCTCTCATGCTCTTGACTTAGTACAATTAATAGACTGCACTATAGATTCAATTCAATCTTTGTCAGGGTTATAAGGAATTATTTATACAATTATTAAAAATATCAAAGGACTTTTGACATTCTAAATAGAGACCCTTGTACAACACTGTTTATTTCTTCTGCATTTACATTAATCAGTAGATGAATGGCTAATGACAGCATGGGTACATATGCACAATGGAATATTATTCAACTACAAATAGAAATCAAAGTATGAAATATGGAGAAAAATGAATGGATCTGGAAAATACTTTTTTTTAGGTGAGATAACTCAGGCCCAGAAAGAATAATTTAAGATATCCATCTTCATATACAGATCCTATTTTCTAATTTTTACATGTTCAGTTGTATGTGAGTAAATACTGCTGTGGGTCGAAAAATTAGAACTGAGGCAATGAATGTGAAAAAGAGGTATTAAGGAAGGAGGTGTGCTGTAAAATAATCATTCTGTATATCTGTGAATATGTCTTGCTTTGATTGATTTAATAAACAAGCTGACTGGCCAATAACCAAACAGGATAAAGTTAGGCAGGAAAGCCAAACTGAGAATGATGGGAGGAAGAAGGGCAGAGTTAGGGGAGTCTCTTAGGAGAAACAGAGAGCAAGACATGCTGGAGGACAGGTAAAGCCACAAGCCACATGGCAATACATAGATTGATATAAATATGGGTTAATTTAAAATGAAATAGGTAGTTACAAGTCTCAGCTATTGGCTAAGCATTTACACTTTATATTAAGTCTCTAAGTCAGTTATTGGGAAGCAACCGCTGGTTATTTGGGAACAGGCAGTCAGGACAGGAAAATTCTGCTTACATGTGGGGCCCAAACATTTTTCAAGAATTTCCACATAAAACCTGAGAAAGCTTTTTAAAAGAGTTCTAAACACACAGAAACAGAGACAAATGCAGCTTCTTAGTCTCACAGTCTCAGGCCAGCTGCTTCTCAGAGATTCATCTCCCAACAGCTTGCCTACTAGATGGAGCTGGCCAACAACCATCATGAGCTAAGCAGTGTGGCATGTTCCCACAGTCTCTTGCATGGACCACAGTGCAGAGAGGCTTCTCCCAGCTACTGCCTGCAGACTTAAGAGCTTGACAGCATGTAACATGGTGGGTTTAGGTTTTTGCTCATGCAGACAGAAAAGGTTACAGATAGTAAGTAAAGATAGAATCAGAGAGAAAAAAAAAACTCTAAACAGGTTATAGTGTGTTTTAAAATATATGAAGGCTTTGTTACTGTATGTATATTTCTGCTCCTGTTTAAGGTATTGTGGTTGTGCAGCTCACTTAAAAATGTAATGTGTAATATAGAAATACAGTTTAATAATCATCTATAATAGTCAAATTTATAGTCATGATACATATGTTTTCAAGGTCATACACAGATATATTTAGATATTCTTCAAACACTTAAAAGACCTACAGAATATGTCATTTAATATGTTTAATAAACTAAATCTTTTCATGACAGTGAGACATATCTTCTCCTGGCAACGCCAATCTACTTTTTTGAAGGAGATAGTTATCAAAGAATCTGTGTATGGAGCTTGTTTTCTTTACGGCAAAGGCTAACCATGTGGGCAAAGAAACTATCCTTGCCTCAATTACTGACAGTTTTCAAACTGGATGAATGGGATTCCAAGGAAAACAACTGCTAAACTTTGCCAAGACAAGACAGGGAAGCTCTTCAAAATTCCCTGCTTCTCAAAAAAATAAAGTCTGTCCATTACACTAGGCCTGCAGGCCAAAGATGGATGCCCCAACATTACAGAGAAACTTGGGATGACTCTCCAGGCAGAGTGGGTGTGTCACTCATTCAGTCACATTTCATCTTTCTAGGGTCTTAGATGGAATTAAAGACTAAATAGTTACAGTTTTCCTTACTCATGATATAATTTATATTAAGTCTCTGAGTCACTTATTTGGGAAGTGGCTGCTGGTTGTTTGGGAACAGGAGGTGAGAACAGGAAACCTCTGCCTACAGAAGTGAGGAAAGTAGTAGAATACATGAGACATGAGAAGGAGAAAAGACTATTTGGTAGTGAAAGATAGAAATAGGGTACTGAGGAATAGATTAATCAGAGAGAGGCTGAGGAGAATCAACTCATTGGAAGGATGCATAAACACACAATAATGAAATCTGCTATTTTATATGCTTACTTAAAAATAAATTAAAAGAAGTATTAATTTAAAAAACTATTGCATAATAGGGAATGCCAGGATTGTATCATTAAAATAAAAATAAGGGCATATACGTTTGATACTTCTGAATATTGCTTCAAACCAATTATGCTAAAACTATTTTGATACTAATATAATTCATATTGCATATATTTAAAAATCTCAATAAAGCTATATTATAGTATTAAAATAATTTTTAAAAAATAAAACCTTTCTGAATTATCCTACAAGCCAGAATTCAAAGCTTTAGTTTTTATATTGGCCAAACTCTTTGTTACAGCAACAAACACACAGGAAAAACAGCTTAGGGGTAAAGAGTCTACATTGGATAAAGGTTTTAGGGGTTTGAGGCCATGGAAATCATCTCCTTTTTTCCTGAACTGTACAGTACCAGATCATCATGATGCTGAGCATATGGAAAGAAAGCATAGTGACCACCTCATGGTAGCATGGAAGGGATAGAATACAATCAAGAACTAAACTTCAGTGACTGACTTCTCCATGTAGCCTCATCTCTGAAAGTTGGAAACATCTAATGATAACATCAAATTATGAATCTGTATCAGATTAATCTACCGAGTATAGCAGATCTCTCACAAAATACTCACTTGATCTATAAGCTGAGGACTAGATGTTTAGCCCACTAACCTCTGGAGTTACATTTTATAGCTAAATCACAGAAGCTAATAGTTTGTAACATTATATGCCTGTTATTAGGTACCAGTTAACATAACCATTGACTGGTTAATTTAAAAATCATGTAAGGTTTAATTCTGACATAACTTCCTCCTTGTAAACTTTCTCAATGTTGTTTCCCTGCCTTCTCCTGCCCTCAGTGCTGACATATTAGGTAACCCTCTTGACCCCCATGCATCCATGCTTGCTTCTACCATCATGCCACATGCATGACATTTTAAGTGCCTGGGTATCTGGATTTCACTCAAAGTATATAATAATTTCATAGAACACAAATCCATTATTTTTCATTTTTCTTTTCTTATGACTCCTATAACAGGATTATAAATACAAGTGAAGATAGTAAGGCAATTGTGAGAACAGATATTCTAGTTGCACTATTATGACATTGAAGCTGAGCCTAAATTGTATGTGCTCATGTCGAGAACAGAGCCTCCCTTCTTTAAATCCTGAACCAAAAAGATAGCAAGCAATGAATAAGTATTTCTCAAATGAAATAATTTTTAGTATCTACATATGACATATAGTTCTGAAAATTCAATTGAAGGCTATTTGAAACAAAAACCAAGAAATAAGTAAGTTGTTTTTACCTTCATCAATAACACAATATGATTTCTATTACTAAAATCTAAATCATAATGTGTCTTGTTTGCAGTAGAAAGCAATGAGGATATATCATTTATTTTCTTGGCATAGTCTCAAGATTTTTTGAGGTGATCTTGACAATGTGAAACCATAACTATTACCTCTGGAGTTTAAGCAAGTTTTCCTACCTTACAGTCTAGAATTTACCTCACTGAGAACTCAAACAAACAAACAAACAAACAAAAAACCAAAATTACAAGTGAATACTAAACTCAGAGTCCACTGCCATGTGAACATCTGTAGGGATAACTCATTAAGTGTTTGTGCTTATTAAACTCTAAGAAATTTTATATGCACCATAAAGAGTCAACTTTATGTATTGGTAATTTTTAAGTCCACATAGTCTTCATCATATAATTCATAAGGAATTATTTGAGTCAATAAATACTTCTATGGTTATCTATTTTTGTGGCTACCCACAAAATATGGCATCATCAAGCATTTCATGAAGAGCACTACATTCTTTATTGAATAACCTATGAGAAAACAGAAATCTCATGACAATTACTAGCAGCAGTTTTTAATTTTCACACATATGAACAACTTATATATACACTTTTCTGCTCTAATGCAAATGAAAAACCTATAATATGGTGACTTGCACAAGACCTATGTAAGGCCATACTAGTTGGTATGCTAACATGGATGGGAAAGGGCTTCTGTGACCACATCCTAGCTGAAGAAAAGAGCATTTCAACAAATAGACCTTGAAAAACTGGAATTCCATGTACAGAGGAATAAAGTTAGACCCGAATTCATCACTTTGCCAAATAACCAACTCCAAATGAATCAAAAACCTAAATATGAAACCTGAAATACAGAAACAGATAGATGAAAACATAGGTAGTACTCTACATGATATAAATACTGTAAAGATCCTTCAGAATAGCACTCAATTTAACCAAAAATTAAGTCCAACAATGGGTAGGTGGGAGTTTATAAAACTAAAATGCTTCTGGACAGTTAAAGAAACTGTGAAGAGCAAGACCACTAAATGGGAAAGAATCTTTGCCAGTACACACTACTGGCAAATAGACTATTCATATCCAGAATATGTCAAAAGCTCAAAAAACATTAAAAAATTGTAAATGGTTTTAAGACTTGTACAGAGAGTTCTCAAAGGGAGAAAAAAATGGTTAAGATCTATCTCAAAAACTTTTCATAATTCCAAGCAATTAGGGAAATGAAAACCAAGCAACCAAGTTTCATTTTACTCCAGTCAGTATCGCAAAGATCAGCAAAACATCTGATACAAATTCTGGAAGGGATGTAGAGGAAAAGGTGATTATTCACTGTTGGTGGGATTACAAAGCCATACAGCCATTTGTGGAAATTTATGTGATAGGTTCTCAAAAAACAAAACCCTAATATTAAACCTTGCCTGTAGCTCAGCTATACCATTCCTTGACATATGCCCAGAGGAATTGATCTTCACTGTTCCTTGTGCAGCCACGTTCATTTGCTAATCTACTTAAAATAGATAGGAAATAGAAGTAGCTTAAATGTCCTCCAACTGATAAATGGATAATAAAAATGTGTTACATATACACCATGAAAGCTACTCAGTTGTAAAAAAAAAAATAAAATCATAAATTTTATAAGTAAATAGATGGAATTAAAAAAGATTATATTGAATGAAGTAACCAAGACCTGTAAAGATAAACATTGCATATTCTCTCTCATCCTAAGCCCATAGATACAAATCTTTAGATGTGAATAAAAATTCTGAAGTAACTGCAGAAGCCATAAAAAAAAGGGGACTGTTGCTGGGTTAAGAAGTAGAAGATCAATAGAGAAGGTGTAGCAGGGTACAAGTGATCTGATTCAGAAAATGGGGAAAGGAGGGAAGACTCTGTTTAGGGAAGGGATAGGAAGATAAATAAGAAGGCAGGTAAAAGAGAGCAAAATAATATTAAGGATATCTAAAATATAATAAACCACACTACTATCTAAAAAGTCTATAATATTTGTTAGTGTATATAAATATAAAAATATAGTTTGAATAAAATTTTATCATGTGTGCTGACAATGTTCCCTCCAAGAACCAATGCCACCTAACAAAGGTCCGCATCAGGTATAAGAAGTCCTCTTTTTAGTTGTTTGTCAGGGTTGTCCAAGAGACTCCCCAAACAACAAATCATTGATGTTGCCCTTGGTTGTTTGTTCCCCTGAAGTGATATGATGACATGATAACTCTATGTACACAGTAGTGGCACACATACCTTAGTAGTAACCAACAACTCTCTTATTGAACTTAAGTTCTGATTAACAAAAGGAACACTATGCCTGATACTGAAAAACTAGCCAACTACCTAGGACTAGTGTAGTCATGAATCTTGGAGGAGAATCTACAACTACCACTCTACTAAACCTGCACAATCTCTAAGTATATCCTAAATATTTGTTCTTTTACCCATAAATACGTGTAGTCCTTAACACTCATCAGGGAAAACCATAGACAATCCAAATGCAGAGTTGTAGAGCCCAGTACCAATGGATGTATCTACAAAACTCCCACACCTAAAGCTCAGTAACAGTGTGGAAGACTGGGACAAGAAAGTTATAAGAGCCAGAATTAGGATGTTTGCTATGATATTGTGTTTTCAAGGGATGTCAGAAGCTATAAACCTGAGGCTCCCCACTATGACTGCATAAATATGAGCAATACAAGGACATCGGCAGACATACAAAGTGGATAAGGGGAAAGACTACAAGTCCTCAGCCCCATACAAAGAGCTATAGAAACTGATGTATGCTGACAGTGGGAGAATTAGTCTTCCCCAGGAAAGAGCACACCAAATGGTTATCCAAAAACAAATTGGAGCAGGACTTGATGAAAATACATTACAAACTTATATGAAATTCTTGACCAAAGACAAAAGAAGCATTATCCCTCCCTCTACAATGGGGAAACCAGCATTGGACTGACTCAGACCCCCTGAACATGGGTCTCAGTTAGAAAGCCTGGGAAGTCTAGGGGACCTCTGACATTGGAACCAGGGTGTATCCTCGTGCACAAAAGGAGGATATGAGCATTAAAAGAAGCCTGGGATACTGCTATGCTGCTATGAAAACATGGCAGTTACCAGAAACATACAGATATTTGGTATAAATGTGACTCCTTTTTAATAGAACTAAGTGCTAATCGCTTAGCCCTGTGTTTATTGAGCCTTTTAATCACTGACTGGAACTCACAGCCTTCATTATCATTTAAGGTTGGTGAGTTACAGGTCAGCCAAGGCTATGCAATGAGCCTGTCTTAAAAATATTAAAAAATTTAAAATAACAGAGAGTTATTGACTCATGCTGAGTATAAGCATCACTAATTGTGAGGATGAAAACAAATTTGATGTACTTAACCTGCCAGTCTCCATAAATTAGGAATACAGGACTACAGGACACTCTCTAGGGAGTGTCCCTTTGTGATTGTGTGACTGATGCTCCTGCCTAGAAGACAGGCTTTGAGATAGCATTATCTTGAGGAGAAAAGATCAAGACAAACATCCCAAGTATAGTGTCTACCAAATTAATTTCTACTTTTTCTATAGTAAGTACTTTCTCTGATGTGGCATCTGTTTCAAGCAGCAGAGTAACAAGAACTAATGAGGGAGAGTGGACTATTTTAGAACTACATCAGCATTAAGAGTACATACAGCTCTTGCAGAGGACCAGAGTTAGATTTTCAGCACTCAGATCCAACAGCTGAAAGCCACCTGCCACTTCAGCTCCAGAGCAGTGAATGCCCTCCTTTTTTAAAACTTCATCTAACCACAAATGGATTATTAAAATATTACTTAAAATGTATTTTCCTATATCCAATATTTGTTTATTGTATATATGGACTAGATTATTATATAGATCTTCAAATTAATATATGAAGTATTAAATGATAAAATTAATTTATATATAGATACTTTTATAATGTCCATATATATGAGCATTATAAAAGTATCTATTTTTAAATATATAGCAGATTATTAAATACACAAATTCAAACTACCTTAACTTAAATATCTCATATCTTACTTGCCAAGTTTTTTCTTTTTTTGCATTTCCCCTTCATAATTTCAATTTGGTCTGGATTTTATTATGAAAAAAATTTTCCCTGATTTTTCTTAGCTGCCCCATGTGATTAATGAGGCTCCTTTTATTTATGATGTCACAGCAGTCTCAAACTCAGAGACATGGTACATATTGCACACTTCTGCTTTTCCACTTAAATGAAGCCAAAATACACTAGGTAGTATTTAAACACAGCTAAGGGGAGCATTTCTATTAGGTCAGAGAGCAGGAAGGGGAGGCTTAGCGTGGAATTCAGCAGTTGCAGCTATAAAACTCCAAGTAAGGTTTTGTGATTTCTGCAGACGTAGGCCCAAGTAGGTCTGACAGAAAGCCACAGAGCTCACATTTCCTGTCTAAGTCAATCCTGGAACTGGCCCCAGAAGCTCAATGTTGCACTGACTGTTTCCAAGCTTTGGCCAGGACCAAATCTCATTTTACCAGTGCATTCCAAGTCTGATTCCTGAACTGTAAAATGCTGTAGAAATTGGATAAATTGATTAATTTAAAGTTGACTGCTGAGAAATACAAGTACTCTCTCACCTGGGCAAGAAACACATAGGCTCCTGGTATAAATGTACTAAGCATTAAGTCCTGAAATCTGTGTGTACCCACTTTTTCAGAAAACAGATATGAAGTCTGTCTCTGAGAAACATGGTTTTAACATCTCTATAAGAAAACTCAAGCTAAATTGGAACTCAGTCACTGGGATCCAGGAAAGGCATTTTAACATTTACGAAACTCCTCCACAGAAAAATATGACTCAACACAATTTTAGAAAACATGGTGGTCACTTACTGGCTGTGGTGCGGATGATCTCAAAGTCAATCTAATGACTTTACAGAAACAAGTCATAAAATGAGAGATGCTTAAGATGACCACAATTAGTCATCATAGCATTTTCTGACCTATGACATATTAATGTAATTTTAAATTGTACAAGAACAACAGTATTTCACTATTTTGAGGCCGTTATCATAAAAGTAATTCATCTGTGAAGACATGTAATATAATGTCTTAGGGATTCATTTGTTGTGATATTGATCATGACCATAATGAGCATGGGAAAGATTGGGTTTACTCCTCCTTACAACTCTCAGTTCATGATCTGTCAAGGAAGGAAGTCAGGGCTGGAACTCAAGGCAGGACCTGGAGGTTGAAACAAGCAGAAGCAATAGAGGAAGGCTGTTTACTAGCTTCCTCCACTATGCCTTATTCACTCTACTTTCTTCTAGCACCCATGGAGGTCAACACCCACAATGGACTGAGCCTGACCACAGCAAGCAGCAATTAAGAAAATGCCTTACAGTCTTGCCTACATGCAATCTTATAGAAGCCTTCTCTCAACTGAGTGTCTCTTCCCAAGTTACTCTAGATTGTGTCATGCTGATAGAAGAAGTAGTGGACAATTGGTTCCTTGTCAATTTGACACACTGATTCAACACTAGTTAACAATAACTGCTCCTTTTTGTTCACCCCAAGATCTCAATATTATCATCACAATATAGATAGTATAACTTAAAAGTCTCTAGTCTTTAAAATTTCAATCATTTAACAATCCGGTCTCTAAAATATCCAAAGTTCAAGCATCTTTAAAATATAATATCAGAAATAGACTCAAGAAGTGTTTACTAGGTTAGCCATCATATGCTGCTTAGAAATTAATTAATGATCTAGGGAAAAATCATAGCCATTATAAAAGAACTGTGTGACTATTCTCTGTCCCTCTCCAGATAGGTGGATTTCAGAAGTTCAGAAACGGAAGAAATGCAGGGTTTCAGCTACATTATATGGAGTTAAAGTCTATAGTGTACCTAAATTTGTTTCACTGAATAAAATCACCATGTTTATAAAACAACACAATAATACATTTTGACCTGTTTTATACCACTCACTGTCCTAATTAGTTTTCTGTTAATGAGAGAAAGCACCATGAACAAAAGCAGATTGAGGAGCAAAGGGTTTATTTGGCTTACAGGTTACAATCCATCATCTGGGGAAACCAAGGGACACATAAAGGCAAAAACCTGAGAGTAGGAAAGAAAGAGAGACTAAAGAGGGCCGCTGCTACCAACTAGCTCTTCATGGCTACCTCAGCTTGCTGTTTGTGCAGCCCATGAACATCTGCCCAAGAGTGATACCAACCACAGCTGTGCTCTCCAACCTCATTCATTAATCAAGAAAATGTCCCACAGACCTGCCTACAGGTCAATCGATGGAAGTGTTAAGCTTCTCTTTCCCAATGACTCTAGCCTGTCTCAAGTTGACAAAGTATTCTTCACACTCACCATGCTAAACCACACTAACCTGCTAAAGTCAGAGCAACTTGATTCTGAAAAGTCATAAGCCACCACTTGCCAATATCAGGTAAAAAGAAAACGAACATTTATAAATGTACTATCCAGCTCATTGAAACATTGCTACTTTTACTTTTAAAAAATGATACTTAAATGTATTTTTATTACTTTTAATTGTGTGTGTGTGTTATTGCTTATGAGTGAAGGTTTATATGAATTTTTAGGTGCCCATGAAGGCCAGAGAGATCAGATCCCCTGAAGCTGCAGTTGCAGGCAGTTGTGATCTATTTGATGTGGGTGCTGTGAAGCAAATATGGGTCCTCTGCAAGAGTAAAGAATGCTCTTAACCACAGAGCCATCTTTCTAGCCACACCCCTGATTATATTATCATAGTATTTTGTTCCTAGTTGTAAACATTTTTCCTCATCAGAACTTCAGTTATTTCCTTGTTTGAATCTGTATCTCTAATCAAGCAGCTTTGGTTTTAAGGCTAATTGCTTAATATAACTACTAACTGGCCATTTGACTATATCTCAGCATGAACATGGAACACACCAAAGGCATATTTTTTGTCCTATTTGAATAATCCTTAAATAAATATTTAAATTCTGATATTTTACATTATGTTTTGGTATTACACATTTTTTGTCTCTAAAATGTGTAATAAAGAGGCACGTACCTACCTAAAAGTATTAGAGTAGTGTTAAAACAGAAAGTATCAAAAAAAAATACTTCAAATACCTTTGATATCTTGCCATGAATTATATGGGTTGAGATGACATGGGTACAGAGAAAGACTGACTATAAGTTTACAGATAGTTTCTATTGTCAGATTTCCTCTATATGAATTTTTGGGAATCTGGTATCAGCACCTAAGAGAACTTGATATATACTTAGGGGAACAAGATATCCCTTCACTTCAGTGACAAGAATGGGACTAAGAATGATTCAAAAGCAGCCCAAGTCCATACATTCCTCCTAACCAAATCACCAACCAGGGAAAATGCAATGAGGGAAGCAGAGAGCACTTTAATGTCCCACAAAGGAACTTAATGTGACATCATTATCTTAGGGGCATGAATTAGCTGTCACTAACAACCAGTCAAGACATTGCACAACACAGTTGTACACCAGAGATCGCTTAACTTCACATGAACTAACTAAATGCATTGTGAGACTATCCATGTTACTATTACACACTCCACCATTGTTATTGCTGTATCTTATTAATGGTATCTTGGTAGAAGAAGCATAAATATTCCAGTTCTAACACCACTAGTTATTTATTCAGAGTCTAAGTAGGGTTAGATATCTGCATCTTAACTTGAAGCAAGACTGTGAAAACAAATGAATTCCTGGGGTTTTACCATGAGAACTACATTTTGAGCTTAATCATAACCCAGATGATGAGTTTCTAAAACATCAAGGGAGTTAGACTATGGACTTTTAAAAAATAAAAAACTGAACAAATGACTCATGAAGTACACATATGTGCCCAACAATGTGTACAAAGCAGCTGCCCTTTCTTAAGTTCAATATAAGTGATTATTATCTATTTCATTCATAATAAACCAATGCCTCTAATTAAATGTCAAAGGTGTCTAAATGAAATCAATTTTGTATCATTTGGTTCTGATTTAGTCTTTCTTCTGTGCATTTCCAAGACATTGCTGCATCATTTTTTATCTATTAGATTTTTAAAATATACCAGACTATGCCAGGAGTGGTGCCAGATAACCCTAACTTCAGTAGTTCAAAGGATTTATTAAGCTAAGTGTCTAATGTTAGTCATTTAGTCCTTGGGTGTGCCTCTTTTTAAAAATCCTTTTAAAGAGTGGTTCAAAGTTCACAGCAAAATTGAGAAGGAACAGAGATTTCCATATAAATTTTGTCTCATATGGACACAGATCCCACTTTGGTCTCTCAAAACAAAGCATTTTAATGTTACTGTATTACTGCCGTTAGCTTCTTTGTAGCAATTATGCCATACCTAGTCAGCAGCTGTTCCTTCTCTTTAATTCCTATGTCTCTTTCACATAAAAGTATTGCTGCCTACTGTAGAGAAAACCTTCTCTAGGTTTGCTGAATATAATTCCTGACCTAGACACCAACCAGACTCTTCTTCAAGGATTTGTAGGAGCTCCCAGTAAGAACAGTATAAGATAACTTTGTTTTCTATTATCGTGTGACAGTCACCTCAAATTATAGGCGTATGCGCGTGTGCGCACGCACACACACACACACACACACACACACACACACACACACACACACATACAGAGAGAGAGGGGGGGGAAGGAATTGGGGAGAGGGAGAAAGAGAATCATGAATTCCGTAGTTCAGAAATCTGGAAATGCAATTTGTGAGACTTCCATCCATGTATCAAAAACCAGAATTTAGAGATGAAGATGAGCTACCTTCTCATCTTCAGGCTACTGTCAGAGAGCACAGTCCAGCCTCTTGCAGGCAGTCAGCAGGATGTCAGGCTCAGATCCCACACATGGGGTCCTCTCTAAAGATACAGCTTGCTTATTCAAACCAGGACAATCTTTCTCACTAACGTATGCTAACATCACTAAGTTTCTTGGAATGTCATTTCATCACAAAGTTATCAAGTTCCCTTCATGACTATTTCTCTTTCACACCAAGTGCTCCTGCCACACATTGGGTTCTTTGGGGGAAATGGTGAATATTCACTGTTTATTGGAAGGGAACCAGAATGAGTCTTCAAGGATCTTCATTCTTGTGTGTGCTTTGAAAGCTGTTGTGCTGTGTATTGACACAGCACTTCCTGTGTTGTGATGGTTTTAACATTGCATTTTAGTCACCAGAGTTCCTTCTTCTAATGCTTTAACAAATACTAAATCACCATCTGCTACAACTTTCACAGTTGGAGTTTTTTGGAGTAGTTTACACGGAGACAATAATGTACTAATTATCCAAATGTTTAGCTTTATGTCACAAAGAACTTCAAATGTTTAAAAGCAATGGGAATTACATAATTAAATGTATAATCCCATCAATCCAGCAATCGTCAACATTCTTTACTTCTTGTTTCATCTAGCCCTCTGATATTTTTGGAAAATTTAAATGCAAATTCTAGCTGTAACTTCTAGCTGTATCAACTCTAAAAGCATGAGTGTAATTTTAATAGACAAGAATGCTTACAAAATTTTTCACAAGTCTGTTATCATAGCAACAAAATTACCAATAATTTGTCAACTTATCAAAATCATTCTCAATTCTTTTCTTTTGCATATTTAAAAGGCATGGGCATTTCCTTTGACACAGTTTTCTCAAATTCATAAACATCCCTTCTTTCATTTGGTTTTTTCATTCAACTTTGGTTTCCAGTGGCGCTTCTGATTCTTATTTGGATAATTCTATTTTCGTGGAGTCATTTAACATGACCCTTGCTCATATTTCCTGGAAACTTTGACAAAAGTTTGATTATATTCACGTGGAATATTTTAGCGAGAATACTTCACATACAATGTTGTTTACTTCTAACTACTTCAGATCAGGCAGCACTAAGTATGTGAATATTTACTTAGAAAGTGATACTAAAATACAAGAGTATTCTGGTGCAAACAACTTAGTTCTTGACATGAATTTCCATCACAACTCTTAATTGTTTAGCAGCTATGGATTATCCTTGCATAGATCCATCATTCTTTTTTTTTTATTTGTGCTGGTTAGTTTTATGTCACCTTAATACAAGCTAAAGTCATTTGTGAAGAGGGAACTCAATTAACAAAATGCCTTTATAAGATCTGACTGTAGGGCATGTTCTTAATTAATGATAGATGGGGAAGGTCCAGCCAACTGTGAGTGGTGCTATTCCTGGAGTTGTGGTCAGAGGATCTATACGAGAACAGGATGAGTAAGCCATAGAGAGCAAGACAGTAAGCAACACTCCTTCATGGCCTCTGCATCAGCTCTTGCCTCCAGGTTCCTGTCCCGATTGATTTTCTCTCTTGGCTTCTTTCAAAGATGGACTATAATGTGGAAGTGTAAGCCAAATAAACTCTTTCCTCCCCAGCTTGCTTTTGGTCAAGGTGTTTCAGTATATCAATAGAAGCCTTAATAAACATTATTTTAAAATACAGTTTGACTTCTATCATTTGTTTTACTCCATATAAATTAGTATTTAAGTTTTCCTAAATTTAACTTTTTGTCTGGTCCATAGTGTGTTCACACACAAGAATAAGATAATATCTGATTCTTTAATCATTATTTGAAGTTAGAATTTGAGACCACAGCATATTTTATAAATATATATAAATAATTTAATTTTAGTGGCTAAAAATATTGATTTAATTAACAATGTGTGTGCTTATGAGGTAAATTAAGAATTGATCAAATCAGGTTAACTAACATACCTGTCATGTTATGTGCTATGCAATTTTTTATGGTAAAATACTTAAATCCTTTTTCTTTTTTATTTACTTATTTCTTTTTGACAAAGTTTCATAAAATACAGTAAGGCCTCCAACTCAGTACATAAATAAAGAGGAGTTGAGCTTTTATGTTAATTTTCTTTTTGTTTCAATGCTTATGTGTATGCTGTGTACATGGTATGCTTTGTGTATATTCATGTGTCTGTGCAGATATGCATACCCATAAGGGCACAGGAAGAGGCCAGAGGAGATTGCTAGGTATGAGATAGAGTCTCTCATTAACTTTCACTCAACATGTCAGCTACACTAGCTGAAATGAGCTACTCAAATCTGGCTTTTATGTAGTACTTAGATTTGAACTTAGATCCTCAAGCATTCAAAGAAAGGACTCTTACATAAGCTATGAGCTCAAATTCTCTGGTCCTCCGATCCCCACATTTTGAGTGCTAAGATTATAAGCATACTACAACACTAGGTTTATGCTGTCCGGAGGTTCAAACTAGAGGCCTGTGAATGGCAAGCAAGCATTCTACCAAATGAGCTACATCTTGATGTGTCTTTACAATTTCAGTAATAGTTTACACATTTTTATAGTTTTCTTATTCAGGAAATATCTCAGGCTGAACTTATATCTGTGGGGACTCCCACACACACAAAAACATCCCTGGCTTGTTTCAGTAGAAAAATAATACTGGAAGTTAGTGTCTCAACTTTTCACAAGGGGAAAAAATATACAATAAGTAGAGTGTCTGTAGAAGGCATACATGTGCCACAAATGAGTATTTACATGCACACATACATGCCTATAGTTCAGGAAATACAATAACACATAGATAAATTACTATACTAGCATTTATGGTCCTGTGAAGAATACTCTGAATTATATGAACATAAACTTTGAATACTCAAATAGGGAAAGGCATTATTTTAATTCTTTTGGTTGATAACACAGAAGCCCAAGGATTCATTTTCTAAGACAAAAGTTTCTCCAGATGCTGGTTAGATTACACAGCTGTCCTTAGAGATTTTTTATTTTCTATACCTCAACACTGAGCCAGCTATTCCAAGCAGTTCCATTGTTCGTGTTTCCCCAGTGAATATACAAACATCCTGCCAGTGGTGTGACCCTGCACATTGCAAACACATGGATGAAGCAACTAACCAAGGGGCTCCTACATCCTGACTCACTGCTTAGTTCTAATTTATTACCAGTGACAAAAGTTAATCACCATATGCTTGAGGAGTAATTAAAAATAAAGAGAGAGGCATTATCTAAATTAAATGTGTTGGAGGGAAGTAAATATTTCTGTGACTGAAGTGGTGGGCTGTAAACTGAAAAACTCTGTAGGAAACCTTGCCTTTCATTGTGCTATCATTTCATGTGTTCCTTAGCAGGCATAAGCCTGAAAGTAACTAGAGAACTTTATTTTTAGAATTTAATGTTGAAACCAAATGTAGTGAGTTCAGTCACATATTTTGTTCCTGGCTGATGTGTTCATTTAAATAATAGCTATCAGAAATTTAATATGTAAGTTGCTTGACTGGAAGATGGCGGTGGAAGAGGAATTTAGGAAAATATCTTGGATAATAAAGGGAACGTTATCTGGAAATGAACACACTGTCTAGAAAAGTAACAGTTTTGTCAATCACTTAATGTGTGCTTTTGGTATTGCTCAATGTTTATCATAAAATCCTCTGGGACATATATGAATTCATTCCATATTTTATAGATAAGGGAAACTATTTGCAGTGAGTTTGAACTTGTTCTCCAATTTACAAGAAATTGCTTGATGATTCAAAGCCAGACATAATTGCATGACATATATCTTTGGTTATTATGCTGAGCTACATTCAAGGACCTTTGTAACAATCAATCAGATTAAGCAACTGTGCTGCTTAGAGCTACAGCAATGCATCTGAACTCATGAAGGCTGATTGGGGAAGTCCACACAAGCACAAGCTCTGGCTGAAGACACTTGCATCTTCTGGGTTGAAGAATATAGGCAGTGTTCAGGAATCTTATGAGAAAGCACAAAAACATGTTTAAATACTGAAAACAAAAGTTTCCTTAGGATTTACATGGTAGGTAATCTCTTATATTCCATTTACTCAACATATATTTATTGAGAATCTGCAATATACAAAGCACTCAGGATGTAATGATCCAACAGTTGTTAGTCTTCAGTGAACAATCAAATGGCTTTTAAATCAACTGGAGGAGGGATTTATGATGATAAAGATAAAATTCAAATAATTAGAATGAATACAAAATCAACACTAAGACATGAATACATGTTCAGAAAGCACCAATAGAAGGAACTAGGGACATATACTCTGCTCTTTTAGAAAATATCTAACAGGTTTTATTTCATGGCATATATATTGTTGTGCTTTGAAATATTCCTCATGGGTCCATATGACTTCTGTATGACACTGCCTCTACCATTTATTTACTATTTCTCCATATTCTCATTCATATTTTCAAAGAAGACACTGGGCTCATTCACCACTAATTGTTGATCAAGAGAATTATAAATAAATAAGTGTTGCACTGAGTGAATGAACTTTTGGGGTAGCAATACAACAATATTTAAGTGATCAAACTCAAGTGTATGTATGAACTTGGTTATTATATGTTGTCCTAATACTAGTGGTTTATAGCATTTTGTGATTTCTTCTTTTGCCCACAGGTTGATGGAAATGGTAGTCCTTAAAATTAACTAGACTCTATTCTTCTTCCTGGTTTTTTCTCTAACAATCTTTGTTGGTAGTCATCAGCCTTGTACTTTCAGGCAAATCTATAGAAAAAATACTGAAAACATTAAATCTTTGGGATTAAATTTCTTCATTTCATTTTCCATCTTCTTTGAAGTATTGTTAAACTATTCATCTCAAAATAATAATAATAATACTATAGCCACTTTAAATAGCAAGTTTGCATTTGTTACAAATTCTCTGCATTTTTATAAACAATGTTACATTTAAAATAGATATGGCTATATGTTATAATAAAATTATTTTACAGTATGAAAATTAAATTTAATCAGATTACCAACACTGAGGTCACAATTGTCTGATTCCAGAAATCTTTGATATGAATGTAACTCCAATGTTAACTGTTAATCACATTGTATTTTCTAGGTCATATTACATATCTTAAATATAGTCTTATAGTTGAATTGTAATTGTGTTTATTTGAATTAATGAATTTTAAATCCATGATTCCTGGTTCCTCCTTCTTGTTCAGTATTTCCAAATCATTTCTTACTAAATTGTCACACCTAGAATCTGGGAAGAGTTCTGTTGTTCACTGCAGAATGTGTTAAAGCCACACAATGTACTGCCATTGGTCTCAACTTGGGAACCACTTGGACAGAAGAAAAATGTAAAAAGATGCAAATTATTCTTTAAAATATTCATTCTTCATACTAGGTTTCTCTTTAAAATATTTTAATATATTATGACATTGAAACAAAACTGTTATATAGTCAACAGAGCAGAACAGAGAGAGGGGAAACAGACCCATGTACCTACATCTGCCTCATTGAAACATGAATTAATGAAAAAGAAGTTTGTTTAACAATGGAAAACTGAAACTTGATGTGATAATCTCAAGATGAATTAGACACTTAAATGTAAGACCTGAAACTAAGAAAACAGAAAAAAAAATGAGTGAAATAATTTAGGACATAGACATATATAATGATTGTTTAGATACATCTACAAATTATAGGGAAAAAAGGTAAATTAGACAAATAAGATTGATAAATCAAAGTCTCTGGACAACAAGGAAAGTAATACTGAGAGAGAAGACATAGCCCATAGGATAGAAGATATTTGTAAATCACACATTGATAAGGGATTACTATCCAACATATTTAAGCAATTCAGTAGCAGAAGAATTAGTTATGCATATTTAAAGCAAGATTTTATTGTTTTTATGAATTATAGTAGTCCATTATATCCATACATCACATTTTTAATGAAAACATTTACTTTGTATTACACTGACATTCTCTACATAATGCATGATAGGAAAACCACAACTTCTCTGGTTTCTGCTGTATCTTACTTCAATAGAAATAGGACTGTCTTAAAAAAGAATTCTATCAATAATTTGAATTATGTAAATTAAAATTGCTATGATATTTAGGAATATGTTTGTATAAATAAATATATCTATGCATGCCATAACTACTAGCGAAAAAATAATTCATAATTTGAAGTATAGAATGGTATGCCACATAGTTTGGAGGGAGGAAAACTAATAAGAGTGTGATGTTGTATCTAAATCACAATCTAAAAATATCTTAAAATGTAGAAATAAATATGATGTCAGAAATAGTAATGAATCATAATTATTGAAATAATTAAAAATGTTAAGCACACAATTTTCTGTAGGTCATCAGTATAGAAGGTCAAATGTAGATTGCAAACCCTTCAGAAAGCTAAGCAAACAGCATACATGGATACATATATATATATAATGTTTGGGAAGACCCTGGTGGAACACAGCTATTATGTGCAGAAGATAGGACTCCCAATGAAGACTTTTTAGGGAATTATAAGTAAGAACATATACATATATGAAAATAAGAACAATTAATAAAAAATATTTGAAAAAGAGGAAGGTATGTGATGGTTTGGAGGGTCAAATGGGAAGGAAAAATAGTTCAATCACATTCATACATCACATTTTAATTCATTTATGTGGCAATAGTCATAAATTGACATTTTTCAATAGAAGATAGTCAGCAGGTGTATGACAATTGTGCCCAGTCTACAACATACAAAATATGAAACAAAGACTACACTGAACTCTTCCCACATGCCGGTAAGAATGGATATGATCAAAAAGGTTAAAAGATGTAGAGAAAATGGCACTATTTACAGCACCCAAGAAATGAAAACCAAGATGCATCAACTAGTGAATGGATAAAAGTAGAGCATGTGTACAATGCAAAAATGTTCGGTTATAGAAACAGTGAAATTCTTTCACTCATAACAGCATTCATAGAAATGTGTCTAACTTCATATGGTCATTTTTATCTTTGGACATTTTCTTATTTTAGAATAAACTGTAAAAGTTTGTATATGTAAAGCACTGATTGATTTACATGGCAGAAATGTCCAACATTTAAGTTCCATTGTTAGACACTGAAATTCTCAAGGATTCAAATCTTTGGCCCCCCTTTAATATATAACACAAATCATTCTTGTTTTGGTCCCTATTTTACCCCATTTTCTCATTTCTTTTTAATAAAAAGAAATTTGTTTTAATCTCTTGTCATTAAAAGATCATTTGGCCTTATGGTCTCATTTTCCACTTATACATATCTCACAATACCCATATATCAAAATAATAATTTAAAGAAAACAATAGTTATTAAAAACAAGCTTTCCATCTAGATCCAAGCACATCATCACAGAATGAATTTGTCACCAGGAGTTGAGGACTGGAATAGATACAGTCATTGTTTCTCATCATCAGCATCTGAAAATGACATGTCTACTAAGAAATTCAGATCTTAATTTATGAGTTATTTGCGATAGAGAACTCTATTTGGTAAGCACAATTTAAAGAAACAGTATTGTCTCATGACAGAAATAGGTCTCTCTGAAAACAGGCATGTTATAAACTAGCTCAAATTCTAAAACTTTACTTTTACCTCAATTACCTGTGTAACACCTTAACCCAACTTCTGCACAACATTCAGTAGAGGTAGAAAATAGGAGTGATGTCACATATACTTGATGCTATTTTATCTGAGGACAGTTTGGTATATATGAGTGTTTATGTCAGTTTATTGGCTTCCTTGCTCTTTCTAAGTTGAAGTACAAATATTCTTAATTTGGCCCATTCATCAGGCCTGTAAAATTGTTTCCCAGTATCTTGTTCTTTTTACATATAATTCTGCTCCAATTCAGTTTATCAAGATAACAAAATTATCATATACTGGTTATTTTATCATTAATGCCTTTAAATTATCACAAACTTTGCTGTGTATTTCTTCAGCTGAGAGAAAGTAACATGTGGAAGGAATGATTGCTTTAAAGTATTTTCATATGAACAGTCACTAGATAAATTTAATTAGTTTTTGTCAAATGTGCCTTTTTACTTATTCTTTGAAATTTTCAAATATGTATAGAATGCATCTTGATCATATCTAACACCATCCACACTCCACTCCCTCCCCACGTCCTTAACTCCCACCTCAAATACAAATATCTTTCAACTTTATGTTGTTTTTTCTTTAAGAGTTAATTTTTATTTTTAGGTATGTGTATATGCATTATGTGTTTGTGTATGGTTTTGTATGTATGTGTATGTGTGGGTTCATGCATGTGAGTATAATGCTTGTGTAGTTCAGAAGGGAGAATAAGACCCCATGGATCTGGGTTTCCGTTATGAACTACCTAGGTGGGTTCTGGGAACTGAACTCAAGTCCTTTAAAAGAACAGTGAACACTCTAACTTTTGAGCTATCTCTCCAGCCCCTATGTCCTTTGCAACAAATAAACCACTAAGTCCAATTGGTACTGATGGTATGTGTATGTATACATGGATGTGGGTTGTTATCTACTGGGACATGGGCAGTCTTGCAGTTGCCACCCTCCAAGAAAAGTGATTTTTCCACTCCCAGCATCTATCACCTTCCAGTGGCTACTCGGATAACCGTAAGTCCTCAGGAACCAAACTTCTCTGTGTGCTGGAATTTTTAACTGCCTTGATCTAGGCAGATAACCACAGCCTCACAAGTTCCTGTGAGCAATGATCACGTCATGTCCAGGAGACAGCATTTCACAGCACTCCTCACCATTATGTAGCTATGTATTTTATCTATTCAATGTCCTCAGGTGGGATGCTTCCTAAGCACTACTGTGGAGAAGGGCTGGTATAAATGTCCTATGTATAGCTAAGCACCCACAGCCAATAGTTCTTCATACTTTGAACACTTATGAGTCTCTTCATTAACAACTACCTGCCATAATAGGATGCTTCTCTTCCCAAGGATGAGGTCAATGTGAATCTGTGGACATATGCAGAAATATTTAGAGGGCAGTCTGATAACATGAACATTTAGCAAAATAACATCAAGAAGTTCACTCGTTGAGCCTATGACTTCTCTAGCCAAGTGTTTTGACAAGTTTACAATAGCAGAAATGAATTCCCTACTGTGGAGCAGGTCTTAGATATAATCGAAAGAGTGCTTGGTTATTCCCATAAACAGTCTTGCTACTATTGGCATAAAGGGGTATATCTTGTATTGCAGATCAGTATTTTTAGTGTTAAGTGTCCAACACTGGGTAATTCTATTACTGTCTAGTGTTTCCTAGCAGCCATAAAAGCACAGCACAGTCTTGTGCAAGCCAGCCAGTAAGGAGATAGTTTCCTAGTCAGTCCAGGATTGAGTTCTCTATGTTCTACAGCCAAAGAGTATAGTGTCTTCAGCAAAAGGGCCTTACAATCTAAAAGTTTGCTCTTTCTTAAATTAATTTCCTTAGAAAGTTAATATCCTGCTTTTGTAACAATAAGCCATGCAGCATTTTTATAAATGAACAAATAAACAACATTTATCTTTCTTGACCCTTTTATTATGAAATGCACTGTGTCTATCCAGCTGTGTGGCTCTGGGCCAGTACTGTGAGTCACTGCCCTACATTCTCCATGTACAAACAGGAATTAACAGGATGCTGCTCTTGGATTTTGCTTACAGTCATACACCAGGGGTGAGAGGCTATTGTGTGATCTCCAGTGAAGTTTAATTTGCCATAATTCTTTCAAATTATGGTATCCCATAATTAGTTGTAGGAGATCAAAGAGATGGAGTTGGGATAAGAAGAGACGTGGTCCTCAAAGAAAATTTTGATTATGTTTAACTAGGAAATCCCTTGACAATGTTAACAAATACTTCAACTAAAATGTCATGAAAGCTAAACATCAGTGATGAAGTGTAAAATGAATGTGTTTCTCAAACCCATGAACTTGCAATACTTAGCCTTGACAAGATATATGTATATCTTCTGTTTTTAATTTCTGTGTCTCTGTCTCTCTCTAACTCTCCTCTCTATATCTCGTGTGTATATGTGTGTGTGTGTGTGTGTGTGTGTGTGTGTGTGTGTGTGTGTGTGTGTGTGTGTGTGTGTTTTGGTATTAATCCCTGGAAGAAATCTTACAAATTATATTGAGAAATCATTTGAAAATATTAGTGCTAGTTTTCATAGCTAGCAAAGTCAAGTTTTGGTAATGTTCAGGGACACTATCAGCCCCATACTGATGGATTCTATAAGAGTCTAGGAAAAGATAATTCTAATGACCTCATTTAATACACTTTCCCCATCCCTTTCTCCCATTGTCCCTTTCTCTCCTCCTCTAATATCAACAAAAATAATTTAGTGAATCATTGATCGCTAACGTTTAGCAAATCCTACACTGTCTAGCAATGCATGATATCAGCAACTGATCCACATGACTGGTTTGCATTTGGATTGAAGGCAGGTTAAACACATGGATTAAATAACACTGGTGGGACCCAGATGGTTCTCATTAAAGAGCAATTGTTTTCATTGACAATTAGATGAGGAACAGATTCACAAGCAGATTCCCATGCCACGTAGACAAGATGCTTTAACACGCCAGCGGTGGAGACTGAGATCCCACACCCAACTTCTCCCTCAGGAGAAGAACAGTGGACAAGGGCAAAAGTGAATCTGAGGGTGAAGATGCGCCACGTAGCTGCAAGAAAGAAGGGGAATTATAAAACAGAACAAGAAACAAAACTCCTCCAGATCTGTTGGAAAAGTAATGAGAACATAAGTATCACATCCTAGAATATCAGGAAATCATCTATTCAGTAATCTCCAAACTACAACAGATGTACTCACTCTGATTTATTAGTTTTTTCCTTCTTCCTCTAGATAAAAGAGACACAATTATTCTTTTTTATGATACATGTAAGTTGGCCAAGACACAAAGATACTTTTGTGTGAAAAATGGGGACATGATATTGTTGTGAGAGATTCCTGTGAACACAAATTAATATGTGTTTTTTGGAAGTATAGAATTCTTTAAAACTCCAGAATCACTTCTACAAATGGCTGCAAGTCCAGCTTTCATGAACAGTAAAAAGCCTGTAATTTTCTTGTGGTCTGTAACAGTTAAGTGTTGTATAAATATTGTTGACAGTGGGACTGCTATTATTTTTGTTCTGACTTTGCTTGGTCCATTTACTGAAGCCTTCTCTGCTAACAGCTCTGGAAAGCTTCAAGTACATACAATAAAAAACAATGATGGACTGCTTTAGGAATGCAGCTTCAGAAAGCACCGCACAGACAGTAGACTTGTTGGAGCTGGAAATGTTGTAAAGTATGGTATAAATATCCATATAATGGGGCAAAAAGACAGTGGGCATCAGCCTGCCTCTTTTCGCTTCAGTAAACCAAATTTAAGAGCACATGCCAGAAAATGGAGAAATGAGACATGGTGTGGGAGAAAATGCAAGGGATGAGAGGAAGCTGTGGATGGATGGGGAAGAACGAGGGAACTGAATTCTGAGCCAAAAAAGGCTTTCAGTGACTATAGCTTGCTCAACAGGGTAGGAGCTAATATAGTCCTTTGGCTGGTAGGCTGCTTTGGCATGCAGCCTTGTAAGGACGAGGTTAGCTCACAGAGATGAAGTTAGGACACTCCTTTCAAGAGTTTGGTTTTTGTTTGTTTGTTTGTTTTTTTTTTTTATTCAGAGACAAAACGTTAGGAGCCTGAAGACATGTTCATGAATTTTGATTCTAACTGATAATGACAAAAGGCTCAGAGATTTTAGTTCAACATAATATTTGAGCTTCCCATGTGTTGTTTTTGCTATCATCATCTAGCAAATTTAATCTCTCTCCTCCAAATGACTCACTCTTGTTTCATATGATTTGTTTCGACTGTCATTTCCCAGAAAATGAGCTTATCATTTTCTTAGAAATGGACTGTGTAGTTTCTGTGCATTTCTCACACATAGAGGGACAATGGATATACAAACAAAGATACTTAGAGTCGTTTGAAAAAGGGAAGAAAGTGCTACTTTGAAAAGCATTGTCTAATGTCTTCAATAAATGCAGGAAAATTTCTTCTAGAAGAAAACTGTTCTTATTTAGGATACCACTTTATAGGTTTTTAAGTCACAGAGACTGCAATGTCTATTTGGGAAAGAGATAAACATATACATTAATTGACAAACCTAGTAAAGGGCATTGGCTTCATTTGTTTTACTGCTGCTTGTAAAGTATTGGTTTGATTACATTAGCTCTGAATCAGCGGAGAAGTGTGGGTGAGCAGTGAGTGTCTTAATGTTCCAAGTGACCAGCCCAGAATCATCAAAACAGACACCAGCAGAAGGGCAGGCACAAATGACCTCTCTTCTTTGGAACCAACAGAAAAATAGAAGAAATGTGGTATCTGTATCCAACTTTGTGTGATTTCCTGTTTTATGTTGTGATTCTCTTCCATTATCCCCCAAGTGTCAGTACAGTCTGCTACACAAAAAAGCCCTGTGCTAGTAGGGACCTAGGGGGACATATGTGCACTCTTGGGAACTGAATGACACAGGGAGAAGACAGCTCCATAAGTACTGAGAATGTTGACTAAAGGGGCTCAGGAAGAAAGATAAAGCATCCAGGAGAAAACAAATATGCCCTAGTGGTCCAGAAATTCTCAGAAATGGGCAAAGGTTGTGAACTTGATATAGTCCATTAGATGAAAGAGGTCGGATTCAGCAATATTTGTTTATCTACACACAAAGTAAATTATTTCAGGTGTTGTTAAATAAATTAAATAAAATTATGATATCTAATACCTCTAAATGTTTTAAAAATAGTATACTTTTAGTAATTGAGAAAACAAATAATTCTCATCCAAAAAGATCCAAGGGATGAAAAAAGCAAAAAATACCTAAAAGCTGAGGTGGTCTCTACCTACTCTAAATAGACATGGTGTAGGTGATTATGCTGTGAGAAAGTATAGAGCTTGTAGCAAATATGAGTTCAGTCATCTAAGAATGGTAGTTCTGAGATGTGGTAAAAAGCATAATTGAAAGGATATATATATTTGATGTTAATTTCCACACTTATTAATTATTTTGAGATAAACATACTTGAACATGATTTAAATAACAGAAACTTGGCTGATATTTTATAAAAGTAAACAATTAGGAAAAAACTAAATAGTTTTATGGTACAGATGATCTAATACTAGATGGAGAACATCCTACAGTTTAAATGAATAATTAGCTTAATATGATTTATGTAGCTGAGTTGAATGTAGTGTGTTTCATGGTTGTGGCTATACATGTTGATTTCCTCAACACCAAAGAACCACTACTGTTCAATAAGTGATTGAGTGTGATACTGAATAAAGTCATCCCAGGAGCATCCTATTTGAAATATTCATTCTTTAAACAAGGATGATAAAATAATGATGGTCTTATTATACTGAAATTTATTAATTTAAGTAATATGAGCGCTAGTAACCTAGGTATATTACAGGATCTTTAAAACATGGAAATCATTGTTCAGTAATTTGGGGCATTGCCCAAGGCTGTCAAAAATATTTTTATATTTGGCTCTTATCTCCTGATAACTTTTATTTCCACAAAATTGTAAGTGTTTAGAATTAGAAATAGAGTCACCAAGGATCTACTTGATAGATTTATTTTGGGGAAAGAGGTTAGTACTTGCTGAGAACAAGTCACATCTCCAAGCCTAAACTATATATTTAATTTTCCTTAAGCTGCATGTGAAGAGGCAGACTGCACTTGCACACTGAGGTGCCTTAGAGATAAGTGGAGGCTTCTTGCATGCTATTGTAACATTGATCATGCAGAATATTTTAATGTTTCATCTTTAGCTGAAGCACATATTGCATTAACAGGAAATAAAAATAATTAAGCTATTGTTACAAGATTTTATAAGGAAATTAATATACAATGATTTAGGGCTATTTATATTACCAAATGGCCCTGTTGATGATCTTAGCTAGAACCATGGGGCAGAAAGACTGCTTTAAGAATGTGTAACAAATAATATTAACAGTTCAGTTGCTGCGATCTATAATTGCCTAGACATTCAATTGAGGAAGTATCTAGGTCTGCCTGGGGAATGGGAATGTCTGTGGGGGAATGTCTTGATTGTTAAATGATGTATGAAGACATAGTTTATTATGGGTGTCACTGTTCCCTAGGCACGAAGTCCCTAAACTCTACAAGACAGGAGAAAGTTCTCTGTAAAGCAAACAAGGATGCAGCCTAGGAATATTTGTTTCTCTCTGCTCTTGACTATGAGTGCCATTTGACTGGTTGCTTGAGTTCCTCTGTTGAAAATGAACTAACACAAATAAATGCTGAATGTAATTCTAAAAGTCAGAACTGTGACTGAGGCTTGCTGGAGTATGCACAGTTTGCCTCTGTTGATTGTCAATAGAGGAATCTGCAAGATTCATTTTCATTATATTAATGGACTGTGAACAGAATTTAGTCAACTTGTTTCTAACCATTTCTGCAGTTTAGCCTCAAGTTTAAATTCCTATGTTTATACTGAGTAATGATTCTCCACTAAATCTTGAGAAATACAAATAAATGAACAAGTTATACATTTAGGAAATGATATAGCTCAGCATACAATCATTTTACTTTCATAAACATAGCATTTTGGATATTAACAAAGTGTTAAGAAAATAAGAAAAACATTTTGTGTGACTTGAAATAATATGATGCCTGTAAAATAGGAGCTTGTCATTGGGACACAGTGTAAGATAGATCCATATCTATCTCCATGCACAAAACTTAACTCCAAATGGATCAAAGACCTCAACATAAATCAAGCCAAACTGAATTTCTTAGAAGAGTGGAAGATACTTTTGAATGAATTGGTGCAGCAGACAGCTCCCTGAACATAACACCAGTAGCACTGACACTGAGACCAACAATTAATAAATGAGACCTTGTGAGATTGAAAAGCTTCTGTAAGGTGAAGGACATAGTCAACAAGACAAAAGGGCAGCCCACAGAATAGGAAACCTATTCACCAACCCCACATCTGACAGAGGGCTAATTTCCAAAATACAAAAAAATCTCAAGAAGCTAGTTACAAAAACACCAAATAATCCAATTAAAAATTGGAGTACAGAATTAAATAGAGAATTTTCAATAGAGGAATCTTGAATGGCTGAAAGACACTTAAGAAACTGTTCAACATCCTTGGCCATCAGTAAAATGCAAATCAAAACAACTCTGAGATACCACCTTACTCATGTCAGAATGCCTAAAATTAAAACCACCAAAGACAGCTTATACTGGAGAGAATGCGAAGAAAGGAGCACACTCCTCCACTGCTGGTGGGAGTTCAGACATGTACAGCCACTTTGTAAATCAGTATGGTGGTTCCTCAGAAAAATGGAAATCAATCTACCTCAAGATCCAGTAATTCCACACTTAGGCATCTATCCAAAAGATCCACATTCATACAACAAGGATGTCTGTTCAACTATGTTTATAGCAGCATTATTTGTAATAGCCAGAAACTGGAAACAATCTAAATGTGATAGGAGATGTTATTCTGTATATATGTTTCTCATACTGGTTAATAAAGCACTGAGGCCAATAGGAAACAAGATAGGTGGGGCTAGGAGACCAGGAGGAGAAAAGAAGAAGTAGTAGGGAGGAGTCAAGATGGAGACCAGGGAGGAAAGAAGACGCCAGCCGCGGCTCCCTGATAAGATGAGCCACATGGAAATAATTAGATGAGTAGAAATGGGTTAATAATTAAGACAGAGCTAGCCCATTAACAATGATAGTCATTGGCCAACAGGATTGTATCAAATACAGAGTCTCTGAGTGTTATTTGGGGCTCACGTGGCGGTGGGACCATGGCTGCAGGACTGGCAGCAGCCAGCGGGAAAAACCTTGCCATAACATAAATGCCCTTCAACTAATGAATGGATGGAGTACTACTTAACAGGAAAAAAAAAAAAAGGAATCTTGAAATTCACAGGCAAATTGTTGGAACTAGAAGAAACCATCATGAGTGAGGTAACCCAGGCACAAAAAGACAAACACAGTATGTACTCAGTCATATATGGTTTTTGGACATAGAACACAGGATTACCAGCCTACAATCTACACCGCCAAAAAAGCTAGGAAACAAGGAGGAACCTAAGAGCAACATACATGGTCCACTGGATAAGGGGAAAAAGACAAGATCTCCTAAGCAAATTGGGAGCATGGGGGGAGGGGAGAGAGAGTTATGGGGCGAGAGAAGGGGAGAGGTGGGCATGAGGGAGAGAATAGAGGAGAGCAAATAAAGAGATACCAGAATAGATGGAGACATTTTAGGTTTAAAGAGAAACCTGGCACTAACAATCTAAGCAATAGTGGAGAGGCGACCTTAAATGCTCTTCCCCTATAATGAGGTTGATGACTATCTTATAGGCATCCTAGAGCCTTCATCTAGTTACTAATGGAAGCAGAAGCATATGCCCACAGCTAAACACTGAGCTGAACTCCTGGAATCCAGTTGCAGAGGGGGAGGAGTGATGAGCAAAGGAGTCAAGACCAGGCTAGAGAACCCCACAGAAACTGCTGATCTGAACAAGTGGAAGCTCATGGACTCCAGTTTGACAGCTGGGAAACCAGCATAGGACCTACCCAAACTCCCTGAACCTTGGGTGTTAGTTAGGAGGACTTAGAAGTCTATGGTGCCTCTGGTAATGGATCAGTATTTATCCCTAGTATAGGAGTGGTCTTTGGGAACCCATTCCACATAGAGGGATACTCCCTTAACCTAGACACATGGGGGAGGGTCTAGGCCCTGCTCCAAATGATATGACAGACTTTAAAGACTCCCCTTGGAAGTCTGCTCCCTGGGGAGCAGAAAGGATGGGGTTTGGTGGAGGAAACAGGGGAGGACTGGAGGGTGAGGTAACTGGGGTTGACATGTAAAATCAGCTTTTTTCAAATTTAAATTAAAAAAATTATCTAAAACAAAACAAAGCAACAAACAAAAACAAAAAGAGCTTGGCTCCAGCAACAAGCACCAGGCAGGCAGGCAAGCCAGCAGATAAATTGGAGCCAAGCCCAAGACAGACCACCTTGATATGCTAATGAACTAAAGCCAAAGGGCAGTGATATGCTATGAAATGAAGAAGTCCTAAATTTTGAGATCTGATAGCACAAAGGTGCAGCTGATGAAATGATACAATGGCTTCTCTCTAGTAGTGAAAGCACTTGAGATTCTGTGCATGTCACTGACTTCAGCACCATTGAATTTCCAGCACTGTCACTGGATACATACATGCCTGTGAATGCTAGTCACTGACCAACACTCTCAAAAATTCTCTCGACCTGCCTCAGTGCTATCCTCCCTGCCTGCCACAGCTGAAGGACTTTACTCAAACAGAAGTCATGCCTTCAAGCTTCAGAAGCATCCCAACAGGAGAAGATTGCCTGGTGGAAGCCTGTAGGATTTCCTACCCAATTCTCCAACTTCTTGAGATGTAACATTTATATCAGCCCTATAGTATAAGGAATGTTTGTGTGAATAAGCAGAGCATATTCAAAAGACAAACCTTGTATGGACATCCTAATTCTGAGTGCCTCACAGTTCATAGACCATGCTCTCTGAACATAGTGATAAAATTAGGGCTTATTTTGGGAGCAAGCATATTGCCTCATTCTCTCTGTTTTTATTGAACACTGAAAAGCTTGTATTTTAATTAAAACATTTTGGATAAGAACATATAGGTAGATTGAGTGGGACCTGCCTCAAAGATAAGGAGAACCAAGGAAAGCTTTGTTGATAAAATCTAAGGAAAATGATGAATAGTTGTCCAACCATCTTATATGATTAGCTTAACATCACTGTAACCTATAAGTTGCATGAGAAATGCAACTTATAGAATAGAACTTTTTTTGGCTTCTCTTTCAGAATTTTCAACCCACAGTTTAAAGATACATTGCTTCTGGTCTGAGATAACACAGGGCATAATGGCAGTGAGACATGTGAAAGGAGGGCCACTGTCCTCAAGGTGAACAAGAAAAAGGAAAGCAAACAATGGGTGTAAACTAGATGTAACTTGTCTCCTTCTGTGGCACTGACCATGCCCAATGAGGGGTGGAGCCAGGGGCGGAAGTGACCTTTGGAACTAGGTCAGAGGAGGAGCCAGGGAATGCTCTCTTGCTGGCAGGACACTGAGCAGAGGAAAGGATCCGATGGAACATGGAACTTGCTGGTGTTCATCTGTCTAGGTTGTAAGATATTTCTCCCTGAATAAACATCTATTCGGCCTATTTGTTTATCCTGATCATTATTAAACTGCAAGATGTGGTGTCAGAAGTGGAAATGAGAACTTTCACTTAAAACTTAAGTGATAAAAGCTTAAAAAGGGATTTTAGAAACAAAAGAACAGAGATAAGTATGACTTCTTGGTAGCAGCAGTTTTCTCAGTTGGACTCTGTTTTGCGAGAGACAAGCAGAGATTTGTGAGGCTCATTTAAGGGAGGTTTCCTGACTCAGCATAAGCAGTAAAAACAAAACAAAACAAAACAAACAAAAAAAAAAACAAAAACAAAAACAAAAAAAAACACCAAGGCTTTTAAAGAGCTCTGCTAGCAACTGAATGGTGTGTTTGAGAGCTGGCAATCGCAGTGGACACATCTCCAAACTGGCAACATGCTGCTGGGTGGAAGCATAGACCAAGGCAGTGAGCACAGCTCACTGTTCTGGCAGTAAAATACCCCACACCAACTTGGAGAGACCACGGCTAACATAGCTATGACTTTCAGTTTAGCAATGTTGTTGTTTGTCAGATAAAAGACTCATGGCCACAAAAAGATAAAGATTTACAGTAAAGACAGATTCACATCAAGAAAAACCACTAAAGGTTTAAACTTGTGTTTTAAAATATATGTAGGCTTGGGAGAGAAAAAAAACCAGAATACAATGGTTTAAATAAGAAAAGAGGAAGTAGAGTAACTGGGTGTGGTGGCACACACTTTTAATTTCAGCACTCAGGAGACAGAGGCAAGCAGATCTCTGTGATTTCAAAGTAAACCTGGTATGCAGAGTGAATTCCAGGACAGATAAAAGTTACATAGAGAAACTCTGTCTCAAAATATGAAAATAATAGAAGTAGAAGAAATAGAGTAAGAAAAAGGCCGCATAAAGATGGAAAGCACAGAGGAACTTTGGATATTATATGCTGTTATCTTTAAATTGTTTGACAGCTGAGGAAATAACAACTGTTAAAAGAAATGCTGCTGGATTAGTTCAATGTACATATTTTAAAAATGCTTTGACTTCAAAATTTAAGTCTAAGAACAGGTTACTGGGGGAAAGGATTTCTATTTTTGTTTCCATAGAAAATGAAAAGCTGTGGATTCCTTCCAGACTAATGTGGTTTGATCAAGCCAAACCCCCTGAAACAGAGTCCCAGGTGATCCGACATTCAAAGCAGTTGGGACAAAGCAGCCTTTGCAAACTACAGCCAAAATTTCTGAGTCTTCTTAGGATCCCCATGACAATGCCCCCTACCAGAAGGAAGCAGTTTGTAAAGAACTACGCCAAGATTCCTAAATATTGTTTATAAATGTTTGTTTTCATCTAAATGGGGTTGGTTATAAATGGTTAATGATCACAACCAATATTTTTAAAGGTAAAAAGGGGATTATGGTATAGATATGAATAAGTTGTTTTGGAATGGATTTTCCTTTATTGTTACAAATTTAAGGTCAATTTTGTGATATGTATATTTCTCCTCTTGTTTAGATATTGTGTTTATATAGCTTATTTAGAAATGTAATATATAATCTAGTACATATTATAGATAGTTACCTATGATAGTCAAAACTTAGAGTTAAGTTAGGTTTTCTAGATATATAGAGATATATTTGAGATGAATAAGCATTCTTCAAACCTTTCAAAGACCTACAGAATATGACATTTAAAATGGTTTTGGGTTTTCTTGACAATGAGGCACAACTACTCCTGGCAACAACATCTGCGTCAGAAAAGAAGATGGACATTGAAGAAACACCTTATGAAGTTTGCTTCCAAAATGGCAAGACTAGCCATTTGGACAATGTACTGCTCTTGTCTAGACTGTTTGACTTTATGCTGTATAAACTTGACATGCAGAACCCACAGGAAAATGACTGCTGATACAAGATGGACATTACTACGGGGTTCCTGCTTCATGAAAGAGCCTGCCAGACATTCTGCAGGACACAGAGAAAAGTGACAAACTGCCAATACAAGTGGACAGTTTAAAGTTTCCTGCTTTGATGAGGAGTCTGCCAGACACACTATGGCCTATTGGCTGAAGATGGAACATTAGAGAAGAACTTTGGTGACTGACCAGGCAGTGAGTCATCTCTGTCATTTCTAGAGTTTATATATTATCCTTCTGTAGTCTTTGAAGAAGTTGAAGACAAACAGTTATGGTTATAGTTTTCCTTAGTTAGGATTAAAGATAAATTGCATATAAGACTTTAGACTCACAAAGATAGGATAGATGATGGAATGTTTTCTTTAAATCTTGCTAAATGCTAATGGGCTACATATTGTTAACTGTGATTCTTATTTGATAACTGTTGTGTGATATATTTTGCTATGCTAAGGTTAAAACCCTTCTTTTTAGACAGAAAAGAGGAGATGATTAGAGATGTCCTTCTGTAAATATGTTTCTCTTATTGGTTAATGAATAAAGCATGGTTGGCCAATAGGAAACCAAGATAGGTGGGGTGAGGAGACAAAGGAGGAGAGAGGAAGTAGTAGGGAGGAGTCAACATGGAGAGACTGGAGAGAGCAGAATGCCAGTACTTTCTCTGGTAAGATGAGACCACGTGGAAATACTTAGATTAATAAAAATGGGTTAATCATTAGGACATATCTAGCCAATAGAAATTAGTACCTGGCCAACAGCATTTGTATCTATTACAGAGTTGGCATGGTGGTGGGACAAGACCAACAGGGAAAAACCTGCTTGTAACAGAATTGGAGGGGACACCAACCACAGGGAATCCCATAGACATAGAGACAACTGATTCAGTGACTATGGCAATGTCTTACTTCTTGAGATAATGTCTGAGTTCTTGTTTTCAAAATTACTAAAATTTAACTCAAACATTCATGATTGTTCACGCTAACAAAGCTGACTCATGATCTATTTTTTCTCAATTATTTCCAGATTTTCAGAGTGACTTAGCATGTCATTCCAAACCCATACTACTATATTGTTTTAGGATTAATTAATAATTTGTAGAAAAGAAAACTAGGTGAGAGCCTATTTTATCATGTCCCAAATCATAAAAATAATTGATAAAAGCAACTTTTGTCCTCTGATACTGTTGTTCTTTTGCTGCAGCTATTGCCTAAGAAACACAAACACAAGCCTCAGCACCCACGCGGAGTTTATTGAGGGGAGAGAAGGAAGATAGCTGGTGGCCAACTGAAAGCAGAGAGAGAGAGAGAGAGAGAGAGAGAGAGAGAGAGAGAGAGAGAGAGAGTAGGAGAGCAAGAGAGCAAAGAAAAAGAGCAAGAGAGAGGTGCACTTGGTGTGCTTGCTTTAAAAGGGGGGCTTGCGCATGCATAACTGGCCCCCTGCGCAGCCAGGTAAAGCCTGACATAGTGATGACATTGCCATGGGTGTCCCACCCATCATCAGAGGCAGAGTCAGGAGACTGCAGGCTCAACATTCCCACCTCTTATTGTTATTAAAAAGGTGGGGTTGGGTGTGGCAGGTTAGGAAATAAGGACGTTGAGTTCTCAAAAGACTGCTTCCTGCTGACTTGGGGCATTGATCGTCTTTTGGGGGATCTGAGAAAGCTGGGGTACTGCCACGTCCTGGTAGCTGGTTGTTTCATCGCAGTCCTGACTGTATGGAACACTGGCGTCTCTCTGAGACATGGTGAGGTGTTAGCAGAGCAGAGGACAAGGTTAGGTTTTTCTTTTTAGGTGTTAGTACTTAATAGGAGAAATGTAAGGTGGGGGAGGAGTTCCCAAGGGGGTCCCAGGACAAGGGAAGGAAGTCCCGAGGCCCGGAAGAAGTTGAGTAATATTTATTTGGAGTGAATCTGACCTGTTTAAATGGATCCATTTCAGCTCCTTGGAACCTAAAGAATCCTTTGGGTTTGTGAAGCATAAATATTAAGACACATTAGCAGCATACTCATGTTAGAAATGGTTTGGCTGAATTAACAAATACAACTAACAGATTTTTAGCACAATGAAAAACACCTTAATTTTGAGCTAATAGTTATAGTTATGATCGTATAGTGGCATAGTATGGTGTTTAGTACTCTGTCAGAATTGGATTAGTAGCTCATTAAACTTTATTGATTAATGTTAAGACTATAAACAGTAGCAACCTTAAAATATCCATTTCTGAAATATGTTTTGTAACAATTGGAACCTTGGCTGCTGCTTTAAGCTGACAAAACTACCAGTCGTCAAAAGCATCAGAGTTCTTGAGAAGGATAAAATTTTACCTGAATGATTAGAGAGTAACAGAGACTCACTAGCTGGCAACATGGACAGCCACCCCCAGGTCCTCCACAGTTGTTGATGTTAGAGGCTTTAAGGACATCTGCCTTCTGCTGATGGCACACGACCTGTGGATTAGGAGCTTTTGGAAGACTTACCTACCATTGGCCCAAGCAACGTGGAGAAAGTCGATCCCACTGCCCTTTTGTCCATGGTCCTTAGAGCCCTTTGCAGCAGTTGAGATGAAAGGCAGGATTTCTCAGTGGCTGGCGTTGCCACTTTTGTGGGTGGAGCTTCTTCAGTGTCCATCAATCTTCTTGGAGGAAATGGGTGGTGCCAGCAGCTGGCCTGTCTCTCTGTTATAAAAGCTTTTTAATGAAATATTTTAAATGCCATATTCTCTAGATCTCTGAGCATTTGAGGACTGTCTGTTTAGTATACCTTAGTATACAAAATTTGTCTTTAGTTAGTTGCCTTAAGCATCGAGGTGACTAGGTAAGGCTTTATCCCTGTAATTAATCTGTCTGGAAAACTGGATCCAAGCTGAGAGGCTGTGGAGAGATGTTATACTCAGAGCCCTCCAGTCTGATTCTAACTGATTTTAACTTAGTAGGTTAACATACATTTGTAAAGGACAAATAGGTAGAGAAAACCTCCCTTTGATAAATAGAGTCTTAACCTTTATAAACAGCTTACAAGAAGGACTGGGTGGCATAAATATTTTATTAGTTTGAAATAGACACTCATAACCTTAAATGTTTACCACCATTTAAAGACACATAATAATTTAGAAATATTTGACTTAGTACAGTTGAATTTAAGTTGTATAGAGTTAGCTTATTTTTATATAAAGTTAAATTTAAATCACATGTACAGATATAACATAATCAGTAAAAAAGAAATTAGAGACAAAGAATGAAAGGCAAAAGGTAAATGAGTTACAGGTTCTGTTGGTGGCAGAAGCTGGCTAGACTGTCCCTCTGCCCAGGTGTCTGGTGTAGCAGATTAAAGAACCACGGGGTGGGGGGGGGAGGTAGGCTAGGCCACATGGTCAAAATGGTGGCTTCCATAAACACATTCTTAACAGCTGGCAGAAATTACAAAGTTGTGAGAAACTCTCAGAGTATCTTGAGCATATGCTGCCTCAGCCCAGCCCACTGCCCTGAAACAGGCTGCAGCTGTGGCGGGCAGGAGAGTTTTAGAGTGGCAGGAAGAGAACAGAAACAAGTTTAGGGAAAGAGATTGTTTAGCAGAGAGGTAGAAAAACTCCTTCCATCTACCTGTTCGCTGGCAGTAATTAGATAGATCCCGTAAGATATTGGGATCTAGAAAGCCATTACGCAGCCAATTTTAATTATTTTTTAGGGGATATCTAGGCCACTTTTCAGTACAAAGGTAAATAAGTCTGGGTGCCTTAACAAGTGGCATTAAGTGAAAGGGTTTTAGATTTTCTATTAGGCACCCCAGTAGAGTGGTGGGAGGTATTTCCTTGGTCGGTTTATTCCCCATGGGTGGAGTGAGAAATGATCAATCAGTCTTGGAAGTCGTCAGTTCAAGAGTGTGGCCACAGGATAAGCAGAGAATGGCAGAGTGTTATTGAAGCTGTTCAGCCCGAAAATGTTGCCAGGGCCAACAGAGGCCTGAGGACACAGCAGTCCGAGAGGCTTGAAGCCAAAATCAGATATATTGCCTGGGGCAATATGTCTTCCACCCTTGAGGAATGTACCCAGCCCTAAGGAAATGGGTTGAAATTTTTTTTTTTTTTAAGGGTACCTTACCTAATTGAAGTTGGTGTGGGATGGTATTTCCAGCGAATGGGTGGATGGAAGTGGGCCTCTGGTTCAGAATCAGGGTCCCCAAGTGACTCTGGCTAGCTGTCCACCATCAGACGGCCTCCAAGTCCTTGAGGAGAGCCTGATCGGTTTTCGGCACCAATGTTGTTTTTTTGCTCTTTTGCTGCAGCTATTGCCTAAGAAACACAAACACGAGACTGATAACTGAGCAGCAACTGTGCACTCATAGCTGTATCGCAAACATGATGCAAAGAGAATTATGGCTGGGAATAGATTAGGCCTTAGAAAAATCATGGCCTATCTCCAGTGACACACATCTTCTGGGAAGCCTCTTTATGCTTTTCAAATAGTTCCACCAACAGGTAACCAAGCACTCAAATATACTAAACCATGGGGACTTTCTGGTTAAGAACTTGGTTTACTAGTACAGTTTCAAATGGTGCCAAATTTGATGAAATCTACTAAGAAAATAACCTTATAATTACAATATTTCTGTGACTTGCTGTTGTATAAATAATGTTATAGCTTTGCGTTTATTTGATTTATAGATTAAGTATGAATAATTAAGTGAATCCAATATTCTGAATTATTTTCATGAGAAAAGAAATATACTAATCAGTCCAAGAAAGTTCCTTCTTTATTATTTATGCATAATAAAATATTTTGTTCCTGAAGTATGTAGAGATCAAGTAAATTTCAATTCAAATGTCTAATGGCCATAATTCTAACTGTATTATCCAGGCTTATGAGTACTTTTTAAGATAATTTTATTGTTAGAAATGATATGTTTATAGTTTATAGAACTGTAAGTTTTCAGTTAATGCTCAGTGGTCATGCCTGCCTGACTACCTGTCTCTGTGCTCTTGGCCATAGTATGGCATGAATTTTAAGAACTATAACAAAATGGATCTTGTGGGTTTAATCTGTTACTGAATTGAGACATTACTAGATTTCACATGGATTGTAATATATAGTGATTTTTATAAAATCATAAAAGTAATGGCTAAAGAAATAAATAAAGATATGATGCAGTATTTGTCATGGTTGTCCTATTAAATCTCCTTTTATAACAGTGAACCCATGGTTTCAATAAACAGAGGTGGTTGTGTGTGTGTGTGTGTGTGTGTGTGTGTGTGTGTGTGTGTGAGAGAGAGAGAGAGAGAGAGATTGTAAACCTGCATAGGATTAGAAAATCTTTGCAAGCTATGTATCTGAAATAGGATCAATATCTATAGCAAATAAAGAACTCATAAACTAAGCCACCCACAAAAAATAAAGACAACAAATGCAAACAACCCAATCAATAAACAGACTAATGAAATATACAACCAATCTCAAAAGTAAAGTACAAATAGACATTAAATATTTTTCCTAAAGTTTAACATTCTCAGCCATGAGAGATGTCAAAATTAAATTACACTGAGATTACATTTCATCCCAATCAAAATGGCCATTATTAAAGAAACAGCAGGTCTGGAAAGATGACTCAAAGGCACTGGCTGCTCGTCCTAAGGACCTATGATCAATCCTTAGCATCCACATGGTAGCTTTCAATCATTAGTACCTCTAGTTCCATGGTATCAGTTGTACCCATCTAGTTTTGTAGGCACCAGACATACACATGGTTCACAAACAGACGTGCAATCCAAACATCCACATACATAAAAATAATTTTTAAAAAAAATTTAAAAACTAGGAAAACAAGTAGGCTAACGGAAAACATTTTTCTTTTCCTCTGCTGCTCCAGTCCCATCTCCCAGTCTCAAACCCAGCTCTACAAGCAGAACTTCTGCTGTGGCATCTGCTTACTCTCTACCCCATGCCCAATGGACTAAGCAGATCTAAGTATAATAACCTGCTTTTTTTTCCTCAAGAGTCATTCAGACCTTGTCTCCTATCCCAACCTTTCTCTGAAGCGTCAGATCCCAATACCTAGAAATAAATCTACCCCCAGTGCTTACACCTATCCATGTCCTAGAAGAATTCCATATAAAAAACACACAGCTACCACACTTTCCTAAAAAAAGAAAGGGCAAAACACCCATAGAAGAAAGACAAGATCAGTTATCATCACCCAGCATTATAATTTCCCCAAACTTGATTCCTAGACATCAGCACTGAAAGACAACAACAGTAGGAAAGTATGTCTACACTACAGCCCAGCAACCCTACCACAGCAGGTCATGAGTATTACTACATATCTGAGGCACAAGACAATGATCTTAAAATAGCCTTTTTGAATAGAGGGCCTTAAAAGGGAAATCAAGAAATTCTTTTTTAAAAATCTATGAAAACACAAAGACTGGCAGGAAGTGAACAAAACAATCAAAAACCTGAAAGTGAAAGTAGAATCAATAGGGAAAATCAAAACTGAGGAGGAGAAAGGAAAACTAGAAAAGGAATCTTATAGCAAACCTCACAAACAGCATCCAAGGGATGCAAAGACAATCCACAGGCATTGAGTTGAAGACATAATAGAAGAAAAGGATACCTTGGTCAAAGAGAACATTAAACATGAAATAATACAGACACACATACACACACACACATACACAATAAATTTTAAAAAATTCCAGGAAATTTGGGACACAATGAAAAGACCAAATCTAAGAATAATAGGACTAGAGAAAGGAAAAGAATGTAACTTTAGAGGTACAGAAAATATTTTCAACTAAATCATAAAGGAAATTTTTTCTAGCTTAAAAAAAGAAGATGCCACCAGGCAGTGGTAGAGCACATGTTTAATCCCAGCACTCGGGAGGCAGAGGCAGGTGCGTCTCTGTGAGTTTGAGGATAGCCCGGCTACAAGAGCTAGTTCCAGACAGCTTCCAAAGCCACAGAGAAACCCAAAAAAAAAAAAAAAAAAAAAAAAAACCCAAAACAAAAACAAAAAACAAAATGAAAAGAAAGAAAACAAAAAACAAAGAAGATGCCAACTGGATGGCAACATAGAAGAATGCAAATAGATCCATATCTATTGCCCTGCAAAAAACTCAAGTCCAAGTAGATCAAAGACTCAAACATAAATCCAGTTACACTGAAGCTGATAAGAGAGAAAGTGGGAGGTAGCTTTGAACACATTGGTTCAGGGTGCACTGGTAGAGAATTCTTCCTGAATACAACACATGTAGATCAGACACTAACATAGACAATTAACAAGGGGGAACCTCCTAAAACTGAAAAGCTTCTGTAAGGCAAAGAACAACATCAATAAAACAAAATGGCAGCCTATAGAATGGGAAAAGATCTTCACCAACCCCACATCTGACAGAGGACTGCAATCAAAAAAATATATAAAGACCTCAAGAAACTAGACATCAAAATGCCAAATAATCCAATTTAAAAAAAAAATGGGCTATAGATTCAAACAGAGAATTCTCAATAGAAGAGTCTCAAATGGCTAATATACACTTAAGGAAATGCTTAACATCCTTAATTAACAAGAAAATGAAAATCACAATGTCTCTGAGCTACTATCTTATACCTGTTAAAATGGCTAAAATCAAAAACACCAATGTGAGACTGTGTTAGAGAGGATGTAGAGTAAGGAGAACACTCCTCTACTGCTGGTGGAAGTACAAATTTGTAAAGCCACTTTGGAAATCGGTATGGTGGCTTTTCAGAAAATTGGTCATCCATATACCTCAAGACCCAGCGATACCACTTTGGGGCCTATACCCAAAAGATACTCAATCATACCACAAGGACACTTGCTCCAGTATGTTCATAGTAGCATTATTCTTAACAATCAGAACCTAGAAACAATGTAGATGCCCCTTGAATGAAGAATGAATAAAGAAAATGTGGTATATCTACACAATGGAGTATTAGTGGAAATAAATGTCATTATGAAATTTGAAGGCAAATGGATGAAACTAGAAAAAAATCATCCTGAGTGAGGTAACCCAAAACCAGAAAGATACAATATGTACTCACTTATAAGTGAATACTAGATGTAAAGCAAAATATAGTTAGGGTACAATCCACATCCTGAGAAAAGCTAGGTAACAAGGAGGACCCTAAGAGGGACATATGGATCTTCCTGGGAAGAGGAAATAGATGTAATCTCCTGAGAAAACTAAGGACAGGGGGTAGAAGGGAGGGGATGAGTGATAAGAACATGAGGAATTGGGATGGTTGAGTTGGGGGTTAGATATCTTGATAGAAGGGGACATTATGGGGGTAGTGGGAATCTGGTGCCAGAGAAACTCCCAGGAGCCCTCAAAGATGGTCCAAGATACGACTTCTAGCAGAAGTGGAGAGGATGCCTGAACTGGCCTTCCCTTGTAATCAAATTGGTGACTGCCCTAATTGTAATCATAGAGCCTTCATCTAGTAACTGATAGAAGCAGATACCTAGATCCACAGCCAAGCCCTGGGGTGAACTTCAGGAACTCACTTGAAGAGAGGGAGGAGGGATTATATGAGTAAGGGACATCAAGATTATGACATAGGAAACCCACAGAGACAGGTGACCTGAGCTTAAGGACTCTGAACCTACAGCTAGGGAGCTGGCATGGGATGACTAAGGCCCTCTACATTTGGATAACAGTTGTGTAGTTTGGTCTGTCTGTGGGGCCCCTAGCAGTGGGACCAGAACCTGCCCCTGAAGCATGAGCTGGCTCTTTGAAACCTATTCTTGTGGTGGGATACCTTGCAAGCAGCAGGAACTTGGTTCTGCCTCAACTTGATAGGCCATGCTTTGTTGACTCCCATGGGAAGCCTTACCCCTTCTAAATAGAGATGGAGGAGGAGTGGGTGGGTGGGGGATAGTAGGAAGATGGGAGTAGGGAACAGAAGGAGAGGAGGGAGAGGAGACTATGTAAAATGAATTGATAAATAATTTAAAAAAAAAAAAGAGAGAGATGCCTATCAAGATGTAAGTATACAGAACACCAAATAGACTGGACCAGAAAAGAAAGTCTTATCAGAACATAACAATCAAAACATAAAACACATATAACAGCAACATAATAATGTTAAAAGCTCCAAGGGAAAAAGACGTTGTAATTCTTAACATCTATGCATCAAACACAAAGGCACACACGATGTTTAAAGAAACACTACTGTAGCTTACATCACATCTTGACTCTCACACTGATGGTGTGGAGTATTCCTTTATACTATGTGAAGATATATCATTGTGATTTGGTTAAAACAAAGCTAAATAGCTAATAACAAGGCAGGATTTCCAGGCACAGAGGACTCCAGGAAGAGGAAAGTTAGAGTCACCAGTAGATGTTGAAAAAGCAGCATGGGAAGTACATAGATGAGGTAAACAAGCCTTGAGAGAGTACACAGATGAATAAAAATGGGTTAATTTAAGATGTAAAGAGCTAGTCAGTAACAAGCCTAAGCTATCTGCTGATCTTTTATAATTAATAAGATGTCTCCATGTGGTTATTTGGGAGCTGGCTAGTAGAACTGAAAAATCTGCCTACACACTGACAGTAAGAAATTAACACCTTACTCTTGCCAACAGAAGTTATCCAGACAAAAACTTGTTGGGGACCATCACCATCCTCACTAACTCAGGTCTCAGAGTTTAAAATTACTGCCTCTTAAGAAACATGCAGAATGTTTAGCAGAGCATTCCCAGATACAGGCTTGTGGTTTTACAACCAGTTAAAGAATAGCTCAGGATATTCTACCTGTTGTAGCTTTACAACCAGTTAAAGAATAGGTCAGAGTTTTCTTTCTGTTGTAGCTTTACAGCCAGTTAAAGAATAGGTCAGGGTTTTCTTCCTGTTGTAGCTTTACAGCCAGTTAAAGAACAGCTCATAATATTCCTCCTGTTACAGTTTTATAGACAGTTAAAGATTAGTTCAGGGCTTTCCTTCTACTGACCCTTTCATCCTGCTCACATGCAAATCCTGCTCACATCCTGCCTATGGCCCTCTATAAGCCTCCCCTGAGAAAATGAAATTTTTCAGCTTGATCAGAATACTGTCTTGTTGCTGTTCTTCCTATCCCTTGTTCTTCATTCCCTCCTAGGTGTTTCCAGGCTCATTGTTGACTGATCTGTGGGTCAGGGCAAAAACTAAATGGAGGAAAGCTGAAGCTGACTGATGTTATAAACTACATAGACCTAACAAATATACATGACATTTCACCCAAACACAAAAGAATATAACTTCTTCTCAGTACCATATAGAACTTTCTCTAAAGCCCACCACGTACTCAGACACATGAAAATTTTCAGCAAATATGTATTTTTAAAAAATGAAATAAAAATCTGTGTCCTATCTGACTACCACAAATTAAAATGCTATCTTCATTTTATATATCAATAACAAACAGGAACAAAAAGCTTACAAATTCATGGAAACTGAACAACTCAGTACTGAATGTAAAATAAGACAAGTCAGAAATTAAGGAAGAAATTAAAGACTTTTTATAATTGAATCAAACTAACTACAAACATACTCAAACTCATGAGACACAATGAAGAAGGTCCTACCAGTCAAGTTTATAGCACTAAGTGCCTACAAAGAGATCTCATAAAGCAACTTAACAGCACACCTGAATGTCTAGAACAAAAGGAAACAATCACAGCCCAAAAAAGTAGATATAAAGAAATCGTCAAACTCACAGATGAAATTAATAAAGTAGAAACTACAACAAGAAAACATAAAGTCAATGAAAGAGTTGATTATTTGAGAAAAATCAATATTAGAAAATCTTTATACAAATTCACTAAAAAGATAGAGGAAATATCCAAACTGACAAATCAGCAATGAAATGGGGAACATAACACAAGACAATAATGAAATCCAGGGAATCATAAGTAAATACTTTAAAAACGTATACTCCACAGAATTGTTAAATCTAAAAGAAGTGAATAATCTTCTTGATACATACCATGTACTAAAGTTAAGTCAAGATCAAATAAGCAATTTAAACATACACATAGCCCTCAGTGAAATAAAAGAAAAAATTAAAAGTGACTAAACAAAGAAAAGCCTAGGGCCATTGGTTTTAGTGCAGAATTCTTCCAGACTTCCGAAGAAGAGTTAATGCCAATATTCCTCAAATTATTTCACAAAATAGAAACAGACAGAACATTTTCCATTTTTTTTTAACTTGGCCCATAGTTTCCTTGATATCTAATCCACATAAAGACTGAAAAAATAAAAAAAGAACATCTACAATAATCAAGAAAGCTTTATCCCAGAGTTGTTTTAATATATGTAAATCAACAGATATAACCCTTTATACAAAGAAACTCAAAGATACAAACTACATGATCATCTCATTAGAGCAGGAAAGGCCTTTGATGAAATCCCACATGCCTTCATGATAAAAGTTCTGGAGAGAATAGGGATACAAGGGACATATATTAATGTTACAAAGGCAGTTTACTGCAAGCCTATAGCCAATGTCAACTTAAGTGGAGAGAAACTGAAATCAATTCTGTAAGGATTCAGGTATTATTCTGGCCTGGCCCTGTCACCTGGCAGAATGCACTCAGGCAGTACCATGGTCAGCCTAGTGTTCCATGACTGTGTAGTTTGAACCAAGGTGCAAAGGACCCTTTAAAAGACAGACCCCGCCCACTTACACTCTCCTTTCCAGCTCTCTTTCTTTCTGTTCCCCTGAGGCAGACAGGACTTTTCCTGTCTCCCTCTTCTCTTCTGTCCTCTCTCTGTGTATCTTTACGTCTTTTCTCTTTCCTTCCTTCACCAAATCTTCTTCTCCAAGAGTATTGATACCCTAGGTCACTAAAGGAAGTCTCTGCTTCTATGCTCTACTCCCAATTATTCAGGAAGATTTGCAGAGAACTATAATGTGAATCTGGTGTAAAATTAGTTTATGTTGATAGAAACATCAGTGTGCCAACACAAAAACAATTATGCAAAATAAGGAACAAGTATTTAATTTCAGCAGACCTTGGTGTGTCTAGCAAAAACTTCTAGATTACATCAATAAGTTTTCTGTACAAAGGTCTTTCCTATCTCCAGCTCACTATTCAAAACCTTCCTCTGCCAATTCCTATAAATTAACAGAATAGAGCCTATGTTAATTATTTAGATGAATAGTAAAAGACATTTTCAGGATCCATTTTTACTCTCAAATAAGCAATAAGAGGATCACCATTGTTCCTATAGTTCTCTTTTTAAAATCATAGTAACTATAATTATGGGTTTATTTGTATCTAAAAAGCTTCTAAAATGTTGGTGATAAGACAAAAATACATGAAGAAGAGAAATGTTCTCTTGAAAATATGGTATTGATTTACTCACATGAACTGAGTCATTTCAACCATGCCAGCTGATGAGTAAGAAGGGAGAAGGCTAAAGGAATCTGAAGGGTGTGAACAACAAACACAGAGAGCAAATGTTTAGCATTATGCAAATGTCCACTGGGTAAAACATGTCAGATAAATTCTTGTTCTAATAAAATGATATTTAGATAAAAATTGCTATTGCATGAAAAATAATCAATTGAAGGACTTAAATTTAAGTATCAGAAATGTGAAACACTTTAGCAACTGTTGAGAAATATACAAAAGTTATTTGTGGAAACACAGTGGATTATGCAAATCCAACCAAAACTTTTCATAGACATCACTTTTCCACAAAACCATTAAATTATGACTCAAAGTTGCTGAAAATGTCATTGTATCTATTTGAACACTTCATGGTAGCCAGATGTTTATAAAAGTGGACAATATGTATCCCTGCTGATGGTGTTGAATGATATAAGCCAGGGCTTCTCAATCTGCTTGTGCAATAACCCAGGATGTCCAAAATTAGTTCAAGAGTATCAGGAAAATCCCATGATTCCATTCTTCCAAAAGGCTTCTCAAAATAAAGTTGATCTTTATTTATTTAAAAAAGCATAATTATCCAGAAAACAAGATATCTAGAAGGGTACCATGAAATAAGTGCAAACTCAAAAAGTTTAAGAATCATCACCACTTTAGGCAATAGATATAACCACTGAATGGGAAACTTTCTCATTGCTAAAATATTAGCACTCTGGAAATAAATACTTCAGCATATTAGTTTCTTTTCTCACTGCTATAATGGAATACCTGACTAGAAGCAATTGAATGAGAGATAATTTTTTGTCTTTTCACACTTCGAGGAGATATGTTCAACCATGGTGAGAGGTCTTCAACTGTGACAGAAGTGGGAGGACAACTGTCCCATCGGATTCTCAGTCAGAAAGCAGAGTATGGACAAAAAAGTAGGGTCAGTGCAAAAACCTCAAATCCTAGGCCAGTGTGGTGACTGAGAGGGTGAAAATACTCATCATAGAGACCCATGGTTAGAATATTTTCCCCTGGGATTTCTATAATGAAATGAGAGAGCCAGCTCTCACAGCTTGCTTCCTGACCCTCACACACACACACCACATCATGTTCACGCCTGCTCACATATATACACCCACAGAAATTAACTAAATAACAACAATTATTTAGAAAAACAAAACCTCTGAGGTTCAAGTCCTGTCTGCAATGGCTCAGTTAACCCTCAAAGTCCACCTAAATAGGAATAACATCTGTTGAGCAAACATTCAAATACAGGAAAATATGTGGACATTTCATTCAATCCTTAGCATTTTGACCTTGGCCACCATCGGCTCATAGCTATCTCATGCTGCAAAATGAATTTGTTCCAACTTTTAAATTCCCCATTGTGTTTAAGAATCCAATACTATTGAAGATCCCAGAGTCTCCTCTAAGACTCAGGAAACTCTCTTAACTCTGAGCTTCTGTTTTATTTATTTATTTTTTTAAAGTTACATACTTCCAACATATGATGACAAAGTAAGCATTCCCATTGCCTAAAGTAGCAATGAGGTCATGGTAAGGAATGATCTGATCAAAGCAAGCCTGAAACTAGCAGGCAAACGCCAAATTTATAGTTCCATGTCTGGCATCTGGAGTTTGTGATGAAATCATCTGGGTTCCATACAGCTTAGACAGTCCTGCCTCTGCAGTACTGCTGTCTACTGCACAGGAAGCCCCTCCCTCTAGCTGTCTCATGCCATCCCTTCAGCTTTCTTTGGCAAGCATTCCCTGGTTCTGGTAAAATCCTGGAATCTCCATTGAAACAGCTTCATTTTCCCAGCATCAGACAGCAACCTCTCAGGGCTGCCTCACTGGGTGGGATTCAAATACTGTCGTGCGCTGCCTGGCCTTAGCCCCTCTGTGGAATGGCAATACAAGACTCTTTGACCCCTTCATTCTTTCGTCTTTCATGACTGCAAAACCAGTAGCGCATGGTTGATGATGCACATCTCTGCTGCCAGATCAGATGAAATCTGGCCCTTTGGACAAGAGTTGAACTCACTTATGAGGGTTCATCCTGAGGGAACATTTCACTAAGTTCTTTAGAGACTTCACGGTGTGGTACCTCCCAAGGAATTCTTATTTTCACACTGCAGCTTATGGTAGGAGAGGGCTTGCCCGCAGATCTTCTTTCTTATTATTTTGTCAGTAGTGAGCAGCAGACCTCTATTTAATAACTGCATCCTCTTTTTTTTCTTCACAATATCTATTTTATTTTTATTATTCTTAAACATTAACTTAGAAAGTAGTAGGTTTCCAGGTAGGGCTTTCACATTGACTTTCTTTCAGTTCATTCTTCTGCTCTGCTATTACTCTCTTGTCTCTTTGCACACTGTAATCTTTGCCCCTTGCACTTTGCTGAATCACCCTTTCACCCTTTTCCCCTAGAGTCTTTTTCCAGCCCTGTATTTACTCTCCTAGACACACATACGTAACAATTAGAGGCTAACATCAGCACATAAGAGAGATATATGGTATTTGTATTTCTGAACCTAAGTTAAAATGCCTAAAATGATGTTTTCCATTTCCACTCACTTGCTAGAGACACCATGGAATAATGTCCTTCCTGAGATAGGAGAAGATATTTGCAGATACACACTTAGCCAGCAATGATGGCTATTTTAATTTTATATAATCAATCTAGTAAATGGTGTATCATACCAGACTGCTCAGAATTACAGCATTCACAATCATTTCAATTGGCTGGCAGATAATCTTTGAGGACAGTGAATTTATTCTTTGCTGAATTTTGTGTCTTTCATGTTTCTCAAAGATCGAAGTAGTGAAGGCTCAAGACCCAGCTTAAACCCATTGGGAAATGACAGACACATTAAGAGACAGAACCTAATAGAAAGCTTTGATAATTGGTCAAATGCTTGTCAGAGGGACTGAACGTGTCTCCTCTTCTTCCTTTTTACTTCCTGGCTGTGAACTGCATAGCTACTCTGCACAATGCTACCTCATCACAGCCTATGAAGTATTAAGACAGCCAGCCATTGGCTGACACCTTCAAAACTTCAAGCAAAAACAAACCAAACAGAAGATTTTCTCAGATACTTGTTACAATGCGGTTATCTGGTTACACATCTCCTTTTGTAGTCCAGGACAAAGAGTCAGCTGCCTAAGGGTGCATAGTTCATACATGGAGCTGAATGGCAATCAGGGTGTGACCTCTTCCTCCCACATGACCCTGCCTGTGTTTTCTACAATCTCAATTAACACTAGCCAGAATAAAATCAGAAAACACTAAGAAGACATGTTATCCAAATGTATCTTTTTTTAGTGTCAACAAGTGGTGAAGTACATCTTTAGGATATTTTCTCCTAGTCTAATTATTTCCGGTACAGAAATGCAATATTGTCTTTAGGTCTTTGCCCCTATTTTAATTTAACATTTATTGCACAATGTGACCCTGGATGCTTTTAAGAAATTTAATTTCAAAATTAGTCATCTATTTCCATTTTGTTACTGTTCTATTCTTCAAATGTATCCAGTTATCATTCAATCTCATAATTCCCACTCTTAACATCTGGATAAATGCATAGAGTGTGTATGCCAAAAAGCAGTGACACTTGGAAAAATCCTGTTGGCATGCCTTAAAGTTTTCCATTTCCTTAAAATTAGACTTTTCTTCTCTAGTAAGAAGAAATGAAAACAAGTGAGATTTACTATTCAAAAGTACACTTGCTATTTCCATGTTAATTTCTCCTAACATATCTCTAACCTCTAGGGTTTGTGAAATAAATATCATAACCATAATGAATGATAAGTATTGTGTGTTTTTTAATATGGTATACAAAAGAATGATTTCTTAAAATTTTTCAATTTTTTTTCTGTGCTCTTTTCCTGGTGATTTTAAGCCTACAAAAACATACATTAAAATACAGGCAGAGAAAGCTAAGTATAGTCTTTCTTGTAGGTGGCCAAAACAAACTCTTGCTAAAAAAGCATATTCATAAAGTGAATCGGTGTTGCTCCTAAAGCTTTACAGTTTGTTGACATGCCAAAACTTTAGAAAGTCATTTGCATATTTTAGACTTAGTAAATTAAGTGATAATATGACATCAGTGCTGAAAAAAACAAGAGTAAAAGCAAATACTAAATTTTCATACTTTCCCTTTGTTTACTTTATATAAAACATATAAAGTAACTTTTTTGTGCCTTTTTTCTTTCTTTTTTTTATTACTATTTTTTCTTATTTTACATGTCGATCTGAACAAATCCGGAAAGACTACAGAATTAATATGCTACTTTTACACTACAATTTTCTAGTAACATCCATAATTGAATTGCAAGGGTATACTTCTGAAAAAACATTTTGTAATACAAAATACTAATACTAAGGTCTTTAGTTAATTGTGCAGCTTCCAGGTTTTCAATAAAATATCATACATTATAGAGATTTAAAATGTGATGAAATTTGTACTCAAAGAGAAAGCCATGATTTTAAACTAAATTTTATTTATGTAATTTATGTATATGTGTTTTGACTGCATGTATGTTTGTGCATGATGTCTGGTACCCACGGAAGACAGAAGAAGGTATTCAATTCCCTGGATCTAGAAATACAGACAAGTGTTAGCAACTGTGTGGGGAATGGAAATCAAGGCTGGGTCCTCTGAAAGAACATTCAGTGCTCCTGACCACTAAGCCCCTCTATTGTTTTCTTATATTTCTATTCCCATCAAAAGATAATCATTTACTTTTAATTACCAATATGCTCAATTGGTACTAAAGATTTAACAATCATTAGACAAAATAGCATTTCAATTTTTACATGTTCAAAAACAATCTGTTTACAATGTAGCTTGTATTAAATGATTGATAGAAAAACTACAAATAAAAAGAAAATCCCATTCATAGGTACTACATTTGCATTTGTATTATTTCCATATCTCCTTAATTAACTGTGTCAATCTGAGGTTTTTGGGTTTTTTTTTTTTACATTTTTTAAATTTAAATTTGAAACAAGCTTGTTTTACATGACAACCAGTTACCCCACTGTCCCCTCCCATACCCACCCTGTGCCCCAACAAACCCCCATCCCATGCCCTTTCTGCTCCCCAGGGAGCAAACTTCCATGGGGAGTCTTCAAAGTTTGCCATATCATTTAGAGCAGAGCCTAGGGCCTCCCCCATGTGTCTAGGCTGAGGGAGTATCCTTCTATGTGGAATGGGCTCCCAAAGTCCATTTGTATACTGGGGATAAATACTGATCTATTACCAGAGGTCCATAGACTACCCAGTCCTCCTAACAAACACCCAGGTTCAGGGAGTCTGGGTCAGTCTTATGCTGGTTTCCTAGCTGTCAGACTGGAGTCCATGAGCTCCCCCTTTATCAGGGAAAGGCATTTAAGTTAGCCGCTCCACTATTCCCTAGATTGTTAGTTGGGGTCATCCTTGTAGATCTCTGGACATTTCCTTAGTGCCAAATTTCACTTCAAACCTATAATGGCTCTCTCTATCATGGTATCTCTTTACTTGCTCTCCTCTATTCTTTCCCTGACTGAACATAACACCAGTAGCACAGATACTGAGATCAACAATTAATAAACGAGACATCCTGAAATTGAAAAGCTTCTGTAAAGTGAAAGACAAAGTCTACAAGGCAAAACAGCAGCCCACAGAATGGGAAAAGGTATTCACCAACCCCACATCTGACAGAGGGCTGATCTCCAAAATATACAAAGAACTCAAGAAGCTAGTTACCAAAACCAAATAATCCAATTAAAAAGTGTGGTACAGAACTAAATAGAGAATTCCCAATAGAGGAATCTTAAATGGCTGAAAGACACTTAAGAAAGTGCTCAACTTCCTTAGCTATCAGGGAAATTCAAATCAAAACAACTCTGAGATACCTTCTTAGTTCTGTCAGTATGGCTAAAATCAAAAGCACCAATGACAGTTTATGCTGGAGAGGATGTGGAGAAACGGGTACACTCTTCCATTGCTGGTGGGAGTGCAGACTAATTCAACCACTTTGGAAATCAATATGGTTGTTCCTCAGAAAAATGAGAATGAGTCTACCTCAAGATCCACTAATTCCATTCTTAGTCATATACCCAAGATGCACATTCATACAACAAGGACATCTGTTCAACTATGTTCATAGCACCATTATTTGTAATAGCAAGAACCTGGAAACAACCTAAATGCCCCTCAACTAAAGAATGGATGAAGAAGATGTGGTAATTTAAACAATGGAGTACTACTCAGCAGAAAACAACAACAACCATAACAACAACAAACCCAAAAAACAAAAAACAAAAACAAACAAAAAAAAAACCAATGGAATCTTGGATTTCACAGACAAATGGATGGAACTAGTAGAAACCATCCTGAGTGAAGTAACCCAATCACAGAAATTCAAACACAATATGTATTCACTCATATATGGTTTTTAGGCAGAGAGCAAAGGATTGCCAGCCTACAATTCACAGTGCCAGAAATGGTAGGAAACAAGAGTGACATACATGGACCCCTGGAGAAGGGGAAAGGGACAAGATCTCCCAAGAAAATTAGGAGCATGGGGGAAGGGGAGAGGGAGTTAGGAGGAAGAAAGGAGATGTAGGTATGAGGGAGCAATCTAAGATTTTTATCTGCTATCATATTTATTTCCTTGAATTATTTAAAATTTTCATTTGAAAACTCGCTGTTTTAAATAATCCATTTTTTTGATTATCTGGAAAATTATTTGTTTGTATTTTTAAAAGTTTTTGATAGTACTTGGAGTAGTCCAAGTTAGTTTTTGTCTTTTGTTTGTTTGTTTGTTTTGGGATTTTTAAAGATGTTATCTGGGTTTTTTTTCCCCAAAAAGCTAAGTGAATTTTTGGAAAGTCTGTATACATTGTGCATACAACTAAATACTCTTTGTATTATCTATCTATCTATCTATCTATCTATCTATCTATCTATCTATCTATTTATTTATTTGTCTTTTTTGAGATATGGTTTCTCTGTGTAGCCATTTGGCTGTCCTGGAACTAGCTCTGCAGAGCAGGTTGGCCTCAAACTCACAGAAGTCTGCTTTCCTCTGCCTCCCAAGCGCTGGGATTAAAGGCATGTGCCACCACTGTCTGTCTTTTGCATTTTTAATATATCATTTTCCTCAATATTTAATTATTATCCTTAGGTTTTGGCACTTTGAGTATTTTTGTTTAGGTAATTTATGAATTTATAATATTGGCCTACTAATTTGAATTTCTTTATTGTGTAGCTTTATGTCTTTCATCTCTTTTGGAAAAGTCTCAGATATGAACTTATAATATTTACCTCACTGTTTCTATTTCTTCTTCTTTTGTGATTATTATACATATGCTAAAATGATTGACACTCTTCCCAGATCTTGTATGTGCTCAGCTCCTCCCCATCTCATTTGTCCTTTATAATTCTAGTGTGGTTAATATTAATTGATTTGTATGTTTAATGGCTCTCCTTTCTTTGTCAATGTAGGTTTGCTGTCTTAGTTAAAAACTTTGTTCTATCTAGCATTTCCATTTTATTCTTTCTTGAAATTTTCTTCATTCTGATAAAATTTAAAATATTTTCTTATAACATGTTTTCCATGTCAAAAAAAAATGCTAGCACATTAATGACAATTAGTTTACATTCTTTGATAACCTCAATATCTGAGTTACATATAGGCCTAATTTAGTTACTTCTATGGTATCTTGATAGTATATTATTTTTCTTACATACTTGTTACATGATTGTTGAGTACTGAAGATCTTGAATAATTAAGCTTGGCATGCATTGTTCATATCCAGAAAAGATATCTCCATTTTATAGCAGATGCTTAATGTAACAGATTGAGTTAATCTAGCTGGTATTGAGAAGGGGCATATTATTAAAGTGATTTCAGGCTAACATTTGCTTCAGACCTCTCTAGTTCTTCCTTATGCTAGTGAATTTTTTCATTAGCTTTTACCACTTTTAGTTCTGGACTTCTCTATCAACTTGCTCATCAGAAAAGACCATTCTTCCCTAGTGAGATGATTTTACTTTCCACACATCAGTTAATCATCTGCTAGTCTATCAAGGGACTGAAGGACATTTTCTCATGCTTTGTTTAACATCAGTCTGGGCAAGCCCTATATGTGTAGTTTCGGTGGATTTCTTGGTGGCTCTGCAATTCTATTAATGGTTAAAGACCTTAATGTCCTCCTGACTTTCCCCTTTTATGAAGGCTGTTTCCTTTCTTCTGTCATTTCCCAAGGTAGAATGAATTTCCACATATTCTCTAATGCCATCAATGTTGCTTTCCATCCTACTTCAAAATAGTTTTGCTTTTTCTCTCCCTCTCTTTTTCTCCCTGTCTATCCCTCCCTCCCTCCATCTCTTTGTTTTCCTTAATTTTTTTTTTTATGGTGCTAGGAATTAATCCAGAGCCTTTTTTTTTTTTTTTTTTTTTTTGGCTGGGCATGTCTTCTATCACAGACTCATGTAACCAGCCTCTCAAGGCTATTTTTAGCAGTGTACACAGGAGAGCTAATTCCAAAAGATCTTGTTGCTTTTCTCACAAGATGTTGAACTCTCCATGAAGAAAGAAAATATCCTTGATAACCAGCCTGGTATAAATCTTTCTCATGAGCATCTTAAAAAATGCTAGAGTCAGCAGAATTCACCTTTGTGAGTGTTTCCGTAAGGAATTTATACATTCATACAAAATAGAAACTCAATAAAACATTTAGTTGCATTTTTCACTGTTTATTTAGTACCCTATGTTCCTTCTTAATATTTGTTCCTTCAAGTGAGTCAGTGTTTACATCCTGTAATTTTTTTTTTTTTGGAAGCCCATATTTCCTCAGACAGATGACTACTTGATTGTTCTGTGGGCTCAATACATTTTGTAACTTTTATACTTCATCCAACTTTTTATCTCTATTAGCTCTTTATCCTATATATAAAACCTTAAAACAGATTTTAAAGATAAAATTTCTGTTGTTATACAATATTATAAATTGGATAGGTCAAAGACTTTGAAATACACTTATCAATGTAAATCCATCTCATTTTGACCTCCCTTAGTGTTGTAGGGTTAAAAAGGGAATAGGGGCAGGAGAGATAGCTCAGCAGTTAAGCACAATGATCATTCTTCAGAGGACCTATGTGCAATTCCCAGCACCCACATGGCTTTTCAAACCTTGCAACTCCAGATCCCAGTGATCTGACCTCTCTTCTTACCTCTGTGGGCACCAGGCACAAATGTGCTCAGACACATAGTAAGTCAAACATTCACAAACATAAAATAATAAATAAAATTCTAAAAATAATAGATCAATAACAGAAAATATCAAGCCATTGAAAAAGTATTGGTGGCCATTTTACATTTAGGATTAACCTTTATAGTCACTCAGTCAGCATGATGCTGATGAGACACATGTGTGATTTTTATTAACAGTAAGAAGATGCATAATGTTTAAATACAATTAAATGCCATTTTAAATTCTAATTTTTTATGAATATAAAATGGGTTTAAGCAATGTTCCACACATTCAAGTAAAATTATTTTATAGCAATAAACTTACTTTAGTTCAATTGTCAACAGCTAATCTAGTTTTCTGTTAAATTTATGAGTTGTCATCATGAATCATAAACTATTTCTTTAGTCAAATGCTAATGTAATTTTAGCCATTTATAGCTGAACCTTAAACAATTCAAGCAAGTTGAATTTCCAAAATATGGATATCTTTATTGTTAAAATGACTTCATTTTCATCTCTGATTGTCACTCCTGTACTATCTCATAAATTTCATTTTGATATTAATCCCCTTTTGTGAGAAAACAATGAAATGTGACTTTGAAGAAGTTAATTATTCTTTAAAAATATTTTATTCAGCATAATTATTTATGTATTTATTCATATGTGTGTGTTTGTGTTCATGTTTGCATGTAGAGTATGCCACCATTGTATACATGGTAAATAGAGGACAACCTGAAGAAATTGATTCTTCTCTTTGGCTAAGTGGATTAGGTACATCAAACACAGGGAGTCAGTATTGGTGGCATGCACCATAGCTCACTGATCTATCTCACAAACCTAAATTCTTCTTTCAAACAAGTATAATTTTATAGACACTTAATAGAAGTAAATGCAAGTTTTGTGATATTAAAAATGGCATATGCATTCCTTAATTCAATAATGTTTTCAGCCAATATCTGTGCTGTGTTTTCTATGGTTGCTACTGTACTAAGTATAGGAAAAAAAAAAAAACAAGATTGGAAGTAAAGTAGCCCCAAATGCCAAAATCAACAACAACCAAACAAACAAGAAAACAAGGCCACTTTAAATCAACATGATCAAAGCTCAGATGAACCAGAGATTGAGTTTGCTTGAACAGGGCCTGCATGGTTGTGGATCAGCAGGGGCCACACACCTACAAGAAGTGGATACATGACACTGAAAAGTAAAAAAAAATTACTAGCTGTCTGTAAGGACATGGACTCACCACCCTAGGGCCTCCGTCCCCTGCAGGTGGCCGCTCCTGGAACTCTCTTGAGAAAAATAGTTCCTGAGATAACCCCAGGATGTCCCAATGACCTCTGTGGAATGTTCCAACGCCTTGCTTAATACAATACATAGTTTAACCGATGAGTAAATGTATGACGCCGGACCTCCCCTATCTCCTCCCTAGTCAGCTGATGAGTAAACGTGTAACTTTGGACTTCCCCTATTTCCTCCCCCTCTTTTGCGGTTTTTGCCTTTATAAGCTTGTCACAAGTTTGGGTTGGGGGTCGAACTCCTCTACCCCTGCATGGTGTTTGAGTCTCAACCCCAGCATGCTGGCCTGAGATCTCGTCCAATTCCATTTTCAATAAACTTCCTCATGTGATTGCAGCAAGTCCAGTCTTGGTGCTTCACTGGGTGTGCGCTATTCCCAAGATTTGAGTGAAGGTCTCCCTTCGGACGGCTTTCAACCCTATCAGAAATGCACAAGCAATCACTAATTCATAACTATTTGCAAATGAACATTTAGTTTTCTCCAAGGTAGTCTCACTGGGGCCAAAAGAAAAAGAACTCAAAGGCATCTTTGGAGGATCCTTGTCTTATAATGTCTAAGATCTTCGGTTTTTTGGGTTTTTTTTTTTTTTTTTTTGGTTTTTTGTTTTGTTTTGTATTTGTTTTTATTAACTTTTATTTTTCTATTTTTATATCTTTTCCTGCTCTTTTTAATTTATAGTTCCTGTAGTAATTTGACAGAAAATGGTCTGCAAAGGGAGTGGCACTAATTGGAGGTGTGGGTGTGGTTTTTTTGGGAGTAAGTGTGGTCTTGTTGGAGGAAATATGTCACTGTAGAGGTAAGCTTTGAGTTCTCCTATGCTCAAGCTACTCCCATTGTCACAAATGACTTCCTGTTGCCTTCTGATTAAGATAGCCAGCACCATGTCTGCCTGTATATCACCATGTTTCCCACAATGATGACTGAAACACTAGACAGTAAGTTGTCACCTCAGTTAAATGTTTTTGTTTATAAGAATTGCCATGACCATAATGTCTCTGCACAGCAACAGAAAACCTAAGACATAATGGCTTCTAGTTTATTGTTTTTAATGGGATTCCTGAGTGTGTGAATAAGTGTGTCTCTGTTTCTCGTGCCTATTCTTGGGTTCTTCTCCTTCTATGTATTTTGTCCAATCCCAATGTGTTGGTTTTTATGTTTTGTCATATATATTATAGTATATTATATTACTTTTATTATTAACCCATAAAAGCCTATTTGTTTCCTAAAGAGAGACAGAAAGTGGTAGATCTAAATGGGAGGTGAGGTAAGAAGGAGCTTGAAGGAATAGATGGGGAGGAAACAATAATCAGGTTGTATTATGTGAGAAAATCTATTTTAGAAGAAAATATGTTATGGAATTATTGGAAAAAATATTAAATAAACTGTAAATTTACATGGTAAATTGAATAATTAAATTAAGTCTGTAAATAGAACATTTTAAAGTATATGTAACAACCTGCATAAAAGTATAATTCAGTATAATTTCCTGTGTGTATTACTTTATGCTTAGTTTTTATTTTATACTCATTATATATGAGTACTTTCAACATTAGCCAGTGGGAATGAAGTTTGTGGGTTGACACCAGCTTAATGCAATGTTGGAAAACACAAGATAGGATCTAGGGTTGTTTGAGTGGGAAAGAGTGATGGGAAATGTGGTGTGAAACTTTATTTTATTTTACATGATCATTTGCATCAATATATGGAATACCTAAAATAAAAGCAAGAAATTTCTCATCAGCACAAATAGGAGATGACATATCTCAGAGCAAGTAGTACGCTCAAGATAAAATTAAGAAACAGAGTGGTACATGTAGTGTCCTCTTCATATAGTCAGTTAGGAAAATGTGTAGAGTGGTGTGGTTTATCTTGGTGTCTATTGTAATCAGTATCAATTATCTCTCACACTTGCAAATCTTAATTTTAGCTTTATCAATCATCTATTTCTAAAGTTTTATTGTTTAAATTATACTTTTTGTTTGCACTTTTTATTTAACTTGTAATAAACAAACATAATTTTAAAGTATGTTTTTCTCTCTGGTGTTGAACAGAGTAATCCTCTGGCCCCTGGAAAAAAAAAAAGCAGAATCTGGGCTCCTGAAGAGAAGCAGTCTTAAAGGATCTTTCTGCGATGTGGCTTCCCAAACACACACCTGGACTTACATGGCATTTAAATCTACTTTGTTGAAATTTCTGTTGCTCATGCTAGAATCCATTTTACAGTAAGATACAAGAAAATACACTGGAATCACTATGTGTAACAACCAAGAATATGTTATCTTATTCAATGAAGGAATTTTGTGAAAATGAAAATGCATTCGCACATTAACATCTGTTGTAAATTATGTATATCCACACTGTCATGATCCTGCACGAAGAGAGCACATGATGAATGTCTTTGTTCCACACTGATGAGGCATGTCTGAGTCCATTTCCCTCCAACTTGGCAAAGGTCTTTTTTTCTTTCTTGACTTCCAACATTAACTATTTTTAATTCATCAATTTGGCACACTATGATCATAAGTAATGTGGAACACATTCTATACCTTAAGCACTTGCCATAAAAATCATAGGCAGAGAGTACATTTCTAAAACAGTCTCTCCAGTGGATCTACGCCAAATATGACCCAACTGGTCAGGAATTACACACAGAAAAGTGTGCCTTTACTTTATTATTTCTCAAAACCTCATTTTCAATATTTTCTTTTACTAGCCAATAAGACATAAATAAAAATGTGTGGGTAATTCATTTTATTCAAGTAATATTTTTCTGGAAGATGTTTAAAAATTGAATTTATATTAGTGTATACTGATATATAAAGGTTTGGTTTACAATGACACTCAGAAGTAAATCTTTAAGAGTGGTAAATTACAATGTCTGACATTGGTTTTTTCCCAAAATCTTAAGTTATAAAATAATACATCTCATCAAAGCTGGAATAATAAATAATATGTAAATCATTAATCTCATTTGTTTTTAAAAGCGTAAAAATATATATCACTTGGTTGCGTATGTTAGAGATGTGGCAAAACATTCAAAACATGAATTAAAGAACATCTAGAGGACATTATTAACTGAAAATGTTTTAAGCCTCCCAACCTTTCTTCATGGAAGGTTCTGCAATCAATTAAGTAGAGAATTTAAACTCTAAACTGGTATGTGTAGTTTTCTTTATAAAGCCAGACAATTATTGGATTCATTTGTTCAATTTTTATTGATTGGAAGTATGGTGTTGGCTCTTGGCCCTGCAAAGTTATGCAACTTTGTGAGTCAATAAAGAATTTTAACTAAGAATGAGGCTAAGGGGGTTTTGCATAGGAAGATGCCGTTGTACTGATTCTTTTAAATGTCTTTGAAGTATCTTGTAAACAGAGGGAGTGGTAACAAACAGCATAATAAAAGCTGGTGCAAACACCCAAAGATTTTTATTGGTTCTGTTTTAAAAGAAAAAAGCAAAAATATCTGAAAAGTTTAAACAAGGATGGTGTGTGATGACAAGAAGTTCCTAGAGTATACCAAGGTTCTAAGTTATGTGGTTCTTACCTTGTCACCATGTAATGCATAGTCGCAAGTTAAAAAGACTAGTTTTCCCTTGTCCAAGACACTCTGATTACATTCCCCCAAAGGATTTGTTGCCATGCATCCCAACAGGAAGGAAGCTAGAAAAGTCACCTTAAAATGCCTTTTTAGTAAAGGATTGTTTTCAACCCAGTGTTTTCTTTAAAGTGAGTACGTTTAATTTTCAGCATTTGTTTTTACTGACCTGACTTTATGTAGTTTTTTCATAGAGCCTTGAGAACAATTAGAAAGTTTACCTGCTGTTTCATCAAGAAGAGCTTTGAATGAGACCGTATCTTTTAAATAATTTTTGATCACTTGCCTTATATCTGTTTCTCAGTTTTAATTTTCATGTCATAGAGTACAGAAGTGACTTTTTATGGTTCTATTCTATTTTAGATACTTGGAGGTATTTCTTTGAGATTTGCCTGAATTAGAAATGTAAGAATGTATGAATATTATAGGTATAAAATTTAAAATATCAGCTTGTACAAAAATATTTTAACAATATAAATTGCACCTTTTTTCTCTATCCCAAGAGAAGTAAGTTTCAATAGAGGATACAATGGACTTCATCACTACAGAAAGTGAAAAAGTGTGAATCAAAACGGTAGTCAATTTTGTCTAATGCTGGATTCAGGAATCTCTGTTTTAACTGGTTACTGGCAGGGAATCTGTTCTGCTTTCCTCCAGGACCCAAGCTGCCTCAGCCTTCCCTTCCTCAGCTTTCACCACCACTCCAAGATATGAGGTGCTGTCTATGACATGCGCAACTATGATAGCCATCATGCCACCAAGGTAGAAAAAAAACTGTCATCAAGAAGGGATCCACTTAGCAGTGGAGCTAGGACTCTAAGGAATCTTAAATATATCTTTTTCATAAAGCTTTGATTCATATGAACTGTATAAATCTTTTCATTTTTTTGAAATGAGTTTTCTATTACTTTTTTTAAACATTTATTTATTTTATGCTGAATATAATTATACATGCCTTTTTAAAAAAATGAAAACAAACATTTATAAACAATATTTGGGAATTTGGGCGTTGTTCTTTCCAAACTGCTTCCTGCTGGTAGGAGGCGCTTACATGGGGGAATCCTAAGAAGATGCATAAATCCTGGCTGTAGTGGTCTGCAAGGCTGCATTGTCCTATTGACATTGCTTCAGGGGGTCGTGCTCTATCAAACCAAATTAGTATGGAAGGGATCCACAGCTTTTCATTTTCTGTGGAAACAAAATTAGAAGTCCTTTTCCCCAGTAACTTGTCCTTAGGCTTAAATTTTGAAGTCAAAGCATTTTATATATATATATATATACATATATATATATATATATATATGTATATATATATATTGAATTCAATATATATAATATATATATATTGAATTCAATATATATATATTGAATTAATCCAGCAGCATTTTTCCATTTTTTTTATTAATAATATAATCTAAAAATTTTACATGTGGATCCCAGTTTCCTCTCCCTTCCTCCCTCCAATCCTCCCTCCCTCCCTCTTACCCTCCTCCCCCTGTGACTTGCACCATGGCACTCTCCCCTCACATCCCCCCACCCCCATTCCACTTGTATGGCTATGCTATCCAGGTTGGGTCATGTAAATCTGTCAAGTCATTTGAAGTAGGGACTAGGACTTCTCTCCTGTCTCTAGGTTAAAGGGGGTATCCCTCCATGGGGAATGTGTCTGCAAGGTCCTTTTGTGTACCAGGAATAGATCCTGTTTCTACTGTCTGAGGTCCCCCAGACTGCTCAGTCCTTCTAGCTGAGACCCATATTCAGGGGGTCTGAGTCAGTCCCATGCTGGGTTCCCAGCTATCAGTCTGGGGGGGGGCATTAGCTCCTCCTTGTTCAGGTCAGCTGTCTTTGTGTGTTTTTGTAACCTGGTCTTGTCTCCTCTCTTTGCATCTGGTTTCTAGTTCGACTCAGTGTTTGGTTATGGGTGTTTGCTTCTACAAAATCCTCAGACCAAAGAAAGGTGATATTTTGTCTCCTCCTACCTGATAGCCATGTCTCCAACCAGCCATATCATTTCTTGTCTGTCTGTACAGACCTCCAGACCTCTATGGTTAACTAGTGGCTAGCTCCACCCTCTAACCTTTAGGTAAGATTTATTTGTTAGAGTACAAACAAGATACAGCCACAGTTTTTTATGACAAAATGAGTTAAGTAGAGCAGGCTACATTCTATAATAAACAGTCAGATTTTTAGTGTCTTAGTACTTTTTTTTCTTTTCTGAAGCAGTGGCTTAAGTAACCAAGGCTCCTGTTCCAGAACTTCTATAAATAGCTCTCCACCAGAAAGTACATTGAAGCCAGTATGTCGCGCGCATCCTTTGCCGATAAGGAAGACGCGGCAACCGAAGATGTGTCCAGCAGAATCTTTATTGTAGCGCTCTTTACATGCTGATGGAGAAGGACCCCAAGCCCCGAATACACACGGCTTAAATAGCCTGCAGGGCGACGTATTCGTCTGTGATTGGTGCTCCGCAAAATGTTTGAATGGTATAGCTTCTCTGATAGGGAGAGCTACCATATAGGAATTACCATACAGTGGCGCATGTGCAGTCAGCATAGCTAATGCTGTAAACAAGAACCAGGAAACAGGAAGCCAGCGCCATCTTGTAATGGCGAATGCGGCTCCCGACATCTCCCCCTTTCTTTAAAATTATATGCAAGGCCACAATTAATACTGTGAAGTTTCCGATCAGCCCGCTGAATCAACAGCTTGAGCGATCAAGGAGATTACACAATAAAAGAGACCCTTAGCATCTGAGACCCCGTGCAATGGGAACCTGAGCCCTGGGAGATGCAAAGGTCTGTCCAGAACAACACCCTGGTGCAATGGGAACCTGTGCCCGTCAGGAGTGCTTGGAGTTCTGACAGTGTCTCAACGGCTTAGCATACTTAACCAAACTTGGGGGGATGCTCCCTGCTCAACAGCCAGCATAGCTTGCACAATGGCCACATTTTTAGCATGTTGTTGTCTTTTGAATCTGCAAAGCAACCAAAAACAGAGGAACAGTCCCAAAAACAAGGTCGTTCCAAACATTCCTACACCAACCCATTCTTTAAAGTAGGAAAAGGCGGAGGACATCCAAGAAAACAATCCATTTGTGACAGAAATATCTAAACGAGTGGAATTAATCTGAACTATGGCAAGACGAAGTTTTCTCATCAATTCATCAAATTCTACACTCCAATTAGATAGCAACAGCGAGGATAATTCCTTAGACAAATTTGCTGCTTTTGTAAAATTTTCATATTGAATGGAAGTCACACAAAGTCCAGGTAACTTAACTTCACATCCCAATTGAGCCAATTGCCATAAAATTTCTAATTGCTCCTGAACCAAATCAATGCGCTGATTAACAATCATTAACCCTCCTTTTAATCGACTATTCACAGAGGCTTGAACATCTATTGCTTCACTAACTGAGGCAGACAGATTGTTAAGATGTTGAGCAGTGGCTACCTGTCCCTGTAATGCTAAGGACGACACGGTCAAAGAGGCCCCAACTGCCGCAGTCGCTATAATAGCCACTATAGCTGCAGTAATGCCAAAATCACGTTTTTGTCGAAATAAAGTTAAAGAATTATTAGTCTTTACTGGCATTGGCAAAAACCTGGGCATACGGGCCACAGTAGCAGAGGAAAACTCACTAGCATTCCAGCAAAGGGCAAAAAGGCATCCTGTATCATTACATACAGCAAAAACGAACGGGGGCCAGACACAAACTGGAGTGGGATCCACCCATTTCACATTAGAAATCGGTGACGCTGACACGTCACCTCCGATCTTGGTGCTCATCTGGGTTATCCCCGTTGATCCCCCCCAGGATGGTAACCATAGGCGAGAGGTCTGTACAACTACCCCTTGCACCACAAAGTAACCAAGCATCAAAAGGATCAATATCATATCTCCAGGGATTCATCTCTATAAAGTTCCCAAAGCCTTCTAAAGGTGAGAAGGTAAAGTGTCCATTTAATGGGTGAGCTCTGCGACTCTGACAGCCAGTCCAAGGAAAAATTGAGGAAGAATCTGGGCGCCCACCAATGCAGAAAGGTGCATATTGTGGTTGATGACGATGGCAGCCGCGGCTCATCCCTGAATCGAGGTGTGGCCACCATCCAAAGAGGACAGTGGCATTAGCAGAAATCACCTTGGCAAGCCCTTTTCCAGTAGTAACTTCCTCCCCTAATTTGGCATAGGAAAAGTTTCCTAACTTAATACAAGGATCTTTAGATGACTGGTTCACAGTAAAACATAAGCTACCATTAATAATCCAAGTATCATTGTTTTGAATAGGAGCCACATCCTTGGATATTGGCAAATATGGTAGCCCCAAAGAGTCATTAGTCGTAAAAAATCGTGGAAAAACTTGCGCATCATGCATCACCGGCATCGGCCGAGGGAAGGTCGACAGGATTCCCCAGCGTATCTCTTGACTCGTCGTCTGCGGGCTCATCAGCATTCCTAGCATGGTCAGGATCCAGAGCGGGGCCATCATGCTTCACCATCCGAGTCAATCATGTTGGTACCCAAATTGGATTTTCTTGACCCTGTGGGAAAACACAAACAGCTCCCCTGGATCTTATTAATATAGGATCCGGTCCTTTCCATTGATTATCAAGTACATCTTTCCATTTTACAAGCTCTTTTGGAGATGTATGAGTGACATGTCTGTCTGCAGCAGACTGTCCATTGGAATCCAATTTTAAAAAATTTAGAGTAAATATAGTGAGGGAAAGAGTTGCTTTCTGTCCCATGTTTATGGCGGGGCAGATTCCCCCTTTTTGTTTTTGTAAATACATTTTGATGGTGCTATGAGCACGTTCTATTATGCCCTGTCCTTGGGGATTGTAGGGCAGGCCTGTTACATGATGGACTTCCATTTTTGTGCAGAATTGCTGAAATGTCTTAGAAGTATAAGCAGGACCATTATCAGTTTTTAATTGTCGTGGCTTTCCCCATGCTGCCCATGCCTCCAAGCAGTGGGTGATAACATGAGCCACTTTTTCTCCAGATAATGGCGTGGCGTGGACGATCCCGGAGCAGGTATCCACAGAGACATGTACATATTTTAATTTACCAAAGGTAGAAACGTGGGTAACATCCATCTGCCAAATATGCAAAGGTTTTAATCCCCTAGGGTTAACACCAAAGGTAGGTGCAGATCTAAATTCCGCACAATTGGCACATTTTAATATAATGTCACGGGCATCTGCTCGTGTTATACCAAATTTTCTTCTGAGTGTATCTGCCGGAACATGATACAACTCATGAAAAGCAACAGCATTTTGCATGGGATTAAGAATAAAATAAAATGCCTTAGTAGCTTTATCAGCCAATTCATTAGCTTTTGTCATGGGTCCAGGCAACAGTGTATGCGCTCTCATATGCTGTATGAAAAAGGGATGCAATCTTGTTCTAATTGATTGCTGAATATCAGCAAAGACTTGTGCAACAGCGCTTTTTGAGGAAATTAATCCTACTGTTTCTAAAATCTGTATTGCTCCTACCACATAATGTGAATCGGAGACAATATTCAAAGGTTGAGGGAAAGCTCGCAAAACTTCAGCCACAATGGCACATTCAACCAATTGTGGGGATGAAAAATTAAAACATTTTTGAAACACCTGATTATTAACAACATAACTGCCAATGCCTGTTTTGGACCCATCAGTAAAAACATCAATAGCTCCTATTATCGGTTGACTTCTAGTAATTTTTGGAAAAATAATGGCATTAGTAAGAACAAATTGTAACAACGGATGCTTAGGATAATGATTATCAATATGCCCCGAAAAGGTGCAACGAAGAATCGCCCAAACATCCAAGGTGGCACATAACACATTGACTTGATAAACAGTATAAGGCACAATAATAGATTCTGGCTCACAGCCGAAATGAGTTAGAGCTAATTGTAGACCTTTTAAGGCCATTTCTCCTATTTGAGTGGGATAATGGCTCAAAACTTTACCAGGAGAGGTTTGAGGATGGACCCATAATAGCGGTCCCCTTTGCCATAGCACAGCTGTAGGCTGTTGAGGTGAGGAGACAATGCATAGCTGGAATGGGCTAGATGGATCTAGCCGAGTTAGAGAAGCTTCACCCAATTTCTTTTCCACTTTATCCAACACTTGGGCAGCTTCAGCGGTAAGTTGTCTACTAGATGTGATGGCTGGGTCTCCTTCCAGAATGGCAAATAAAGGTTTAAGTTCTGCCGTAGTTAGATCTAAATATGATCTTACCCAATTAATATCACCTAAAAGCTTTTGAAAATCATTAAGTGTTTTAAGAACATCTCTTCTGATAACAATCTTTTGCGGCTTTACCTGCGTCGGATAAATGGTAGAGCCAAGAAAATTTCCAATATCTCCTTCTTGTACCTTCTCAGGAGCTATAAATAAACCCTTATTATTCAACTCTTTAGATAGAATGCCAAAAGCTTGCTGCAGAAGGGCTTGATCAGAATGGCATAACAAAATATCGTCCATATAATGACATATCTTAATGGCGGGAAATTGAGATCTAACTGGCTGAATAGCTTTTGCTACATAAAGTTGACACATAGTAGGACTATTCGCCATGCCCTGTGGTAAAACTTTCCATTGGTATCTCTCATCAGGTTGTTCATGATTAATGCTAGGCAAGGTAAAGGCAAATCTAACTTTATCTTGCTCATGTAAGGGTATAGAGAAAAAGCAATCTTTAATATCCACTATTAAAATTCTCCAGCGAACTGGTAAGGTGGATAACAAAGGCAAACCCCTTTGAATGGGACCCATGACCTGCATTTGTTTATTTATGGCTCGCAGATCATGTAATAATCTCCATTTACCAGATTTTTTCTTAATTACAAAAATAGGGGTATTCCAAGGAGATTGAGAGGTTTCTATATGTCCCTGATTTAATTGTTCCTGGACTAATTGATTGGCGGCTTCCAGTTTTTCAGAGGTAAGGGGCCACTGAGGAACCCATACCGGGTCCTCTGTTTTCCAAGGAATGGGGATTGCCTCCCCAGCGGCCCCTAGGAAAAACCCAGTCCTGTTCTGTCTTGCTTCCCATTAGAGGGCAGGGGACTTGTACATCCCTGCAAGTGTTTTCCAAGGCCTCGACCAGGGACGCAGCCCATATTTTTCATTATCTGCTGGCTCTGAGGTGAATAGTCATTTGTGAGCACAAAATCTAGTTGTTGTAATACATCTCTTCCCCATAGATTTATAGGGAGGGTTAGCACATATGGGGTAATAGTTCCTCTTTTCCCTTCCTCATTTTGCCAATGTAATTCTTTTGCGCTCTTGGCTGGAGCCTCTTCATATCCCAGCCCCTGTAGAGACTGGGATGACTGAACAAGTGGCCAGTTCGACGGCCACCAGCTGGTAGAGATAATACTAGTGTCCGCGCCAGTGTCCAACAGCCCCTGGAATTTCTTTCCTTCAACAACCAATTCCATCATGGGTCTTTTATCTAATTGCATAGAAAGGAAAGTATGTTGTCCTCCTGAGGAACCGAACCCCTTTTCCCCTCTCTGAACTTCTCTGCTAGGAAATTGATGATGTAGACTAGGTAAAATCAAGAGTTGAGCTATACGATCTCCAGGGGAAATTGCACTAATCCCGCGAGGGGAGGAGCATAATATCTTTAATTGTCCTGTATAGTCTTGATCGACCACTCCAGGATGAACTATCAATCCCTTCAGGGCAGTGGACGACCGACCAATGATTAATCCTACCGTACCATCAGGCAAAGGGCCTGCAAGGTCAGAGGGCACAGGCTGACAGCCCATAGTAGGAGTTAATACTGTTCGGGCGGTGGCACGCAAGTCCAGTCCGGCTGATCCGGAGGTTGCTCTCCTGACGGTGTCATCTTTACAAACCTCTTTAACGGGTATGGAGGTTGTTGGATTGCCCCATACATTTGTGCAGGGCCCTGGGGTCGGGGGGCCCCATTTCCCGTTTTTTGACTGCTCAGCAGATCGTCCAGGAAGAGGCCGGCCCTGATCATCTCGAACAGAGCGGCATTCATTGGCCCAATGCTTCCCCTTTTTACAACGGGGGCATATTCCTGGTTGTTTCTGATTAGTGAAACTTTGGGGTCCAGGGTTCATTGGTCGAGCCCCAGGTCGAGCCCGACATTGACGTTTCATATGTCCGGGCTTACCACAGTTGAAGCATTTCATGTTTGCTGCCTTTTGTGCAGATAGCACTGCTGCCGCTATCCCCTGATTAGACAGAGGTCCCCCTATCTCCCTACAAGCTTTCATCCAAGCATTTATTCCTTTTGCTTTCCAGGGGGTGATAGCGTTACGGCATTCTTTTGTGCATTGTTCATATATTAATTGTTGCACAAACGGCATTGCCCCTTCAGCGTCCTCAAATATCCTTCCTGCTGCTTCCATCATCCTAGCCACAAAATCTGAAAATGGTTCAGTTGTTCCTTGAATAATCTTTGTAAGATTTCCTGTCACTTGTCCTTTATTAGGTAGACTTTTCCATGCTCTGACGGCAGCCTTATTTATTTGTTCATAAACCTCTAGTGGGTAGGCTGTCTGATTTACAGCCCATTGACCTTGACCTGTGAGCATATCAAAGCTCCATTGAGGTCGTTGACTGGCTATATTTATCTTTGCCTGGGCCGCACACAATTCCTGATAAATGGACTTCCAATCTAAATAATGACCCATAGATAAGCATGCTTTAACTGTATTGTTCCAATCATCTGGGGTCATTGCATTCAAGGTCAGCCTTTCAATAAGGGCTGTGGTAAAGGAAGCGCTATCTCCGTATGTTTGTACTGCTTCCATTAAGGCCTTCAATTGTTTCAGATCCAATGGTGTATGTTGTCTCTGATTCTGGGCATCTTCCCAGACGGGGAACGCTGCCCTTATTCTCCTTGTCTCCTTATCTGATATCATAGAATTTCTTCCTTTTTTGGCCATTTTTTGCTGCTGTACAACATCATAGGGCGGTGCCGTTGGCTCATAGCCTGGAGCATAAGGTGGGGCACGCCCATATCTCCCAGCCTCATAATTTTTAGCTTCCTCATCTAATTCTGCCTGCTCGGCAGGGTCCAGCTCTGGATCCCCTTCTGACCCAGATAGGTCAGACTTATCCTCCTCTCCGGGGGACGTCTCCTCCTCGGAGGAAGAATCTATAGTATAATGTTTAAACTCAGTGAGGAGAGGGTACAATTTTGGATCCTCACACTCATAATCCTTACATGCTCCTCCTTTTGGAGCAGGCACAAGCTTTAAATCTTTAGCTCGTCGGTTAAGTTCCTTTTCCTTTTCGGCGAGCTGTTTTGCTTTCTTTCCTAGCTTTGCTAGTTTACTGTGCACATTTTCATTCTTATTTGACTTCTTTCTGGAGAACCTTTTCTTTTGTTCTCCCTTTCCCTTTTCAGCTTCTGATAGACTATCCTGATGGTCTGAAAGCACTCTCTGTCCCTCTTTGACCTGTTCCTTACATCTCTCATCTTCAATACAAGACTTTAACAATTTATATAACGGCCATACACCAGTCCTTAAAGTTCCTTGTTCCTTCTCCCGCATAAGATCTCCTCCTAACTTATCCCATGTTCCTTTGGAGAGGGTCCCAGAGACCACAAACCAGGGAGCAACACGGTCAACTTCCTTAAGGAAGTTCTGCAAAACTCTATCTGGAATCTTTAGCTCCTTCTGCTTTAGCAGCGCCCGCGCTGCATCTGCAATAGGCTTGGTCGGCTGGTTCCCCATTATTCCTTTATCTACAGGGGAGGGTGTGACGGCTCAGATATTTACCTGAGACTTAAGGCCACTTATGCTAGGTCACAAAAGGGTGAGCGGCGAGTGTTCTCCCGTTTATGACAATTAAAACACAGACAGCACAATAAAACGAAAAACGAAACAAACAACAAGAAACGGGATCACCTAGACCACAGGGGTCATACCTTGCTGAAAAGTGCTGCAGCTTCTCGCTCCGCTGGCTTGAATCTTCCTTCGACGAGCAGTCGAGGGTCCTTCGAGTAGTTCCTCCGCCCAGGGTCGGCCGTTCCCGGGTTTCGGCACCACTTGTCACGCGCATCCTTTGCCGATAAGGAAGACGCGGCAACCGAAGATGTGTCCAGCAGAATCTTTATTGTAGCGCTCTTTACATGCTGATGGAGAAGGACCCCAAGCCCCGAATACGCACGGCTTAAATAGCCTGCAGGGCGACGTATTCGTCTGTGATTGGTGCTCCGCAAAATGTTTGAATGGTATAGCTTCTCTGATAGGGAGAGCTACCATATAGGAATTACCATACAGTGGCGCATGTGCAGTCAGCATAGCTAATGCTGTAAACAAGAACCAGGAAACAGGAAGCCAGCGCCATCTTGTAATGGCGAATGCGGCTCCCGACACCAGTAGTAAATTTTATGTCTTGATCTAGGTTCTTGAATCCTCTCTTTTCAGGATGGTTTCTTCAAGTTCCATCCACTGTCCTGCGAATTCCAAGATTCTGTTAATTTTTTTCTGCAGGGTAGTATTCCATTGTGTAGATGTGCCACATCTTCTTTATCCACTCTTCAGGTGAGGGGCATCTGGGTTGTTTCCAGGTTATTGCTAGTACAAATAATGCTGCTATGAACATAGGTGAGAACATACCTTTGTTGCATGGATGTGAGTCATTTTGAATATACCTAAGAGTGAAATGCTAGGTCCTGTGGTAAGCTAATTCCTGAGGAACCACCATACTGACCTCCAAAATGGCTATACGAGTTTGCACTCCCACCAGCAGTGAAGGAGTGTTCCCCATTTGTAGCAAGTATGTTTTCTGCCAGCCTGCCCACCGCCAGTCCCAAATAACACACTGAGACTCTGTATTTGATACAATCCTGTTGGCCAGTTACCATTATTGTTTATGGGCTAGTTCTGTCTTAATTATTAACCCATTTCTACTTATCTAAGTATTTCCACATAGTTTTCTTATCAGGGAGCCGCTATTTCCACGTGGTTTTCTTATCAGGGAGCCACGGCCTGCATCTTCCTTCCTCTCCGGTCTACATCTTGACTCCTTCCAATTACTTCCTCTTTCCTCCTTGTCTCCTAGCCCCACCTATCTTGCTTTCTCATTGGCCACAGTGCTTTATTAAATAACCAGTATGAGAAACATATTTACAGAATAACACTTCCCATCACCCTTCCTCCACATCCTCTCCAGCATAAGTGGTCATTGGTGTTTCTAATTTTAGCCATTCTGGCAGGAGTAAGATGGTATCTCAAAGTTGTTTTTATTTGCATTTCCCTGATAGCTAACGATGTTGAACACTTTCTTAAGTGTCTTTCAGCCTCTTTGATTTCCTCTATTGAGAATTCTCTCTTCAATTCTGTACCCCATTTTTTAATATTGCTATTTGGTGTTTTGTTGACTAGTTTCTTGAGTTCTTTGTATATTTTGGAGATCAGCCCTTTGTCAGATGTAGGATTGATAAAAAATTTTTCCCAGTCTGTGGACTGCCGCTTGGTCTTGTCAAGTGTGTCCTTTGCCTTACAGAAGCTTCTAAGTTTGAGGAAGTCCCATTTATTAATTGTTGATCTCAGTGTCTGTGCTACTGGAGTTATGTTCAGGAAGTGATCTCATATACCAATTTGTTCAAGAGTACCTCCTACTTTCTCTTCTAAGAGCCTCAGTGTGGCTGAATTTATGATGAGGTCTTTGATCCATTTGGACTTGAGTTTTGTGCATAATGATAGACATGGGTCTATCTGCAGTTTTCTACACACCATCATCCAATTGTGCCAGCACCATTTGTTGAAGATGCTTTCCTCAACCCCCCCATTGTATTTTTTTTTAGCTGTATTGTCAAAAATCAGGTGTTCATAGGTGTGTGGATTAATATTGGGATTTTCGATTCAATTCCATTGGTCTTCCTGTCTATTTTTGTGCCAATACCAGGCTGTTTTCAGGACTATAGCTCTGTAGTAGAGCTTAAAGTCAGGGATGGCTATGGCTCCTGAAGTTCATTTTTTGTACAGGGTTGTTTAGGCTATCCTGGGTCTTCTGGTTTTTTGTACAAAGTTTACTATTATCCTTTCAAGGTCAGAGAAGAATTGTGCTGGTATTTTAATGGGGATTGCATTGAATCTGTAGATTGCTTTTGGCAAGATTGCCATCTTTATTATATTTATTCTCCCAATCCAAGAGCACGGGAGATCTTTACATTTTCTGGTATCTTCTTTAATTTCTTTCTTTAGAGACACAAAGTTCTTATTGTATAGGTCTTTCACATGTATGGTAAGTGTTACCTCAAGATATTTTATGTTGTTTGTGGCTATTGTAAAGGGTGATCTTTCTCTGATTTCTTTCTCAGCCTCTTTGTCATCTGAATAAAGTAGGGCTACTGATTTTTTTGAGTTTATTTTGTATCCTGCTAGTTTGCTGAAGGTGTTTATCAGCTGTAGGAGTTCCCTGGTAGAGTTTATTGGGTCGCTTATGTAAACTATCATATCATCTGCAAATAGAGACAGTTTGATTTCTTCCTTTCCAGTTTGAATCCCCTTGATCTCCTTTTGTTGTCTTGTAGCTATGGCTAGAACTTCAAGTATAACATTGAAGAGATATGGAGAGAGAGGACAGCCTTGTCTTGTTCCTGATTTTAGAGAAATTGCCTTAAGCTTCTCTCCATTCAGTTTGATGTTGGCTGTTGGTTTACTGTAAATTGCTTTTATTATGTTTAGGTATGTTCCTTTTATCCCTGATCTCTCAAGACCTTTATCATGAAAGGGTGTTGAATTTTATCAAAGGCCTTTTCAGCATCTAGGGAGATGATCATATGGTTTTTCTTTTTCAGTTTGTTTATATGGTGGGTCACATTGATAGATTTTTTTTGTATGTTAAACCATCCTTGCAACCTAGGGATGAAACCTGCTTGGTCATGGTGGATGATTTCTCTGATGTATTCTTGGATTCGGTTTGCCAATATTTTATTGAGTGTTTTTGCATCGATGTTCATCAGGGATATTGGTCTGTAGTTTTCTTTCTTAGTTGTATCTTTGTGAGGTTTGGGTACCAAGGTGATTGTGGCCTTGTAGAAAGAATTTGGTAATGTGCCTTCAGTCTCTATTGTGTGGAACAATTTGAGGAGTATTGGAATCAGCTCTTCCTTGAATTTCTGGTAGAATTCCGCACTGAAGCCATTTGGCCCTGGGCTTTTTTTGGTTGGAAGGCTTTCCAAGACTATTTCGATTTAATTGGGTGTTATAGGTCTATTTAAGTTGTTTGTCTGTTCTTGGTTTAATTTTGGTAAGTGATAGTTGTCCAGAAATTTGTTCATTTCCTTTGAATTTTCAAATTTTGTGGAGTACAGGTTCTCAAAGTATGACCTGAAAGTTGTCTAGATTTCCTCTGTGTCCGATGTTATGTCCCCCTTTTCATTTCTGATTTTGTTAATTTGCATGATCTCTCTCTGCTTTTTAGTTAGTTTGGATAAAGTTTTGTCTATCTTGTTGATTTTATCGAAAAACCAACTCTTTGTTGCATTCATTTTTTGTATTGTTTTCCTGGTTTCTATTTTATTGATTTCAGCCCTCAAATTATATCCTGGCGTCTACTCCTCTGGGGTGAGTTTGTTTCTTTTTGTTCTAAGGCTTTCAGTTGCACTGTTAATTCTCTAATGTGACTATCCTCTGTTTTATTCATATGGGCACTCAGTGCAATGACCTTCCCTTGTAACACTACTTTCAAGGTGTCCCATAAGTTCAGATATGTCGTGTCCTCATTCTATTTGCATTTTAGGAAGTTCTTAATTTCTTTCTTTATTTCTTCTTTGACCCAGGTGTGGTGCAATTGCCCATTGTTCAGTTTTCATGAGTTTGTAGGGTTTCTATGATTTGTGTTGTTGTTGAATTCCAATTTTAAAGCATGGCAGTCTGATAAAATACAGTGACTCTTCCAATTCTTTTGTATCTATTGAGGTTTGTTATGGCACCTAGTATGTGGTCGATTTTAGAGAAGGTTCCATGTGGAGCAGAGGAGAAGGTATATTCTTTTGTGTTTGGAAGGAATGTGTTATAGATATCTATTAAACCCAGTTGAGACATAACTTCTGTTAGTTCTTTTGTTTCTTTGTTGAGTTTCTGATTGGTGGTCCTGTCTAGTGGTGAGAGTGGTGTGTTGAAGTCTCCCACTAAAATTGTGTGAGGTTTTATGTGAGCTTTGAGTTTTAGTAGCGTTTCTTTTACGAATGTGGGTGCCTTTGTATTTGGGGCATAGATGTTCAGAATTGAGACTTTTTGTTGATGGATTTCTTCTGCGATGTATATGAAATGACCATCTTCATATCTTTTGATTAATTTTGGTTTGAAGTCTAACTTGTTAGATATTAGGACAGACACACCTGCTTGCTTCTTGGGTCCATTTGATTAGAAGATCTTTTCCCAGCCTTTTACCCTGAGGTAATGTCTATCTTTGAAGCTTAGAAGTGTTTCTTGTATGCAGCAGAAGGATGAATTCTGTCTTTGTATCCATACTGTTAGCCTCTGCCTTTTTAGACAATTAATGTTGAGGGAGAGTAAGGACCATTGTTTGTTAATGTTTGTTTGTTTTAGATTTGCTTTTGGCAGCAGTATTGTGAATTTATTTGTCTTTCTTTACCCTTGGTTTCTGGTGAAGTGGGATTATCTGTTGCCTACATCTTTGTGAGCGTAGTAAACTTCCTTGGGTTGGAGTTTTCCTTCCAAAACTTTCTGTAGGGCTGGATTTGTAAATCCATATTGTGAAAGTCTGACTTTGTCATTAAATATCTTGTTTTCTCCATCTGTAATGATTGAGAGTTTTACTGGGTATAGTAGCCTGGGCTGGCATCCGTGGACTCTTAGTACTTGTAGAACATCTATCCAGGACCTTCTGGCCTTGAAGGTTTCCATGGGGAAGTCAGGCGTAATTTTGATAGGTCTGCCTTTATATGTTACCTGTCCTTTTTCCTTCTCTGCTCTTAATATTCTTTCTTTATTCTGTATGTTAGGTGTTTTGATTATTATATGTTGAGGGGTTGTTTTTTCTTTGGTCCAGTCTATTTGGTGTTCGGTATGCTTCTTGTACTTTCATGGGCATGTTCTTCTTCAGATTGGGAAAGTTTTTCTCGATGATTTTGTTGAATATGTTTTTGGCCCCTTTGAGCTGGGCTTCCTCACCTTCCTCTATGCCTGTTATTCTTAGGTTTGGCCTTTTCACAGTGTCCCACATTTCCTGGATGTGTTGTGTTAAGGATTTGTTGGATTTATGATTTTCTTTGGTCCATGAATTTATTTCCTCTAGTTTATCTTTAGCACCTAAGATTTTCTTTTCCATCTCTTGAATTCTGTTGGTTATGCTTGTGTCTGCAGTTCCTGATCATTTGCCCAACTTTTCTATTTCCAGCATTCCTTCTGTTTGTGTTTTCTTTATTGTTTCTATTTCCATTTTCAAGTCTTGAACCTGTTTGTTTTTTCTTGTCTTTCTGTACTTTCTTTAAGAAATTTATTCATTTTTTTCCAATTTTTTTGTCTTTAAGGGATTTTCTCACATCTTCTTTGAGGTCCTCTATCATTTTTATGATGATAATTGTTAGGTCGTTCTCTTCTGATTCATTTGCTTTGTTGTGTTCTGGTCTAGTTGGTGTTGCTTCCCTAGATTCTGGTGGTGTTATGCTTGTCTTTCTGATGTTAGGTGTTTTCTTGTATTGCCGTCTTCCTGTAGCTTCTTCCAGTAGGTGTTGGTGGGGTCTCTCTCTCTCTCTCTATGGATTTAGGTGGGTCAGATGTTTGATGTCTGTAGTTCTGGGTGGTCCAAACTCTCTAGGAGGTCTCTCCGCAGGCAGGGGCCCTACAATGGGGGTCAAAGTTCAGGCTCCAGCAGAGGAGAGCCGAGGCCTCTTTGGCAGAGGGTAGCCCACAGGATGTTTCCTCAGGGATAGTCGGGTCTAGCTCTAGCCAAGGCTTCTAGCCAAAGTCTGGTGTTGGGGGACAAAGGCTGGGCTGATACTCAGGATGTTTCTGCACCAATAGGCAGATTTATCTGGCACTCTTTAACTGAGTAGTGCTTCTATAGCAGAGGTCCTGCAATGGGGGGTCAAGGATTCAGCCCGCATGAACTCAGGGTGGACTTGCATAAAGATAGGCAGATCTCTGGGAGGTGCCCAGAACTCCAGTAGAAGACCGGTGGTGGGGGTCAGAGACCAGGCAGGTGGATATTACAAGTGGTCCCACATGGATAGGCTGGTCTGTTGTGCTCAGATAGGCTTCAGGAATTTCTCTGAAGGTGGCTGGATTGTTGGCTCCACTGCTCTTAGTGCAGGTGGGTGGGGGTATATTGGAGCTCCAAGAGCACTCTGGTGGGGACAGGATGCAGGGGCAGGGAGATACAGGACCCACCCAGGGATTTCCTGGGAGGTTCTAGGGGAGAATCCACTGCCCCATCGAGGTTAGGCCCAAACTCACCTGTAGCCGAGGCCTGGTGACAGCGAGTTTTCTATTACTTTTAAGGGGAAGTGCTTGCAATTGAGATATCCAAAAGAATTTTTAAACCATATGTGTTTACATCATATATAGCTACGTTTTATCATAAGAGCAAAGTGAAAGGTTGGTCAAGAAGTCCAGGTTTTGATTCCATGTATAACATCTCCTACACTGAAAGTGTAATAGATTTATTTTTGTGGTTGTTGCAGCAATAAGAATGTAAGGAAAACAAAGATTCGCTCTTGGTTGGTGGTTTCAAAACTTTCAGGCCACATTTGGTAAATGTGGGTATTTCTAAGCTGTGGTGAAGCAGAAACCATGGTGGTAGAGTGACTCACCTCCCTGCGGCAGGAAGCAAATAGAAAGAAGAGTAAGGATATTGCCTACTTAATCCATCTGGGCTTCAGAGGCTGGTTTCTCCACAACTCCATTAAATCATGAGATCATGAGTTCATCAAGGAATCAATACATCTGAAGCCAACTACTCTCCAAGAACTCAGTGGCAACTACACCCATGTTATATGAGCCTTTGTGGGATCTTTCATATCTCAACCTAACACTGAAGAAGGACAAGAACTAGGAATTCTATAAGAAAATGTATTAGTTCAGAGACATTGGAAAACTAGTGAGCTGTTGCAACAAATCATTTTAATACAATGTTGTATGTGTATGCCTATGCATACAAGGGATATGGCTAACTAAGATAGTCACAGAGGAGACATAATAAATTAATAAATAAACATAATTTCTGAGAGTATCCAAAAAAAACAAACAAAAAAACATAGTCATGGGCAAAGTGAAGAAACTACGATTAGTTGACATTTAAACAGAAGTAACTGGCTGCAAAATGGTTTGTGTTATTGTGGAGTTTGAAAAGGATTCAAGTTGGATATGGTTGCAGAGGTAGGCCATGGGAGGGTGATGTGCACCTTCCTCTGTGAGAAGTCTCAGCTTCAAGACAGGAAATTTGTAAGAAAGACTCTTTTTAGTGATAATAAATAAACAAAAGCAATTTTTGGCTTTTACTGAGATCAATAAAGTACATGGGGTTCATCACTGGTAGGTAGCAGGAAAATAATTATTAAAATTAAAAGTGGAACCAGGATGTATCCCTGGTGCACAAAAGGACTTTAGGAGCACATCCCCATGGAGGGATACTCCCATAATATAGAGGCAGGAGGGAGGGCCTAGTCCCTACTCCAAACGACTTGATAGATTTTGTTGAAGGCACCACCTTCCCTGTGGAAGGTGGGGGGGTCAAATAGGATGGGAGGGTAGTCAAGGGGTATGGGAGAGAGAGAGAGAGGGAACTGGGATTGATATGTAAAATAAGAAAAAATAAAATAAAAGTAAAAGTCTCTGAGATATGGAGAGATGGCTCAACAGTTAAGAACATGTTTGCTTTTCAATACTTAAGAGTATGTTTGCTTTTCCTGAGGAATCAGGCTCAATTCCCAGCATCCACACAACAACTCAAAACCATCTGTAACTCTAATAGCTAGGGATCTAATGCTCTCTTGGCATCCACAGACATCAGGCATGTTTGTGGAGTATAGAGTGTGTAGGCAAAACACCCATACACAGTAATAAAATAAATAAAATTGAAGATGGTCTTTTCACTTAATTATAATGACTTCATTATGGTGTTGGTGAAATTAAGATAGATCATAGTTATTTTCTTTAAACAGGAAAATGCATATGTGACAGAATAAAGATACACTGTATGCTGTAGAGATTGACAAGATACTAAACTGCAAAATGTAAGAGAGGTCAGTCTTTGTAGAAAGTATAGGAAATGCACCACGGCATATGGAACAGGCTCAGAGACTGGGTGAATCATGGGTAGGTCAAAAAGACAAATGCATTTGTAAAAGTGGTTTTAAATGTAGTCTCTTAATTCTCAAGCTAGAAAGTTAGTGGAAAGTATACGTAGTCTCCAGGAAGGTCATTAATGTCTAGCTATCACTTTTTATTATTTGGATCACATCGTCTTGTGTCTTGTCCAGTGTGGAACACTGAGGAGCTGCTATGGGCAGCATAGCTTTCCCTGATCTGAGCAAGACTTTTTTCAGTATTCTGCACTGGGCTGCCTCTACCCAGCTGACTACCTGTCTGGCTGCATTGAATTCAGTTATATAGTCAATCAGGAAGGATTTATCCTTCCTTTTCAGACAAACTTCCTGCATAGTGTTGCCATGTGTAACTGTGATAGCCCACAGTGCAAAGAAATCAGTTATATTTAAAAGTTGCTTTCATAAAAGTGTACTGAAGTTTACCATCACACATACCACTTTCATTGATAGAACAAAAGGCTGAGCTAGATCCTTGTTAAAGTCATTAAAATGCATCCCGTTAATTTTGGTTAGTCACTTTAACAACCAATGAATTCTATATTCTTCCATAGACAGGATTACATAACCAGAGACCTTTGTAAACAACAGCCCTATTAAAACCCAGCATGTTATATTTTAACACACACTTAAGAGGTTAAGGCACTGGAAATATTAGCTTTCCTCTTCATGAAAACACAATTCAGTTACAACATGTACTGTGAGTAACACATACCAGCTACAGAAACATTGGAGGGATTTAGTACATTTAGAAGAGTAACTGTAGCCATAACTGTTGCTGACTAGTTCATATCGCACAGAATGACCAGTGGTTAATCCATTTGTGCTTAGAGAAAATAGATTTTTTTTTCCCAAAACAAAGTTTGTCTGTGTAGCCCTGGCCACCCTGATCTAGGTTGGGCAGAAACTTAGAGATTTGTCTGCCTCCTGAGTGCTGGAATTAAAGACATACACAACCACTGCTTGTTGGGGAAATATTTATCTGCAATACAGTGGATCAGACTATTTTAAAATCATGAGACAATTATGGTTATCCATACTTTGATTTTTTTTTATATTTTTAATTTAAATTTGAAACAAGCTTGTTTTACATGTCAATCCCAGTAAACCCACCCTCCCTTCCCTTGTTCTCCCCACTAACTCCCATCCCATCTCCTTTCTGCTCCCCAGGGGAGCAGACTTCTATGGAGAGTCTTCAAAGTCTGTCATATCATTTAGAGCAGAGCCTAGGGCCTCCCCATTGTGTCTAGGCTGAGGGAGTATCCCTCTGTGTGCAATGGGCTCCTAAAGTCCATTCATATACTAGGGATAAATACTGATCTGTTACTAGAGGTCCTATAGACTACCCAGTCCTCCTAACTACCCATGATCAGGGAGACTGGGTTGGTCCTATGCTGGTTTCCCAGCTGTCAGACTGGAGTCCATGAGTTTCCCCTTATTCAGGTCAGCAGTTTCTGTGTTTTTTTTTTAAGTTTTATTTTATTATTACTGTGTATATTAAGGTTCTGTAGGGCCTATGTGTATTGTGTGTGAAAGTGTATGTGAATGTGTACATGTGAGTGTTGTGTGTGTGTGTGGCAGGGTATGAATGTGTTTATAATTTGTGTGTGCTGAGTATCAGTGTTCATGTCTGTGAATGTGTGTATGTGTGTATATGTGTGCATGTAGTATGGTATATGTATGCATGTATGTATAGGGTGTGTGTGTGTGTGTGTGTGTGTGTGTGTGTGTGTTGCACATGTTCCCCTAGAGATCACAGGATATCCTCCAAGATTTTCTTTTATCTTTCCACTGTGAGTTCTGAGAACAAACTTAGGTACCACAGCTTGAGTGGGAAATGCTTCTACCTGCTAAATCATGTCATTGAACCTGGATTTTCCTATTGTACATAAATAAATACCTGGAGAAACATGTAATAAACACATATGGAAAACACCAAAATTAAGTTCACTCTACATTAAAAGAATTAGAACTGTAAAATCTTACGGTTCTGATAAAATTTTCTTTGTTTCTATTTCTATTGGTTTTTTTAATGATAATTCTTCATCAGCTAATCTGGGATAAAATATAAGTTTTGTGATGTCTCTATCAGCAAGGCAAAGAAGAACATCTGGATTGATCAGTGCAGATTCTTAGCTGATAAAGGAACTAATCTACAACTGGAAAATAATTTTCTTTGTATTTTCTAGACAGTTGTGTGAAGACAATGCCAGCTGTTCGTTCCTTTCCAACAGTATGTGACACAGAGTGGCTTCTATCTACAGAACAGAACAGCTTTTGTTCATGGGGCATTTTCTCAGCAGTCAAGTGTATGTTGTTCTGCAGTTCCAAAATCATTACTTTCATTTGGAGGCCAAATCTCCTGTAACTGCAGTCTAGTGTAGTAAACAAGAAACAAGGTGAAACTTGAAAGTGAGGGGCCCGTGTTGGCTGGTTGGTACTATTATATGAATATGGGCATCTTAACCATCATCGCAGAAACTTTAATCTTAGTATAGTTGACGACTGTATGAACACTATTAGCTCTGATTGCTGAAGACTTAGAAAGTGTTTCAAGATTTAAACTGCTTGTAAATTGTTAAAATGTAGAACACTTGTACTGTGCAAATATTTTCTACAGAGGTGCTTTGGTACAGGTGCAGGTCATGAACTTTGCTTATCCCTTTGCATCTGACACATCTTTATTTTTTCTGCATTTCTGATAATAGAGTCATTGGATGTCAGTACTCAGGGTAGTAGTTCCATTATTGACAATTGGTTCTTTTGCTATTAATCTTTCCCTTCTCATTATCTCTGATGATCCAATTCCCAAAGTGCTCAGCCTCTTGATCTAATGTCTTTCCTTGTATTTTCAATGATTCTTATAGTTGAGGCCACATATTATCAATTCTTTTTTTAAGTGTTTGCTATTACTGATTCTTTTGTAATTCTAAGACACACTTTGTCACATCTAAGCTTACTTCCATGTTTAAGATTGCTTTGGCATGTATTTGGACTTTTGTATCTTTTTCCTGTTTTCTAGGAGGATTTTTCAGTATCTCCTCTGCTTTTATATTGCTACTTTTCAAGCCTTGCTTTGCTTCTTGAATCAGTTCTATCTGTTTTTTTTAAAATTGTTGTAGCTGTTTTTTTTGTTTGTTTGTTTTTGTCTTTACTATTTTCATTAAATAAAGTGGCCATTATCATTGCAAAATATATCGCTTACACATTCTGTTTTTCACACATATTGTTTTTTTACCTTTATTTGGAATGATCTTAAATAGCAAGTCAACTTTCTATACTATCCATTAGTAACATTTTATGAATTTTTATTTTATATATACTAATTCCAAGTGTACAAGGTGTATTGTTGTGTGCACCCATGTGAACCTATGTGATGGTCAAAGGCCTATTTTAGTTGTCTTTCTCCATGGCTCTTCGATTTATTTTTTTAGACAGGAAGTTTTACTGAACCTAGAGCTTGTTCTATTGGCTAGATGGGATGTCCAGAAAAACTCTGGGGTCCTCCTGATTCTGGCCTCTATATAACGCATATGCTGGGGTTAGAGGCACATGCCACAACATCAAGGTATTATGTCTGTGCTGAGGGACTGAATGCTTGCACTTTATGCACAGAGCCATCTTCTTGGCTCAAGTGACAATATTTTAACTGTTTTCAGTTTTTGTCATAATTTGCTTGTGTATTCCCCCTTTTCAAAGACAAAGAAGAGACTCTATATTTTCAGTTCAAATAGCCACAAAGGTACCAAAATTCTTATTAATGATGATTGACACAAAGGATTTGTCTGTAGGTAGCAAATTTTCTTTGTTCAAAAAAATATTATGTTAAACCTTGGGGGAATTGGATATTTATATTATAGGGTCATTCTTCTATATTCTTCAACTGTTCCTTTTGTGGAATTAAAAATATGTACACTTAGCACCATTACTATAGTATCTCTCTTATAAAACTGAGACTGCTTATTGATTTTTATTATCATGAGTTTATAAATTAATTTAGTCAGATTTCAGAAAATGTAAGACATATCAGGTACTTCCATGGTTCACTTTGGTCATTTGAGTTACTAATAGCCATGAAGAATAAAACCCTTTGTCTTATTGTGACTCAAATAAGAGTTACAATCAGTACAGATGGACACAGCAAGGTCCAAGGTCCAACAAGGACCAAATTATCACTGACTCCAAGCTCCATGATGGGCAAGGTATATCTTAATGCTTTGATTAGAGGATACTTTAAAGTTATTATGGAGCATTGTAGTTTAAATAGTTGACTGATCCAGGAGGGAAACATTGAGAGTAGAGACTGGCCAGACTCAATAGAAGAATGGCTTAAGTCTCTGTCCAAGAAATAAATACAAGTTTGAATGTAAGAAAAGAGTAAAAAAGAAAGAAATGAAGACAGAAAATGAAATGAAGAAAAAGAAAATATGATTATTATAGCAGAAAGAAGAAACCTGAAGATTATCTTTTGAAGATTTTCTGGTAATATTACTCAAAGGACTTGAGTCAATGGAGTGTCTATTAAAACTCAACATTGACAATCCCTATTTGATTGCCTAAATTATTTTCGTGAATTTTGCTATACATAGCCAAATGTCTTATGAGTAAGAGTATATGGAAAAGAGTTTTTGTGTTTTTAAGGAAAATTTGAAAAATAGTTGATTTACTTTCAAAGAAAGTCAAAGTCCAAAATAGATGGAAATGATAAAAGGATGTGGAGGAGTTTGTAACTACAATCTGGAAGAGACCATGCAAATAAAAGCACAAGGGGAGGTAGGCTCTGTGTTTTACAGCATGGGGTCCCCCAGAACAGACCTTAGCTCTTGCTTTCTTCCAGTCGGTTCCACACAGTAGAGGCCTGAGGCATGTAGAAGAGTAGTTCTTTGCCACCATAGTATTGTATACCATTTGTTCTTTTTCCAGATTGTGACCCAAAAGACAAATTGTGAACTTATTTGAATACCACAGTGACATAATTTTGTTGTTATTGTAACTCTGATCTCTTTGTCATATTTAGAGTTGTTTATGTAATTCTCCTTCATATTGAAGAATGTCAGCTTTATCAAAATCACATTTCACTAAGTTAATGATTTCTTGCATTTAATTGAATTATATTCTGGTAGCATAAAACTTTTCCTAAAAGTTAGCTGATAAATTTTAGCAGATTAAAAAGAAAAAAACTAGAACTTTCAGTGATTTTGGAGTAGCTAAATTATCTTTTACAAAGGCTTAAACCAATGGGAAGATGGCGTGACCTATTTTGAAATATTTGGTTTGAATACCTGGTTTTGACTCTAGAACCCACATCATATAATGAAGGATCATATTTCCTCTGAATTTCACATGTGTGCTACAGCACATATATGTTGAGCACACACGCACACACACACACACACACACACACACACACACACACACACACACATGCACCCCAAAAAAGATATACAAATTTTTAAAAAATCAGAAGTATATTTCAAAAGACAAGAGAGAACATGAATTTTCCATACTAGAAATATCAACTTGAATCGCATAATCACATTAAGATGCTTTAAAGAATTTGAAAATAAAAGTTGCTCTTTCATGTTGTCCTCTCTCAATTTCATGTTGTATTGTTGGAATTTCCAAAGGAATTCTTGGATAGACAATTATTTTCTTCAAATAGCACATTACTAAATTCAGTCTTCAGCAGGCAACCGTTGTTCAATTTAGATTTCATAAGTTGTAAAATCAGATTTGAATTGTCATTATTATGTAGAGTGATATTTAACACTTTTTCTTTCAATGGGACTTCTATCCTTTTATATTCCTCCTCAAGTAATGGGCTGCATGCTATTAAGGTCAGTGGCATTCTATTTTGTGTCCCTGGCAAGGTGCCCTGACTTCAAACTCTTAAAAAGAGACAGAGATCTTTTCATTACTGACTGTAAGATAATTTGGAAAGTATTTTACAAAATTAACAACTACATTATAAAGACAATAGCTTCATTGACTACATTCATAGAAACAAAAGAATGCTTTATAATTAGGAATATTAAGAATGCAAGTTTAAAAGGTCACCTTGAAAATCACGTGATTTCTTGCTGTATACTATGATTTTCATGAATTTGTGTCAATCACCCAAAGAAAGCATTTGTCGAGAAGGATTATGATTTTCAGAAAGTCATTAAAACTTTTAATTTTTGTTAGGAATTTTAGGAGGACACTCAAGAGCAAATTTTAAGAAAAATAAATAGTGTACCTTTAGCTGCTGATCTGATGAACACCACAAGCATAACTTCATAATTAACATTTACTGAGACCTACCCATATTACAGATACAGATAACAGCCTTTGTGTGCTCCTATGTAGGCACTTAGCATTGAATAAATCAATTGTTTGTTTCATTTCAATAAATGGTGAATTAAGATTTATTGCACCTGGAGATGTCTGCCTATAAAACCCAGACTATGAATCATGCTGCCTGTGTCTTTGCCCTGAGTCTGCCACATAGTAAGACAAAAATTTTCAGAGGGCTTAAGAGTGTTGAGGACAAAATGCAGAGTCCAAAACTATTCAGCATATTCTCTTTGGTTCTTTCCTTAACTATAAATTTCAAACATTATAATTACATAGAATTTGTTCTCAAACACAACATATATAAATGATGAAGTGAAAAAGCTCATCGCTGAACCATTTTCACCATAGTTTTATCTCTTGCATCCACCACGGGTCTGGCAAACTAATATTGTCTTTGGTAAGTGAGCCAACATCATGTAAATTTCAGAAAGATAAAATGTCAGAACATGATCCAAGAATGGATTGGTGTGAGGAGAATTCTGTGTTTGTGAGAACATTCAAAAAAAAAAAAAAAAAAAAACAGTCTTGTGACCAAAGTTTCTCAGAAACATGAAATTGTTCCTGGAATGTGCTTGCATGTCCCTCACAGGTGTAGCGAATAAGATCGAATTTATTTCAGATTATTCACTACAAGTGGCTATTGTTAATTGTTTACATACCTCTATGGAAAAACATGTTTTGTCACATGCATCTAGTTTATCACATGAAGATTGTACACTTTATTGTACACTTTACTCTTGTAATTCCTGTTAACCCCCAGAGTATGAACTGCCAGATGCTTTTAGTAAGGTTGGCTATTGCATGAGACTTTAATTATTCCAATTTATCAACTTCATTCACTCAGATCCACTGCCTTTAGGGTGGTAAACAAGTGGCATCACAAATCATGGATGTGAAGCCCACTATGACATAAAAGGCTAACAGTTTTAAGACTTGATCATCCAGTTTATATTCATTCAAGAAATTAGTCATTTCTTCCTAATGATAGATATCTTCCTTATTTTCTAATAACAGTTTGAGTCAATGCTCAAGTCACACAAAATTAAACAAGGATCTTTTCCTCCTGTTTATATGCCTTTTCAATATTTTTCCATATCTGTCTCATACTTCAACTAAAGTTCCTTCTTCAGGAATACAGGGATTGTAATCTTGAGCAACTTCCAAGTTATCTAGTAACTGTGATTTTGATACCTGATCCTTGTGTTCCTTCTTTTTTTAAGAAATGATGCCCAAGCAAGACATGAGGAAAAGTCTTCCCTGGTTTCTGCCCCATTATTCTCTGGTTTTTAACCCTTCCCATTTTCATAAATGACAAATATGTCTTGCAGATGAAAGCCATGAAAAAATTTGACATCAGGGCTAAGGGCTAATCTTGGACATGTCACATATGAAATTCTGACAGGGACTGGTATTATTATTGTATAATATACCTCCTGTAGCCTTCCCGTATGGTAGGGACAGAAACATGGCCTCTTGAATGAAACTTTATGGAGGATCTAACTTCAGGTATAGTTACATAAAAATTATTCAAGGTCCTTCTGAGCCTTATGCTGATTTCATAGGGCGATCCAAAAATACTATTGAGAAATAAGAAAAAGGGAAACAAAATCAAGAGTTATTATTAAAACAGCTGGCTTTTGATAATGCCAGTGATGGTTGCCAAGGAATAATTAGACCTCAGGGAGAGTTAGGAAATATTATTGGCTTTCTGACATTATGTGGAAATGTGGCAATCTACAAATACAGAGAAAAATTAGCTGCTTTAGAAGTAAGTCTATGGTTTTAAAGATATGTTAGCAAAATGTTTCAATTGCTGCTGACCTAGTAACTCAAAGAAAACAATGTAAATTTCCTTTACAACAAAGGTATGCTAATAATCCATATGTAATTAGCTCCTGGCTATGCCCTAATTGCCAGGAGATGAAACATTGGGCTAATGCAGATCTAAATTTGATAAGGACAGAAACACATTGTCTAGTAACAATAACTATACTAGGCAACAATGGAGAAATGGGTTAAGGGGCCCTGTCAAACACTGCAAAATTAGAGGGTTTAAAACCAAAACCAATAACATTTGTACAGATTCAGACTATACCCGAATTTGCTACAAGCTGCTACTCAAGGAAGTGCTGCTGTTGATATATCTTGAACAAAAGACATTGTCATTTCCCATCTCCAGTGTCCTTACACAAAGGTTATCAGGGACCTATATTTCCTGGAAGAGTTGGACTTCTGTTGGGACATAGTAGTTTATCCATGAAGGGAATCATAGCTTAGACTGGAGTCATTGATGAAGATTACACAAGGGAAACTGTGATCATGACCATGGTGTCCACTGGTTGGCAATTTAAAAAAAGAGGAAAAAAATGCTCAGTAATGAATCCTGCCTTATGTAGACCTTTCACAGAAAAATGTACTTCATAATGGAGGATTTAGTAGTAAGGACAAAATTGTAGTTTCAAATACTTAATTGATGGCAAATTATAAACCAATGTTGGATTTAAAAATATAAGAAGAAACTTTTAGAGGATTGATTGATTCTGGAGTTGATGTCTCTTAAAACTATAGAAGAATAGCCACCCTCATGACCCAGCTATAAATTCAAATCTGATATTACTGGAAACTATGACATCTAAGCAGATTACATAAATATTACAAAGTTACACTGCTTAGGTCCAGAAGGCATAATGACAATTCTACAGCCTTATGTTAGGCATGTCTGGGTTCATCTTTGGAGAAGAAATTTTTTACAAAACTTACTACAGAGATCTGCACTCCCAACTCTGATGCTACCTATTCTCAACAAGCACACTGACTTGTGTAAAAGATGGGATATCAAAACAGAAAAGGACTAGAAAATGAGTTGCAAGGGATTATTAAATCTATGTTCCCACAAGGATAAAATGATAAACATGGAGTGGTTATTCAAAGGTGCCATTGAAAAATAAATTCATCAATGGCCCATTTCTAATGCAAAGTTATAGGCGTTTTACCAGTCTGAGAGCAGTTGGAAAAGGAGAACATGTAATCTTTTTCTCACTGGAATCCTCCTGTTTTTGTAATTAAAAAGAAATATGATAAATGGTGATTGTTGATTGACTTACGAAATGTTAATGCCACCGTGTGGCCAATGGTCTCTTTACAGTCTGGTTTACCTGTGTACATGGCTACTTTTTTTTTTTTAACTTTTTATTTAATTTAAATTAGAAATGATATTTTATGTATAAATCCCAGTTCCCTCTCCCTCCAATCCTCCCATGCCCCAGATGACCTATACGATATCACTCCTGTTCCATAGAAAGGGTGAGGCCTTCCATGGGGGATCATCAAAATCTGTCACATTATTTGGGGCACAACCTAGGCCCTCGCCCATGTGTCTAGGCTGAAAGAGTATCCCTCTATGGAAAATGGATTCTCAATGTCCACTCTTATACTAGGGATAAATACTGATCAACTACCAGAGGCTCCATAGACTGCCCAGGCCTCTGAATTGACACCCGCTTTCAAGGGACCTGGTTCCATCTTATGCTAGTTTCTGAGCTATCAGTCTGGTGTCAATGAACTTCCCCTTGTTCAGGTAGGCTGTTTCTAAACTTGACCCCATTACTCATCACTCCTCCTTCTCTACAACTAGATTCCAGGAGTTTGGCTCAGTGATTAGCTGGGGGTGTCTGCTTCTGCTTCCATGAGCTATTGGGTAAAAGCTCTGGGATGGCCTATGAGGTAGTTATCATTCTCATTATTGGGGAAGGGCATTTAAGGTAGCCTCTCCATTATTGCTTAGACTGTTAGTTGGGCTCATCCTTGTAGATCTCTGGACATTTCCCTAGTGCCAGATTTCTCTTTAAAACTATATTGGCTTCCTCTTTTATGATATCTATTTTTTTGCTCTTCTCTATTCTTCCCCAGACTCAATCTCCCTGGTTCTTCATGTCTTCCTTCCCCTTCTCTTCTCTCCTTATTTTTTTCCTAACCCCCTCTCCCCTTCCTCTGTACTCCCAATTTGCTCAGGAGATCTTGTCCCTTTACTCTTATCTGGGAGACCATGTATGTCTCTCTTAGTGTCCTCCTTGTTTCCTAGATTCTATGGAGGTGTGGATTGTAGGATGGTATTCCTTTGTTCTATGTCTAATATCCATATAGGAGTGAGTACATAACATGTCTTTTTGTGACTAGGTTACCTCACAAATGATGGCTTTTTCTATTCCCATCCCTTTGCCTACAAATTTCAAGATTCCATTTCCCCCCCCCCCCGCTAGTAGTGTAGTTCTCCGTTGTATAAATGTACCACATTTTCTTCATCCATTCTTCAGCTGAGGGGCATCTAGGTTGCTTACAGATTCTGGCTATTACAAACAATGCTGCTATGAACGTTGATGAACAGATGTCTTGTTGTATGAATATGCATCCTTTTGCTATATGCCTAAGAGTGGAATAGCTGGATCTTGAGTTAGACTGTTTCCCATTTTTCTGAGGAACCACCATACTGATTTCCAAAGTGGCTGTTCAAGTTTGCACTACCACCAGCAGTGGAGGAGTGTTCCCTTGACTCCACATCCTCTCCAACACAAACTGTCATTGGTGTTTTTTGATTTTAGCCATTCTGACAGGTAGGGATTATATCTCAGAGTTGTTTTGATTTGCATTTACCTGATGGCTAAGGATGTTAAGCACTTTAAGTGTCTTTCAACCATTTTAGATTCCTCTATTGAGAATTCTCTATTTAGTTGTATGTCACTTTTAAATTGAATTGTTTGGTGTTTTTGATGACTAACTTCTTGAGTTCTTTGTATATTTTGGAGATCAGCCCTTTGTCAGATGTGGAGTTGGTGAAGATCTTTTCCCATTATGTGGGCCGCTGTTTTGTCTTGTTGACTGTGTCCTTTGCCTTACAGAAGCTTCTCAGTTTCAGGAGGTCTCATTTATTAATTGTTGATCTCAGTATCTTGTGTTACTGGTGTTATGTTCAAGAAGTGGTCTCCTGTACCAGGTCATTCAAGGGATCCTCCCAGTTTCTCTTCTAAGATGTTCAGTGTGGCTGGATTTATGTTGAGGTCTTTGATCCATTTGTACTTAAGTTTGTGCATGGCAATAGATATGAATCTATCTGCAATATTCTACTTGTCAGCATCCAGTTATGCAAACACCATTTGTTGAAGATGCTTTCTTTTTCTCCCTTGCTTAGTTTTAGGTTCTTTCTCAAAAATCAGGTGTGCATAGAAAACAAAACATATTCTTAAAGATTGGTCTTTAATTATTTTGAATTTAAAAAGGATGCTTTATACTATGCATATTGATCTTGATGATAAGGTACATTTTGATGAGAAATATCATTCTGTAAATGTTTCTTATATTGGTTAATGAATATAGCACTGTTGGCCAATAGGAAAGCAAGATAGGTGGGACTAGGAGACAAGGAGGATTCAGGAAGAGGGAGGAGGAGAGTCAAAATGTAGGACCAAGAGAGCAGAACTGTGGACCCTCTCTCCAGTAAGATAAGACCATGTGGAAATACTTAGATTGACAGAAATGGGTTAATATTTAAGATAGAGCTAGCCAATAAGAAACACTAGTAACAGGCCCACAGCTTTTATCTAATACAGCGTCTCAGTGTGTTATTTTGGGGCTGGCACCGCTATGGGACTAACCTGGCGGGAAAACATGCTCATAACAAAATGGCGCCTGCACTGTGTGGCAAAAAACTTTCACTTAAAACTTGACATAAGCTTAAAAAGGGGTTATAGAAACAAAAGAACAAAGACAAACAAGGCTTCTTAGTAACAACATTTTTCTAGGTTGGACTGTTTTGTTAGAGAAAAGCAGAGACTTGTGTGGCTCCTTTAAGGGAGGCTTCCTGACTCAGCTTAGTGGCAAAAAAACAGCTATGTTCATAGCGCTTCTTAAAAGTACTAACAATTCCAAGATTTATATGAGCAGCTGGTTTAAAAAAAATAAAAACAGAGTAACTGAGACATTGGTGGTACATGTCTTTAATTTCAGCACTCAGGAGGCAGAGACAAGCAGATCTCTGTGATTTCAAAGTAAATCTGTTGTACAGAATGAATTCTAGGGCAGCCAAAGTTACATAGCAAAAATCTGTCTTTAAAAAATGAAAAAAATAAAAGTAGAAGAAATAGAGTAATAAAAAAAGCCACATGAAGACAGAAAGCACACAAAGGGTCTGGATACTGTATGCCATGGTATTGTCTTTGAATTGCTCAATTGTTAAGGAAGAAATAATTGCTACAATAGACTTGATTATCAATGCTGCTAAATTAACCCAATTTATATATTTTAAAGATTCTTTGACTTCCAAATTTAAGTCTAAAGACAGATTACTAAAGAAAAGAATTTTTATTTTTGTTTCTACAGAAAATAAAAAGCTGTGGATTCCTTCCAGACTACCATGCTTTAATCTGTTTTAATCTAGCAAGACCACCTGAAGCAGTGTCCCAGGTGATCCAACATTCAAAAGAAATGGGACAAGGCAGCCTTGCAGACCACTACAGCCAGGATTTCTGCATCTTTTATGATTCCCCAAGTCCATGCCCCGAACCAGCAGGAAGCATTTTGGAAAGAACTGTAAAGAGCCGTGAAGTGCCATGCCTTAAAGTGGCGCTGGCTTCCACCTTACACCTTCCCATTGGTGAGGGCTCTCTGGAGTAAACAAGCCCTTATTTGGTTAAGTCTGTTCAGCCTGTCTGCTTTTGTGATAGAGTAGCCTATCTGCAAGGTCTACGTAGCTCACTGGGGTTGGTTAGCTCAAGGGTATTTAAGCCTCTGCAGGGGTTCTCCAGCTCTCTCGGGTCAGAAGAACATGTTTCAAGGATCCTGATTAAAACTGCATGAAGAAGATCTTCCTGGAGTAGCCTCTTCCTTGCTGGCGGGGGTAGGCATGTACAAAGAACAATGCCCAAATTCCTAAATATTGTTTATAAATGTTTGTTTTCATTTAAGTGGGCTTGGTTATAAATGGTTAATGATCACAATCAATCTCTTTAAAGGTAAAAAGAGGAGATATGGTATAGATATGAATACTTTGTTTTGAAATTGATTTTCATTTATTGATACAAACTTAAGGTCAATTTTATGATAGGTATATTTCTCCTCCTGTTTAGGTATTGCATTTATATAGCTCATTTAAAATGTATAATTTAGTACATATTTTAGATAGTTACCTATAATAGTCAAAACTTTAGTTAGGTTTTACCTATACTAGTCAGAACTTATTGTTAAGTTAGTTAGAATTTCTAAATATACAGAGATGTATTTGAGATGAATAGGCATTCTTTAAACATTTCAAAGACCTACAGAACATGGCATTTAAAATGGTTTAAGGTTTTTCTTAAGAGTGAGGCACAACTGTTCCTGGCAATACCACCTGCATCAGAAAGGAAGATGGACATCGAAGAAACTCGTTATGGAGTCTACTCCCAATATGGAAAACTAGCCATTTAGGCAAGATACTGCTTTTGTCTGGGCGGTTTGACTTTATGCTGTATAAACTTGACATACATTACCCATAGGAAAGTGACTGCTGATACAAGGTGGACATTGCTACAGAGTTTCTGCTTCATGGAAGAGCCTGCCAGACAGTCTACAGGACACAGATAAAAGTGACTGACAAACTGCCAACACAGGTGGGACATTTTGAAATTTCTTGGTTTGCTGAGAAGTCTACCAGACACCATGGCCTATAGGCTGAAGATGGAATATTACAGAAAAACTTCTGGTGACTAACCAGGTAACAAGATGTCTCTGTCATTTATAGAGTTTATATATTATCTTTCTGTTGTCTTTGATGAACTTGAAGACCGATAGTTATGGTTATAGTTTTATTTAGTTAGTATTAAAGATAAGTTATATATAGGACTTTAGACTCACAAAGATAGATGATAGAATATTTTGTTTAAATCTTGCTAAATGTTAAGGGACCGAACATTGTTAACTGTGGTTCTTATTTCATAATTGTTTTGCTATATATTTTACTATGTTAAAGTTAAAACCCTTCTTTTTATTTAGACAGAAAAGAGGACATGATGAGAGATGTCATTCTGTAAATATGTTTCTCTTTTTGGATAATGAATAAAGCAATATTGGCCAATAGGAAAGCAAGATAGGTGGGACTAGGAGACAAGTAGGATTCAGGAAGAGGGAGGAGGAGTGTCAAAATGTAGGACTAAGAGAGCAGAACTCTGGACCCTCTCTCCAGTAAAATAAGACCACGTGGAAATACTTAGATTGATAGAAATGGGTTAATATTTATGACAGACCTAGCCAATAAGAAATACTTGTAAGAGGCCAGCAAATTTTATCTAATACAGTGTCTCAGTATGTTATTTGGGGCTGGTGAGACTGTGGGACCAGACTGGCAGGAAAACCACTCATAACAACATTTTGCCATTTTTATTCCCTCACTCAACTGTAAAGATTTTCAGCCATGATTTCAATGTAGTGTACTACCTTAAGGCATGGAAAACTCCCCAACTATGTCAGTACTGCATAGGAAAAGATTTATGACCTGTTAAGAAGGCCTTGCCTCAGGTTTATATGATTTATTATATGGATTATATCCTGTTAATCACATCCAAAGAGGAAAAGCTACAATCCATATATGACATAATTCAGTATGTCCTATATAAACTACACATAGGCTTATTATTGCACCTGAAAAAGGCACAAAGATCAGACACTGTGGGATATTTGGAAAAATTAATTACAAGAAAAACTATTACAGCCCCAAATATATCCATTAGACAAGACAATTTAAATCCACTTAATAACTTTCAAAAATTATTAGGGAACATTAACTGGCTATGTTCTACTTTAGAAATATCTAATAATGCACTAAACAATTAGGGAACATTAACTGGCTATGTTCTACTTTAGAAATATCTAATAATGCACTAAACAATCTATTTAAAACTCTAGGAGTGTCAATGTTAGATAGTCTTTGTATTATCTCAAGAGAAAAGAAAAACCCCACAAAACAAAACTATTTGAATCCAGATTAAAAGAGATATTTGCATATCATGTGAATCCTTCACTGCCTTTAAACCTATTTCCCCCACTAAATTATACCCTATAAATATTATAGTGCAAGAGGATAATCCTTTGGAATAAATTTATGAACAGTATAAGGGCCATAAAATACGAATTGCTTACCTTATTATTCTTGCTCAATTAGTTAGTCAGGGAAGGGTCTGATGTCAACAATTATATGGATCCCTGCATGTTTTATTATACTTAACTAATAAACAGCTTTAAGAATCTTATGTATTTTCAAATTTCATCTTCAGATTATACTATAGAAAGAGAAAATCATTATCCAGCTGATAAAAAAACAAAATTTTCTAATACAAAATGAATTTGTGATTACAAAAATTGTTCAACCATCTCCCATTCCTCAGACAAATACTTATTTTATTGATGATTCATCTAAAGGCATATGAGGGATTTGTTGTCCAGATATTTATTAATCTGTTGATACTTCTTTTTTTCCTCAGCTCAGTAGGTAGAAATGACTATTTTGATTCATCTATTACAGTTATTTCAGTAATCCTTAAATATTGGTTCAGATTCTGTCAAATGTTGTATGATTATTTCCAAAAATAGTATCATATTCATGCACACACTAGCATCCCTTGTTTTATTGCGGTAGGAAATAAGCAAGCTAAGTGTCCTATTAAAGTGTCCTATTTTTACTTCCCCAGAAGTATTTTGGCAAGGGGTTTATGCAGCTGTCATTGAAGATGGATCAGCTGAAATTTTATGTTTACTCTCCAGGTCCTCCAACCTCAGGCCATCATGGACAATGATGGAGGCAGTGGAACTCATCAGAAAGATAGAAAACCTACAGCTAAAGGGCAAAAGGAGTTATTGACCTTATCACCAGAAGTCATGTCTGCTACCTGGGACAAGTCAAGGCCCTGTATACTAAGGGAGAAGTTATTCTCTAGCTGTTTGACCTGTGCCTCTGAGGTGAGTGCCTCTGAGCCTGTGTATTGGGAGTTTCCTCATCATCCTTTGCTTAAATTTGTAGATTGAATGGAAACAGCTCCTGTTATCTTTACTAATGACTCTGTGTTTGTGCCTGGACCTCAGACCATAATAGACTTATTGTTTCATCTGAAGATGAAATGCATTTAGTGTATTTACTTCCTGTTTGCATAGGCCATCATAACACTTGTTCTTATTAAAGGCAAATATGGGCTTATATTCTAAATGATACCAGAACTACTAATCATATGTAACTAATAGTTTCGACACAGTTAGGATCTGTGTTCTTGGTGAAAGAGTATTACACACAATGCTTTTACTGTTCTAATATCATTAATTATTTTTATAATTTTCTTGCTTATGGAATAACTATGCATCAAATGACAATTAGATTGTCTAAATCTCAAATAAAAACTACACTGAATATCCTGCATTAAAAAGAAAATGGGGAGATGTCATAACATGGTCCAAGAATGCAGTCATGTAAGGAAAATTCCTGAGTTCTTATGGGAAAGCTCCAAGAAAATAAGAGTAATGTGACCCTAGTTTCTTCAAAATTATGGAATTATTCTCAGAATGAGTTCTCATGCCTCTCCCAGGTGTAGCAGATAGGAATAAGTTTACTTCAGATTATTCATTACAGCTGGCTATTGATACACACACACACACACACACACACACACACACACACACACACACACACACACACAAACACACACGCCTTTATGGAAAATCATGGTTTTGCCACTTGCAGCTTGCCCTTGTGATTGCACATTTTACCCATGTGCCTCTTTTTAACCCTCAAATTTTAAATAATCAGATTCTCTGAGTAAAGTTGGCGATTGCATGAGACTTTAGTTCACTTCCTTATTGGCTCCATTCTCCCAGATCTCCACCTCCTCTAGAGCAACGACAGTGAAATACCAATAAGAAAATTATAAGCAGATAAGTAAATAAATAAACTTTGGCAAAAACATTTTAAATAAAATATCAAAACATATTTTCAAAATCAAAAAAATTACATGGGCATAAAGTTTCTGATGAGTACCTGCCATGCTTCTGAATCTGAGTGTGGTAGACATACAGCCCATGAGTATGTTCACATCTGTATATTATTCAGTAATAATATACATTGCTGAATCCATTTTTCATTATTAGGCAAGTTAATGAGTATTTATGGAATGTCTTAAGTGAGCTCAATCTGCATCTTACTAATGTATAACATATTTTGAATTTAAATTTTTCACTAGGCACTCATAGTGTGCCTGTAATGTAAGTCTTAAAGGCTAAGGCAGGAAGATCATGAGTTTGAGGCCATTCTGAGCAACAGAGAGAATTCACATTCAACTGTGGCTAAATATTGAGACTTTGTCTCCTAAAAAATTAGAAAAAAAACACACAAATATAGATAAATAAAAAAGTAAAATAAATTGAACATGTCAAAGGAAAACACTTTGAAGTTTTTGTTACATAAGTAAAAATGAAATCACCTGATCGAAGGGAATACTAACTTGAAGACTGGATCAGATTGGCCGTCAAAGAATATTGTGTGACATGAGATGAGCATGTGTAAAACAAAAGTAATGAAGAGTCCACGGTGAGTAAGAAAGCAAGAAAATCTAAGTAAGATAATAATCAGTAATGTTCCCTGCATGATTGACACAGGTTAAATAGTCATTAAAACTGAAAAAAACATTATTACTTTTTGAGCCTGTTATAGATTTTGTAGTAGCTATGGTAATTCTAAACCCAATCATGCCAGTTCAACCAAAAGTTGTAAAGAGTAAAAGGTTTCTTAATATACAAACATTCAAAAATCAATTTGAAATTAATACAGAGTACTGTTTCCAGCAGTATCTGCTCGTGCTGTACTTTGTATGCCATCAAGTCACACATCTGTCAAAACAGAGCTGAGATGTGTTCAGGCAATGTTTGTTGATGTTTTGACATTACTTCATTATGAATTACAGTGTTTACTACACAAACATAGTATGTAGTTTAATCATTGGGGGAAGTATCCCAATAGTTTCCCCTGCGTATTTCTAAAATATCAAACTAATATGTTCTTGGGTTGTACTATGCAATAATATTTGATTCTAAAATTAATGTTGGAGGGGCTGGAGAGATAGATCAGTGGTTACGAGTACTGGTAACAATTCAGCAGGCCTCAGGCTTGATTACCAGCATCTGCTGTGTTTCACAGCCTTTAGTAATGCCAGTCACAGGGGATCCAATGTCTTGTGATTTCTCTAGCTCCATGGGCACAGAAACGTAAGAGATGCAAAGCTATACTTGCAAGCTAAACAACTAAACACAGAAAATAAAAATTAAAAAATTAATTGATGTTTATGTTTCATAAAAAGATACTGTAAGTTGATTTTCTTGAGGATTAACAGAGAATTTACAAAAGTCTCCTAAATGGCTCTAAGCATCTGCCAATTTGAAATACATGTTTACACAAAATGTCATTCTTAGCATTAGCTATAATAAAATTAAAATATCAACAACTTCAAGAAACATTATAGATACTGTATGTCAGACAGTATCAAATAGTTGGTAAACATTTCTCTTTTAGATAAAAGCAGAGGAGCACACCCATACTATTTGTATGCAATTTTGTTTATATCTGAATCAATGGTAAAAGTATACATATATGTGTGCATGTATGTATATAAATATATATATGTTTATATATATATATATGTATATATGAATTGTTAAAAATATTCTTATGATTTCTTTAGTAAATGTTTGGCTGATTTATATGCCTATTTTATATACCTGCAGACTCGGGGTCATAAATAAGGTTTGCCAATTAGAAATGTTTAAGAAGCCCTGATCTATAATAGCCATTAGCAAGCCTACCTCTAAAATATGACTCAGAAACCGAAGTATTTAAATTCAAGTACTGGATATAAAAATCAAGAAAGAATAATACATTCAGGTTCTAAACATCTACTAATTTGTTATATGTCTCAATTTGCTAATTTTTTCATAAAAAAAGCTGAACAGAACACATAGGGAAAATACACAACATGCCTTAGTCCTTAAGTATTAACTTGAGTGGCAGCAAGAACAAGAAAATTATATATATAAAAAAAGACAAAGTGATGAATGCCTCTGCATTCATTTAACTGGAAAATTCAGAAAGAAAATATTATTTATATAGTGGAACTGTTCCTGTAAATAGAAAGCCTTGGGAGACATTCAACTAAGCCAATGTTACACATTTTATAAATTTTAATGTTTTAGCAAGTACATACATGTTTCAGACCAAATTATTCACTCATCCATAGTGTCCTGATAATTATTTGAGATTGTTTCCTCTAGATTTATTGTCCCCAATTTGTATATGCACATCATGATGTTAAAGTTGATATAGTCATAATTTGTTTCATTTTTTTATTATTCTCTGAAAACTTATACCAGATACTTAGAAAAGACAGCCTACAAAATAGATTTCTTAAATGACTACTTTTTCTTACTACCTTCACGTAAATCTGTAGTGGTTATATTTATTGGTGTCAAATAACAAACTTTTTTAATTACACACATTTATAGACAGAAAACCTTGGCATTATTCAACTTTTGACTTTCATAGCTAAAGGAAATAGAGCAGAAAGTGATTCCTCAGAGGTGGAAATATGTATATATGTGAAATAATAATTTAAATATACTTTATATATTTTTAATTAAATTTATTTTTAGTTGGTACATAAAAATTAATCATACGATACCTCAATACATTTGTTATCCTTAATTTTTAAATAAGTTTCAACACTGTCTATGTAATTGTCAGACATTTATAGTAGAAGTGGCAAAATGTGAATAAAGAACTTTATTATCACATTCAATAACATATAGATAACACACATAAGTACATATGAACATAAACACATAGAAACCAGAAGATGCAACTTTATGTCAACTTTTAATCACATATATTTAAGTAAATCTATATTTACATGTTAGTATATGGTTTTATAAATATTAATTTAAGGAAAGAGTGGGAGAAAAGAGAAATTAGAGAGATACATTTGTCTTCCAGAACAGTTATTTATTTCTACTATAAAACCACTGTATAATTTAACACAAACCATGTATGTTAATGTGTTCACAATTCCCTCATTGCTACATATCTTAACTCTTACTAAAATCACTTTTCAATAGAGTAGCAATCTTTATAACACAAGTATCTTTGAAAGGTTAAAGGTTTTTATGCTGACTTTTTTTTAAATTTTGTTCTTTACAACTTCTCTAATCAGCTACTCACAGTGGGAAAAGATTTCTCACTGTAAGAAAATAGTGATGACAGACCTGTGCAATCAGTAGGCACAGACTTTATCACAAGTTGACCTTGGAAATTATTTAGGCTGCTAGTGATACTGGATCATTAGCCTCTAAGAAATTGTTACATTATTGTAAGCTGAAAACACTGTAACATAGAGACTATCCAGTTCATAACTAAAATACTAATTCTTGCTTCAGTGTCTCTATGATGATATGCAAGTATCCAAGTATGAAGGCAGATGTAGCCTCATGTTTTCCCCTTTGCCAGGCACTGAGACTTATCTTGGATATTTTGGACTCTTTATTACAGCATCTCCATTTAATTTTTGGCTCTACAATAAGCACTGTGCCTAATACACATTAAGAACAAAATAGTGGTAGATAAATAAAGTTTTTATTAGGATTTCACAGAAATCCTCTCAGAAATCCATACTTCTGAAGAACATCCATGCTGAAACCTTGAGAAGTTACAGTTGTAATAATATTTTTCAGAAAACATCCAACACATAAACTTGGCCAAGTACTGGTCATTCGGGTGACAAGAAATGATCTCTCCATACCACACCTTCACCAAAACACCAGCTTATAGGGTGTAGGGTAAGGTATAATACAATGGGGGGGGGAAGCCCTAAACCTGTAGAATAATTTGTTACATTTATTTCCAATGAAAGATTATGATAACCAGATAACATTTAAAAAGATTGTCTTCATAGAAATGTTACAGTGCACACTTAATTTATAGCTCATGGACATGAGGCAATCTCCAAGCACGCCTGCTTTCATTGAGAGCCTGCCAAACAGGAAGGAGTTTCAATTAACCTCTGTAATGATCAGGAAAAATTGTTCATCATCCTCGGTGTATCAAAGAAGTAAGTTTCTGATCAGTTCTCTGGTCTGTGATTAAGGATACCCCAGCTCCCTTTGTGATTTCCCATTACTGGAAAACAAGGATGGGAAAACTGGAGATGAAGAAGTGGCTACTAGGCAAAGCTTTCTTTTTCTGCTTCCCCGGCACTGGTTTCTTTATAACTGATTTTCTTTTCTCTGTCTGTCTGTCACAGATGTTACTAATGATGCAGAAAATGCTGAAACCAATGTGGAAAATATTTCACAAGAGAAACACTATCCTTTCAGTTTTGTTGCCAGGTAGAAATTGATTCCATACTGTGTGGCTGTCTCTGCTCTTAGTTCTCTTTCTTTGAGCTCAGGCACTTATTCAGCACTGATGGTTGCTGCCTTAGTGTTTCCCACCGCTTAGGGAGACATCAGCTCTTTCACTCAGAGTATTGACAGAGACAGAAAGAGATGTGGTTTTCTTTGTTGTTTACCTTCAAACTTTACAAAGAGTGTTCTTTTCAATGTTAAGAAGTTAAAGATAACAACTATTTAAATGCTTCACTTCCTCTGCTAATTTTTTTTTCACTAGTTGATATTTTGAATCGGTTCTCACTTGACATGGTGTTCTAAACAGTTCATCGTTAAGCAGTATTTATTAAATATTCAGATAGTCTTTTATGAATACAGTATTCTAAGCCATTTAGCATTTTTTTCCTCAAAACTGGAAAACATTCCCTAAATATCTGTTTTCAGTTTTCAGAGTAACTTACAGCCGATGGTATACTTGAAGCAAGTTCTGATAGCAGGAGCACAGCCCGAAGGCCCCCCATACAGCAGCTTCCTTAAATTATGAGTCATAGATTCAGGATCCCGCTGAAGAAAAACAAACCATTCTGCTATACCTCTTTGTGGACCTGCCATATTGTTCTCCAAAGTAAACACACCTGTCCACATTCCTAGTCTCGTAAAGGTAGCCGTTTCCTTTGAGAACAAAACTTCCCATTTTGAAGGTATACTTCTTTTATTTATTTATTTATTTTCTAATTTACATAATGATCCCAGATTTCTCTCCCTCCCTCTCTCGCTCTCTTCCACCCTCTCATGCCCCCTCATGACCACCCTCCCATCCCATTCCCCCCTTGTTGTTCTTTTTTGCTGCAGCTATCGCCTATGAAACACAAACACACATGAAGTTTATTGGTGGAGAGGAGTGTGCAGCACTTGCTTTAAAAGGGACACTTGCTCATGTGTAACTGAGTCCCCTGTGCAGCCAGGTAAGGCATGACATAGTGATGACATGGCCATGACAGTCCCGCCCATCATTGGTTTCCAACATCCCCCTCCACGCCACAGGGAAGGCATACTTCTTCTTTTTTTTTTTTTTTTTTTTTTTCTTCATAAAAAATAAACCTGGTAAAACCACAAAACATATCATGCATGTTTTATTTATTTATTATTTATTTTTCTTATTTTACATATCAATACCAGTGCCCTCTCCGTCCCTCCCTTTTTCCCTTCCTTCCACTGTCTCATGCCCCCTGACTACCCTCCCATTCCACCCCCCCCACACACACTCCACAAGTAGGGTGATGCCTTCCTGGAGGAGCCATCTAAATCTGTCAAGTTAATTTGGAGTAGGAACTAGGCTTTCCCTCCTGCATCTAGGTTAAGGGAGTATTTCTCCATGGTGGATGTGCTCCCAAAGTCCTTCTGTGTACCAGGAATACATCTTGGTTCCACTGTCTGAGGTCTCTTAGACTGCCCAGGCCATCTAACTGAGACCCATATCCAGGGGGTCTGAGTCAGTCCCATGCTGGATTCCCAGCTATGAGTCTGGGGGCCCATTAGCTCTTCCTTGTTCAGGTCAGCTGTGTCTGTGGGGTTTTATAGCCTGGTCTTGTCTTCCCTCTCTGCATCTGGATTCCAATTCAGCTCAGTGTTTAGCTGTGGGTGTCTGCTTCTGTTTCCATCAGCTACTAGATGAGGGCTCTATGATGGTGGATAAGTTAGTTATCAATCTCATTATCAGGGAAGGACATTTATGGTAGGGGAAAGGATACTTCTTAAGACACAGAATGCTAAAAGTAGGTGTTATCCACAATGTCACCAAAACTTGATACTGCTAGTTTTTCTTTTATCAAAAGCCAACTTAATAAGTATGAAGTGAAACATGTTTAAGGTTTATTGTGCATTCCTGATGATGGGTGATTTATAGCTATCTTTTCATGTGTCTGTTGGCCATTTGCATGTCATATTTAGGGAAAGTAATTATAAGACACAATACAATTGAACATGTCATGTTTTGTAGCAAAGTAAAGGCAATTAGTCATCACAGGCTCTTCTGGGTACAGATTAATTAGCTTAAACAGAAAACAAAATCGTGTTAACACTGTTATTGGTACTTTGGTTGCTTTATTTATCAGATTGGCTTTTAGCAATATGGAAGTTTGCTGTTTAAATAGAAAAATGATTATATATTTTCTATTTTGATTTTCATTACAAACCCCAGAGCAAGGTAGAGGCATATATTACTTAGGGGGCACTTCTGTGCTCATTGGGTACAAATATGTTTGTCCTTTAGCAATTGTAAGATACAAAGGGGGAGTTAGTCTTGATTTTGAACCCAAAGACACAGATACTGGTGTAGGCAGCTAAGTACTTCTTGGCTTGAAGTGAAGTCTTTCAAACCACAGCTTACTACCTTAGACTGTAAGAAAACAAGCTTTTAAGTTTTTTGTTTACACCAAAACTCACAGTAGAGAAAAATAACAAATTAAATGAAATATATTATTAAACAAAAATATATTCTTCCACACATATAATGGAGCTTACAGATTGAGAAAACAGGCAGATGTTAATTTGCAATGTCTTGCTTTGTGAAGCAAAACAGGACTGTCTCCTGTCTTGAATAGGGGTTTTTCTTTCCTCTTTTGTAGTAGTAATCACATTCACTTTTTGTTCTCATCCTTTCCTCCCAGAATAATAAAAAGACTCACATGGCTTAAATTAGCACTTATGTGTATTTGGTTCCAAAATGTCAACAGAGGCCCAACCTAAACTAAAGCTCAGAAATGTTCCTCAGTATAGGAAATATAAACCTGTATGTATTTTCTTTATCTCAGGGGCAATGAAGATTCATTTCATTGCAGTCTATACTGATAAAAGCATAAACATGTGATTGTCTCTATTCTGTGTCTTTCTGACCTTATCTAATTTTTTTTAAAAAAAATGAAGTCTATTATGAGATTCTTCTTCTTCTTTTTTTGATTATAGCACTTGCTATATTACATCACTTTTGGAAAGGGACATAGAACCATTCACAAGATCAATGCATTACTTAATCATTTTTATACCTCTTTCTCCCTGAAACAGGATCTCACAATGTAGCTCAGGTTGGCCTAAAGTCTACCATTTTCCTGCTTCAGCCTCCTTAGAACTGATATTACAGACCTTTGCTTACATGTTTTTATTGAAAAGCAGCTCATATTGTCTCTTCATTATGAAAGCATAGCTCTCTAGTTCTCACTAAGTTGAAAGACAACGGTGTAATACACACGCTTTTTCATAATCCAACAGTATACTACTTCCACTTTCATTTCTCTCAGTAACCCAATCTCTTTGCTCTTTACAACACACACCTATAATCTGAGCTTTCAGGAGGTACAGGAAGAAAGAACACCACAAGTTCAAGGACTTGATATATACAGTGAGTTCCAGACCTGTCAAGACTATATAATGAGATTCTGCCTCAAAGATAAAACAAAAACAAAAAACAATAAAGAAGAAGAAAGCCAGTATAGTATCAGAAGGAATTAGTTCTTTTGCACTCAGAAGTTTCTGAAAATGCAAATTCAATGGCTAGAATCTGTCATCTTCCTTTTGGTTCAGCAGAAGGTTTGTGAGTGTGTTTGTCACTTCTGGCCTCTGGAGAGGCTGAGTCCTTGCTATCTCTCTCTCATTATACTTGTGGAGTTGTACTCATGCTTCTTTCTTCACCTGATGTTGGGATTGTTTGTTCTAACTTGATGTCAACAAACGGAAGCAAAGAAGTATTGTATTCTTGTTTGATCTTTCTGTGCTTAGCTCTGCTTGGACATTTTTGTATTAGTGATGACATGGAAATATATCCATGTATATTAAAGGACTTCAGAAATAAATTATATTTTATAGACTATTTTATGGCGATGTTTTGTGTTCTAGAAACCGGGTATTTGTCAATATAGTTGGTACCTTAAAGACAATCAATAATTGCCAATATTGGATGGCATGCAAGTGAGAGTTAAGAACATAAAGTTTGATAGTATTATAGTTATGTTAACAAGCCTATGCAGTAGAGTTTTCCTCATAATATCCATCATGCATATATTCTTTTTATCTCATAATTCATTTTGAACATTTAGATATTATGGCAGCTGTTTTACTAATGAAGGCACCAGCCACTAAAGAGAATGATGCTATCAGTGATGACTTTAGAAAGTATAGGAAGCTAGACCAATATGGTCTAGCTTCAAGTCTAGATTTTTTTCCTCTCACCTCACTAAATAAAGTTCAGAAGTGCATTTCTGATAAAGTCTACAGTTATAATAAAGACTGATTAGATGTTAGAATGGAGTTACAAGTACAAGGCGTATTGAAAAGTAACCCGTCGATCAGAGGAAACAGGACTGGGTGGAGAGGAAAAGTCTCAGACAATAAACAAACAAACAGAAGTATCTTGGCCAGCACAGAGAGGCATTGCTGAGCAAATATCTCCACTCACTCGGGCTGGGCTTGCACTGTACTCCCAGGCCTCCTATCTTCACTGTGATTAATTGGCATGTAGTCTACACAGGGAGCAGCGCTGGTTTCGCCTGAAAAGCTGAGGCAGACCCGAAGTTACCTAACTGGACTCTTTGTCACAAAATATCAAGATTTTCACTAAAACTTTGCAAAACTGGTCTATGTTTCCAGATAATTAGAAATTTAAAGTTCTTAGAAATGGTGGCAGAAGGTGAAGTAAAGGTTTTCCATATCGAAACAGGACTGTCAAAGTGTATCCCATACGGAAGAGAGGATGATGGCTTTTGAAAGATACTGAATTCAGAGTTATGTTGAAGTCTAATTTCCAGAGCTTCATCAGTTTAAGAATTTGTCTTTCTTCTGAAGAAACTAGGTTGCCCTTGTTCAATTATTTTTGAGCAACCATCATAATATGTGGAAATATTTCCTAATGAGTCACACAATTCTATTTTAGTTCCTTGTGAGCAAGCTTTTACATGAAACATGAAAATGAAAAACATCTGGGGTCATTTCATAAATGAGAGGATTTCTTTAGTAATCTGGAAGTTTATAGAATGTTCAAGATGGCTTAGAATGAGTTTTTTTTTCTCAAAAATTCACAGACTTCTGAAAAAATAAATCTAATTTTAGCATAGGATACCATAAAATAGAAAAAAAAATTATATACTATGACTGACATTCCTAAGAGAGATTTGTTCAATTGCATATTAATGTGCTGGAGAGATGGTCCAGCCATTTAAGTCCACACTCACAACCAATATGTCAGGGAATTTGACAAATCAAATGTTTGGCTTGTGAATTGTTGAAATAGTGTTGTTATAATATCCTAACATTAAAATGTAGCTATTGTAGGTTACTAAAGTAGCATCTGTGTCATGTAAATGTTTTCACTTAGAAGACATAAATGGTTTGAATTTTAATTTTTAGTAAAGTAAAATTATAGTTCATATTGTGTGCTAAATGTAATATCAGTATCCAACAATGATAGCAATGGCTCATTGTCTGCCAATTTCAGAAAAAAATAATTAAAACTATGGAAGAAACATTGCCCTACAATTCAGAAATATTCCCGTTGCAATTTAAAAGCAACCACAATCTTTTTAAGTCATCATAGTCAACTAGCAGAAGATGTAAGGTCGTTAGGTTGATCTTGATATGTGCTAGTACAATTTGGCAACAAAGGGATTTTTCCAAACAGCTAAATACAATGACTTATATTTTGACACCTTATGTAGAAAATTTAAGAAAATACCCCACTCCTCTTTATAATATCTAATCATTTCTTCCAATGAAATGCTTGATTTTTAATTTTCCCGAATTTTATTTCTCCTTTCTCATCTTTTACTCTGAAAATTTGTATAGTCAGTTCACTGTGAAATTGTACCTTATCATTCCAGGAGAAGGAAAGGAAAGATGTAAGTTCACATAACAGACAACCTTGTCTTTGACTGACTGATTTCATAATATAAAATAATAAGTCCAAATTTTATTATGGTCACATTTATAGAACTAATCTTAATTTCATAGGTTTTATGAAATGGTCGGGCATTTGCAATGCTACAGGAATACTGGACAGTGTAGAAGTGTGTCCTGAGAAGGCAGTTCATGTGGTTACATCACTTTAGGTGTTATATTCTGAGCCTCTGATATTACATGTTTTTCAATGACAAATTCATAGCTGCTTTAAACTAACATAGTTTTTGTCCTTTTCTTTTTCTTTTTTTCTTTCTTCTTCTTTTTTTTTTTTTTTTTTAACAGACTCACGGAGCACTGTTATTCTTGGAATTCTAACTTGCCATTCATTATGCCACAAACTTCACAGATAGCTTGTGACCTCTATTGCCCTTTGCTCTTAGGTCACCTCCTGCTGGCTTGGGGTCATGGTTCCTAGAGCTTCTACTATTTGTGGTATGCACTTTTCTCTGTGCAGGGACACCAGTGGCATCCTACTCTGTATTCCTGTTGTTATGGTGACAATGTCACGCATTGAAAGATTTCAGAGAATGACTGAAATAATACAAGAAGCAAACTTAAAAAAACTAACTTGGTGTTGAATACATTCCCAGAATTATATGCACAAGATATGTAAGGATTCTGAATTAAGCAAGAATATGAAAAGAGGATTGTGATGTGTAATACTAAATACAAATTATTTTTGTGACAGGCAATCATCCATGGGAGAAACCAAGAGCACACTCTGGGCATGAGGACACTTTTGTTTATTTGTGTTTTATTTCACTGTGTTTTCTGCTTTCTCTATACAGATTATGTTCTTAATCTCACAGTTCATATTTTCTAAATGTTAGTTTACTTTATCCCTAAATTCTATAGTCACTTCCTAGGCAACTCTATTAGGAATCAACCTCTGTATTGTATTCATGAAGTGTGAAAAATTCTGAGGCACAAGGCTGAAAAGGGCACCCTGAGGGCACAGCCTAGTTCTTGTTTGCTTGCCTTCAGGAGCCTAAAAGAAATGCAAAGCCAAAAGAGATTGGGCTCCCCTTTGTAACAATTTCCTCAGATTGCTATCACCAAGGAGAGAAGCCATTGCAGTCCTTTCTGTGGGTGGTGAATGGGATGGGGGTAGAGAGGAGGTGGAGAGGGATTCAATAAATAACTCTGATGGGGACAATCATACTAGTTCATGAATTAACTGTGAAGAATGATAAAAGAAGAAATCTTTACAAATTCAGACCATGATTCCTGTAGCTACTAGTATTACATGTGGGTATAAATAAAAATAACCTAAAAATATACTGGTATTGATTGTGCTGTCATATATATGTTTTTACTATTAAAATCTTTTATTACAGATCTGTTTAGTTGATCATGACTTCATAGCTTTATTCTATTATGCTGTGTGTGTATAGGAATTTGTCTATTTCTTCTATATTGTCCTTTGTCTGATCTATGACTCTATCAAGAATTTCCTCATGCTACTCTGGATTTAATTAGAAGTTGCTGTAGCCCTCCTTTTTCACTTCTAGCTTTATTTATTTGGATCTGCTGTCTCTCTTGGTTAGTATGATGACAGGGTTGTCATTCTTGTTTATATTGTCAATGTATGAACTTTTTGTTTGTATTTTCTTAGTCTCTATTTTATTAATTTCTGCCCCAATAGTTATTATTTTCTATTGCTTACTGATTTGGGGCTTAGAATGCTCTAATTTTTCTAAGTTATTGAATTGCATTATTAGATTTTTATGTGACTTTTTTTCATTGTATGCACTCATTGCTATAAAGTTTACTTGTAAATATGCATTAACTGAACTCCAAAGTTTTACAACATTTTTCTTTCATTACCTTTTGATTCAAAAATATTTTTAATTTCCTCAATAACCAATTGGTCATTCAGGAGTGTATTGTTCAGTCTCCAAGTATTTGCACAGTGTCTCTTGCTATAGATTTCTACTTGGATTGCACCATAATTAAATAAAACACAAGAGAGTATTTAGATTTTTTTCATAATTCACACTTGCTTTGTGACAATGTGATCTATTTAGAGAAAATCTCACAAGCTGCTTGCTAGAATGTGTATTTCAATTTATGTTGAATTAAATAAATATTCTGTGTATATACCTTTTAGACTTATCAGAAATGTGACATGGTTTAATTTTTTTAAATTAATTTTTTATTTAGATAACCTGTTAGAATTCTGCAGTAGTGAAATGTGTCTATTCTCATGTCTTTGCCTTACAAGTTGATCATTTTCCTTAAAGCATATACTATTATTTCTCTGTGATGCACTTTTGACACCTTGACTACTATTATCGTGGTAGATGGTATGCTGCTTAATATAGATTGCATACTTGACAGTATCTACAATCACCAAGGACTCAAGGTAAGCTTATGTTAATCAAAATGGGAAACTTTAATTGTGAACAACACTATTCCATGAACTAGTGTCCTGGGCTGAATAAAAAAGGCACAGTAAGTTGGGCACTTAGATTCATCAGCCTGATTCCTAACTGTGGATAAAATATGACCAAACCTCCTAGAGCTCCTGCAACCATGACTTCCCCACCATGAGGGACAGTATCCACTTGAACTGAAAGCAGAAATGGACCCTTCCATAGTCCAAGTTGTTTGATACCTGTCATTTTGTCACAGCAATGAGAAAGGCAACCAGTACAATGGTTTTCTCTATTTGGGCTTCTCAATCTCTCTTTTCTCTCTAAATGTGGGGATTTTCTAATGTAATCTGCCTAAGTATATTTCCCATTACTTTACTGTTTGTCTTCTAGCTATTTCTTCTGTCTAGTTTATTCTTAGGTTTTATCTCAAGGTCATACATATCTCAGAGTTTCTTAGTGTTATAGTCAGGGTCATTTGTTTTGAAACAGTTTTGGTTTTTTGTTTTTGAGTATATCATTTCCTTACTCTTGTCCTCCAACCTGGGTGGACATTGTTTATATATGGTCAAATCCATAGGTCATGCTTACCATTGTAGCTTTCATTCAGGGTTTGTTTCCAGCATTACTTTTCAGAATTTTTTTTCTCATTCAATTTTTCCCCCTATTTCTGAGTTCCTCATCTCTTTCAGTCACTTTTCATCTATTTTGCTAACTCCCCTGTCAAAGTTCTGGTTTAAGTCCATCCACTTGTTTGCATCATCCTTGAGGTCCCAGACAATTATTATGAGTAAATTTTGAAATTATCATCTGACATTTTACTTTTTTCAGTATTGTTGATTTCAGAGTTGAAAAGTTATTATTTTGCTAGAAGAATTGAATAACCTTTCTTTTTCATTTTTCTTGTATTTCTGTCTTGAAATTTGCCTGTTGGTTGGTTTAGGTAACTCTTCTCATTTCGTAGGGCTCCTGTATATTGAGTATTCTACTCTTGAGATTTCATTCCTAGTTCTACTTGAAAATAAGAAACAAGTTTGTTTATGTGTCTTCAACATTCCCACACCTAGTGGGAATCTGTATACTGGGAGTTGTGTTGTATTATTCCATTTGCTGTCTGTCTGTACACTTCAGACATTATATTACTACCTCTGTGAATTTCTAAATTTCTTCCTTAATTTAGAATACAGCGTTAGCATTTTATTTATTTATTTATTTATTTATTTATTTATTTATTTATTTATTTATTCTGACTCTTTTCCTTTGTCTGGACACAACGTCTTACTTAGAAGCCAAAGGTAAGGTTTTGTTTGTTTGTTTGTTTGTTTGTTTTGTTTGTTTTTTACATGTCGATCCCAGTTCCCTCTCTCTCCCTCCTTCCCTCTCCCTCCCTCCTTCCCTCTCTACCCCCTCACATACACCATGAACACCCGCCCCTCCCACCCACCCCCCCCTCCATATGTAGGGCTATGCAATCGAGGTGGGGGTCATGTAAATCTGACAAGTCATTTGAAGTAGGGACTAGGACATCTCTCCTGTCTCTAGGTTAAGGCAGTATCACTCCATGGGGGATGTGCCCGCAAGGTCCTATTGTTCACCAGGAATACATGCTGGTTCCTTAGACTGCTCAGTCCTTCTAGCTGAGACCCATGTTCAGGGTGTCTGAGTCTGTCCCATGCTGGACTCCCAGCTATCAGTCTGAGGGCCGTTAGCTCCTCCTTGTTCAGGTCAGCTGTCTCTATGTGCTTCTGCAACCTGGTATTGTCCTCTCTTTCTGCATCTGTATTCTAGTTTGACTCAGTGTTTAGTTATGGGTATTTGCTTCTGTTTCCAACAGGTACTAGATGAGGGCTACATGATGGTGGATAAGTTAGTTATTGATCTCTTTATCAGGGAAGGACATTTATGGTAACCTTTCCACTGTACTCAAATTATTAGTTGGAATCAGTTTGCTGGTCTCTAGACATTTTTTTTAGGTTCAGTCCTCTCGTTAAACCAATAATTGCTCCCTCTTTTTGTTCTCTCTCTCTTTTTTTCTCTCTCTCTTTTCTGTCTTCTATTCCTACCCTGACCCAATCTTCCTAGTCCCACATGCTTTCCTCTCCTCACCTTCAGTTTCTCCTAGTTCCCTCTCCATTCACTGCCTTCCCCACTTCCCATGTGCTCTGGGGGACTTCTCCCTTCCCCCTTCTTGAGGGACCTTAATAAATCTCTTAGAATACACCTTGTATCCTAGTTCCTGTGGTAGTGTGAATTAAAGGCTGGTGATCCTTTGTTCTAGGTCTAAAATCCATATATGAGCAAGTACATACAATGTTCCTCTTTTTGTGACTGGGTTACCTCATTCAGAATGATTTCTTCAAGTTCCATTCACTTGTCTGCAAATTTCAAGATTCCATTAATTGTTTTCTGCAGAGTAGTATTCCATTGTGTAGATGAGCCACATCTTTTTTATCCATTCTTCAGTTGAGGCACATCTAGATTTCTTCCAGGTTCTTGCTAGTACAAATAATGCTTCTATGAACATAGTTGAGCACATGTCTTTGTTGCATGGATGTGGATCATTTGGTTATATGCCTAAGAGGGGAATTGCCAGGTCTTGTGGTAAACTAATTACCATTTTCCTGAGGAACCACCATACTGATCTCTAAAATGGCTGTACAAGTTTGCACTCCCACCAGCAGTGAAGGAGTGTTCCCCTTTCTCCACATCCTCTCAAGCGTAAGTTGTCCTTGGTGTTTCTAATTTTAGCCATTCTGGCAGGAGTAAGATGGTATCTCAAAGTTGTTTTGAATTGCATTTCCCTGATAGCTAAGGATGTAAAGAACTTTCTTAAGTGCTTTTCATCCTTTTTGATTTCCTCTATTGAGAATTCTCTCTTCAATTCTGTACCCCATTTTTAATAGGGGTATTTGGTGTTTTGTTGACTAGTTTCTTGAGTTCTTTGTATATTTTGGAGATCAACCCTTTGTCAGATGTAGGATTGGTAAAAAAAAATTTTCTCAGCCTGCGGGCTGCTGTTCAGTCTTGTCCACTTTGTCTTTTGCTGTACAGAAGCTTCTAAGTTTGAGGAGGTCCCATTTATTAATTGTTTATCTTAGTGTCTGTGCTACTGGAGTTATGTTCAGGAAGCAGTCTTCTATACCAATTTGTTCAAGGGTACCTCCTACTTTCTCTTCTAAGAGGTTCAGTGTGGCTGGATTTATGTTGAGGTCTCTGATCCATTCGAACTTGAATTTTTTGCGTGGCAATAGACATGGGTCTATCTACAGTCTTCTACATACCATCATCCAATTGTGCCAGCACCATTTGTTGAAGATGCTTTCCTTCCCCCATTGTATACTTTTGGCTGTTTCGTCAAAAATCAGGTATTCATAGGTGTGTGGGTTAATATCAGGATTTTCTAATTGATTCCATAGGCCTACCTGTCTATTTTTGTGCCAATACCTGGCTGTTTTCAAGACTATAGCTCTGTAGTAGAGCTTAAAGTCAGGGATGGAGATGCCTTGTGAAGTTCTTTTATTGTATGGTGTTGTTTTGGCTATCCTGGGTCCCAAAGGTAAGTTTTAAATTACCAATTCTTATATAAAAATATCAGTATAAGACCAATATAATAATATAATTATAAATAAATAATATTAATATACTTGAGAATTAAGAAATGTTGATTTAACTTTAAAGACATGTTCTACATTTAGCAAATGTCTATGCTAACTGATAGAATTACTAAAATTCAAGTAATTACTTTTTTGCCAAGAATAATGTTATTTTGTAAAATATCCTATATCTAAAGTTAAGTGTAAATGGTTAAAATGGTTCATTGGTTTAGATAATAAAAGGCTGGAGTCAGCACAGAACCATTTGTAGTTAAGGTTACAAGTAGGACATAGCCCTATTCTTTAAAACAGAAACATAATTACAAACAGGAATTAACCTAGTTTACCTTTACAGTAAGAAGGCTTTTAAGCCTAAGATGTGTGGTAGGCTGGATCTTCGCTGTATTCCCATCTGATTTATTGTGATGTTGTAGCAATGCTTTCTCCCACTCTGAACAATAGCTAGATGATAAACTGTTGGCTGGGAGAGACTCATTACTCCTCAAAAGTTTTCTATACTGCTTGAAGGCAGTCACTTTCATACAGTGATTTCCCTTTAGCTTAGATATCATTGAAGGGGAGTCCTGCAACGTGGGGCTCCCTCACAGACCCCTGATTAGGCACAAACCACACCCAAACACCTCTTTTTACAGAAAGGTTATTTTATTAAGCAAGGAAAAAAAAATGAAGTGGCTGCTTTCTAACTGTGGCAGAAAAACAGTAGCAAATGACTTTGCAGATATAATTTTTAAGAGAAAGAAGGGAGGTCTATGTTAGATGGGCTAGGATGTGGTAGTAATAAAGATAAGGAACCAGGGATAAGGAGAAGAGAACAAGGGAAATGGGGCTATGGTATGTGTGTTAGAGAGACAGGACAGCCTCTGGATAGAGAGGAGACAGATCATAGGCAAATGGTTGTTTATAAATGCAAAGGCAGAAACCTCATGTTAGGATGAGGTATTACATTAAAATTGGGCATATTAATTAGCTGATTCAAAGGATTACTGGACTTCAATTTTCAATAGCTGGACCTTGATAGCTAGCCTCAGCAAGAGAAAGTGACCAAATAAGGGAATAGACTTCGTTGGCTAGCTTTCGGAATGTCATCTAATGTTTTTAGCAAGGGGGAGGGAATGGGAGCGAAGTGCATGGCCTGCCAGAGCTGCATGCTCTAGTAGGTTAGTGTCCCTCTCAATCATGTAATAATTCTATTTGCTTGTGTTAATCCCACAGAACATAATTAATTCTGTAAAACCACTACCACAGTATAAAGTCAAATTTGAAGCAAGCTTTAATTAAATACTGGCCAGATCCATCTCTGGTATTCAAAAAAAAAAAAAAAAAAAAAAAAAAAAGGCCCTTAATCAAGTTTTGCAAGGACTTAAGAAGGAAAACCCATAATGTAATTCATTGCATTTCCCATTAGGTGCACTCAGAAGCAAGCATTCATCCTGATGTATTTTCTGTCTATGTACCTCCTGCACACATATGATCAAGCACATCTGGTCCAGATGTGGCAAACAAACTTGTTTAGAAGAGTAAAACATTGTTGCTTCTTATCTACCACAAACAATACCATACAGCATTTCAGGAATCATCTATCCTTGGGCAAGGGTCTTGCAGATCAGAGGCATTTTAGTTTCATGGTTCTCTAAGGCATAGTAATTAAAACTTAAAATGTAACTTCAGTTCTCACACTATTTAGTGCTAATTTTGATATGTAAGATTATTAAAATAGTGCTGCCCCACTTGAAAGAAATTTAAGGAGGTAAAATTCTAGAGATTTATTTTTTCCTTCTCTCTGTTCTTCTGTTCTTTAAATGGGATAAACTGTTACACTATGTTCTGTCCTAGTCCTAGAAGATAATTCTTTTTTTTTTTTTTTCCAAGACAGGGTTTCTCTGTATTGCTTTGGAGCCTGTCCTAGAACTAGCTCTGTAGACCAGGCTGGCCTCGAACTCACAGAGATCTGCCTGTCTCTGCCTCCCAAGTGCTGGGATTAAAGGCATGTGCCACCAATACCCAGCTGGAGATGGTTCTATGTGTTCCAATTATAAGTGACTTGAAGCCCAGAATACTCTCTTCTATAACTTACTCTGCTAAATGCACAATTATTGAATCTTTACCTCCCAGACTTCTCTTCTCTATTTAAGTTTATCCCACAATCTATTAGAATACAGTCTATGCATTCTGTTCCTTTCAAAACAGACAATCATGTGTGGCCCAGATGCCCTTTATTACCAAAATGTGAACATTTTGAAGTACTTTTTAATTAGTTGGTATTTTCCTTTTATTACTTGTTTGCCTTAAACATATCCACATGTTCTGATCTCACTTCAATAATTTTTCTCTATTTTTGTTTCTGTGATAACTTTAACATTTTTAAAATTACTTCCTGTTACTTCTCCGAGTTCTGTTTATAGGCTCTTCATTTCTATGGGTGTATGACTTTCTTATTTCATATGTATTCCTTGTGCCTGTACTTTTTTAGGATAAACGACATCAATTAATCGTTTTGAGACTATGAACAATTAAATTGCATGTTGTGCCATGTTGTTGTTTTGCAGCTGCTAGGGCCTAAGAAACACAAACACGAGATTCAGTGCCCACGAGGAGTTTATTGAGATAGGGGAGAGGAAAGAGGGAGGTAGCTGGTAGCCAACCGAAAGCGAGGAGAGAGAGAGAGAAGGGGCCCCATTGAGAGCAAGAGAGAGGGAGATGAGAGAGAGGGATGAGAAAGAGATGCGCTTGGCACGCTTGCTTTAAAAGGGGGGCTTGCGCATGCGTAACCCAGGCTCCACCCAGCCAGGTAAAATCTAGGTAAGGCCTGAGTTAGTGATTACATGGCCATAGGCTTCCCGCCCATCAGAGGCGTGCCCACAGACTGCCGAGCCTCAACAGATATGGTATGGACTCGTTTTGGTAGTTTAAATACAAGAAAAATCACTGGCTAATTTCTGATTGAAATTCATCACTTAGTTTCCAGCAAAAGTATTATGTAAAGTGTATAAGTGGGAAAGGGGGAACAGTATGAATATCACCTGGAACACATTTCTGCTTTCTTTGTTATCATTCATATTTATCCTGAACACACAACCTCACTTCACTTTTGTTCAATAGACTCATAGGCCTCCGAGAAACTGCTAATCTTAGGTACTCTGTTTTGTTGTTTGGCTCTTCCCTCCCCAACTCCAATACCTCCACCCCTGACCCCCAACACACACACACACACACACACACACACACACACACACACACACACACACATACACACACACACACACACACACATGCACACATGCACACACGCACGCACACACACTTTACTTCACTATGTACAATATCTGAGCTAGGAAACCAAATCTTAAATAAAACAAATTACTATCAGTTGGTTTTCTCATAGTTTCCCTACCTCATCATTCCAAACTAGGCCTCTTTGGCATTTTCCACAGGAAATTTGTGGCAGATGCAAAACTAGACTTAATTCCCATGAACAAGCTACAGTTGTGTTGCCTTGTGTTATGGTTGGTAGTTTTCAGAAAATAAGTACTTGGATAAAAGCAACCAGCATAAAGTCTCTGCACGTTCTTCATCTAAGTCCAGGATCCAGCACTGCCAACCATAATCAATGGTTTGAGGTCTGTGGCTCTTGCTGTTTCTCTGTATCTGAAGAGATGTTTTCCCTTACATTCTTTCTTTTATGTTGTCCATGACTTTTGAAAGAGAAATGTTGAAGTTGTCTTCTTGTCCTTTTCATTTTTCTCATGATTTGTTTTAATGTTTTGTTTTATCTATTAGATAAATAATTACATTTGATCATATACAGACACTTCCTTAATATTCTATTAGTGTTAATACATCATACATTTTTTTAAAATTTCTAGTCATTTTTGAAAATATTTTCAGAACAAATGATGTTCTATTGAGTGAGTTGTTTTATTCTTTTTCTTTTTTTTGGCTTCTGTAGCGACACTTTTATATCTGCTCACCAATTTCTATAAGCCATTCATCTTTCTTTATTATTTTTTTCACTTTAGTTTTGCTTTAATCATTTCCAGATTGCCATCCAATTACAATTTACAGAGCTTCCCTTACATAACGGTAGTTGAATATATGCTTACTTTCTCTTTTCCTTCTTTTCCCAATTCTCAGTGAAAATTTTTATTTAAGTTAACTGTGCTGAACATGCTTCCAGGGCATGAGGTACAGCACAGTGTGTCATTTAATTTTCTCCAGCCAGTGAGTGTATGGACACAGTTAAAATGGACCCTATCATATCCATTGTTTACAGCAGTTATAGAGATGTTCAGAGACAATTTCCTCACTTTCAGCTATGAGCTTATTGAAACAATCTTCTACTTTGCTCACTGCAGGATCTCATGGCTTCTTTGAGAAACTCAATATCCTCCAAATCTTAATGTTGTGTTGACCAAGTCTCTTCCTGGGAAGATAGGTTCTTGGCAGGTGGTCAAAACAAAACAAAAATTTAACCAGCCAGAGTCAGGACAGGGATGCTTTCAACTTCACCTGCTGCTGGGGAGTTACAAATGATAAAGATTCTTGATGTTATCTAAACTCATCTTTTTAAAAGTCTTTTTTTTCACATATTTTGTATTAACAGTATCTTCTAATGTGGCCGGTGAATGAACTACCAATAATTATCAAGTTTTTCTTCTCTTGCAAGGAATAGAAAATGTTATTTCTCAGTTTAGCCCTGTATGTAGGGGCAGGTAACTTTTGTGTCCCAGCTACTTTTATGACCCATTTTCCCTCAGAGATAGCAGGGGTGAGCTTGAGAGAAAAAAAAAATGTTTCAACAGATGTAGCACCTTTGCAGAAGATCTTAAAACTCACAAAGAAAGTACTTTCTTGCTTTCAATATAGTTCATAAAATCATTAGCTATCCAAAATATTTTTCTTTATAAAGTCTTTGATGCTATTTGGATAAAATCAAAGATAAGTCAAAGTTTTAGTCTCATGCAGATGTGTATTATTCCTCACGACATACAAACTTTACTTATTTTTCCTTATCCCAAGGCTTTTAAGAAAATCATTCTATGACCATGCTTTTGCCTTCAAATATTTCAAATTATCATATTAAATTTTGAATGAATGTTATCCTTGTATTATGTCAAGTTTTATCTAGTCCTTATAAAGTGTTTCTTCCTCTCTCTCTCCCTCTCTCTTTCTCTCTCTCTCTCTCTCTCTCTCTCTCTCTCTCTCTCTCTCTCTCTCTCTCTCTTCCTCTCTCTTCCTAAGTAACACCATGTATTCTGTTTTCATTTAAACCTGTTTAGAATAATTGATCTCAAATATTTTTCCATTATTTCTCTTTAGTTTTCCCATTATAATTTTATACTCCTCCTCCTTACCTTCTCCTCTTCCTCCTTCTTCTGCTGTTCTGATTTTTGTTCATTTGCTTGTTTTGTTTTGATTTTTTTTTTTGAGACACAATTTCTCTGTGTAACAGTCCTGGCTGTCCTGGATCTCACTGTGTAGAACAGGCTGGTCTCAAATTCACTGAGATCCACCTGCCTTTGCCTCCCAAGTGTTTCAATTAAAGGCATGTGCCACCACAACCAAGCACTCTTCTTCTTTTGGAAATATATGAAGAGGATGTTAAACTTAAATTCCTGGCACAAAACATCCAGGACAGACCATGAAAGACCAATCTAAGAATAACAGGAATAGAGGAAGGAGAAGAAACCCAGGTAAAGGCACAGAAAACATTTTCAACAAAAATGGAAGGAAATTTCCCTGAAGAAGATGTCTATCAATATGCAACAAGCATACAGAACACTAATTAGGCAGGACCAGAAAAGAAGATCCCCTCTCCATGTAATAATTAAAACACTAAAGTTACAGGACAAAGAACAAATATTAAAAGATGCATGTGAAAGAGAGCAAGTAACATATAAAGTCAAACCCACTAGAGTAATACCTGACTTCTCAGTGGAGAAACTAAAAGTGAAGACATGGACAGATGTGTTACAGATGCTAAGAGAAACAGATGCTAGACCAGACTATGATACCCAACACATTTTTTTAATCTCAATAGATGGAGAAAATAAGAAAAACCAACATTAAAAAATGCCTATTTACAAATCCAATCTTACAAAAGGTGTTAGAACAAAGCTCCAACATTAACAGGTAAAACAATACCAGACTAGAAAAGCAAAAGAAGGGAAATGCTCCCACAACCACCACCAAAATACAACAACAACAAAATAACAGGAATCAACAAACACTGCTCATTGATGTCTCTCTACCTTGTTGGTCTCATTCCCCAATTTAAAACAAAACAAAACAAAACAAACAAACAACCCCCCCCAAAAAATCAAAACAAAACAAAAAAAACCACAGACTAACAAAATGGATTTGAAAATAGAATCCATCCTTCTGCTGGATCCAAGAAATATACCTTAATATCAAGAACAGACATCATTTTGGAGTAGAAAGGTGGAAAAGGATATACCTAAGAAAGCAAGTAAACATAGGCCTTTTAATACCCAACAAAATAGACTTCAAACCAAAACTCATCAGAAAAGATAGAGAAGGAAACTACATATTCATCAAAGAAAAAAATCCAAGACATTACAATTCTTAATATTTATACCCCCAAAGCAAGTGCACCTAAGTTCATAAAAGAAACACTACTATACATTAAGTCAAGAATTGAACCTTACACACTGATTGCAAGAAACTTCAATAGCTCATTCTTGCTAGTGGGTGTGTCATCTATACAAAAATCTAAACAGAGAAATGATGAAGATAACAATCATTTTAAAACAAATGAACCTAACAGATATTTATAGAACACTTCAGCCAAACAAAGTACAATATACCTTCTTCTCACAACCTCATGGAACTTTCTCCAAAGCTGAACACATACTGGGACACAAATCTAGTATTTAGAGATACAAGAAAATTGCAATAACACTCTGTATTCTATCTATCAATCACAAATTAAAGCTGGATATCAACAGTAACAGAAACAAGAGAAAACTCACAAACTAATAGAAACTGAATGACTTTCTACTGAATGAAAAATATGTAAAGAAATAAATTAGTTGAGCTGAATGAAAATTAATACCATCATACCCATGCTTATGGGCACAATGTGATTCTAAGAAGCAAGTTAATAGCACTAAGTGCCTATATAAAAATATTGCAAAGATCTCATATTAGTAACTTAGCAGCACACTTGAAAACTCTAGAACCTAAAGAATAAATCACACCCAAAAAAGGAATAGATGGCAAGAAACAATCAAACTTGTTTAGAAATCAATAAAATAGAAACAACAGCAAATTGCAAAGTATCAATGAAACAAAATGTTGGTTCTATGAGACAATCAATGAGACTGGCAAATATTTATGCAAATTCAATAAAATGAAAAAGTGTATATTCAAATTCTAAAAGTTAGAAGTGAAAAGAAAACATAACAACAGACTCCAAGGGAATCCAGAGAATCAAAAGTGCACACTTTAAAGTATGTAATCCACCAATTTGGAAAATCTAAGAAAAATTGATAATTTTCTTGATAGGCACTATTTAACAAAGTTAAATCAAGATCAGATAAACCATTTAAATGGACCTATACCCCCTTGTGAAATAGACTGGCATTAATGATCTGATAGCTCTCCTACCCTTTGTGCTTTTCAGGGTTAAAAACACCCCTAGGGCATTTGGGCTGAACTCCTGTAGATGGCTTTATGGGGGGGAGCTCCCTCCACTGTGCTGATGTGCTGTTCTCCCAGGCTCTGTTTGCTAGGCTCAAGGTGCTTGAGTGGGTAAGACAGTGAGCGTGGAAGCAGCTCCAGGAGAAGGCCTACTCTGCGAATGGAAGCTTGAAAGTCCTATATTGCTTCCAAGTTGGAGATATGTCACCACACAGTAAACTTTGACACCCACTTTGCAGCTGGTCCAGAATATGCCCTCCTCCTCCCCTGGACCTACCTCCATGCCACTAAAGGACATAGGACCCAGGGACAGCCTCTTATAACTACTCATTTTTATTCCTCTCTGGTTGGTTACTGTTAGAAAAAATTGTTACTTTTGTTAGGAAACAAGTGAGTGCAGTCCAGAGTATGGTATTAAGACAACTGTACAGGAGCCTCCTGAAGAAAGAGGAAGTTGCCTCTTAATTTCCCTAGTTCTATTGACAAAAGAAAAAAGGGGGAATGAAAGACCAAAAGCAGAATTAAGGAAACCCCTCACTTAAAATGAAGGACAGTCTGACCTAGAAACCACCCACAACTTCTCTCACAGGACCCTAAGATAGCAGGATACCAAGAATTCACACTGCCCCTCCTGTCAATGATAGCTGCAACTCCAGTTTTCCCAGACAAGATTAATTAGCACATCCCCGAGGCCCCTGCTGGGCCGAACAGTGAGACCATCCAGTCTCAAGGAAGTGCCTGAACCCAGAAAAATGTGCTTCTCTCTAGCCTGCTTGCTGAGGAAGCCCACTTGTGCAATCATATCCTGTTCATTAAAGCCTCTTGTGTGTTACATCAACTGGACTGGACTGGAGTACCAACCGAAACGGGAAGACTCCTCATTCTGAGGGTCTTACAGTATAGGTCTGTATCTTTTGGGAATATGCCCAAGAGTGAAATTGGTGGATCTTGTAATAGACTGGTTCCCATTTTCCTGAGCAACCACTAAACTGATTTCTAAAGTGGCTGTACAAGTTTTACTTCACTAGCAGTGGAGGAGAGTTGCCCTTTCTCCACATACTCTCAAGCATAAACTGTCTTTGGTGTTTTTTATTTCAGCTATTCTGACAGGAGTAAGATGATATCTCAGAGTTGTTTTGATTTGCATTTCCCTGATGGTGAAGGTTGTTGAACACTTCCTTCAGTGTCTTTTAGCTAGTTTTGATCCCTCTATTGTGAATCTCTACTTAGTTCTTTACCCCAATTTTTAATTGTACCATATGATGTTTTGGTAACTAGCTTCTTGAGTTCCTTGTATATTTTGGAAATCAGACCTTTGTCAGATGTGGGGTTTTTCTTTTTACTGGGCACTACAAGAGTGAAGGGTGGGGACTGAGAGGTGAGCAGAATTAGGGTTCATGGTGGATTGAAATTTCTGTTGCAGCTGTTCCTGCCACATTCCTGTCCCAATAAACACACAGAGACTTATATTAATTATAAACTATTTGGCAGATGGCTCAGTCTTCTTATTGGCTAGCCCTCTTTTAATTATTAACCCATTTCTGTTCATCTAAGTATTTCCACTTGGTCTTACATTACCGGAGAATCTTGCTCCCTTAGCAGCTACATGGTGACCCTCTGTCTGTATTCTCCCCAGAATTCTCCTTGTCTGGTAGCCCCACCTATATACTTCCTGCCTGGCTACTGGATAATCTGTGATTTATTCATTCAGTAAGAAGAGAAACATATATACAGCAGTATATTCCCTATCATCTCCTCTTTTCTGTCTAAATAAAAGAAAGGTTTTAACTTTAACATAGTAAAATCATGTATAACAAAACAGTTACCAAGCAAATACTATAGTTAGCACTATTTGGTCCACTAACATTTGGCAAAACTTAAAGAAAATATTTTGTCATTTATCCTGTCTTTTTTAGTCCAAAGTTTTATGTGTAAGGTATCTTTTATCATAAGAAAAACAGTAACCATAAATATCTGTTTTCAACTCAATCAAAGTCCTCAGAAGGATAATATATAAACTCCAGAATTGACAGAGACATCCCACTGCCTGAACAGTCACCCAAAGTTCTTCTGTAAGGTTGGAGGATCCATCTTTAGCCTGTAGGCCTAGAGTGTCCAGGAGACTTCTCAACAAAGCAGAAAATTTGAAACTGTCCCATTTGTATTGACATTTTGTGAGTCATTTTTCTCTATGTCCTGCAGACTGTCTGGCAGACTCTTCCTTGAAGCAAGAAACCTGAAGGACTGTCCCATCTTGTTTTGACAAATCAGTAGTCATGTTCCCATGGGTCCTGCATGTCCAGTTCATATGCAGTCAAACAGTCAAGGCAAGAGCAGTTTCTTGCCCAAAGAGCTATTTCTGCCATGTTGAAGGGAAACTCCGTAAGGAGTTTCTTCGATGCCCATCTTCCTCTCCTCTCTGATTTAATTGGTATTGCCAGAAGAAGCTGTGTCTCACTGTCATGAAAAACCATAAAAAATATTTTAAATGCCATATTCTGAAGGTTTTTTGAAAGGTTCTGAAAAATACCTATCCATTTGAAATATATCTTTGTATATCTAGAAAACCTAAGTTTTGACTATTATAGTTGTCTATCTATAATCTGTATTTAATTATACATTACATTTTTGAAAGAGCCGTATATGTACACTATCTAAATAAAGGTAAAAATATACCTATTACAAAATTGTCCATAAATTTGTATCAATAAACCAAACTCCATACCAATGCAAAATATTCATTTATATATCATATTCCCAGTTTTTTCTTTAGAAAGAGATTGATTGTGAACATTAACTCCATTTAAATGAAAACAAACATTTATAAACAATATTTGAGAATTTAAGCATTGTTCTTTCCAAACTGCTTCCTGATGTTTGAGGACACAGTCAACAGCATGGGGATCCTGAGAAAATCCAGAGACCTGAACAAATCCTGAATACATTAGTCTGAGGCTGCATCTTTCTGCTGTTTTGGATGTTGGATGACCTGGGCCACTGCTTCAGGAGGTCTTGCTTGGTCAAACCATATCGGTCAGGAAGAAAATCACAGCTTTTCATTTCTGTGGAAACACAATTATAACCTCTTTTCCAAAGTAATATGTCCTTAGACTTAAATTTTAAAGTCAAGGCATTTTCAAAATATATAGGTTGAATTAATCTAGCAGCATTTATAAACAAATGTCTTTTAGCAACTGTTGTTTTTTCCTCAGCACTCAAACAATTCAAAGATAACAAATACCATACAGTATCTAGACCCTCTGCCTATTTTCCATCTTTATGTGGCTTTTTTTAATTACTCTATTTCTTTACTTTTATTTTTTATATTTTTGTTTTTGAGACAGGGTTTCTCTGTAGATTTTTGGCTGTCCCAGAACTCACTCTATAAACCAGCTGGCTTTGAAATCACAGATGTCTGCCTGTCTATGCCTCCTAAGCACTTGGATTAAAGGTGTTTATCAGCTCACCTAACCACTCTATTTCTTTTTTTAAGGACTTTATTATTTTTCTTTTCTCATCAATCCTACATATATGTTTAAACACACTGTGAACTCTTTAGGGATTTTTCTTAATCTGAATCAGTCTTTACTGTATATCTGTATATTTTTCTGATCACATGAGTCTTATCTGCTAAACAGCATGGCTAAAATTAAAGGGGAGGCTGGCCACACCCTGTTTCTTGGCTTTCTGAGATTAGCTTCATGGCAGAGTACTGGTGGGCCCAATACACCTTTTATCCTAGCACTTGGGAGGCAGAGACAAGCAGATCTCTGTGATTTCAAGGCCAATCTGGTAAATTCTAGGACAGGTAAAAGTTATACAAAGAAACTCTGTCTTAAGAAAAATAGAAGTAGAAGAAATAGAATTAAAAAAAGCCATGTGAAGATGGAAAGCACACAGACAGCCTGGATATTGTATGCTATTATGTTGTCTTTGAATTGCTCAGTTGCTAAAACACACTTGATTATCAATGCTGCTGAATTAATCCAGGTTATAAATTTTAAAAATGCTGTGACTTCAAAATTTAAATCTAAGGACAAGTTACTGGGGAAAAATATTTCTATTTTTTGTTTTCACAGAAAATGAAAAACTGTTGATTCCTTCCAGGCTAACATGGTTTGATCAAGCAAGACCCCCTGAAATAGTGTTCCAGGCGATCCAACATTCAAAACAGCTGGAGCAAGGCAGCCTTGCCCTGCAGACTACAACCAAGATTTCTATATCTTAGGATTCCCATGGTGTTATAGCATCCCCAACTAGCAGTTTGGAAAGAACGATGCCCAAATTCCCAAATATTGTCTATAAATGTTTTCATTTCAGTGGAGTTGGTTATAAATGGTTAATAATCCCAACCAATTTCTTTTTAAAGGTATAAAGGGGATTATGGTATAGAAATGAATACTTTGTTTTTAAATGAATTTGCATTTATTGATACAAACTTAAGGTCAATTTTTTAATATATATATTTCTCCTCTTGTTTAGGTATTGTGTTTATATGGATCATTCAAAAATGTAATGTATAATTAAGTACAGATTGCAGATAGTTTCCTATGATAGTCAAAGCTTATAGTTAGGTTGGTTAGGTTTTCTAGATATATAGAGATATACTTCAATTAAATAGACATTTTTCAAACCTTTCAAAGACCTACAGAATATGGCATTTAAAATGGTTTAGGGTTTTTCTTGACAGAGAGACCTAACTGCTCCTGGCAACACTACCTGGGTTAGAAAAGAAAACAGACATCAAAGAAACTTGTTATGGAGTTTGCTTCCAATATGGCCTTACTAGCCATTTGGGCAAGATACTGCTCTTATCTGGACTGTTTGACTTTTTGTTGTATAAATTGGACATGCAGGACTCACAGAAAAATGACTGTTGAAATAAGATGGTCAGTACTACAGGGTTCCTATTTCATGAATGAGTGCCAGACATTCCGCAGGACACAGAAAAGTGACTGACAAACTGCCAACACAGGTGAAGAGTTTAAGGTTTCCTGCTTTGCAGAGGCGTCTACTAGGCACACTATGGCCTACAGGATGAATATGGAATATTTCAGAAGAACTTTGGGTTACTGACCAGGCAGTGAGTTGTCTATCATTTCTGGAGTTCATATACTATCCTTCTGTGGTCTTTGATGGAAATGAAGCCAGATAGTTATTGTTATAATTTTCCTTAGTTAGGATTAAAGATAAATTACATATAAGACTTTTACTCACAAAGACAGGATAGCTGATAGAGTATTTCCTTTAATTCCTGATAATGTTACTGGACTAAGTATAGTTCTTATTTGATAACAGTTTTGTTATACATTTTACTATATTAAGGTTAAAGCCCTTCTTTTATTTGGACAGAAAAGATGAGATGATGGGAGATGTCATTCTGTAAATATGTTTCTCTTATTGGTTAATGAATAAAGCCGTTTTGGCCAATTAGAAAGCAAGATAGGCAGGACTAGGACACAAGGAGAATTCTGAAAGGTCGAGTAGAGAGGATTCGAAATGTAGGATCAAGAGGAGTAATAAGTCTGGACCCTCTCTCTGGTAAGATAAGACCACGTGGAAAATACTCAGATTGAGAAAAATGAGTTGATATTTAAGACAGAGACAACCAATAAGAAGCTCTAACCATTGGCCAATAGCTTTATAACTTAAAAAAGTCGTTAAATAGGAACAGAGTAATAAAAAAATATAACAAGTCATATAAAGAAGGGAAATATACAGAGTCTGGATCTTGTATATTATTGTGTTGTCTTTAAAAGTTTTGGCTGCCAAGAGACAACGAATCAAAAAAACTGCTAGATTCAATGAACCTATATATTTTTAAAATATCTTGACTTCAAAATTTAAATCAATAGATGTTACTTTGGGGTAGAGGTTATGCTTTTATTTCCACAGGAAAGGAGAGGCTGTAGATTTGATTGAGGAAGAGCCCTAATATCCTGACTACAAACATATAAAGTAAACCTAGAACAACTACAAAATCCATGACATATATTTTACCAGTTCAAACACACAACAAAAAAATCATCTTAGGCTGACTTGTGTGCAACACACTTTTATTAATGCAGATGTATGTTGTCTTTTAAAGTTTACACATTTTCAGAGCAAGGGGACCAGACACCAATGAAAACAAATGTCCTGGTGATCCATTGTCACAAAATGGCTCTGTTATAGTTTCCTCAGAGTTCTGTATTCAGACCAGCATCAAGGTTGCTGGCTGAGATGTTCCAGCCTCACAAAGTACTCCAGCCAAGACTTAACCATTATCCTAAGTCAATGTCCCAAGACAACAGGAAGCACCCTATAAAAAACAAACAAACAAAAATCCCACATTCCCAAAAGATTGGTTATGGATCTTTGTCATAATTTAAATGGCTTTGGTTACAAGTTGTTATAAGTCATAAACAAAAATAAAAGTTAAACAAAGGAGTTAAGTTCACAAATCTCTTCCTAAAGGAAAAAGGTGGATATGATATAGAAATGATAAGATAATTTATTGAATTTACCTTAATTCAAAAAACAACTCTTAATTTCAAAATATTTGGCATTGGTATGTAGTTTTATTTATTGATACAAATTTTAAAGTTAACTTTGCTTTACTGTATGTATATTTCTATTTCTGTTTAAGGTATTTTAGCTATACAGCTCATTTAGTTATGTTATGTTAAGTTTAGTCTTTTAAATTTATGTAGGATAATAAAGAAATACGGGTTAATAGTCACCTATAACTATCAAACTTATAGTCATGTTGAATATGTTTTCAAGGACATACAGAAATATATTTTGATAGGTAGATGATCTTCAAACACTCCAAAGACCTATGGAATATGTCATTTAAAATGTTTTAATAACAAAAGGCTTTTCTTGACAATGAGACACACCTGTTCTTGGCACCACCAATCTACTTCAAAAAAGAATGATGGGTGTTGAAGAGCTTCCGCATGGAGTTTGCTTTCTTTATGGCAAAAGCTAGCTACTTGGGTAAAGAAACTGCCCTTGCCTCAATTGCTGGCAGTATGCTTTCTAAACTGGACCACAAAACACAAAAATGTGATTGACAAACTTTTCCAAGACAAGATTAGAAAGTCCTTCAAAATTCCCTGCTTCTCAGAAATGTCTGTCAGATACGCCAGGCCTGTCTGTAGGCCAAAGTTTGATGCCCCAAAGTTACAGAAGAACTTTGGGTGACTGTCCAGGCAGCCAGATATCCCTGCTGTAAGGTAACATTTCACCCTTCTGAGGTCTTTGATGGAGTTAAAGACTAAATAATTAGACTTAAAGTTTCTCTTGGTTATAATAAAAGATAAATTAGATATAAAACTTTAGATTTAGATAAAGTAAATATTGGGATATTGTTACGGCAGGTTTCCCCACCAGCCTCCCAGTCCTGCTGCCACGTGGGCCCTCTGGGTCCTCTGCCGCGCCAGCCCCAAATAACAATCAGAGACTCTGTATTTGATACAATCCTGTTGGCCAGTTACCATTACTGTTTATGGGCTAGCTCTGTCTTAATTATTAACCCATTTCTACTTATCTAAGTATTTCCACGTGGTCGTCTTATCGGGGAGCCGAGCGGCAGGCTTCCTGCTTCTTCCCTGGCTACATCTTGACTCCTCCCTACTCACCTCCTCTTCCTCCTTGTCTCCCAGCTCCGCCCATCTTGCTATCTCATTGGCCACAGGGCTTTATTAACCAGTATGAGAAACATATATACAGAATAACATCTCCCATCATTTCCTCTTTTCTGTCTAAAGTAAAAGAAGGGGTTCAACCTTAACATAGCAAAATATACCATACAACAGTTATCAAATAAGAATCACAGTTAACAATACTTAGTCCATTAACATTTTGTAAGACTTAAAGAAAATATCATCTATCCTATCTTTGTGAGTCTAAAGTCCTATATGTAACTTATCTTTAATCCTAACTAAGGAAAACTATAGTCATAACTACCTGTCTTCAACTCCATCAAAGACCACAGAAGGATAATATATAAACTCTAGAAATGACAGAGACAATGCATTGCCTGGTCAGTCACCCGAAGTTCTTCTGTAATGTTCCATCTTCAGCCCACAGGCCATAGTGTGTGTCCAGACTCCTCAACAAGGCAGGAAACCTTTCTCTGTGTCCTGTAGACTATCTGGCTGTCTGGCAGCCTCTTCCATGAAGCAGGAATCCCGTAGCAATGTCCATCTTGCATCAGCAGTCACCCTTCTGTGGGTCCTGCATGTCCAGTTTCTACAACATAAAGTAAAACAGTCTAGACGAGCAGTACCTTGCCCAAATGGCTAGTCTTGCCATATTAGAGGCAAACTCCATAATGTGTTTCTTCGATGTCCATCTTCCTTTCTTCTGTAGGTGGTGTTACCAGGAGCAGCTGTGTCTCACTGTGTCAAGAAAAACCCTAAACCATTTTAAATGCCATATTCTGTAGGTCTTTGAAAGGTTTGAAGAATGCCTATTCATCTCTATATATCTAGAAAACCTAACTAACTTAACTCCAAGTTTGACTATCATAGGTAACTCTCTCATCTGTACTAAATTATACATTACATTTTCCAATGAGCTATATAAACACAATACCTAAACAAGAGGAGAAAAATACATATCACAAAATTGACTTTAAATTGTATCAATAAAAGAAAATCCATTTCAAAGCAAAGTATTCATATCTCTACCATAATTCTCTTTTTACCTTTAAAAAGATTGTTTTGACTATCATAGGTAATTCTCTAATCTGTATTAATTATACATTACATTTTCCAATGAGCTATATAAACATAATACCTAAACAAGAGGAGAAATATACATATCATAAAATTGACCTTAAATTGTGTCAATTAATGAAAATCCATTCCAAAGCAAAGTATTCATCTCTATACCATAATTCCCTTTTTACCTTTAAAAGATTGCTTGTGGTTATAGCCATTTATAACCAAGTCCATTTAAATGAAAACAAACATTTATAAATAGTATTTGGGAATTTGGGCGTCGTTCTTTCCAAACTACTTCCTGCTGGTAGAGGGCGCTGTCATGGGGTTCCAAAGAAGACGCAGAAATCTTGGCAGTAGTCTGCAAGGCTTTGTCTCAACTGCTTTGAATGTTGGATCACCTCGGGAGTTGTTTCAGGGAGTCTGGCTTGATCAAACCACATAAGTCTGGAAAGAATCCATAGCCTTCCATTTTCTGTGGAAACAAAAATAGAAATCCTTTTCCCCAGTAACTTGTCCTTAGGCTCAAATTTTGGAGTCAAAGCATTTTTAAAATATATAAATTGAATTAATCTAGCAGCATTTCTTTTATCAGTAGTTATTTTCTCAGCAATCAAATAATTTAAAGACAACAGAATCGCGTATAGTATCCAAAATTTCTCTGTGCTTTCCATTTTTACGTGGCTTTTTTATTACTCTATTTCTTCTACTTCTATTTTTGCATATTTTGAGACAGGGTTTCTCTGTGTAACTTTTATCTGTCCTGGAATTCATTCCATACCAGGTTTACTTTGAAATCACAGAGATCTGCTTGCCTCTGTCTGTCCAGTGCTGGGATTAATGGCATGTCCCATTATACCCATTCATTCTAGTTTCTTTTTTCTTTTTTAAACCATTGTACCTTGTTTCTTTTTCTCTCCCAAGCCAGCGTATTTTTTAAAACACAGTGTAAACCTTCATTGCAGCTCTTGTACACACCAATGAATTGTTAGCAGAGCTCTTTAAAAGCCAGGCGGCTTTTTGCCGCTTATGCTAATTTTAGAAACTTCCCTTAAAGGAGCTGCGCAAATCTCTGTCTACAACAAAACAAATCCAACCGAGAAAATGCTGCCACCAAGAAGTCTTGCTAGTCTCTGTTCCCTTGTTTCTAAAAACTATTTTTTAAACTTTTGTTAAGTTTTAAGTGAAAATTCTTAGTCCCAGTTCTGACACCACTATGTTACGGCAGGTTTCCCCGCCGGCCTCCCAGTCCTGCTGCCACGTGGGCCCTCTGGGCCCTCTGCTGCGCCAGCCCCAAATAACAATCAGAGACTCTGTATTTGATACAATCCTGTTGGCCAGTTACCATTACTGTTTATGGGCTAGCTCTGTCTTAATTATTAACCCATTTCTACTTATCTAAGTATTTCCACGTGGTCGTCTTATCGGGGAGCCGAGCGGCAGGCTTCCTGCTTCTTCCCTGGCTACATCTTGACTCCTCCCTACTCACCTCCTCTTCCTCCTTGTCTCCCAGCTCCGCCTATCTTGCTATCTCATTGGCCACAGGGCTTTATTAACCAGTATGAGAAACATATATACAGAATAGCATCTCCCATCAGGATATTTTCTCCATATTTGGCAAATACAAATGAATAGTGTAACTACAATTGTTACTGGACAACAATTTGATGTATATAATTTTACTATGTTAAAGTTGTTTGTCTAAATAAAAATATTTAGACAAAAAGAGGAAATTCTGGAATACTCCTTGTGTAAAAAGCTGATTGGCCAATAGCTATGCAGGATTTTCATAGTAGAGAGAATTCTGGGAAGGACAGAGCAGAGATGTTAATTATGACTGAATCTTTCTTAAAATTTAACATTTAGAAATATAGTTTAATCAGATGGATGATTAATACCCTGATTTGTGAATTTTTCATTGACTCAATGAAATTCATTAAATTCTGACATAGGTATATGAATTTATAAACATAAGGAATTGGACAAAAATACAGTATTATTATAAAAAATAATAATTTTGACTAACACAGAACCTCCCAACAAAATGGAGTTAGTGAATGCTGAGAGACACCATCAGCAGAGATGGTCTCATATATAATTTGGAAATAGATTGTAAAAGCACATGATTCTGAATCAGAGCTACAATAGAAACTCAAATTATAAATTATTGAAAAACAATTATAAACACATATCAAGACACATTTTACATGTTTGCACAGTAGTTTATGTTTCTAATAGCATAAAAAATGAATCCTTAACATCTTCATTTCTTACCATTCTTTAACCAACCCAGTCCTGAAAATTGTTTACTTACAAGGCCATTGATTTAAGTACATCAACATGATGTTTAAATACCAAAAATAAGGAGAGAAATAAATACATAAATTTATTTGGTTTTTGATCAACAAGAGTTAAGAAGCCATCATTTATTTACCACTATATAGCTAAATTACTATGTTCTGACCCTGGTAGGATTGTGTACTCCAACAATGGGACTGACTCAGATTTAGCGTCTGGCCCCATAAATCATCATGTTGTTCTGAGAAAATGACTAAGGGTCTTTGCTTAGTCATTTAATTGTATACTGCTGATGAAAGTACAGTTTTTTTTTTAACTGTTTCTTTACTAATATTTTTAAATTGTGTTTTCCAAGCTAGAGTATACAAACCTTCCTGTCTTGTACTTATTTTCTTCACAAAACTGTTCATGTTTGTATTCTTTTGTTAATTGGAGTTTGAAAAATCCACAAACATTTGAAAAAATGGCTTATATGAAGATGCTGGAAGGAAATTACATGAAACAACTGGAAATGACAGTGATCTTTAAAGCTGGCCTACAGTGACATAAGTCCTCTAAGAGGACCACACCTCCTAAACCTCCTCAAATGGAGTCACTAACTGAGGATAAGGTCCCCCAGGAACTGAAAGTTCAAACTTTTCTTTTATGAGAAGTTCATCTCAGTTTCCTTGGTGCTGTTGGCTGTACTTAACCATATTCTCCAAGACATGAACTCAGAAGTGAATTGACTGGGTCATAAGTGAAATGTAAAGAGTAACAGTAAGTTATAAATTTGGATTTTGGGGAACTGGGATATTAAATAATTCAATGGATAAAAAAATGTAGCATATAAAAGAAAAAATGCAGACACACATAAACGTATTATAATCTTTAACAAAAGCCACAAATGAATAATGAACAGACTTACTCACATGTGTAATTATTTTTGATAGCAAGCTTCATAAACTATTTTAAAATATTATACTGTTACAAGAGTTTTACTTCATAGCAAAGACAAATATTACATTTATTTATAGAAATAGGAACCAAAATAATAAATAAGAACTTAACATAAAACAGAAAAAAGCAGTAGTCCAGAGATTGATAGCTAATTCCAATAAATACACATGATTATAGTTATTGTAGGTATTTCATAGCCATTTAGATAGGTTTAAATCACATATAAAATAACAGTTTGGTACCAGCTGTTCTTAATTGGAGAGAAAGGAATGGTGATACCCACTTCTGAGAAGGATAGCTTGGTAATATCTGTAATTTATATGTACATGTGCTGATCAGAATGGAATGACTAAATAAGATCCTTTTATGTAAAATGACAATGACTGTAAAAACAGCATATTTGAAATAAAAGACAATTTTCCATTTGATTGTATACTCTGATTTACTGGTTTCTCAGGTGCTCATTTGATTTCCATACACTTCTAAATTTCCAAGATTTTTTTATATTATGGTGACCTGAAATAGACATGACTTGAACATTTTTATATTTAATAAATCTTTTGTAGACTGGTATATAAGAAAAGAAGATACATTCTCATACAGAAAACTGTGTATTTGGCTTCTGACAGAAAGTTTCAGTATACACCTATTTTCCATGTGATAACTATTAATTGTCAATGTGGGTCATTGAAATCCTTTATTACTATACTGTTGCTACTTTTTTCCTTTCATGTCTGAAAATATTTGATTTATTAATTTAGATATTTTGACAACTTATATATGTATCTGTCATTGTTCTGTTATATGATGAAATGAGTCTCATCACTAATCAGTGTCCTTTTACTCTCGAACAGTTCGGACTTGAAGTGTTTTTTATTAGACATAAAACATAACCCTTATTTGCAGGTATGACTTTATTTTTCCTAATATTTTGAACTACATTAGTTTTATATGATGATTTCTCTGTCTTGCTATAGTTTTTATTATGTGAAAAAAGCAAGAATATCCTGGAAAGAATCTTATTCACAATATCCTCTAAAATTTCTTGGATTAAATCTAACCAAAGAATTGAAAAATGATCAAAGAAAGTTAAGATTTTGAAAAAAGAAAACGAAGACTAGAAGATGGAATTCTATCATGCCCATACATTAGAAGGATTTAGATTGTGAAATTGGCCACCTTACAAAACCAATGTACACATGAAAATTCTAATGCAATTCTTTGCAGAAATTGAAAAAAAAATAAATATCATGTGGAAACGTAAAAGACAAAATATCACACAATCCTGAACAATAAAAGAACAGTTGGAAGTTCTATCCCTAGGTTTTAAATAATTCTAATGAGCTATAGTAATAAAAACAACATGATATTGGCATTGGTTAATGAAATAGAATACACTGGTTAATTAAATAGAATTAAAGACCCAGTATTCCTTCAAAGCACATTGGATAAAGACAGCATCTTTCACCATATGAACATGAACTTAATTAGATTAAAAAATAAAATAGAAAATATGGTTGAACTCATAGGTACAGAGAGGTACTTTCTAAACAGGACTCCAATAATATATGAATTAGGACCACCAATTGACAGTTGGAACCACATAACACTGAAGAGTTTCCGTAAGAAAACATTACACTATCATTGAGTGAAGTGGCAGCCTGCAAAGTAGGAAAAATCTTTGCCAGCTATAATCTTACAGATGATTATTATCTAGACTATCAAAAGAACTAAAATAACTAACCATCAAGAAAATAAGCTTAATCTTTCTTTCATATGTCTGTCTTTGAAAATATTGAATGTATCCTTATGATACAGTCCACACATGATGATTAGAAAATTTGCTCAATCATCTTCATGTTTTCTCTAAACAATTTGACAGTCGAAAAATAATGTATTGATTAAAAAATCTCTATCATTATAATATTCAACAAATATCCTGGAATAATGGAGTCTTTTCAGTTCTGAAGGAAATGTTGTATTGAAGAACCAGGTTTGCTTTGAAATTTCTATTGCATTGTGCTGAATACAGGACAAGAAGCTAAAGATTCCCTGATGACAGACATGTGCTTGGGGTCTCAACATACTTTATGGTAGAATTTTGATATCTACCTTGTCAACTTGTGATTCTGATTTTATGTGAGAAAGTTTTTATTGGCTTTTGAATTCTAATTTGTACTCCATTAGAATTAACCATAAGAATGCAGAATTGAAAATTGTCAAGAGTGGTCTTGTTAATCCCTTGGGTTTATGATATAAAGGAATGTGAACCAGTTGTTTTACATTAATTGGGCCACCTCCAAAATTTTTAACCACTTATTTCACAAAGGGTAATATCAACACTCACACAGTAAGTGAATCAGAATAAATGATTAGACATGTACTAAAGGTGTTTTTGCTTCCTAGAAATTTATCCAATAACATTTTCAGTTTATAGTTAAGCTATATTTAGAAGTTGAAAAATACAGGGTTAACTGTACACTATCTGTTAAGTTGATTTATAATCAAATGTGTAATTCTATTAATATTATTACCATTATATTTACCTTATTATTGTTATTATTATTTTATGTGCACAGTTGTCTGTGTGAGGCGGTTAGAGCCCCTGAAACTGAAGTTACAGACAAACTGAAGTTGTGAGCTGCAATGTGGGTGCTGGGAATAGAACCAAGGTTCTCTGGAAGAGAAGCCAGTGCTCTTAACTTCTCAGTCATTTGTCCAGCCCCAAAGTATAACATTTATATGATAATAACTTTGCTGTTGAGTTATGAAATGTTCACCTTTACTAATTATTCACAGAGATAACATATAGTGGTAAAATGGAATGTTATTAATAAATAATTAATGTGGGTACAAGGATGAAGAGAGTTGTTTCTGAAAGAAACTTACAATATAGTTGCATTGATATTAACAATAATATGTTAATTAAATAGTAATAATCATGATAAGAAATATGATGTAGTTAAAAGGGTAAAATATACAACATCTACTATTTGATGAAACATGATTACACATGATACCAACTGAAATGTCATCATAGAGATGGTGGAAATGATTTTCAGTGCAAAAGGTGGCCATTAAAACATTCTAGCTTGAAAAAGTTCTATGGCTTGGAGCATGCCCTACAATGGTTTTATTTTAAAGTATAAAGTAATTAACTTCAATTATGATAGAAGATGAGATACATGAATTTAACTGGATAAGTAAATTTACACTCAGAAAGAAATATTTAAAAAAACAGATGCTTAAATAAGAAGTAGTTCTTGATGCTTATAAAATGTCTAAATATACTAAATATTTAACACATGTAAAATTTCAATTATTCACTCAATATTATATTCCTTCCAGGTTATTTTATTATACAGTGAACAATTCTGATTCCCACTATACACCAGTCTATTTTATTAGAACTATTGGATATAGTTAAGATGATTTATATCTTCATGGAGCATATATATTACTCTCCTCCCCTCAAGAATCAGAGAGGATGATCATGGGCTGTTGGAAAATAGTGTCTTTTGAACACCAGAGTGCTGTTGCACCCATGTACTTACAACATCTACAGATGCTTGTAGATAGGATGATTTTCTGTTGCAATTTTTCAAACTGTATGAAAATGTCATAAAGAAGTCCATTATTATGTATAATTAGTATATGATAATAAAGTATTTTAAAAAGGAAAAAGAACAAACATTTGCCTAGACAAATAAATGTAAAACTGCAATTACAATAGATACTGCAATAGAAAATAACATCCTTTGGGAACAAACCAGAAATTGTGTTAATTTTTTATTTGGATTTTTAATTAGAGAGAATACTTTAGAAACTTAACATTTGAACACTAATATAATGACAGAAAAGAAAGTAATAGTATAAATTTTCTTCCATAAAGAGTAAACCTCCTATGAAACACCATATAGAAACTAAAAGCACAGCACTTTTAGGGAAACAATAATTTTACCTAAAGCTGAGATGATTCAGAATTGACTGGCATCACATGAAACAGAAGTAATGATGTGGAAGGTGAGGTGTGCCTTCTGATTGGTAGGACCTAGGCTTAGTGAAACCCTAGGGTAAGTGTTCTAAGAGCTTCTCTTTTCTGAGACTTATATATCAAAATAAACTTTCCACAAAGGTCAAACTAATTAAAGTAAGCTGGCTTAAAGCAGCACCCAATACAAAATAAGTAAAATGTGAATGTAGCAGGTGTTTTCTTTTGGGTTACCAGCAACTAGCTCCCAAATCATGTCAGGGAAACTTAGTTTTGAATGCCTGGCCTAGCTTAGGCTTGTTTCTGGCTTGGACATTTGCCTTAAATTAACCTGTTACCCCTTTTTTTTGTGATTTGCTGTTTAGGTTTGTTTTTTTATATTTATTATTTTTTCTTATTTTACTTATCGATCCCAGTTACCTCTTCCTCCCTCCCACCCTCCCTTCCATCCCCCCAAGCTCCCTCCGATCCTACCCCCCCACTCCTCTTTATCTGCCTATTACCTTGGGGCTTTTTACCATTCTTCCTTCTGTGTATCTTACTTTCACTGCTTCTCATACATGTCTGTCTGGCAGCTGCCCGGCTTCTGCCTCTGGCATATCCCTCTCTTTCTCTTCATTCTCTTCTGTCTTTTCTCTTTCATTTTGAGCCTAGATTTCGCCTCCTATTTATTCTCTCGGTCTGTTAGTACTGCCTATCCTTTTTCTGCCTAGCTATTGGCCATTAGTCCTCTTAATAGACCTATCAGGTGCCTTATAAGGGCAAGGTGAAAAAAGTACAACACATCTTTATATAATTAACCATATGTCATCATATCGTTAAACAAATGCAGTATATACAAATGTAAACACATCTTAACATAGTTTAAAAACTATTCTAAAACATACGAAAATAGGAGGCTCGCCATATTGTGAGGCAGCACTGGCGGTTCATCCTCGAGTCTCGCTCCGGCTGTGGCCAGAGGAGCTCCGGGCTGGGGCAGGAGCCGCAATGTCTCAGGCTGTGCAGACAAATGGAACTCAAACATTAAGCAAAACATGGGAACGCAGTCTGTACGAACTACAAGGAACACCTCAGGAGGCAATAACAGATTGCTTGGAAATTGTGGTTTCATCTAGAAGTGTACACAGTGAATTAATGTGTCCAATTTGCTTGGATATGTTGAAGAATACCATGACTACAAAGGAGTGTTTACATCGGTTCTGTGCAGATTGCATTATCACAACCCTTAGAAGTGGCAACCAAGAATGCCCTACCTGTCGGAAGAAATTAGTTTCTAAAAGATCACTGAGGCCGGACCCAAATTTTGATTTACCCAAAATCTACCCTAGTCCTGATGAGTATGAAGCTCATCAAGAGAGAGTGCTGGCCAGGATCAACAAGCGTAACAACCAGCAGGCACTCAGCCATAGCATTGAGGAGGGGCTGAAGATACAGGCCATGAACAGATTACAGCGAGGCAAGAAACAACAGATTGAAAACGGCAGTGGAGCAGAAGATAATGGTGACTGTTCACACTGTAGTAATGCATCCACACACAGCAATCAGGAAGCAGGACCTAGCAACAAATGGACCATAACATCTGATGACTCTGGGCTTGAACTTGATAATAACAATGCAACAGTGGCAATTGATCCAGTAATGGATAGAGCTAGTGAAATTGAGTTAGTATTCAGGCCCCATCCAACACTTATGGAAAGGATGACAGTGCACAAACAAGATACATAAAGACTTCAGGTAATTCCACTGTTGATCATTTATTCAAGTATCTGGCTGTGAGGTTAGCTTTAGAAGAACTTCGAAGCAAAGGAGAATCAAACCAGATGAACCTGGATACAGCCAGTGAGAAGCAGTACACTATCTACACAGCTACAGCCAGTGGCCAGTTCACTGGCTCTTTTTCTTTGGAATTGGTCAGTGAGAAATGCTGGAAAGTGAACAAACCCATGGACTTTATTATGCAACCACCAAGGAGCACAAATGAGCTTTTAAAATCAATTCTGAGACTGAACTTTTTATAGCCTATTTCTTTAATATTAAAGATGCACCATCATTATTTTAACGGACAGATCTGGGATATGTTCAGTTTCCTTTCTGAGCCAGACTTGTTTACACTATGAAATTTGTTTCCCCTTATTTAAGACTCTAGTAATTCAGCATCCCCTGCTCCCTTAATAGTATAAATAAGTTATATGCCACAGAAAGTGTGGTTCCTTTGGGGAGGACACTTTGACCTAGGAATTTTTTGTAGTTCTCTCTTCTTTCTACATCCCCTCCCCCCCTTCCAGTCTTTGATCTTTTGAGACAGGGTCTCATTATATAGCTCTGGCTACCCTGGAACTTGCTGAGTTGTCCAGGGTGGCCTTGATTATGGAGTAATATTCCTGCCTAAGTATACTGGGATTATAGTAGTGCATCACCACACCTGGTTTTAAGATTCAGTTGGCCATCAGCCATCTTTACCCCTTTCAAAAGTTTTGTAGCTAAAGAATGTTAGACAATATGTAGTCTGACTTTTTTCCCTTGGAGTCTTGTATATTTATAGTTTTCTATATAAACTGTAGTATCTTCATGAAGATCGAGGCTCAAATTTACTGTGCTTTAACAATCCTCATAGGATTATTATTATTTTCATGGTATTTTCTTACACAATATCTCATTAAAAAAGAGGTTCTTTATGAACTTGGTGTCCATTGTCATGCATTGTTTTGTTTTTCACTTGTTTTCCCTATAAGTTTAGAATTTCTGGTCATGGGAAGAGAATCAAACAGAGTTCTTTGAGAACATGGTTCATTTATAGATTCCATTGAAGAAGGGAAAGTTTAAATTGGTGATAAAGTATATTCCTTAGTTGTACATTTAAGATTTTTTCTTTTGCATTAGTTTTATTGTTCAGTTCCTTTATTATATGTGTTTGATGCTTTTCCCTGTTAAAATACCAGAAATAGGGAGATATTTTGCACTTTAGCCTTGATGAAAAGTACAAGATATGTTCAAAGCATCCCCTAATTCTTACTGATTCAAGAATAACATGACATATAGAGCTAAAAATGAAAAAGGAATTCTGCTTCCATTTTAAGAGTTCCTTTTTTTTTCTGAGTTGCCATGTGTTTATAAATTTAGTGCTCTGCTAATTACACTCTGTGGAAGCAGGTTAATAGAACATGAACATTGCTTTGGTAATAACAAGACAGGTCTACAGAAGAGTCATCTGTTGGTAGTCATTCATATATTCTTAGTTTTGTATTGAGACAGTGTTGATAGTTTGGGAGCCACAAGGCTTTTTGATGACCAGTCAAAAATAATATTGACTTATGTCTTATTTTTCATTTCTGTCTTGATTCTACGTGTGTCTCCAAGTTTTTATTCTCACAGTATTTACAAAGATACATTTGCATTGAGAAATTTAACCCAAAGGGGTTTTGATATGAGGAAGTAGACCTCCACGTCCCATTGTAACTAAAGTCTGTCTAGTCATTATAAATATTTATTTGTCAGTTTTGATAGATTGGGGCCAGCTTGATGTTTTAACTTGAGCCAAGAATGAAAACTTAAAGGCTTACTCAATTTTTTACCATTTTATTGAAAATATTTGAAATCTGTTCTTACAATTTTTTTTGGTAATCTGTGCCATATGATTTGAAAACCACCAAAATTATAAGAACTTTTATATCCAATTCCTTTTTGGGGGTAATGTTAACTTGTATAGATTATTAATGCATGTTTGCTGAATATAACTCTTGTTTTGTGATGTAATTGCTTAGATTTTGTTGATAACATTAGATTAGTGGTTGTATTAAATAACTAAATTCCTATTGTGGCTGTTAATTGAAGTTTTTAAACAGAAAATTATTTGTGAATATGAGTTTGTGCTTAGAGAATGTATGTGTTTTTATCTGTCAGTATGGGAGTGCATAAACAGTTTGCATCAAAAAAATATGAAAAGAAAATGTTAAGTGTCTTTAAAATGTGGGTCGAATTTTCTCATTATTTCAAAGAGAAATCCAAGGTCAGACAGTAGATATTTAATCACTGTGAATTATTTTATATTACAGAGACCCAACTGCCATTATACCATGAGAAGAGATGGTTGCAAAAACAGCATATTTATGTTACTAAAATCTCAATTATTCAAAAGCATCTTATGACAAACTAAATTTGCCTGATGGATTGTAGATGTCACTCTGAATTAAACATCGTTTAATTCAAGCAGCTGTAGATAACATACATCCCAGGCCTGAAGATCTAGAAGGCTGTGCTAGCTAAATTTGTATTTTTTAAAATATATTTATTTTATTGAAGGGGAATTCACAAATTATTGCTCTTCCAAACCGCACTCTAGAATCCCAACATAGCTAACTCAGCAACTCGCCATAAACATTAGAAAGTTCTTAACCACAGGCAGCAGCCATTTCCTATGAAATTGATGACCTACACAGCCACAATCAGGAGCTGCGTGAGAGTTGCTTTAACTAACTATATTTCCAAATAGTTTTCAATGATGCAAAAATAAAATGAATTATAGAGTATACACTCTTCTCAAAGCATTAACCAGGGAACATGCATATGTCTTATTCCTGTTGCTAACAACATTCATGGGGGCTCACTATAGGTGAGTGCCTGCTTAAGAGGACCAAAGGAACCAAAAGAATTATAACACTAGCTCTCAGAAAAGTCATGTTTCTCCCGTTCAAGCACAATAATCAATAAGAACTTCTCAAGCTGGGCCTGGTGGAAAATGGCTTTAATTCTAGTACTTTGAGAAAAGGCAGACAGATCTCTGATTTCAAGGCCAGCCTGTTCTAATAAGTATAAGGACAGCCATGGCTATGTAGTTAGACCCTATATAACTGTCTGCTCTCAGCAAACACTAACATTTCACTGTGATTAAAAAAAATTAAATACAAAAAATTTCAAGAAAAAATGCTAAATGAACATTTAACCATACGTGTACACATATGCATGCGCACATACACTTAAACATACACAAATGCATGTGTACACACAACACACACGTGCACGCACACACACATGCATGCACACCCTCATACCCACACACACACACACACACACACTCTGTTTTCTTTCAATTCTTGTTGTTTGTTACTAGTTTTTCTCCTTTGGACAATTTTCCTCATTGTCTAGTCCTAGTGAGGCTTTTAATTTTTTTTTTTTCTGAGACGGCTTCAGGCGGAAGCTATAGGTATGTGAGACTTGTGCCTTTTCTGAGGTCCTTTGGCAGGACTTCAGTCCTTTGAAATGCAGTTCTGTTCTTATAATGTCATAATTTCCATTCTCAATCCTGCCTTCAGTATTTTGTCTTATAAACATTTGATTGATGTTCTATTTTAAATGAATGTAAAGTTTCAGCCATTTACAAACAAGAAAATCACTGTGTACATATCAAAACCTAAAATGCATTTTTGTTTGTGGTTTTTAAGTTAAATGTTAAGGAAGGCAAATGTATTCTTACTTCTTCCTTTCCAATGATTAAAAATTACCTAATAACTATCTTATTAAAACATATTATATAAGCTACATAAATATTAAATAACATTAATAACCTACTAGAATTTTTATTTACTTGTCCAACATACTGTCAACGGAGATTAATCCAATGTGGCTGAGTAATTTTAAGACATGTCCCAGGAGAAGAACAATAATACTACATTTCCAGTATTCTAATGCTTTCTCATGTGTCCCCCCTCAAAAAATACTTTAAATGTCAGCCCCTCAGACAAGGACTCAGACCATCAGTGCTGGATACACACTAGGAAGAAGCAATCTGGAATCAAATTCCATTAACTATTCAGTGTGTAAATCATGTCATTGACCCATGATATATTCATGAGTTCAATCTTATATCTTGCTTACTGTTTTTTTATTACTGAAAATTGATTTCTTCATACAATATATTTTGATTATAGTTTTCTCTCCCTCAGCCCTCCAAGATCTTTATCCTATCCCCTCCCAACCAAATCCATACCCTTTGTTTCCATCCTTAGAAAACAGGCATCTAAAAATAATAATAAGCTAAAACAACAATAAACAAATCAGAATAGAAGAAAACAAATAAATAAATAGGTAATAAGGAGCCAAAGGAAAAGCATAAGAAACACATATAGATGCAGAGACATACATATCCATGTACACAGAAATTTCATTGAAACACAAGACTGGAGCTTTCCACTAGCAAATCATAGAAGACTGGAGGTCTGAACAGACAAGACAGGAAGTGAGGTAGCTGGGCAGAAATAGGATATAAGCAGAGAGAAACAGGAAACTGCTCTCTAGTCTGCTGAGAAGCTAATGAGGTAAGCTGTGGTGGTGGCTTGCTTGTTCTCTCTGATCTCTCAACATGTCCCTCTATATCTGACTTTGGGTTTCTAGACAAATTAAGAACTCCATTTACATGTGGTGAGACAAATACCATGAAAACCATTGACTTTGTTTTGTATTACCCATCTACTGCTAGGCATGGGTCCTACCCTTAAGAAGGGTTTATATACCAAGTGAAGCTTAGTTGAAGAAAATTGACATTTCCTTTTTGAGTGGTAATTAGTTGGGTTAGGGGTTAGCATCTGTGTCCACTTACCCTCTCAGCTCTGGTACCTCATTTCACTTAAACATGTGCAGGCCATGTGCATTCTGCCACACTTTCTATGATTTCATATGCACATCTTTCTTGTTGTATCTAGTCTTCTTACCTTGGTGTCCTCCATTCTGGTTGGCTCTTAGAATCTTTAAACCTGCTCTTCCATGAATTTCCTGAGCCCTGAGGGGAGGGAAGTGATCTAGACATCCCGTTTAGGACTGAGTGCTCCACATTCTTTCTTTCACTGCTCACTTCCTAGTTGTGGGTCTCTGAATTTTTTCCACCTATAGCAGGAGGAGGTTTCTCTGATTATGGCTCAGCAAGACACTGATGTATAAGTACTGCAGAATGTTCTCGGGAGTTACTTTACTATTATCTCCCTTTAGTTATGTTTCATCATTTGATTTCCCCCAAGGTCTCTGGCCCATCTAGTTACATGTTCCTGGCCACATGAGCAGTGTTGGTAATGGGTTCCATCTCATGGAGTGGGCTTATTTCCCATCATACTTTAGTAAGTTCCCCAATCTTTGGGACACTGTTGCAGCAGCATATAGTGCAGCCATGTCACCACTGGAGATCAAAGGCTTTGTAGCTAGGGTATGGTGTGCCTTTACCCTTTGGTAGCATGCAGAGCAACTTCCAGTACTATGAACACTAGACAATAAGGGGTGAGGGCTAAGCACCAACTTAACTTCTCTGTGTTCACTGTGCTGTGGAGACATTGTCTTTAGCGGTAGGACCTCATTTTCAGTTTTTGAAGCCTTGGCAATGACTTGGGCTGTTTGGGGATTCCCATGCAGTACTTTTGGCCAAGAGCTCAATTAGATAGAACCCATCCCCGATCTGGACATCAAGAGATGTTTATTTGGGGACTTTGTCTCCCACATTATTTGATGAAGAAATATATTTCTTTCATATATTTATACATTTTAGGTAGCTTTAAGATTCACTTGTTTTGTTTTAGTTTATTATAGATAAATGGTCTGGGATTATAATAGGCAGATCCAGTGTGCTATATTTTCTAGTTTTGAGGAAGTACTAAGCTAAGATGCCTCAATCAATCCTCAGACCTAAAACCCGTCTGTTTCTGTTTCATACACTCTTTCATAGTCTCAACTATGAGTTGTTTGGTTTTGTAATAATAAACACTTTCGGTTTCAAAATGAAAAAAAAAAAACCAAGTAAATTTGGAGTTAGTGTATCCCAGTATTATAAGATGAACCACAGAGAAAACAGCATTATTTGTACAAGGAATGAACAGAAATTACAGCCATGGCAACAAGGACATTAGGATTTAATGATCAGTTAAAAAGACGAAATATCCAAAGTAAAGGAGCCAAGAAACCTGAATAGCAATTGAGTTACTGTTTTAAACAAACTCTTTATTCACAAGGAACAACTCTGAAGACAGCTTGGCTGTCCTGGGGCTAGAAATACAAGCCTACAATATACAGCCTTCCACAGCCTCAAGGCTGACTCCAGGCCTCATCTGGAGATCATCATAGGATGAGTTTAACTCCTTCCTATAACATAACCCAAAATATTGTCATGAAGGATTCATACACACAGGGTTTATATATAATTTGTATATATATTTATAGTAGCAGTAGCTTATAGATAAAATAAATTACCATAAATGGTATACTATATAATTAGAATTTATTTATCCAGAATTTTGGATTTTATCAAATTTGTTTCAGTTTTATCTTTTGAAAACATCTACTCAATTACTTCAGGTACTCATTCCTTAGGTCTACTCACCTACCACGTTCTTATTGGGACTATGTTTAACTGAGATCAATTTTGTGGATTTTTTTCCTGTTTTTATTTATATTACAGTTTTTATCAATTCTATCACACTCATAATCACATCTTAGCATTTTAAAAATTAAACTGTACCTTTCCCCTTTGTTCTTGTAATAAAAAAGGGTACCACATAATGGTATCCTTATAATCTGATAAATATTTGGGATGTAATTACTAATGTGTTTTTAAAGATATAACATAAATATTGAAGTTTAATAAGGATCAGGATAAACAATTAGGCCAAATAGATGTTCATTCAGGGAGAAATAACTCACAACATAGGCAGATGAACATGGCAGGTTTCACAGGATCCTATCCTCTCAGCAACTGCCAGCAAGAGAGAGCCTCTGACCCCCTTCCTCAGCCTTTTCCCCCATTTCATGTCTGGCCCTGTCTCCACCCTCAATAGGTGTGGTCTAAGCCACAGTGGCAGACAAGGTGAATATCTCACTACACATAAACATGGATTATTTTAGGAAGCCATAAATACTATCATTCTCAGACAATGATGTGAAACAAGCTGGTGACTACAGAAATTTATTTAATATTTTCCAGAGATACTGTCATCTGTAGGACTTTACCAGTAAAATACACAACTCTTAGAAGAGTAAAGATTAAAATAATATAAGATATATAATTATATAAAACAATATATAAAATTATGGTGCTTAAAACAGCACATATAATAATTAATTGTTCAGTAAATCATGACAATATTTATTACTGTGACAATAATGAAGATATTTCAGTTCTCTATTTGGGACTTATGTCCCAAATATCTTAAATACATCTATGCTTTGTCTTTAAATCAAAAGAGAGTAGGAAGGAAAGAGTAAAAATAATTAAATAATTAAGGAAGAAGGGGAGAAGAAAAAGTGAGAGAGGGTAGAATGCAGCTATATAATACAATTGTTTAAAATATGCTCTCTTTTTGTTTGTTTATTTGCTTTTGGTTTTTCAAGACAGAGTTTCTCTATGTAGTCTTCCAGGCTGCCCTCAAACTCAAAGTGATTTGCCTGCCCTTGTCTCCTTTGTGCTGGCATTAAAGGTATGTACTACTACTGCCTGACTTGTTTTTATCTTTAAACAAAATAGATTTAAAAAGTATTATTGCTAAACTACTTACAACAAGGTGAACTTTATATGGAAATGGATGGGTCTTTTATTTTTCCCATCAGTAGTTGGCTTTAAATTGTCAAAATATGCAATAAACAATGTTGGTTGAGTTTTAGTTTTCTAAAATGGATGAAAGATTTCTTCATGAAGTCATTGCATTATGAAACTTAATAACAAAGATGAGTAAATAGTTCCTCCATGACTATGTCAAGATAACTATAGACTATTCACCAGTACTATGAAATAAATAGTACAGTAACATCATAAATAGTACAGTAAACAGAAGAGAGAGGTAAATATTAATATTCAATACAAGTATATTAATGCCATTTGGATTCTGGCTTTTCTTCTTTGTTGACAGGAAATTAGCATCATTATAAATATGAGAATTATTCCCTATGCCATGCTCAGCCTTAACGCATGGAAGAGGGGCTTGGCCCTATTCCAACTTATTGTGCCAGACTTTGTTGACTCCTCATGAGAGCCCTTACCCATGAGGGGGAGTGGACTGTGGGGGGTGGTGGGAACTGTGGTTGGAATGTAAAATAAAATTTAAAAGAACAAATAAATTATAAAAAATAAGTATGAGAATTACATACTTTTAGACACAAGAACTTTAAGAAAAATTGGCAGGAAAGGAAATAATACAATTTATAAAAATTTACTTTTTAGTGCTCCACAACATGGTTTCTGGAATCATCATAGTTAAGTTGACCTGGGTTCATTCCAGTTTCCATCCCATAAGATTATCTTAGGCAAAATCTCCCCTATCCCTAGAATTTACAAGATTCAAAGAATAATTCCTATCTTATGCTTACTTGAGTCTAAATAGGACTCTTATCAATGAGAGCTTTCAATAATACTATATTGCTAGCCTCTTAGAGATTGAGGGTGGACCCCTATTGCTGAAGACAGTGCACACTTGTAGCTTTCTTGGTCCCATGCAAGCAGCCAATAGAAGGAAAAAATATACAGTGCTACCCACCCACAACACCTGTGAACTGCAAGGACAAGCATGGCAAGATATGTATAAAGGTGCAATAAGTGGCACTCACATGTCAGGAACAACCAACAGATGGATGTTTCATTAAATATAAACCCAACTCAATAGGAGTGAAAACATGACTGGTTCTGAAAACTTAGCCAGCTTCTCTGGGCTAATGAGATAAAGTCTCTTAGGGGAAAAAAAATTGACCACTCCCACTTTGCTAGAACAGGGCATTTCCTCACTAATTTCTAAACCTAATCCTTATATCTACAGATAAGTGTAGGGTAACTGTATCAAAGATGTACCTTATCAATGAAGCCTATTTTTATAGCAAATGAAGACTATCACAGAAAACCTTACAAAGTTGGCGCAATGTGGAAATCAATGTATCATGTAGAACCTAGCCATAATGAAAATATCTACTTTACAGTTTCTGCATCTATGGCCCAGAAAACATTGTAGAAAAGGACACTGACTGTAAGATCCAGAATATCAGAAAATCTGGTGTGAGGCAGTCAAGCTTAGAGAGAGATGCAAAAACAGGACTGGATGGATGACACTGTCAATGAGCATGTTAATGAGAACAGAGGAAAATTCTAGAGAGTCCCATCCATAGACCAAGAACTAAAGGCAGCAGTTGCTACTGGGAGAAAGAGAATGTCTTCCTGGTATGAGCCTCCCCTATTTATCTTCCAAAAATAATGGTCAGCTTTCATATATACACAAACAGTACATAAACAACAAAAACAGTACATAAAAATAGTACAGAAGAATAATAGTACATAAAAAGAGAATATCAGCTTGAGAGGGAATAGGGAGGGCTTGAGGGAAAACTTGGAGGGAGAAAAGGGAAGGAAAGGCGAAGTAATCCTATTTATTTGTGTGTGTGTGTGTGTGTGTTTGTGTTCGTGTATGTGTGTGATATTTAGCATAAATAATTATATATAATTTACAAACCATTGTTTATTATCTTCCCATTTTTCAATTAATAACAGAATGTATTACATTACAATGTATAGAACCAAGGTTAATAAACATTATGTATTCCTGTGGTACTTAATCAAATGTAATTTATCCAGAAAGATCAATACATGTAGAATGTCCCTCTCTCAGAAACCATAGGCAGTAAGAAGCTGACTATCTAGTTTACATTTTAAGACACTTATAGTGATCTGATGCTATAGTAAAACAATGTTTTTTTTTGTTTCTATTGTCTTTAAAAACATCTCATCTTTATAATTTGTAATGAATAATATAGAAAAATACAGAGACTTACACAACTTCATAAAGGACTCAGTTTCTTGTATCACTTGTAACCATTACACAAACCTGGGAAGTAGGAAAACTGTGATATGGCAAATTGGCTCGTAAGTAAACACTGATCAAGGATTTAGCCATTTCTTTCTTCTGTCTTCAGAAGACAGGCTCTGCCTTTTATGTTTTCACCCTTAAGCCACTCTGTCACTCTGCAGCCACTCCTCTTGGCTTCTAACAACAAAAATATGTCATAAATCCCAAAGACACAGCTGCACCTAGTTACTGTGCTGTAGGAATGGACACATATCAAGTCGACACCTAGTTAAGGAGTGAGATCATAAAGAACCCTCAAGTTCTGCATTTGGAAATTTCTAAAATTAAATTGCTACTGTACATTATATCTTCATAATATGAGGAGGTCAGTATAATGGGAGACACTGACTATGAACACAGGCATATGCTAAATGGGAGAGTGATACTGCTCCTCCATCCTCCAAGGACCCCAAGAATAATAGCAAGGCAACACTGCAGCTTGTGAAGCATTTTCTCTAATAAATAAAAATTTGTTTTTATTATAAAAGAAAATAAATTTCTGTGTCCTGGTTAAGCTCAATGTCACCAAAAGTTTTGTTTGTTTGTTTTTTCACATTATCTTAATTAACTTAAAGCCAGATATTCCAGTATGTCAGCTATAAACACAAAAAGACTATTCACTGTCATGTATTTGCAGAACACTGCAAAAAGCAAATGACCTTCATCACAATTTCCACAAAATGACCTTATAGGTAAAATATGTATGAAATATAGAATTCATGTATATTTAAATTACATATACTATTATAAACTATATATATTGTTTTTATGATTTTACTATCACTACATTTGGAAAAGAACATCTACTTGTTATTTGCTATTGGCTCTGAATTCCTTATCTTTTGTGGAATTTATTCCTCATGTTCATTATAAAACCAAACATAAGTCAAACTTTATTTCTTTTCAGTTTCCCAGCATTCCAACTGTAGACTCTATCTGTAGGCAAGCAAAAATCAAAACATGAAAGAATTACAACCATTTAATATACAATAACATGGTATTAGAGAAAATTTTTTAATGATACCTTCTTCCCAGGCACCAAAGAAACACAAGATTATCTTTATTGACTCCAGATGTGCTGTCAAATCAAAAGTATCCCTAGCATTACTCAATGTATGATTCAATACTTTCCACATTCATTTAGCAGAACAAAACTTGACCTAGCATTATACAAGATGCCTTCTTTCTGAAATGTTAGAACCTTCAGCAGCTGCTTGTTAATAGATTTTATTTATTAAATATTTTATAGGCAAAAAATACACTATCTGTACAGATTGAAGGCATGTTCCCAAGACCATTACATAAGCCTTTTGAGATAAGCTTCTCGACACTTACTAGTATCCCAGGAAAAAGTTTCATCTACTTGCTTAAAGTGGGGTATGTGACTCCTGTAGTTATCTGTTTAGAAACGATTTGAATTTGAAGCATAAATTTATTTGACATTGCTTGTAAGTCTGTTGTAAAAACCAGTCTACTTGTGTCAGCATTTCTTTCTGATACAGAAAAGAGAATGTATACTCCCACTTTGATAAGCCTCAGTTCTTCTAGGGAAGGAATGCAAAATATTTGTTAAAATCTCCAAAAATTACAACTGCGTGCCAAACTCTAAATGATAGAGGCAAGAATGAACTATTAGAAAATTATATCTGATCATTCCATTAGCAGGCTGAAAATGAGGGAAAGGACTTGATAATATCAAAGTTTAGAAACTGAGATTAATCTCACATATTTTTATAGTGGGTCATTAGATTTCTCATTGGCAAAGAAAAGGAGAATAAGAATATTATTTTATCAATGATTAATCACTACAGGGTAATGCAATACTCTTTCTTATCTGCCTCGTTTTTAAACAAATAACATTTTCCACAATATTATCTGCTGCTGCTTTATGTATAATAAAATAAATTCAAAATTTATTGGTTGTTTATTATTCCCTCTTCAAATATAGTTTTTTAAAAAACTTAAATGTACTTTTTAAATCAAAAGTACAAATTACTATTTATAATCAGGAGGTAACCAGAAAAAAACAAAATGAAAAATAATAATGAAATAAGATTATTCTTAGAATTCCCATTTTACAGAGATTATAAAATGGACAAGCCACTATGGCAAATTGTTTGATAGTTCATGAATATTTTAAATGTAGAATTTCCATAGATCAACAATATTTTTATTAACAACTTGATTGCTTGAGAAACTACTAAGAAATTAATAAAGCACAACTCTAGTGTTGCCCATGGCAACACTTTTCAAAATGATTAGTTCGTAGGTAATCTGATCTTATGAATGAACTTATCTTTTGATGAATTCATAATACAATAGCATTATTTTATGGTGGAACATAGTTGAAGGAGGTGGCTTACTGAGTTGAGTTCTTGAATGTTACACCTCTCCCTGGCCTTCCTGCATTCTTTTCTCTATACTTCCCATCTGACAAAAGTTGAAGGGTTCCATTGTCATATACATGTGTCACTTACGAGGTTCAGCTTAAATTCTTAAAGCTAGTAACTACAAGCCAAATCCTTAAAAATAGTTAGCCAAAATAACTCTTTCATCCCATAACTGGTTTATGAAAAGTCAATTAATAAGTCATAGGATTGATCAATTCTATCCATCGTTGTTGTGTGACTTTCCCTTGGGAAGACATAAACAAATGTCTATTTACTTCAGAGAGGGCATTGACTACAAACAAAAGAGATGATTTTATACAAATATAGCTTAGTGAACAAATGACTTTATTGAGATTATATACTTGGGTATGGATGGCAGTTTTCTTATAGAAACATGAATGGCTCAGACAGTTGCATTACAGAAAATCCTACTCCAGCATGGGTGATAACTCATGAAGGCTGCATCTCTGAGGTTACCTGCACAATTTTTAGGTGGCTTAGTCACTTTTTTACCTGCTATTGGGACCCTTTTTCTCCTACTGGGTTGGCTTGTCCAGCCATAATGTGATGTCTAATGCTGGCAAGGATGTAGAGCAAGGGGAACACTCCTCCATTACTGGTAGGAGTACAAACTTGTTCAACCACTATGAAATCAATATTGCAGTTCCTTGGAAAATTGGGAAATAATGTAACTCAAGATCTAGCAATACAACACTCTTGGGTATATACCCAAGGACTCTCCATCTTACCACAAAGACTGTTACTCAGCTATGTTCAAAGCTGCTTTACTCATAATGGTCAGAAATTGGAAACAATATAGATATTCCTCAACTGAGAAAAAAACGGATAAAGTAAATCTTGTACATTTACACAATGGAGTGTTAATTATCTGTTAAAAAATGACAATGCAAAATGTGCAGGCAAATAGATGGAACTAGAAAAAAATCATGCTGAGTGAGATAACTTGAACCCAGAAAGAGAAACATGGTATGTATTCAAGTCTAAGTGGAAATTAGCTGTTAAATAAATGCAATCCACAAATCTAGAAAGGCTAAATAACAAGGAAGTCTCAAAGGGGGATTTTTGGATTTCATGGGAAGGTAAAGTAGAATAGATTTATCAGGTGGACTAGCGGCAGGTGGAAATGGAAACAGAGATCAAGTTCAGGGGAAGGAATGGGTAGAGAAAGACTATAGGGAGAGAGGTGACTGGAATTGGAGGGTAGTTTCAGGGCATGTTTGTCACAAATTTCCATGTAAAACTTGACAAATGCTTAAAAGCAGATTCTAAACACAAGAGAACAGAATCAAATGGCTTCTTGGTAGCAGCATTTTCTTGGGTGGAATCTTTGGTAAAGGCAAGCAGAAGCTCAGCTCTTTTAAGAGAGACTTCTTGACTAAGGGTTAGCCATAAAAACTTCAAGACTCCTTTAAGAGGCCCTACTGCCAAACATTTAAATGGTGTTTCTGAGCAACTAGCAGCATGTTTCTTGATTGTAGCATGGACCTAGAACTCCACAGACTTGTGGTATTAAGCAAGGCTCCCACCAGTAACTCTGAGATGAAGCAACACTCTGAGGAAGACAAAGAATGTAGGGGGCAAGGGCAGGTTCTGCTTTAATCTTAGCCATGCTGTTTAACAAAACAGACTCATAGTCAAAAATTAAGAAAATATAGAGATATTCAGTAAAGACAGATTCAGAGGAAAAAATCTCTAAACAGTTTACAATGTGTTTAAAAATATACATAAGCTTGGAAGAAAAAGGAAGAAGGATAGAGAAAGTCCTTAAGAGAAATAAAGTAGCTGGGTGTGGTGGCACAAGCCTTTAATCCCAACACTCAGGGAAAGAGGATCTCTGATTTCAAGGCCAGCATAGTCTATAGAGTGACTTCCAGGACAGCCAAACATAGAAACCCTGTTTCAAAAATCCAATAAATAAAAACTAAAAATAAAAGAAATAGAGTAATAAAAAGGGACATATAAAGATGGATAATATACAGAGAGTCTGGAGACTGTATGTATTATGTTGTCTTTCAATTGTTTGATTGCTGGGGAAGTAGCAACAGCTGCTAAAGGACATTTGATTATAAATGCTGCTGGATTAATCCAACCTATATATTTTAAAAATGTATTGTCTTCAAACTTTAAGTCTAAGGACATGCTATTTTGGAAAAGAAGTTCTGATTTTGTTTCCACAGAAAACAAAAAGCTGTGAATTCCTTCCAGACTAATATGGTTTGATCAATCAAGACCCACTGAAGCAGTGGCCCAGGTGATCCAACAGCCAGTACAGCTGAGACAATGCAGCCAGTCAGACTACTGATGCATAGTCTTATTGTAACTTGTTATGCCATGTTTGGTTGGTATCCCTAGATGGCCACTTTATTCTGAAGGAAAACAGAGAAGCAGTGGGTCTAGGGGTGAGGAGATGTAGGGGATGGAAATTAGGAGGGTGGAAAGAGGGAAGCTGAGGTAAAGATATATGTATGAAAGAAGAATAAATTTAAAAATTGCCTCCTTGAGAGAGGAACACTCCTTTACTGCTAGTGGGAGTGCAAGCTTGTACAGCCATTTTGGAGATTAGTATGGTGGTTCCTCAGGACAATGGGAATGAGTCTACCACAGGACCCAGCAATTGCACTCTTAGTAATATACCCAAATGATCCAAATCCATGCAACAATGACATCTGGTCAACTATGTTCACAGCAGCATTATTTGTAATAGCGAGAACCTGGAACAACCTAAATGCCCCTCAACTGAAGAATGGATGGAGAAAATGTGGTACATACTACTCAGAGGGGGGAAAAACAACAGAATCTTGAAATTCACAGGCAAACGAATGGAACTTGAAACCATCCTGAGTGAGGTAACCTAGTCACAAAAAGAGGCACATGGTATGGAGTCATTCATATATGGATTTTAGACATAGAGCAAAAGATCAGCAACCTACAATTCACACTGCCAGGGAATCTAGGATATAAGGAGGACACTAAAAGAATTGTATAAGGTCCCCCACAGAAGGGGAAAGGGACAAGATCTTCTGAGCATATTGGGAGTGGGAGGGGGCGGCAGTGAATGGAGAGGAAGTAAGGAGAAAGATAAGGGGAGAGGAGAAGGGAAAAGGAGAACATGAGGGAACAGGAAGATTGAGTCTGGGGACAAATAGACAAGAGCAAGAAAAGAGATACCATAATAGAGGGAGCCATTATAGGTTTGAAAGAAAACTGACTCTAGAGAAATGTCCAGATACCTACAAGGATGACCCCAACTAACAATCTGAGCAACAGTGGAGAGGCTAACTTAAATGCCCTTCCCTGATAATGAGATTAATGACAAACTTATATGCCATTCTAGAGCCCTCATCTAGTAGCTGATAGACACAGATGCAGACACCCATGGCTAAACACTGAACTGAACTCCTAGAGTCCAGTTGCAGAGAGGGAGGAATGATGAGCAAAGGGGTCAAGACCCAGTTGCAGAGACCTATAACAGCTCCAGGTAGCCTCCAGGTTATCTTCACTTGGCCTGGTAGGCCTTAACTTCCTACAGGTAAGAGTCTTGGGAACGATGGAACAAGAATGACTTTCTGAAAAGGACACCAATAGGGCAGACACTTAAGAAACCAACTGATAAATGGAACCTTATAAAACTGAAAAGCTTTCATTATAGCAAAGAACAGGCTACAGGATGGTGAAATATCTTTACCATTTATACATCCAATAAAAGACTACTATCTAAAATATAAATAACTAAAAATAAGCTGAGTATCAGGAATGCAAATAACCTACTTAAAAATGGGGTACAGAACTAAACAGAATTCTGAAAAGATGTAATACAAATAGCCAAGAATACAACAAAATGTTCAATATCCTTAGTCATCAGGAAAATACAAATTAAGACTACTTTGAGATTTCATCTCATACCAGTATTCTGGCCAAGTTCAATAGACAAATACGATAGCTCACGCTGGTGAAGATATGGAATAAGGGGGACATTCATGCATTACTGGATAGAGTACAAACCTATACAGCTCTTATGTAAATCAATATTGTGGTTTCTCAGGAATCTGAGAGTAGATCTTCAAGATCTAGCTACATCACTATTGAGCATATATACAAAGGAATATACATCTTACTACAGAGACACTTGTTCACCCATGTTCATTGCTGCTCTTTTCTTAATAGCCAGAGATTAGATGCCCATTAATAAATGAATAGATAATGAAAATGTGATGCCTTTATACAACAGACACTTTTCAGCTGTTAAAAAAAATATACCAGAAAACATAAAATCCACAGGTAAATGGATGGAGGTAGAAAAAAGTATCCTAATGAGATAACCCAGACCTCAAAAGACAAAAATGGTATATATTTGTTAGCTTTCAAACATTTGCCAGTTACACCATTATCCATATAACCATAGAGGCTAGATGTAGAGTAAGAGATAATAGAGGGCAGGGCAGGAACTCCTAATATAGTAGCAATAGCATATACAGATATTAAGAGACATGGGGGTGCAGGGAAACTAGAAAGAAAGGATTAAACAGAGAGGTAGAGGGAAGGTGGAGATAAGAGGGAATGTGAGTCATCTAACTCTATGGACATTTGAGGGGCAGAAGTGCCTTAAAATATATACATACATGAAAGGAATTTTAGTTGAATCAACAAATAACAGGAGAGACAAAGCCCCAGTTGGACATTTCTTTTCCACCAAGTACAACCTCCAGTGCCAGGGATGTTACAGATAAATGAGTTGTTGCCCAAGGGGTGCCATGGAGTCTCCAAACAATGTGCACCAAGTGAGCTGTCTTGGAACACTCAGTCCTAAATGGGATGTCTTCATTAAACAATGCCCTTCAGGGCTCAGAGGGCTGTTTGAAGAAGAGTAACAAAGAGTGTGAGAGCCAGTAGGAATGAAGACTGATGAAATGCTGCCTTCAGGGACAACAGCACTGATGCACACAGGAACTCACAGACTCTGGCAGCACCCAATGGGGCCTGCATAGGTACCAGATGCAGTTGCAGCATCCGGAGAAGAAATGAACACAGGGCTCCACCCCTAAACCAGAAGCTATCTCCAATTGGTAACTGAACACTCACATACTAAAAAATAGTTTTGTCCAAGGAAGACTGCATAGGTATTCAAACCACTCTTAAGGGCAGGCAGCCCAGTAGTAGAAGACCAACAACAGGACCAGCTCAGTGACATTTTTTGGAGATGTTTTATTTCAAATTGTGTTGCATTGTCATTTTTTAAAACCTTGCTTGTTTTTTGCTTAATTATTATAGTTTCTGAAGATTTTTTGTTGTTAAACTGATTTTGTGTATATGTATGTGTGTATGTTTCATTTTGTGCTGTTTTTCTTTTTTATTTCTTCTGTTTCCTTTGGTTAATTCTGGTTTGTTTGTTGACCTGATTATCTTCTAGAGAGAGAAAAAAAAAAAAACAAAAAGGCATGGAGCTGGATGGATTGGGAGGTGAAGTAGATATGGGGAAAGATGGGGGAGGGGAAACCATGATCAAAATACACAGCAGGGAAAAATTATTTTCAATAAAAAGTAAAAAAAGGTGTAAATAAATTAATTAAATGTTATAAACCTATAAAAAGCAAATAAGCATTAAAAAACCCATAGTAATTGTGAAAAATTAGTACTTTGGAAAGTAATATGAAGAATAATAAATATGTTATGTTGGATTCATCTTTTTTTGCAGATCTGTTTTATCTCCTTTATATTAATAAAATTCATATATAAAATCAGAAAATTATAGAGGAATCTGTTGCTGAAGCTTTATTTTCAAGTATCAAGTTTGAAATTTGCTTCTACATTCTCAAGCAGTGACCTTCATTAAGACATAGGTCATGTGGGATAATTTCCCTATTATGTAGCATGAAAGCCAATCTCTACAGAGACACCAAAATGTTTGAATAGAAAGGCACATGTTAGGATTACTTGTATTTTTTTAAAGATATTTAAAGTGGTGTAAGGTGCCTTCTAAGCATCTATGCTCTTAATGTGCAGCAACTTTAGGCATCAGAATTGTAAGAATAGTGTACTACACTTGATAATGTTAACCACAGCAATACAAGCCAAGTCTAATTTAGGAACAAAAAGGGGGGAGGGGATATCAAGTTTGAATGAGTGAAAAATCTCTTTCGTTGAGTACCCCAAAACACTTGAGGTATCAAGGAAGCAGCATAAGAAAAAAGAGCTGGGGCATCTAGACCGCAAATAGTTTTTGGTGTTTAAAGTTTGAACAATTTTGCAGTCTTCGAAGAACAATCCTTGTTTTACCTTCATCATCTATATATCCACTAAATTTGTCGTTCATACATGGTATAGGATACTCTCACGCTATAGAATTTTAATGTAGCTTTTAAATCACAAGGGCCTTAAAAACTGGGTTAGGTAATTTGAGGGGCAGATTGAGAAAGTGAACAAAAACACAAGTAATGCATTTTTAAAATCTGAAATTTAACAGATTAAAAAAACAAGGATTACTGGACCTATGTGAGTACGACGTCTTTGTAACCCTGAAGTTGGGAACTTTTACTTTCATTCTCCCGTATCTAGGGAATTCAACTGAGCCACCAATTGTAATCAGACCTAACATCTTTTCCTGACAGTATTTTTAAATTCCACTTAAAGAAATAAATCATAAACAGACTAAAGATGTGATGGGGATGCTGGGTCAGACTAGAATGTTTATGTAATTAAGCAATTTCCAGGTTAATGAAATCAACACCATTTTGAAATGTCCACATGTGTAATTGTTATCTGTTCACAGCAACTTGCTACAGCTATTGTTTAAATAAACTTATGCTCCCTCCAGAGCACACACTTCAAATGACTTGGTCTGTCAGTTAAAGGAAGTCTCCAGTCAAAAGAAGTTTAAACACAAAAGAAATCCTTAAAACAAATTTAATGTGATTACCCACCCATAAAAATCTGATCACTAACATCTGAAAACATTACAAGACATACCATTCAAGACTTAATGAAGTTATTAATTTGTGTGTTATCTAAAAGCAGCATTCTAAATTTATTGATCGCTACCATGGCTTGTGTTTGTGTCACTGAAATGTGATTTTTAAATATCAGGAACAGAAGGCAGGAGCAGGACATTCAGTCATCAGGATGTTCTGTATCTCTCTTACACCAGGTGTTTTCTCAGATGATAAAAAATGCTGAAACAGATCAAGGTCAGGAAGCCACAGGCTCTGTAGTGTTCATGCTATTCATTCGGATGACCTAAGTAAGAACTCAGACCATTTGGCACTCTTATTGTAAACCAACATGAGGGCCCCTGCCCTGATCAGGTCTGAGAATGAGTGAAAAGTTTATGAAAAGTTAAGGCCTGTTTTACTCAAAATGAAATGAAATGAAACCAAATGCTTCCCCCCTCAAATTCCACCATGAGATTGGATATTAAGTATTTCTAGAGTGCTTACAGCTGCCTAGATTCCCAAGCTCGGGCTTTACTCTCGGGAGGACATCAATATTCAGTATTTTATAGAATAAATACTGTTTGTGTAATTACAGTACATGGTAGAAATAGTTTATTTTCTAAAATAAATCACAGTGTTTCTACCCTTCCACAGTAATGACAATTGGACCTAAGACTTTATATACTCTAGCCAAGCAATATAACATGAACTACATTCTTTGAATTCTTTGTTACTGTATTTTGAAAGAGGATATTAAAAAAAAAAACTCATACTGGTTATAAGAGCACTAGGGCCCTGATGGGTCTTGACTTTGATATTCCTGATTTGAGTAGCTGAGATCATGGTTAGCACTACATTTCAAATATAGTTTGCGCTTTCCAGCTAAAACTTAAGATTTGATACTTAGTGTTGTGGTACATGTGATCACACTGTGAACCATGAATTCTAGTTTCATTATTTGTTGGACAGAAGAAATTAACAAGCCAAATATGAACTATAAAGACACTTCTCACAGTGAAGTCCTGTCTATTAGCATTTCTCTAGGTTTTTAATGATCAGAAAATTATTCTCAATGCAGGGAAAACCTGATCCCTATGCCATGATCCTAAACTATACAGTAGAAAACTTCACAGCATATTGTATGTGGAACAGAGCCAGAGGTTGATACTAGTGTTATAAGGAAATCAGAAACAGACGATTGTGCTGTAACCATGACAGTTTACCCCTTTAACAGGTCTTATGGTATTCACAGCCTACACTACTCATAAAACACCTAAGCACAAGAAGCACATAGAAAAGATTAAATCACACAGAATTAATTTTGTAATTTTTAAAAGTATGATGTAAGTGAACAAGTAAAGTTTCAGTTGAAAGAAGATATGAACATATTAAGTTGTATAATTTACTTTAATTCACACATTACAATCTATGGATAGGTAATATTTTATGATGATATCACAGATATATATGCATTATCAAGAATGTAGTTCAGCACTGAATTTAAGTCTCTAAGATCCATTTTGCTAGATGATTTCTCCTCTATGCTATCTTTCATCTTGGTTTTCAATTCTATTTTCTTTTAAATAAATGTTATATGTATATTTAATTTCAATGGCTACATTGTTATTATTTCTTATTTTCTATTTTTCCAAGAGTATGTATACCAGGATGTTACAGCAGGTTTTTCCCCCGCCGGCGCCATCCCGCCAGCCCGCCGCCTGCCTGCTGCCGGTCTGGGCCCATTGCCACACCAGCCCCAAGTAACACTCTGAGAATCTGCATTTGATACAATCCAATTGGCCAATGACTATCATTGTTAATGGGCTAGCTCTGCCTTAATTATTAACCCATTTCTACTTATCTAAGTATTTCCACGTGGTCGTCTTATCAGGGAGCCTCGGCGGGCATCTTCCTTCCTCCATGGTCTACATCTTGACCCTTCCTTCCCACTTCCTCTTTCCTCCTCCTGGTCTCCTAGCCTATCTAGTTTTCTATTGGCCAACAGGTCTTTATTAACCAGTATGAGAAACATATATACAGAATAACATCTCCCATTACCAGGATGACTCAAATGGTTATACTCATTCCTCCCTACCCTTTGTGCTGAGTCTACTTGCTTATTTGCTCATTCTTTTACATTTTTTTCATGCTTCACGTAGGATCTCATTAGTCTTGCTTTCAAATTCATATAAATAATTCTCTTAAAATATGAGTCAATTACATTCCCTATAGCTCTGTGAGTTCATATTTAAGGTCAGTTACATCATCTTTGGTAAATGTTATATCCTCACCATCAGGTCCTTGTTCCCCTCTATCCCGTGGTGATCTAAGAAGAGCAGTGTGCAGGGGAAAGATGCCATGAGGTTTTTGTTTTGTTGTTTTGTTTTGTTTTTTAATTAGGGGAAGGGATAGTAAAAGGGGAAAAGGAGAAAGGGAAATGGCCCTTCATGGATGGGAGCTGCAGCAGATAGAAAAGGGGAGGGGAGGGACAGAAAAGAAAGATGGGAGAACAGACAGACAGGAAAAAAGAAAGACAGACAGAAAGACAGAAAGGAAGGAACAAAGGAAGAAAGAAAGGAAGGAAGGAAGGAAGGAAGGAAGGAAGGAAGGAAGAGAGAGATGGAGGATGGGAGGTGGGCAGGGCACTTTTAAAAGGGAACATAGTGAATGTGCACAGGTGGTGCTTTTAGTGGCTGCAGCTGAGGACATATCCTGTCAGAACCCCAAGGACAGGCCAGGACAGATGCTTGAATACTAACACTCCCTGCTTCTCTTCTAGTGGAGAGTGTCTATTGTCTCTGCCTGTCACTCTTTATTCTCATTTCAGTGTTTGTTTGTTGTTCATTTTCTCTCTCTTTCTTCAAGACCTCATCTTTATGACAGAACAATTTATTAATCAAATTTTCTTAATTCTCAAGTCCTGCTATATTTAAGATTACATAGGTGACAGTATTTGCTGACTAAATAAATGAAAACAGAATGGACAATGAAAAATAACATTTTAAATTATCCATACTCTGTTACCTGTTATAAAAATCATCACCATTGCAATAAGAAGGGACGACATATATCTCTAGTAGATTTTTGTTTTGTTTTCTTTTTTAATGAAGGTAAAAATAGCTTTGGACACTGGGCTTAGAGTGATCTAGTGACCTAGAAACCTTCTTCTTAACCACTAGTCTTCATAGTGTCTGCATGTGCTATATAAGGTGTCAAGAAAGGAAAAACAATCTATAGTCCTACCCTGTAAGGCCTATGAGCACAAAAATGACTAAAACAGACATGTGTCCACAGTGGTAAACTTTTATTTGGAGTAACAAGCACTTGTCTAATTGGACTTAAGGAATAGGAAAGGATTCATGCCTTGTACTGTAAATAAGCCAACCACTCTTAGCTGGAAAGGCCATAGACCCTAGAGGAAAATACACTACTTCCACTTTCCTAAATCAATATAGTTTCTAAGTATATTCTAAATACTTATCTTTCGACATAAAAGGAGACATAGCTCTCACCCCTAAGGAAATGTTTCATTTTGCAGCTGATGGGGAGTAAATCAGAGACCCATAACTTGTCAAAATGTACAGGATAAGTGACCATGGAGTGTTCAGGCTCAGCTGATACTTAAAACAATACAACTATTTCTCCTACAGCTCAGGAAACACCACAGAAGAGGGGTGAAAAGATTGCAAGAGTTAGAGGATCAGGACATTGTTACAAAATACTATATGAGAGGAGAATTGATAGGAGAGGTTATTTATTCTGTAAATATGTTTCTCATAGAGGCAAGCAGATCTCTGTGATTTCAAAGTAAACCTGGTATACAGAGGGAAGTCCAGGACAGATAAAAGTTACACAGAGAAACCCTGTCTCTAAATATGTAAAAATAAAAGTAAAAGAAATAGAGTAATAAAAGAGCCATGTAAAGATGGAAAACACAGAGAAACTTTGGATATTGTACGCCACTCTGTTATCTTTAAATTGACTGCTGAGGAAATAACAACTACTGATAAAAGAAATGCTGCTGGATTAATTCAATTTATATATTTTAAAAGTGCTTTGACTCTAAAATTTAAGTTCAAGGACAAGTTACTGGGGAAAAGGATTTCTAATTTTGGTTCCACAGAAAATGAAAAGCTGTGGATTCCTTCTAGACTAATGTGGTTTGAAGCAACGTCATTGGGACAATTCAGCCTTACAGACCACTACAGCCAGGATTTCTGCGTCTTCTTAGGATCCCCCATGACAGCACCCCCTACCAACAGGAAGCAGTTTGGAAAGAACAATGCCCAAATTCCCAAATATTGTTTATAAATGTTTGTTTTCATTTAAGTGGGCTTGATTATAAATGGTTAATGACCATAAGCAATCCTTTTAAAGGTAAAAAGGGAATTATGGTATAGATATGAATACTTTGCTTTGGAATGGATTTTCTTTTATTGATACAATTTAAGGTCAATTTTATGATATGTATATTTCTCCTCTTGTTTAGGTATTGTGTTCATATAGCTCAGTTAAAAATGTAATGTATAATTTAGTACAGATTATAGATATTACCTATGATATTAAAAACTTAGAGTTAAGTTACGTAAGATTTCTAAATATACAGAGATGTATTTGAGATGTATATGCATTCTTTAAACCTTTCAAACACCTACAGAATATGGCATTTAAAATGGTTTAGGGTTTTATTGACAGTGAGGCACAACTTCTCCTGGCAACACCACCTGTGTCAGAAAGGATGATGGACATTGAAGAAACTTGTTATGAAGTTTGCTTCAATATGGCAGGACCAGCCATATGGACAAGATACTGCTCTTGTCTGGACTGTTTGACTTTATGCTGTATAAACTGGACATGCAGAACCCTCAGAAAAGTGACTGCTGAAACTAGATGGACAGTATTACAGGGTTCCTGCTTCATGAAAGAGTCTGCCAGACACACTTGGCCTATGGGCTAAAGATGGAACATTACAGAAGAGCTTTGGGTGACTGAACAGGCAGTGAGTTGTCTCTGTCATTCTAGAGTTTATATATTATCCTTCTGTGGTCTTTGATAAAGTTGAAGACAGATAGTTATGGTTATAGTTTTTCTTAGTTAGGATTACAGATAAGTTACATATAAAACTTTGGACTCATAAAGATAGGATAGATGATAGAATATTTTCGTTTAAGTCTTACTAAATGTTAATGGACTAAATATTCTTAACTGTGAATCATATTTGATAACTGTTGTGTGATATATTTTGCTATGTTAAGGTTAAAACCCTTCTTATTTTAGACAGAAAAGAGGAGATGATGGGAGAAGTTATTCTGTAAATATGTTTCTCAGACTTATTAATAAATAAAGCCCTGTTGGCTAATAGGAAAGTAAGATAGGCAAGGCTAGGAGACTAGGAGGAGGAAAGAAGAAGTAGTTAGGAGGAGTCAACATGGAGAGCCTGGAGAGGTAGAACGCAGGCCTGCTCTGGCCTGTAAGATGAGCCACATGGAAATACTTAAAAGAGAAGAAATGGGTTAATAATTAAGACAGAGCTAACTGGCAACAAACTGGTACCTGACCAACAGCCTTATATCAAATACAGGGTCTCTGCATGTTATTGGGGGCTGGCGTAGTGGCAGGACCAGACTGGAGGCAGAGAAAAACGTGCTCATAAAAGAGAATATTCAAAAACATCCAAAAAATATCACTATTTAAATAAGACCTGCATACTAACAACACTAGTTGACATTCCAATGTGGACAGGAGAAATTTTATATGACCCCACTCTTAGCTGAAGAGCAACATGGAAACAATAGTGCCTGAGAGAAAGATAATCCTTTTTTCCAGGTTATCCACTTCCAAAGAAACATGTTGCCTTAGTTGATTTTCTATTGCTCTCATAACAGACACGACCAATGAAACTATAAAAGAAAGTTTTAAGTCCTACAGTTTTGAAGAGTCAGAATCTATATAGTCATCATGGTAGGGAACAGTAGCTGAGAGCTCTCATCTTGCAACACAACCATCAGACAAAGAAATCTAACTGAGAATGCCATGGGCTTTTGAATCCTTAATGTCTACCTCCAGAGACAAACTATCTCCAACAAGGCCATAACTTCTAATGATGGCCAAATAGTAACATCAACTGGGAGCAAGTATTCAGAGATGAGCCTATGGTGAATGTTCCCATTTAAACTGCCACAGGTGTTCATAGAAACAACTCTAAATGGACCCAGTAAGGTGTGTGTGTGTGTGTGTGTGTGTGTGTGTGTGTGTGTCTGTGTGTGTGTCTGTGTCTGTGTGTGTGTACACTCGAGTGTGTGCACACACACACACATGCCCAGGCATGCATACACATCCATGTGTGAGTAACAATATAATTATAAAAGAAGGGCCATGAGTTAAAGAAGTAGTTGAGGATATAGGAAGAATTATATGGAGAAAATGAAGGTCTGGAAATGCGTAAATACATTAATCATATATGAAATTCTCATAAACTTGGTGACAAGTTATTCCTCTAAAGATTTACTTCTCCTTTGATATCACCACCTTATCTGGTAAATGTTTAATGAAAATGACACAGTGTTTCAGAATTTAGCTTAGACTATGTTTTAAACACTAATCTACAACATTTTATATTTGTGAAAATCTTTTGATGAGAAATAGCCCTACATATGATTTCGAGAATGTAAATTACATTGAGTTGCCTCTTTCCTTCAGCACATCTTTCTTTATGTTCTCACATCATAATGAAGGATAAGAGATTCTAGTGATAGCTTAAAGAAAGAAGAGGCACAACACTAAGGTAAATACAAAATGTTATATACAGCAGAAATCAAATAAAATTAGCCATCTGTTCGCAAAGATCATGGAAAGAAAAGTACCCTCTCTTCTTTCATGTAACTCATGTACAAAGTGCAATATGGCAGCTTTCTTGGGTCATGATAAAATACCTGATAAACTCAACAGAAGAGAGATGCACTGGGAAAGAGCATGCTTACCTAATGGCAGACATAAGAAAGAAGAAATAATACAGAGTTTCTGAGGACCCACGCCCTTTAACTTGTTCCTACATCTAATAACTTATCAAATTATGAGACCATTAACATACCCATTTATTGATGCAATAGGTCAGATACATCATGATTCAATGACCTCCTCAAAGGGCTACCTCTGAACATTGATGTATTAGGGAACTGTAGCATGTATGTTTCTACCAGCCCGCCAGCCCGCCAGTCTGGGCCCACAGCCACACCAGCCCCAAATAACACTCTGGTCCTGCTGCCACAGTCCCGCCACCACGTGAGCCCCAAATAACACTCAGAGACTCCGTATTTGATACAATCCTGTTGGCCAGTTACCATTATTGTTTATGGGCTAGCTCTGTCTTAATTATTAACCCATTTCTACTTATCTAAGTATTTCCACATGGTCATCTTATCAGGGAGCCACAGCGAGCGTCTTCCTTCCTCCAAGCTCTACAACTTGACCCCTCCTTCCTCCTTCCTCTTTCCTCCTCCTGGTCTCCTAGCCCCACCTATCTTGTTTTCTATTAGCCACAGTGCTTTATTAACCAGTATGAGAAACATATATACAGAATAACATCTCCCATCATCTCCTCTTTTCTGTCTAAAATAAAAGAAGGGGTTTAACCTTAACATAGCAAAATATAACATACAACAGTTATCAAATAAGAATCACAGTAAACAATATTTAGTCCATTAACATTTTGTAAGACTAAAAGAAAATATCATCTATCCTATCTTTGTGAGTTTAAAGTCCTATATGTAACTTATTTTTAATCCAAACTAAGGAAAACTATAACCATAACTATCTGTCTTCAACTCCTTCAAAGACCACAGAAAGATAATATATAAAATCTAGAAATGACAGAGACAAATCATTGCCTGGTCAGCCACCTGAAGTTCTTCTGTAATGTTCCATCTTCAGCCCATAGGCCATAGTGTGTCTCCACACTCCTCAACAATGCAGGAAACTTTAAACTGTCTGCTTGTATTGGCAGTTTGTCAGTCATTTTCTTTGAGTCCTGTAGACTGTCTGGCTGCCCTTTCCATGAAGCAGGAATCCTGTAGCAATGTCCATCTTGCATCAGCAGTCACTTTTATATGGGTCCTGCATGTCCAGTTTCTACAACATAAAGTAAAACAGTCCAGAAGAACAGTATCTTGCCCATATGGCTAGTCTTGCCATGATGGAAGCAAACTCCATAACACGTTTCTTCGATGTCCATCTTCCTTTCTGACACAGGTGGTGTTACCAGGATCAGTTGTGCCTCATTGTCAAGAAAAACCCTAAACCATTTTAAATGCCATATTCTGTAGGTCTTTGAAAGGTTTGAAGAATGCCTATTCATCTCAAATACATCTCTGCATATCTATAAATCCTAACTAACTTAACACCAAGTTTTAATTATCATAAGTAACTCTCTATAATCTGTATTAAATTATACATTACATTTTCCAATGAGCTATATAAACACAATACCTAAAGAAGAGGAGAAATACACATATCACAAATTTGACCTTAAATTGTATCAATAAAAGAAAATTCATTTCAAAGCAAAGTATTCATATCTATACCATAATTCCCTTTTTGCCTTTAAAAAGATTATTTGTGGTTATAACCATTTATAACCAAGCCCATTTAAATGAAAACAAACATTTATAAACAATATTTCGGAATTTGGGCATCGTTCTTTTCAAACTTTCCTGCTGGTAGAGGGCGCTGTCATGGGGGTCCAAACAGATGCAGAAATCTTGGCTGTAGTTTGCAAGGCTTTGTCTCAACTGCTTTGAATGTTGGAACACCTGGGACATTGTTTCAGGGGGGTCTGGCTTGATCAAACCACATAAGTCGGGAAACAATCCACAGCTTTTCATTTTCTGTGGAAACAATAATAGAAATCCTTTTCCCCAGTAACTTGTCCTTAGGCTTAAATTTTGGAGTCAAAGCATTTTTAAAATATATAAATTGAATTAATCCAGTAGCATTTCTTTTATCAGTTGTTATTTTCTCAGCAATCAAATAATTTAAAGACAACAGAATCGCGTATAGTATCCAAAATTTCTCTGTGTTTTCCATCTTTACGTGGCTTTTTTATTACTCTATTTTTTCTACTTCTATTTTTACATAATTTGAGACAGGGTTTCTCTGTGTAACTTTTATCTGTCCTGGAATTCAGTGCATACCAGGTTTACTTTGAAATCACAGAGATTTGTTTGCCTCTGTTTCCCGAGTGCTGGGATTAATGGCGTGCACCATTACACCCATCCATTCTTTTTCCTTTTTTCTTTTTTAAACCATTGTATCCTGTTTCTTTTTCTCTCCCAAGCCAGTGTATTTATAAAAACACAGTGTAAACCTTCATTGCAGCTCTTGTACACACCAATGAATTGTTAGCAGAGCTCTTTAAAAGCAAGGCGTTTTTTTGCTGCTTATGCTAATTTTGGAAACCTCCCTTAAAGGAACTGTGCAAATCTCTGTCTACAGCAAAACAAATCCAACTGAGAAAATGCTGCTACCAAGAAGTCTTGATAGTCTCTGTTCCTTTGTTTCTAAAACATTTCTGAAGCTTTTATTAGTTTTAAGTGAAAGTTCTTATAGCCACATTGGGCGCCATCTGTAGCATGTATGTTTCCACCAGCCCGCCAGCCCGCCAGTCTGGGCCCACAGGGAACCTCATCACAGGGGCCTTTGGTGGGCATTCCTAATGAAAATACTAATATGCATATTACTTATTACCAGTTTTGATAACCAAAAATCTCTTTTTTAATTCTGTATCTTTATTTATTTTTATTGTATGGAATATTTTCCTCCATGTATGTCTGTTTGCTACATGCATGCTTGATTCCCGTGGGTGGTCAGAAGAAAACAGCAGATCCCCTGGAATAAGAGTTATAGGTGGCTTTGGGCTAATTTGTGGTGCTGGGAATTAAACCTAGGTCCTCTAATAGAGCAGCCAGTGATCTTAACTGTTGAGTCACCTCTCTAGGCCCTATAACCAAAAACTTTTAATGTCAATTCTCTGCTTTATTTTCTCTTGATATATTATTAGAGCTATAGAAATATAGACATACAATGGACAATAGGTTTATTTACAATAGATACATGCTTTATCAGATGACATTATAGAACAACAGTGTCAAACCCAAATAACAATGAAACTGAAGCATCAATCTTCATTCACTTTTGAGGACTCTATCAAGGGTATTCATTCAAAAATTCTGCTCTACCCCAAAGAAGAATGGTGGAAGAATCCTCAGAGTAGCCGACTCTTGAAATAGCAGTTCAAGAAAATTTTGCCCAGAAAAATGGATCACAAGACGATATATAATAAACATATACATGATTAGTATATGTCTGCCTTTCACAATTTGGAATTCTTCCTTGTTTTTAATAAATTATAAATATTTTGTAATAGTTTTATCTTTAAATATATTTTGATCATATTCTTCTCCCCCCCCCAAGTCCTTCCAAATTCTCTTCCACTCCCTTCCCATCCAATTTCAAGTACTATCTCAATATACAAACAACCACCCAATACAAAAAACAAGACTCTCCTAAAGAAAGGGAAAAACATGATCCAAAAGAAGGAGAATACAAAACAAAACAAAACAAAACAAAGAACCTATATAGTCCATTATATGTTGTCAGCTGTTCCTGAACATGAGGCTTGCCCTGGAGTAGTAGATACATTCAATGTCACTCCATTGGAGAAAACTGATTTTCCTGTCCTAGCAGTTCCACTGATAATCTTTACTCTAGTGGCTAGATTTTCATTAATTCATTCATTTTGAAAACAAAATAAAATATAAAACAAAATAAAATACAAAACAAAAATTATCACATCAAAGTTGGATAAGACAAATCAACATAAGGGAAAAAGCCTCAGAGAAAGCAAAAGAATCAGAGACCTATTCTTTTGTACCTGTTGCATGTATGTTTTCTGCCAGCCCGCCTACCGCTGGTCTGGCATGCCGGCCCCAAATAACATTCAGAGACTCTGTATTTGATACAATCCTGTTGGCCAGTTACCGTTATTGTTTATGGGCTAGCTCTGTCTTAATTATTAACCCATTTCTACTTATCTAAGTATTTCCATGTGGTCATCTTATCCGGGAGCGGCCGCCGGCATCTTCTTTCTCCATGTTCTCCATCCTGACTCCTCCTAACTACTTCCTCTTTCCTCCTCCTAGTCTCCTAGCCCTGCCTATCTAGTTTCCTATTGGCCAACAGGGCTTTATTAATTAACCAGTATGAGAAACATATTTACAGAATAACATCTCCCATCATGTATCCTCAGGGATACCATAAAATCACTAAACTAGAAACCATAATGTAAATCCAGAGGACCTAGTTACAGACCTGTGTAGGCCCTGTGCTTGTTGCTTCCGACTCTGAGTTCATATGAAGTTTGTTTTTGTTTACAGGGCCTTGTTTTCTTGGTGTCCTCCATCCCCTTGGCTCTTACACTCTTTCTGTCTCCTCTTCTTAAGGGTTCTCTGAATTCCCAGGAGAGGGATTTTATTGACATATCCCATGTAGGGCTGAGGGCTCCAAGGTCTCTTCCTCTCTGGGTAATGTCTGGTTGTAGATCTCTATATTTGTTACCATCTGCTGCAGAAGGAAACTCCTCCAATGATGGTCAAACAAGGCACTGATCTATGAGTATGGTAGAATATCAATAATTAGCAGACACTTTATCACAACTTTCTTTCTCTTTTTAGACCTGTATTACTTGATTTTACCTTTGGTTTCTGGAAAATCTGGTCTCAGGTACTTGGTGCCCAAGCAGTGTCAAGAAACGGTTCCATTTCATTTATGGGTTGGCTACTCCTACAAGCTTTGTCCCACCATTGCACTGGCATGTTTCAGAGGCATTATACCAATGTACAGCAAAAGGTTTGTGAATGGCTATGTGTTTCATTTGGCATCCTGTAGAATTCCTTGATGTACAAAAGTTACTAACTTGACATCTCCATCTTCAATGAGTTGTGTAAGTTTTATCTTCAGCAATGGAGTCTTATTTTGTAGAGAGCAACCTATACTCTTGGCAATAGCATGGGTTGTTTGGGGATTTCCATGGGACCTCTTTGGCCAACAATTCAATTAGATGTAACACAATTTTAGTATTAGAAGCTGTTTGGTGATAAGAGATGATCAGCTGGGACTCTGTCTCCCCATAACTTGGGGGCTTAAAAAAAATACTGTGACCTTAAAGTTGTCCCTCTGTAGACAAATACAAAAAGAAGCCCTGCCTATGAATCCATGTGTTTCTGAAGTTTCATCAGAGGAGGAGGCTAAATGGGAATTCTAACTTACACTTATTACTATTTGACTGGTAAGATTCTGTTTTAATTCTGGACAAAATCAAACCAAAAATGGTACTTATAATTCTGTGGTATCATCCTACCATATTCTTCCTTCATTCACACCACACTTTAGTCACCTGTTCTTTCTAGGCTATCTGCATAGAAATCTATCAATCTTTAGATGAAAAAATAATTCTGAAGTAGAATTAATTAGAAATTTATAGAGCTTTCCTTGCTTAAATCTCACATATGGTTTCTTAATTAAAATCTTAAACAGGCTAACTACTTAGTTTTGAATTACATATCATTTATTCAGGTTCTTGTCTTAATTACATATGAATGGGGACAGTAATATTACTCAGTGAATAAAGGCACTTATGACTAAACCTGAACAACTATTTGAGTTAAATTCCTTAACTCACTAGGTAGAAGGTGCAAATATTATGGCTCTGGAGGGAAAGGCATTCTGATTGTTAGAAGTCAGGCAATATCTACAGCTCTGAAGGGAAGGTATCATGTATACCTACAGCTCTGAAGATAAAGGTACCCTGAGTGTAAAAGTCAATCAATACCTACTGCTGTGAAGGGGAGATATTCTGGATACCTACAGGCTTGAGGGGAAAGGAATCCTGACTTGTCAGGAAGTCCCACTATACCTGAAACTGGGTCCAGTGGGAGGTGGTTTCCCTACAGTATCCTGTAGGGAAATCCTGTTCTTCTCCAAGAGAGAGCCACTACAGCTGAGCTCTGCTCCACTCCCCTAAGGGAGTTTCCCTGCAGAGATTCTGCTCTGTTCCAGTGGAAGAAGGTCTCCACCCAAAACTCTTTCAAGAGATTTATGTGGAAGAGAGGAATCCAGGAGGTTGTCTGATACTACCAGGTTGGAGAAGGGCAGCTCCCAACTGAACAGACATGAGGCTTATGCAGGGCTTCTTATGGCTGAAGTTCTTCCAGGGAGAAGATGTTCAGGGTGGTAATTGATCAGATTTCAATCCCCTAAACTTGGACACTTGTGTTCTAGATAATTGAAAGGAGGATAAAAACTCAGCATCTCTGCCTTCATATTATGTCTTTATTATGTGCTAACTGTTCAACTCATCTATTTCTATTTTGCATTTCTGGCTTGTTCTTTTTTTGATTCATTCTCTCTTGTAGTTACTTTGGACTCCAGGAACAGAAAACCATGTATCTTAGCCATGGCAAGAGTTGAACCTATGTTAATTAGTAGCAACTTTCTCATTTTTGATGAGATCTTGTGTTGAAACCATAACAAGCCTTACCAATCGTCTGCCTACAATCCATGCTGTGTCACTAATGTGCTATTTATCAGCCCCTAAGAAAAGCCAACTTCCAGTTACTGTCTAGACTGCTGGATTCTCACCACTTACACCACATTTAGTACAAATTCCTTTCCTATATGCACTACTATTCATCCCTTCAAATGTTCACCTGGTCCTTTGAAATCCAGAATTGTGGCAGAAAAATAAAATAAAATAAACCCACTTGGCAGTGGTGGTGAAAGCATCAAATTCCAATACTTGGGAGGCAGAGGCAGACAGATTTCAGTTAGTTTGAGGACAGACTGGTCTACAAAGTGAGTTTCAGGACGTCCAGGATAATTATACAGAGAAACTCTGTCTCAAAACACACATACACATACACAAAAAAAGGGTGGCTTAGGAATCTAAACTGTTGCTTCAGGTATTGGAATGAGTTCTTGACCAAGAGCTATTGGCAAAGCTATCAGAAATGACTGCCTTTATGTCAAGTCAAGACTTATAATGTAAGAGTCTTCCAGGTTCATTTATGCTTAATGTTTATATTCAGCTGAATGACAGAATGTTCTAAGATCCAAGAATCGAATGTATAGTGGCTCTTAACCTTCTTTCTCCCCCAATCAAAGTTGAGGCAGAGTTTGCATAATCTCAGTGTCAAATGCTTTCCACCCCCCCACCCTCTCTGACAAAGTCAGGGGAAAAATCCTGTATGAGAACATTTCACATTTTAGACCTCCAGGAGTCTGGCCGCCAGCCCTAATGACTACAAGCAAAAAATAGTGATGCATTTGGTGTCTGCTGACCCCATTGCCTTTAGATCCCTGCCCTTTCTACAGGGATTTCTTTGACCAGAATTTAAATAAAGGCTTAAAAAATAAATGCCAACATAATAAGCTTTTCCTCAACTCTCTGGCCACTTTTTATTTATAGCCAAACTCCTATGAGTAGAGCAAGGCCTTGTAGATCTAAGACCATGGCAGACTTCAAGAGAGCTGTACTTCTGCATATGATACAATAAACAGATTTCATTATTTCCCTTTAGATAATAAGTCTGTCCTGCATTCTCACTGAAACATTCCTGAAGCAATGTACTTTAAATTAGACAAAAGAAAAAGAGCATCTGTATTCTCTTTAGACTTTCCTACTCATACACAGTTTTCTTAAACCTAGGTCGCCATCTCCCTGGCACCCTGACCCAGCTTATATTCCATATCTGTAACCAGTAGCTGCCCTAGAAAACGAAGACTCAGATATTTAGGTTCCTTCCTGCTACTTTCAGGTCCTTCCTTCCTTCCTTGTCACTGCCCTTGGCTTTGAGAATCTTAACTTGAAGTATTGGCCAGCACTGCATTTTAATTACCCTCAGGGTTCTCTCTTGTAGAATTGCTCACATTTCTTAAACCAGGCATGGAATAGATGATTTGTAAACAGAAGGGTAACAACTAACAGATCCCACAGTCCATAACAAGAATTTCAATGTAGAACCCTGGAGATGAGAGGGCTGATTTTGAGTTTCAAAGAGTTGGGATATGCCCTAGTTTGGAGCTTTTGATGGCTCCACCATTGGTTGTGGGTTGTGTCATTCTTTCCTGGTGGTCAATGATGCCAACCACAAAAGTACATGCCTCTGCAGTAGTCACTTTTCTCTTCATCCTATTTTCTCAGATTTTCCAAGGCTCCTGGTTTATTCTGAAGTATAAGATGAAACTATAGATGAGAATCTAAAATAGATTCTCAATATCTAAATCTAAAATATGCCTGAGGTAAATAAGCCCACCCTCTATTTCTTTTCTGCCTTATTCTTTAAGGAACAATATAGAGAATGTGGTGTGTGTGTGTGTGTGTGTGTGTGTGTGTGTGTGTGTGTGTGTGTGTGTGTACATGAATACTCACATGCATGTGCATATGTGCATAAGCAGAATGCAATTAGTTTGTATCAATTAGGGCAATTATATTACTAAATATTTCATGTTAAAGAAATAGATATTTTTGTTTAAGACAAATAGTTCAGAGACATTGTTATCAGGACTTTAACATCTTAAAAAAATCATGACATAACTTATGACTGGTGTGTTTTATTCTTTAAAGTAAAGATGGGGAGTTGTTGAGATATAAAGAATAAGGGGTGATCTAGATCAGCAATCGCTTGGAAGAGAGGTGTGGGAAACTGACATACTCAACATTTCTGCTATAGTTTTAAAAGTATAAAAATCTCAGCAAGAGACATTCTATGGGGCATCTGGTAGTGGATCAGTATCTATCCCTAGTATAAGACTGGTCTTTCGGAGCCCATTCTACATAGAAGGATACTTTCTCAGCCTAGACACATGGGGGAGGGCCTAGACCCTGCTCCAAATGATATGACAGACTATGAAGACTCACCATGGAAGACCTTACCCTCTCTGGAGAGCAGAAAGGGGATGGGATGGGGGTTAGGCGGAGGACAGGGGATGAGGGGAAGGTGAGGGAACTGGGATGAATATGTAAAACAAGCTTCTTGTTTAACAACAAAAAATATTATTAAAAAAAGTCTCAGCAAGATAAATATCATTGTGTTGAGCTAAATAAAGACTCCATACAGGAACATGATTATCATGTTTGATCTTACTTGACCTTGAGCCACCATATATTGACTGTATTATCATTGACTTCATTTGAATCACATAGCTATATATCTCCAGGAATTATATCACTTTATCATTTTACCTATACTGACAAATTCCCAACTTCTCATCAAAGACTTTATTGGAATAAAATTATCAATGCCATACAATTTTGCTCATACCAAACACACAAATAAAAGCCCTAGAATTATATTTACAAGAAATTCTGATCAGTTCATTTTTCTCTAACTATAACAAAATACTCAAATCTGAATATATATGAAAAATAAGATATACTTAGGTCACAATTAAAATAGTACAAGTGTTCCTCTTTGTTCCTCTTTGGATATCATAAGGGCCTCAAAGACTATAAAATCACAGTAAAACCAGAAGAGAGCACATGGAGAAACAAGAAATCAGATACCAATACAAAACAAGTTAGACTTTACAAAGTCCCTCTGCAATGACCTCTATGCCTTTCAACGGAGAACACTTCCAGTGACCCAGTTTTTGAAGATTCTGCCATCTTTAATACTCCTACATGGGGAATTAATTTTCTAATACATGTGCTTTTGTAGAGAACACCAAATACAAATTCAGAAAAGACCACACCAGTATGATTGTTTATTGTTGTTATGTTTTTATGAAAAATAAATTTAAAAAACTGGAAACCAATCTACTAATAGGTGATATAGAAGATAACCATATGTATATAATTTAGAAACATACTTACTATTGCTCTAAAGTTTAGCTCCACAATCTGAGAATAAATTCAGAAGGTATCTACCAAGCAACTGGGAAGTGATATAGTACTAAAGGGCCTTATTTTTATTATACACTCAAGGTCTCTTTGAAAATGAATTATTAAAAGTAATCAAATTTTTCTCCAATAGAATTTTCATTCTTTCATTAGAGATTCCAAGTTCTATCTTCTCTTTCATAGGACAACAATGACAAAAGTGATTAGGAAGGATAGTTTGCCATTATGCTATAGAAGACATTGATTGTCATGGACTGAGTACAGTAATGTTGAAAGTTTTGTGCAAGAGGAAATATCATGTAAAAGGAGATGAAAAGAGAAAATTGATGAGACTTTAGAATTATAGTAAGTGGCTTGCTGTTTTCTGCCATCCCGCCCGCTGCTGGTCTGGCATGCCAGCCCCAAATAACACGCAGAGACTCTGTATTTGATACAATCCTGTTGGCCAGTTATCATTATTGTTTATGGGCTAGCTGTGTCTTAATTATTAACCCATTTCTACTTATCTAAGTATGTCCATGTGGTTCATCTTACCGGAGAGAGGCGGCCTGGGCATCTTGATTCCTCTAGGCCATGGTGCTTTATTAATTAACCAGTATAAGAAACATATTTACAAAATAACATCTCCCATCATCTCCTCTTTTCTGTCTAAAATAAAAGAAAGGGTTTAACCTTAACATAGCAAAATATACCATACAACAGTTATCAACTAAGAATCACAGTAAACAATATTTAGTCCACTAACATTTTGTAAGACTTAAAGAAAATATCATCTATCCTATCTTTGTGAGTCTAAAGATAAGATTAAAGATGTAACTTATCTTTAATACTAACTAAGGAAAATTATAACCATAACTATCTGTCTTCAACTCCTTCAAAGACCACAGAAGGATAATATATAAAGAATAATATATAAACTCTAGAAATGACAGAGACAACTCATTGCCTGGTCAGCCACCCAAAGTTCTTCTGTAATGTTCCATCTTCAGCCCATAGGCCATAGTGTGTCTGGCAGACTCTTCAGCAAAGCAGGAAACTTTAAACTGTCCACCTGTATTGGCAGTATGTCAGTCACTTTTCTCTGTGTCCTGTACACTTTCTGGCAGGCAGCCTCTTCCATGAAGCAGGAATCCTGTAGCAATGTCCATCTTGAATCAGCAGTCACCTTTTTGTGGGTCCTGCATATCCAGTTTCTACAACATAAAGTCAAACAGTGCAGAAGAGCAGTCCCTTGCCCAAATGGCTAGTCTTACCATATTAGAAGCAAACTTCATAATGTGTTTCTTCGATGTCAATCTTTCTTTCTGATGCAGGTGGTGTTACCAGGAGCAGTTGTGCCTCACTGTCAATAAAACCCTAAACCATTTTAAATGCCATATTCTGTAGGTCTTTGAAAGGTTTGAAGAATGCCTATCTAACTCAAATCCATCTCTGTATATGTAGAAATCCTAACTAACTTAACTCTAAGTTTTGACTATCATAGGTAATTCTCTAATCTGTACTAAATTATACATTACATTTTCCAATGAGCTATATAAACACAATACCTAAACAAGAGGAGAAATATACATATTACAAAATTGACTTAAATTGTATCAATAAAAAAAATCCATTGCAAAGTAAAGTATTCATATCTATTCCATAATTCCCTTTTTACCTTTAAAAAGATTATTTGTGGTTATAGCCATTTATAACCAAGCCCATTTAAATGAAAACAAACATTTATAAACAATATTTGGGAATTTGGGCATCATTCTTTCCAAACTACTTCCTGCTGGTAGGTGGCACTGTCATGGGGGATCCTAAGAAGATGCAGAAATCTTGGCAGTAGTCTGCAAGGCTTTGTCTCAACTGCTTTGAATGATGGATCATCTGGGGCACTGCTTTGTGGGGTCTGGCTTGATCAAACCACATCAATCTGGAAGAAATCCACAGCTTTTCATTTTCTGTGGAAACAATAATAGAAATCCCTTTCCTCAGTAACTTGTCCTTAGGCTTAAATTTTGGAGTCAAAGCATTTTTAAAGTATATAAATTGAATTAATCCAGCAGTATTTCTTTTGTCAGTAGTTGTTATTTTCTTAGCAGTCAAAAAATGTAAAGACGACAGAATTGTGTATAGTATCCAAAATTTCTCTATGCTTTCCATCTTTATGTGGCTTTTTATTACTCTATTTCTTCTACTTCTATTTTTACATATTTTGAGACAGGGTTTCTCTGTGTAACTTTAATCTTTCCTGGAATTCACTGCATACCAGGTTTACTTTTAAATCACAGATATCTGCTTGTCTCTTGTCTCCCCAGTGCTGGGATTAAAGGCATGTGCCACCATATCCAGCCATTCTACTTTCTTTCTTTTTTTTTTTTTTTAAACCATTGTATCCTGTTTTATTTTTTTCTCTCCCAAGCCAGCGTATTTTTTAAAACGCAGTATAAACCTTCATTGCAGCTCTCATACACACCAATGGATTGTTAGCAGAGCTCTTTAAAAGCAAGACAGTTTTTTTTTTTTTGCCACTTATGTTAATTTTGGAAACCTCCCTTAAAGGAGCTGAGCAAATCTCTGTCTACAGCAAAACAAATCCAACCGAGAAAATGCTACTACCAAGAAGTCTTGCTAGTCTCTGTTCCTTTGTTTCTAAAATCTCTTTTTAAGCTTTTATCAAGTTTTAAGTGAAAGTTCTTATAGCCATGTTGGGCGCCAACTGTAGCTTTTTGTTTTCCGCCAGCCTGCCCGCCGCTGGTCTGGGGTGCCGGCCCCAAATAACACGCAGAGACTCTGTATTTGATACAATCATGTTGGCCAGTTACCATTATTGTTTATGGGCTAGCTGTGTCTTAATTATTAACCCATTTCTACTTATCTAAGTATGTCCATGTGGTTCATCTTACCGGAGAGTGGTGGCCTGGGCATCTTGATTCCTCTAGGCCACGGTGCTTTATTAATTAACCAGTATGAGAAATATATTTACAGAATAACATCTCCCATCATCTCCCGAGACCAAGCCCCACAACTCACTTCCGCCCCTGGCTCCACCCCTCAATGGGTGTGGTCAGTGCCCCAGAAGCAGACACAGTGAATATCCCACTACAATAGTATGCTGGATATTATTTGATATAGCTCAGAATCTACTTGAAAGAGAGAACCTGAAGTTAAGTAATTTCTCAGATCATATTGGACAGTGGCCATGTTGAGAATAATTGTTTTGATTGTTTCATGATGTGGGAGCTTCGGGCACATTAGAGAGCCAGAATATTGGGTATCCTATGGCCATAGGTTATAAGTACATTGGTAGGTATGAGGAAAGCCATCCTGAACTTATGAGATAAGCTATGTGTGTTACTGATGGAAGTTCCAGAGAAATGGGCTATCTAAGTCTTTGGAGGCTCAGAATTTAAGAATTGAGTCTTACATACCAGACACTGAGATACAGGATTTTATTTATACTGCTGAGTGCACCTATGGATAGTTCTACATCTATGGTAATGCAGATGACCTTGCATTAATCTTAGTGGATCACCGAGTGAGAATATAAATAAATAAATGGAAAGAGACCTATAGAGAGAAGTAAGGGTGGAAAAGAAAAACAAAAAAACAAACAAGAGTAGATGTACAGTTCTAGCAATCAGAATGTCTTTTTACATGAATAAAATTATCAAAGAATAAATTCAGTAAAAATTTAGAAATTCATTGTAAAAGTGTATTTTAATTAAAATAAAATAATGTTTTCTATTTGAGCATAAAGTTGTCATTTAACTAAGATTTTATTGAAAAATATTTTAAAATATATAATTCATTTGAAATTATATATTTTTGCATACAACAAAAACTTAACTCTCATAGACTAAATTTTAAAATATCCCACAACAGGACATTCAGACACAGATCTATCAGGTTTCATGAAGGACCTCAATACACAGGTTGTATTGAGGGACACAATATATGTTCTGTGATACTTTTAGTATGTGGCTTTTATTCTCAGAGAACAAATTGGTGGAACATTATAATGACACCTGTGTTCTAAGAAAAAAAAAAACAAAACAACAGTAACAACATAACAAATGAAAAGCAATTTTGAAAGACTTTCCATTATATAACAGGGAATGTGGTAAAACTGATCATAAATGCTAGAAAATATGTACAAAGTGGTAATATTTTACTTAGACACTTTGCTATTATTAATAAAGCTAGAGTTCTTTTAGCAAGGGAGGGAAGGATAATTAACATTTCTTTGATAATAAGTGCTGTCTTCCACAACTCATTTTAATCTTGTAATTGCTTATAAATCATGTTTATTTTTAGCATTTATTGAGAGCTCTAGATATGATTAACATATTTTTTAATAAAAATCTTACATATATCTATTTATTTATCATTGATATGGGCTTATCCAAGATGGTTTATAGCCATGTTTTATTTGTGTATTTATTTACTAGGTAGAGAGATGGGGAAATGTAAGAAAATTTTCTTAAAGAATAGGCATGAGAGCAATTTATCAAGTACCACTAACACAGGTTACAGAGCCAGTGTCTGAAGCAGTGAGCTCAGGATGCAGTGGGCAGAAAATTCTTCATAAATGATGTGACAGTAAGATGTACCAAATTTCTACGATTTTGAGATGATCTTTATAGTGTCACCAAAAGATTTCAGAGACTTAAAAGTGGAATTTACTCACATGGTCCCTGAATCTCCTAAATCTAACCTCAGAATCTGTTCTTTGTGAATAGCTTAAACCTATCTAATGTCAGATAAAGACAGTTTTAAAGGTCATACTGATCAATTTTGAACTTTGGGAATTATTTGGTAGTTCATTTAAAGTGTTTATTGGTCACAATTGAAATGGAGCTATTAAACCATTTGAACAAATGTAAGTGGTGTTAAGACATAGAAAAGGAAAGCAAAAATCATAAAAACTACAAACCGATAGGGATGTTTGTAGGAAAAATGCTTAATCAGAGTTTCCAAGAAGGTGAGACATGCCTAATTCTTAATGAATGTCTCTCTACTTATGTGATTGTCAGGAGCTAGCCCTTTCATGTTAAGATTTCTGGAAAACTAGATTTATGAAGGCATGCATGCATCTCACCAGATCCATTCCAATGAAAGCTTGGTTTTTATGGGAAAGAGACAGTTTGCACATATTTTATAATAGTTTTGTCTGAGGCGTAGATCAAAGCTGCAAGCCATGTTGAGTTCAGACTGTGCTTGAGTTTATCCAGAAACAACGGAAACATGATATCACTTCACATCAGGGAATGAAACAGAGTGGAAACAGCACAGTTGCAAAGAAGGGTTCAGTCTGTGGTCAAGTCCTGTAAGAAAAAGAGGAGGAAAAGCAAATTGTTCTGCACACTCTATTTTTCTTTGTTAAAATAAAATTCTGAGCAACAGGTCAGTAAGATTTTATGAGAACAAGAAAGCCCAGCTCTTTAACACATTGTGGACAGTGAAAGATTTTTTTTTGCATTGTGGGTACTAAGAAATCCACTTAAAACTTGACAAAAGCATAAGAAGAGATTTAAAAAAAAAAAAAAAGAAACAGAGACAAGAAAAGCTTCTTGGTAGCAGCATTTTTCTCAGGGAAGGCTCTGCTTTGCTAGAGACAAGCAGAGACTCACATGGCTTCTTTACGGGAGGTTTCCTGACTCGGCATACCCTGAATAAACCTCAGAGCTTTTTTAAAAGGCACTGCTGACAATTTGGTGATGTGTAGGAGCAGCTGACAGTGGCAGCATGCTGCTTGATGGCAACATAGGCACTAGCAGTGAGCATAGGTCTCAGTGCTGGTGGTAAATGTACCCTTTGCCATATTGAAAAGGAATGTTGTTGTTTACCAGATAAAAGATTCATGGCAAAAAAAAAAAAAAAAAAAAATTAAAGATTTACAGTAAAGACAGATTAAGATAAAGAACAACCTCTAAAGATTTACAGTGTATTTTAAAATATACGTAGGCTTGGGGGAAAAAAACAGGATAAAATGGTTTAAAAAATAGAAATAAAGAGAGTAGCTAGGAGCAGTGGCACACACCTTTAATCCTAGCACTTGGGAGGCAGAGGCAAGCAGATCTCTATGATTTCAAGGCCAGTGTAGTGAACAGAGTGAATTCCAGCACACAGAGAAACCCTGTCTAAAAAAAAAAAAAAAAAAAAAAAAAGAAGTAAAAGAGAGTAATAAAAAACGCCAACTAAAGATGGGAAATACACAATGTGTCTAGATACTGTATACTTGTATACTATTGTCTGTATGCTATTGGTTGAATTGCTCAGTTGCTAAGAAGTAACAACTTCTAAAATACACTTGTTTATTAATGCTACTAAATTAATTCAATATATATATATTTAAAATTCTTTGACTTCAAATTTTAAGTTTAAGGACAGGTTACTGGGGAAAAGAATTTCTATTTTTGTTCCCACAGAAAATTAAAAGCTATGAATTCCTTTGAGACTATCATGGTTTGATCAAGCAAGACACCCTGAAACAGTGTCCCAGGTGATCCAACATTCAAAACAGCTGGGACAAGGCAGCCTTACAGGACTACAGCTATAAATGTTTGTTTTCATTTAAATGGGGTTGGTTAAATGGTTAATGATCACAACCAATCTCTTTTTAAAGGTAAAAGGGAAACATGGTATAAAAATGAATACTTTGTATTGGAATGGATTTTCACTTATTGAAACAAATTTAAGGTCAATTTTGTGATATGTATATTTCTCCTCTTGTGTTAGTATTGTGTTTATATAACTCATTTAAAAATATAATGTATAATTAAGTACAAATTATAGTTACCTATAATAGTCAAAGCTTTTAGTTAGGTTTTCTAGACACACAGAGATGTATTTGAGGCAGATAAATATTCTTTAAACCTTCAAAGACATACAGAATATAGCATTTAAAATGGTTTAGTGTTTTCTTAAAAGTGAAACCTAACTGCTCCTGGCAACACCAGTTGCGTCAGAAAGATGGACCTCAAATAAATGCTTTATGAAGTTTGCTTTTAATATGGCAAGACTAGCCATTTGGGGAGGAAAATACTGCTCTTGTCTTTGTCTATTTGACTTTATGCTGTATAAACTGGACATGCAAGACCCACAGGAAAGTGACTGCTAAAACAAGATGGACATTGCTGCGGGATTCCTGCTTCATGGAAGTGTCTTCCAAGTCATTCTACAGGACACAGAGAAAAGTGACTGACAAACTGCCAACACAGGTGGAATAGTTTGAAATTTCCTGCTTTTTGCTGAGAAATCTGCCAGATACACTGAGGCCTCTGGGCTGAAGATAGATGTGCCAATTTACAGAACTTTGGATGACTGTTCAGGTAGGGAGATGTCTCTGTCAATTCTAGTGTTTATATTATCCTTCTCTGGTCTTTGATTGAGTTGAAGACAATTATGGCTGTAGTTTTCCTTAGGTTTAAAGATAAGTTACACATAAAACTTTAAACTCACAAAGATAGGATAGATGACATAATATTTTCTTTAATTCCTGATAATGTTAATGGACTAAATATTGTTAACTATAGTTCTTGTTTGATACATTTTTGGTCATATGTAATTTTACTGTTAAAGTTAAAGCCCTTCACCGGGCAGTGGTGGCACACACCTTTAGTCCGTCCCAGCACTTGGGAGGCAAAGACAGGTGGATCTCTGTGAGTTCAAGGCCAGTCTGGTCTATAAGAGCTAGTTCCAGGACAGCTTCCAAAGCCACAGAGAAACCCTGTCTCAAAAAAAAAAAAAAAAAAAAAAAAAGTTAAAGCCTTTCTTTTTCTTTATTTTAGACAGAAAAGAGGAGATGATGAGAGATGTCATTCTGTAAATATGCTTCTCTTGTTGGTTAATGAATAAAGCACTGTTGGCAAATAGGAAGGCAAGATAAGTAGGACTAGGAGACAAGGAGGATACTGGGAGAGGTAGTATAAAGAGGTCAAGATGTAGGACATGAGAGAAGTAAGAGGTCCAGACCTTTTCTCAGGTAAGATAAGACCACATGGAAACACTTAGATGGATGAATATGAGTTAAAATTTAAGACAGAACAAGCCAATAAGAAACATTAATAACCACCAACAGTTTTATAACTAATATAGTACCTCTGTGTGTTATTTGGGGCTGAAGTGGCTCTGAGATCAGGCTGACAGGAAATTACTTATAACTTTACTTCTTTTCTCTTTCCTTTTACCTTTTCAGGTCTCAGCATTTAATATTAGAGACTCGGGTTTCATCTCAGGACAACATGTTTTGGTAATAGTTGTCATTATTAATGTGTTATTATCACCAGATAATAGCATGAAACCTAAAGAATTGCTTTGTTACAGCACAGGGTCTTTCCCTAAAACAACAAAACCAAAATAAAATAAAAAAGCAAAATTATTTATGTTGTCATTTTATGCAAACACATTCATATTTACTAAAATTCAAGCCTACATTTGTTAATGAGATACCATGTTTTGATTGTCTCAATTCCTTTATATGTAATATTAATAAGGACAATACTTATTTCTCCTCTTTCATTGGTTCAGCTTCATTGTCAACACTGAAATGCTTGTGAGTACCATCACGCTTTTCTTTTCCTCCATAGTTGTTGGATACAATGCACATGCAAATCAATGATAAATTTAAAAGAATTTTTGATAATTTGTTCTCAGTAGACACAAAGATGTTTAAGTTTTAGGTAAAAGCTTTTAGATTGAAATAATTAATTACTTTAAATATATAAACTTTTAATTTTATTAATAAATCAACTTCAAGATTTTAATACTACAATAGACAAATTAGTTAACAAATTCCCTTCTCCATTTTGGTGGCAGCAATGAATTGCCAATGATCAGAGGTCAGCAAGTTTATATGAAATTCAAATTTAATTTGATATAAACTTGTTTGTGGTTGGAAATGAAAAGGCAGAATCTAGAAGTATATCTAAATATGAATAAAAATTGACATATATAAACATCCTTTTATATATTTCTTAGCATTTTTAAGAAACAATGAAGGAGACTGAAAGTAAAGAGTTTTCTCTAACACTTGCTTTTTGCCAGACATCTAATGTACTTGTCAAAAATTTGTCAAAAATTATCTTAGCGAATATCAGCATGCTACTGCTTAAATTATCATACATTGGGGCCACAAATTTCTTTGCATGTACCCTAATATGATGGTTAATATTAATTGTCAAGATGACAGACTCTAGACTCAATGGGTGGAAAAACATTTTCTGGGCATGCATAGGAGAATTTATTTAGCCCCAGTTGTTATGGTAAGCTGCATACTGTGTGTGACATTATTCCCTAGCTATGAAAATAGTAACTGATTAGCAACAGGCACTCATTGCCTCCTGTTGCCAAGTGTGTGTGTGATATTATCAGCTGTTTCAGGCTCTTACCACTATGACTTCCCACTACGATGGACTATCCTTAAGTTATAAACCAGAAGACATTTTTCTTCTGCCATCTTACATTTTTCAGAATATTTTATCACACTGACAGGAAGAGAAAATAAGACAGAAATTGGTACCAATAAGTGGAGCTACATTTGGAATATTGAGCTAGTAAGGTCTTACGATGAAAGAAGCTGAGGTTAGGTGGCTATTTGTAGTGAGAACTTGGAAAACAGAAATGCTAAGGAAAACATGGACAGTAGGGATTGGACCAGCTCATTACAAGGTTTCATTCTGCACAAAGTCTGAGAATGTGACTAAAGATGATGTTAAAAAAAATGGACTGATATTTGGTGGAAGAAAAGTGAGTAAAGTTAAAATCTCAGAGTGAAGCAGGGAGACAAAAGACAGCAAAAGAAGTGTAATTGACAAGGATTAGCAAAAGTAAAAAAATAAAATAAACCAAAACTCTCCTATGCTATACTGATTCAGTAGGAAAGCTATCTAGAGGACAATATCCCACCCAACAAAGGATCCCACTTGTAAAGACATAGATTTATGTCAAGGAGCTGTAAATACAAATAATGGTGAGTCATGCTCCTTACAAACTGCATAGAAGAGCATCAGAACACAAAAATGGATGGAACTATTGTCTAAGAGGGCCAGGCCCCAACCAGAGGTGTCCCTGAGCTTGGCAGCATCATCTCTGTGAAACTAGCTTCCAAAGCATGAATGATGCAAGATAAGGAAGTCAGAATATTATATCATGGTTTCAGAGATTAGTTTTAAAAGATTAAGATTTAAAATGGATGAGTAGGATATCATAGACTTATTTAAATGCAACAATTCCTAGACCAAGGTGATTCCATTCTTTTACAGTTGTAGTAGTTGCTTTATCAAAATAGTTTACCATCATTCATATGTCAAGTAATTGACTTTGAGTTATAAAAGAACAACTCTGTTTCTTAATTCCTGTTTGTCTCTGATTCTAATCTCAGTAGTTTAGGAATCAGCAGACAGTAGTTTCTGATTCTAAATAATTTAAAAGGAGTTTCTTTAATTTTTTTCATTACTTGTGTGTGTTCGCAAACACACACACACACTCATGCACAATAACATGTATATGAAGGTGAAAGAAAAATCTGCTATAGTTTTTTTTTATTTCTACCATATGTTTCTAAGAACTGAACATGAATATATGTTGTCTTGGCACCAAGTACATTCACCTATTGAGTTATCTCTCCAGTCACTGTACAGTTTCTTGGTCCCTGAATCAACTTACTCACAAGTACCACTTTCATTATAATGTGGGCAATTGTTTTACTTTCTACCTAGGCCATGAAGTGCAAAAGCTGGACTAACATCAATAAGGAAGATCAAAGAGAAATGTAGGATATCTACATCTAATGTCAGACCTGAAAAGTAGGCTTGAAAGCATCTGAGTATTGCTTGTTTATATTTCTCATGAATTAGTAAAAGCCTACACATTCCACAAGATAATTCAGAAATGGAGAAATTGCTGAACAGAAAACATGTGTCATAGGTATTAAAGATTTAGATAAATAGAGCTTAGGAGAAAAATCTTCCAAACTGAGGACACATCCTAAAAGGCAGAAATAAGAAATCTGTGTTTGTGGTTAGGGAAATATGAATCAAAGAAACTGGAAAACCTTGAAATAATATTTTTCTTTGGCTTATCTTAAGAAATACCAAGGCTAGATATTTGAAATTTGGGTTATAGAGTTTCTCGACTGTTGGTGATTAGTGATCAATTGGTATTTAATAAAGTATTGCAAACTTAGTGATTTAACTCTAGGGCCATCTATTCCCATTGATTATTCCACTTTTTGTAGGTCAGAAGTCCACTTGTGGCTTAGTTGGTTTCTCTGGCTCAAGTCAAGTTTTTAGCTAAGGCTGCTATTTTATCTTTGAGATAGGGTGCCTCTCCCAATGCCATTCAACTTGTTAGTAGGATTTATCACCTTTTGGTGGCATGATTGGAATCCCATTTTCTTTCCAATTATCTGTGGGAAAGGCACTTAGCATTTGGAAGGATTTCATTTACATAACCTATGAAGGCTTTGGAATTTATTGTTTCTTAGTGATCTACAGGAGAGGGTTTCTCTGATTTGTCTCCTTTTTTTTTATTGGTTTTATCAAATAATACCAAGTCCTCCAAAATAATCTCAATTTTGAGTATCTAAAAATCAATTGATACATACATGCATGTAATAACAATGTATGTGTTAATCACAAAGACAAGACTAGGAAGACTACTGACCCAACTCCTCATGGACAAATTAATTAAATCAAGAAATTTATTTAAGTAAGTTTCTAAAATTCATATATATGGGCTGCCTCCTCCTAAAGAGGGGTTTGAGAGGTCAGCACTAGATTTGAGGAAGACAAGTTTTTCAGGGGTTTCCAAATGGGGAATTTGGCAGACAATGTGCTACAGAAGCAGAATATAGCATATCAAGTTAGTCATAAGGAACTCTGAAAATAGACATAATTGCAAGGTGGTAGAAAAATCAGGTCAAGGTAGCCATACAACCCTTTTGGAAAAAAGGTAGTGTTGGAAGATGGTTATTAATTTTGAAACAGAGACACAATTGCCATTCCTGGAACAGGTAGTACAGAACCATTTGTAATTAAGGTTACAAGAGGGGCATAGCTCAATTCTTGAGAAATAGAGGTTTAATTATAAGGAGTGAAGGGACCAGCCCCCTGCTTTAGTGCCATAACAAACTGCAGAAAAGATATGTAGGCCTCTAACTCAGCACTTGTCTGTACTTGCCTCTCCTGCCCTAGTCACTAGGAGGTCAGATACCCTCCTCCTGGCAAGGAACCAATCAGAAGTTAGCTGATGGGGCATCCTTCATGGCTCTGGGTGTGCTTTACAACTGTGCCCTGCATAGCATAGCAACTGCGCTGGGAGGGCCTATAGGCCATAGCAACCAGTTAACTAATCAACACAAGACAGGTTGTCCAAGCCTGGATGCTCACCAAATCCTAGATTGTTGCATGCCCCTAGTCACTCCCCTTGCTCTTTATATATTTCCAGCCTCGTGTTTTTTCGGGTTGTCCTCCAGCCATCCTCCTCGATGGGCATGAGTTAATGGTGTCAGCTTGTTAAACAATAAAAGACTCTGCTTTTGTTTCAAAATGGGTCTCTTGGTGATTTTGGAGTTCAAAATTTGGGCACAACAAGAGAAAGGAGTCTACTTTGTCTTTACTATAAAATGGCTTTTAAGTTTATAATGGAAGCAGACTGTTTCTTCAGACAAAAAAGATGTCATGAAAATTAAAAGTAGAGTGACAAAATATATATGGCAGGGTTTGGAAGGTAAAAAGGGAAGGGAGAAAGGTTGTAATTAAAATACAATCTCAAAATTAACAACAACAACAAAAAATCAATTGATCTTTACCATAGTTCTGAAGGCCACCTCAAAGAAAGGATTACAGAGGTTACATGTACCACAACTTGTAATACTTGTAAAGTTAGATAATGAAAACAGGCCATTGAACTTGGCAGGTGGCAAGAGCCTTTACCTGGGTAAGCCATCTTTCTGGCTGTCCTAAAAAGCTTTCAGAGGTTAAAAGATTCACTAGTGTATAAGAATATATTCATCTCCCTTCAGAATTGTTGATACCTATAACCTTTGGCAACAAAGCAATTCTTAGAGTTAAATTACAATATAACCATCATGTTAAGCAAGGAAAACTGCTATGTTCCCTCGAAAATGTTTCAGGTTCTACATACTGACAAGAATTGTGAAAACATTTGAGTCAAGCATAAAGAATGTTTAATTTGTGTAAGAAAAAATATTTTGGTGTGGGCTCACTCTCCTGTGACACCTGGTTTCACCATCTAAGAAGACAGTGCTGACAGACAAGAGACCATTTATGAAAACTTAAAAGGAAGGGATTAGTTGTGCATAGTGAAACAGAAGTGACAAGAGTGTGGTAGATACTGAAGGACTATAAAGAAAGGGTCACAGAAGTGCTGTGAGAGTGCATGAAGTACATAAGGTATAAGACTCACAAGTTTTATGCCTCATCTTACCCACCCACCCCCCCAAAAAACAATTTACAAAAGTCAGGACAAAATATGCTTGGGTAAATGTAGCAGAACATTTTTATTTCCACCAGTTCCCAAATAATGACACAGAGAGTTATTATTAATCATGAAAGCTCAGCTTTACCTTAGGCCTGTAAATAACTAACTTTTATAACTTAAATCAACCCATTTCCATTAATCTATGTGCTGCCTTGTGACTTATAGCTTTTACCTCTCCTGCTGCATGTCCTGCTTCTTTCTGCCTTAGGCTGGTGACTTTGCCTTTCTTCTTCCCCAAGACCTCACTGGCCTCAGAAGTTCAGCCTAATCTTTCTTGCCTAGCTATTGGAAATTCTGCTCTTTATTAAAGCAAACACAGTGACTTACCTTTATAAAGTGTGAAAGAATATTCTGCAACACATAAAGGGTGACAGCATTGGTGAGAAAAATCTATGGTACTGTTATATTTAGGCTGGTAGTATTGGTTTTTAGAAATGTGATTATAGACACCATGAGGATGATATGATCATCAGACAGATGTCAATGCAAGAATCTAACCATCTGAATAGAAGCACTGAAGTTCTTGTAAGGAGGCCAGAATGTAAGGCAGAGGTATTGACTTGAAACATGCTACAAATATGATTATCAAAATACACAATCTCTAGGGTCAACACTGAAGGCTAGACAACAATAAATTAGTCTGCCTATAGCAATAAATATATATGGTACTGAGTAATCTTTATTCAAAAATGTAAGATAGATGATTGGCTGCTGTAACAAAAAAAGTATAGTTCATCTTGCTAGTTAGAATTGAGTAAATGTTCAGAGCTAGAGCTTAGAGGCGAGGTAAAATACTTTTATGAGTGTAAGACTCTAACATTGAACCAAATATATATGGTAACACTATTCCTTGACTTTTTGCCAAAAGATTTATTGCCAATTACTCAAGTAATTGTCTTCTAGGAGAAAAATGTATTCAAGAATTTTGAAAATAGCTATTAAAAATGTTATCATAATTCTTTCAAAGAGAGAGTATTTGGAGCTTTGTGATAAATGAGCCTCTGGGCAAACTTCAACTTCCAATGAGTTATTCTTGGGTAATTTCCTGGTATAAATTTGCAAGTTATAAACAGACAAAATCATCAAGGTAGTCCTTGGAATGTAGAATGTAGATACTACAGTAGTAGAATCTAGCAAAACTATAGTTTTTCTAAACAAGACAGTAAAATTATAAAAATTATACTGAGTTCTTGAAAACCATATGCAAATATGGCAATAATTATTTTCATTCTTAAAGACTCAAGGGATGTAAGATTAATAAGCATATCAATCTCATTTACTTTTACAGTGTAGCCTTTAAAAGATAGATTACAATAGATGTGTTGATTAAATGCTGCTTTTTGATCTGAAAAAAGATGGATAATTTCTATTTTACTGTCAAGTAAAACAATCATGATGATAAATCCTTTGAACAAAAATGATGTACCAGTCACATATTTTAAATGAAATAGGACTGAACTTTGCTAATATATTTAAAATAATGTGATATTTGTTTTTGGTTATAAGACCTACACTATAGTAAAAACTATGGTTAAAGTAAAGGACCTGACGTCTGGGTTTAAGATGTATGGTGGCACTATGGAATTGAACATGAAATGTGAAATATTTTAATATGTGCTAATATGTGCACATATGTATGTGTACATTAACCATCATGAAGACAGGATGTCTTGGTGAAATAATGTTTACAACCAGTACAACAGAGCAGCATGATGGCATGAGAGAAGGATGTGCATATGTCCAAAAGCCTAGTCTCTCATATTCTAAGGCTCATCTAGCTACTGTCACTGTGCAATGTCCAATATGTTATCACAGAGAATAACACCATTCCCTGAAGAGAAAAAGTAGTGTTTGCCCGGTTCTATACTACTATTATAGATATTTACTCTTTTGGCTCTTTGGGGGGCCTACCACCCAGTTCCCAAATAATTCACACACAGTGTTTTATTATTAGTTATAAATGCCCCACTTTATCTTGGCTTGTTTCTAGTTAGCTTTTCTTAAATTGTCCCATCTACCTTTTGCCTCTGGGCTTTTATCTTTCTCTTACTTCTGTATATCTTACTTTTACTCTTACTCCATGACTGACTGTATAGCTGGGCGGCAGGTTCCTAGCATCTTCTCCTTGTTCTCTTGCTTGTCTTCCTCTCCCAGATTTCTCCTATTTATTCTCTCTGCCTGCCAGCCCTGCCTATTCTTTCTCCCACCTCACTGTTGAACACACTGCTTTTTATTAGTCCATCAAGTATTTTAGACAGGCAAACTATCACAGCTTCACAGAGTTAAATAAATGTAACATATATGAATTCAACACATCTTTATATCACTAAACAAATGTTCCATAGCATAAACAAGTGTAAGACACATTAAAATAATTTTCATGAAGTATTAGAGAGCATATTAGTTATACTAAAACACTTTTACCTTAGCAGTCACAGAAATCAATTTATATTGGGGGTCCAATTTTACCTTCCTTATCTTATGAGATATTAGTACTTAAAGTAATTTGTTCTATTTCCTGGGTATTTCCCATGAGCATCCCATCATACCAATGTACTTACATTATCGTGTAGAAAACGTAGTGTTGTACATAACATTGGATTGAATCCATGAGTCCAAGTCTGTATTTCTCAGATTCCAAATATAGTTCTACTTACATGTTAATCTCTTAACATCATGGAGAAAAATACCAATTTGCAGATGTTTCTTTCTGAGCACTGAGAGTTGCCCTTCAAGAAGCAGGATATTAGTCAATTATCATCAGTAATAGAATTTGATTTGTTGTTCTTCCTAAAATTATTGGCTTTGTGGCCTCAGAAGTCATAGTTCCTAATGCTTCTATCCCCCAATTCCCACCCAAGAAACTTAAATCAATTAGTGTGATCACTTACTTTACTCACTAAGAGATCTTTAGAAAAAGGAAGATGACACTAACATGGCAGAAAGAATTTTATTCTGATCTCCAAGTGGAGATGAGGTCCTGTTACATGTTACATAATGTGTGGGTAATTAATTTAAACATTGCTTGGGCTTTTTACTCATATAGATTTCATGATAAATAGACATTGATAGTAGCTAAAGTCTGAATAGAAGATTAATATTGAACTCCTAAGATGCACAGGCACTCAGGTAGAATGGGTGAACATTAATATGAGGGAAATGTGGAATGGGTAGTAGTACAAAGTGATGGTGACCATCAATTATCTTCTCAAAATGAGCTTCAGTGATGGGGTCACTAGGTTTTCCTTATGAATATTTCCCTAGGAAAGAAAAAAAAAGCAGAACTGTGGGAAAGTTTTCCAAGTGGTGCAATTAGCTCCACATCCACCCATGAGGATGTTTGAAAGATAGCTACATACCACACTGCCAGATTTTTGACATCTGAAGTCTGACAGGTGAATTCTCCTTTCTTTACTCTGTTAGGCTGATGGGTGCTTACTCACCCATTCTACTCTTTAGAACTACCAAGAGCCTTTTCCTTTTCTCATAAATATCTGAGCAATTGTGGCTCTATAGCTCTCTCTGGAAGGGCATTATTACATGTCAGTCCAACATTATTCTCAATAGTGCTCTATTCTTCTCTATCTCAAATAGATGTGATCACTAGGAATAATCCCAAATGAGTCACCAATATGTAAAGAGCCATTGCAAAGTATTTACTAGGAAACTCATGATGATATTACTCAATCTCAATTAATTTATAATATTTAAACATTATGCATAAATTCCTTGAAGTCAATCTGGTTCTCTCCTCTCAATGCTCCATTTTTCAAAGTGCAGGCTTTCCCATAGACTGAAACTTGGAGATACCTTGGCCCTCTTGCCATGGGTTCTTCTTTATTCCCTGGCAGTGGAATTATTTCTTACATGGTTCATAGTTGTTCAAAGCTGCTGCTCTCCTTATCTTTTTGCATATGTAGACACTCCCCTTTATAGCTCAAATGCCCCGAATTTAGCATCTTTTGTGAATATGTTTTATTTTTTTGTCTGTCCTGAAACCATGTCTTCTGGACAATCTATTCTTTTTAAAATTCATCTTTCCACACCTGCACTTAAGGTATTACTCCCTTAAACAGACATAGGATCTCATTGATTTTATTGCAGAAATATCTTTAAATGAACATTATGCAAATCAACCCAAATCTAATTCCAGTCTTTGTTAGTAAGGTTATATGTTGTCTGACATTTAACTATGTGTCTCTCATAACAATTAAACTCGATTGAATATTTGTCTGGGTCAACCCTTAGAACATAATTACTTTAGAGTTTTGTGAAAATGATAGCCAGAAAACCAAGAAGAAATCACAAGCAAAGAAAAGGTGGATACATGAAAATGAACTGGTTGGCCAATCAGATGTTTAGCCCAAGCCCTTTTTTGGCAGTGCCATATTGGGGAATAACAATAATACATGCACTTTTTTACTGTATTTAGTAAGCAATATCCTAGTAGATAAATAGGCACATAATATCCCATAAAATGGTAATAGAGTTCATCAGCATCAAGTAGAAATATGTGAGACCATTAGATGTGAGAGAAGACTTAGCAGTGAAAGACAAAGCCATCATACTTGCAGTTAGGAGGAACCAGAGACTCACAGAAATCATTTTTCAAAGTGAGTAGATATGGAAAGCAAGCATTTATGCAGATTGCAATTATATTCTTCTCCATGTCCATCATGCTGAAGGAAGCAAAATTAGGCAGACACTTTGTCAGCAGTCACTTATACTTCAAACTTTCTGAGTTGCCTGAATACTCATATTTCATAGTACTGTAGCCAAGTTTGGTTTTGGTTTGGATTCTTCCTTGAGATAAATTTCAAACCATAGCAAAAGTGCAGAGCTGTTGGCTTACCAGCAGCTCAATTGAGTTATATTTTGTGGGATTTTTGTTTCTGTAGTACAATGGCTTCTGGAAGACACAGATCCCTCTCAAAAATCATTCTAATGGCTTTGATGGCAGAATAGACCCTTTCTACAACCAGTATTTGTTTCCAGTTATGTAGATCTTTTGACGAGTTGCTTAGTTTTGAGCATCCACCCCTTTCCATTAAAGATACACTATAGAAAAAGCAGACAACTGAAACGTGGAAATGTTTCCAGAGCCACAGAAAATAAAATTATTCTTTTAAACTAATTATAAAGAATATTTACTTATTATTAAACCATTTAATGATATACAAAACAAACATAAAGTTAAATTTTTGTGTGTTATTGTTTTCTAAAACAAGTGAGTTATTAAGACAGTATAACAGTACCTTTATATTTAGACATATATGTAAAATTTCTAATGAAAGTTACCATTAAACAAGTATCTATCTAATTATAGATGCTTCACATATTCCATTTTGATGTTGGATGTTCCTTCTGCATATATATTTTTCTTATTGGTTGAGGAATAAAATACTGTATGGCCAACAGAGGCAGGAAGGTAGGTGGGACTAGGAGACAAGGGGAATTCTGGGAAATATAGGAAGAGAGGCACTGAGAAGAAACACCATGTAGCTGAGAAAGGAATAAGAGGTCCAGACCCTTCTCCAGTAAGCCAAGACTATGTGGAGGTACATAGATTAATAGAAATGAGTTAATAATTAAGATAGAGCTAGCCAATAAGAAGTCTTAGTCTTAGGCCAACATTTAATAATTAATATATGTCTTCATGTGTTTAGTAGGGGCTGAGGACAGTGGGACCTGATGGGACAAGAACTTCTAGTAACACATGAATTACATGACTAAATGATGCTTGGATTCTACAGGAAAGGAGATGTATGTTGAAGATTGAAATGCTTTCTCTGAACTCATCAAACTGAGTATTGCAGGCATCAAATGTCATTTATCATATTATTCAATACTAACATAATGTTTTCTTCCCGGTACCACCTGATATGGTTGAGTGTGTGTGACTAACTTTGGTTTTTTTTTTTTTTTTTAATAGTAATTAGGTCTTTCTTCCAATGTGTGTTTAAAATTATTTCACTGATGGTAGTAATTCCAAAAGAACCCCAGTCTCTAAGCACTTAATTTTTATACCTCATAATACTAGTAATACTTAAAAAAAATGAAGCTGTACATTGCAGAACAGGTTTAGATTTTATAGAAAAATAACAAAAATTGTAGATGGGGTCCCATTTGTCTCATGCATATATCCCCATTTTACATTTCTATTTTGCATTCATTATAATCACCAAGCTAAGTTGTTGTATTGTTAATAAATACCTACTTGTTAGAGGTCTTCTCTATCTGCTTGTTCTAACTTCTTTTTCTAACATCTATTCAGTATGCTGAACCCAATAAACAGCCACAGTTCCTTGTGTTTCCATTGCTGTAACAGCCTTTCAGACAACCTTTATTTTGAGAGTTTCTGCACTACAGGTCACCTTGCCTGTGTAATATTCCTCTTCTGAGACTGGTGTGATAATGTTGTTTATCATTATACTGGGATTATGGTGTATGGGAAGTCAGCACTTGGGATTTATGGCATTTTTGTTTTATTGTAGGAAGGGTCTGCAGGTCTGTATGATGGATGAAGCTCCACTGTGACGTTTCTCATTGTCTGCCCCTTATGTGGATACTGACTAGCAGCCCATACTTAAATGAGAAGTCATGACAGCAAAGTGTCCACAGAATACACTTCTGTATGGGAGACTTAGCTTTTTTGTACAACTCACTCAGTGACTTTATAGCAACAGCAACTCACAGCTGTTTGTTTTGAAAGATGGATTATACTCACCTCTCTTTATTAAATTTTAATTTGTTCAGTATTTTGGCATTGAGAGTTTTATCTATTTTGTGCTGTTTTAGTATAGACCCAATCACAACATCATTTCCTTTACTGCATTTTGTTTTTATTGTAAGGAATGTTTTATTTTCAGAAGCTATAAAATGTACTAAGCCCATTTCAAATACTTCCCTCCCAAAACCTGTGACCAGCTTTCCTGTGACTTTGGTTCCTACAACTGAAGAATAGCATAGGAGCCAGGATTTGAGGTAGCAGATAAACATATTGCTATGGAAGTGTCATTGCATTTATATTCAATCAGCAGATAGGAATAATATGTTTGTATATAAAAATTACATGCACATACATCTCTTTATAAACATTTACACATATATGTATCTATAAACAACTAAATCTCCATTAAATAATGTAGGTTCTTATTGCTGTCTCTAAATTGAATCCATTTCTGTGTAGATGATTCTATCTTTCATCTTGTGCTCATCTACAACTGTTGACACTGTTGACAACCGTAGTTACTGCCACCCTCCTTTAATTGCTTAATCCTTAAATCCAAGAGTCCAGAAAGCTGAAGCTCCTAATCGGGCAGACACTAATTAAGTCCAAATATTCATAGCTCATGGCATTTATTTTTTCCACTCTTAGTGTAGTTTAATTTTGATTTTTTTTTCTTTTCACACATATTTGGGCATGCTGTATGTGTGTGTATCCTCTGAGTTTGAGTACATGTATATGTGCAGGTGTACATGGATGCATGTGCACATAAATGTAGGGCCCCAAATGGTGCAAAGAATCTTCCTCAATTGCTCTTCCACTTTCTCCTTAGACACAGAGTCTCTCTGTAGTGGGTTATTCACTGTGTCTGCTTTTGTGGCACTGACCACACCCATTGAGGGGTGGAGCCAGGGGCAGAAGTGACCTGTGAAGCTTGGTCTCGGAAGGAGGCAGAGAACGGCCCTTTCTGGCGGGACACGGAGAGAGGAGCATTCAGTTTTAACTGCTGTGTTCATCTGTCTGTGTTGTGAGTTGTTTCTCCCTTAATAAACATCTATTTGACCTATTTGTTTATCCTGACCCTTATTAAACGGCAATATCTCTCAATAAAACATAGAAATTGTCATTATTACTATTCTTGCTAGCCAGCTGTCTCCACTTTCAGAGACTGCAATTACAGATGAGTTGACATACCTACCAGGCATGCAATGCACATGGGCCCTGGGAATCTGAGCTCCATTCTTCTTGCTTGGGCAACATATATTTTATTCACTCTTGGGCTGTAACATTCTGTGATTTTTAAACAAATACATGATATTAAGTACCTACTATGGAGTAACAAATAGTTTCAGTGTCTCAGAACATTCTCCTTTACCCTCAGGATGCATGGAAAGTGCTGATCACTTTACCATTGCTTTGATTCTGCCTTCTACACTGTGACATTCCAGGAATCTTGCACCACACAATGCTTTCAAATTGCCTAACTTCTGTGATATTTGTGACTTCTTGAGTGTGATGGCTCATTTTATTTTTGTATGAATAACATTGTACACAGATATTTCAGGACATAAAACCCTTTTATACATCTATCACTTGGAAGATACTTTGGGGGCAATTTTGAATATAATTATCATAAACACACAAGCATTTTGTGTGGATACTTGCAATTCGGTTAGGTAAATGCCTGGGAATCTTAATTTTGTACAAAATTACAGAGTATATTTAATCTTGTACGAAATCATGAAACTGTCTTCTAAATTTTCAGCAACATTCTATAGGCTTGTAACATTTCATTAAGTGAGTGAGATTGCTGTCCCTTCTTATACTCATAGCAGACAAGAAGATAAGGTGTTTGAAGCAGCTTGGGTTATATAGGGTCTCTCTCAAAGCAAACAAACAAGCAAAAAAAAAAAAGAACCTTATGACAAAAAACTGGACAGTTCTTTCAAGTATATTTGTATTGGGAACTATCCATGTAGACATATCGCATCCAAAAAGAGTCTGTGAGCGAAGTTCTCTCAAGCAGAAGAGCAATAATTAGATGTGCTCCACTTTCACTCAGCAACTGATGGTGTTTGCAACTAACATTGGAGATCTTACAAGACAAATGAAAGCCACTATGAAAGGCTGTTCAAGATCTTTACTTTAAAACCACATTCTTGTAATTGATACCAACTCTGCCATATTATGCTGATCTGGAGCTTTTGAAGCTGCATTTTTTTTTTTTAATCCAAGCTGTTGGCATGAATTCTAGAGTAATGGTTTTGTTCTGGGAAAAGCTGTTGCCATTATTAGTGGTTTGACTGCAGTGTTTCCATATTGCTGCAGTGAGCAGCCACTGATGCACTTGCGGTTCATCCACAGACCAAAGAGTATTCTGTGATGTGCACTGAGTGGAAAATACTGCTTGCCTTACAATGGTCCTTTTGGTCACATAGGAATCTCAGTCTCTATTAGGAGTCATAAAATTTTAGCAATCAAAAATGAATATTATCCTTTGCCAATATACACTTATTGTTTGTGACATTTTTCTCTTCTGAAGATTTTTATATTTAAGAGTGGAAAATTTTAAACTATGCACCCAATATGTTATCAAAGTAAATATCTTAAACTCTTGTGTATGTGACTTTCACCGAATTCAGAACCATATTTCTAGAAAATTCAATTATGCATCTCTCTTTCTCTCTTTCTTTAATAAGTAAATAGAATGTGATGTTATGCTGATGGAAACATTCACAGGGAGATACAGCTAAAGAATAAGAATTTCAATTATTCTGTCAGAATATAGACTGTTAGAGCACATGAGAATCAATGGAAGACAGTAGATGGTTCCTCATTCTATCCTGCACCCATACAATATAGACAGGATATCATCAGAGCAGTCTTTCACTGTAATGCACCTTTCTGATTTACTAAATACCCAAAACATTCTCCCCTTAGATTCCATTTTAACCACTCCGTTGTATATTGTTTGCTCTCATCCGTTTGTGAACCAATATATTTATTTTAATACTACTTGGTTATTCTTGATAATAATCACAGTCCAACAGATTCTTGGTTCCTGGTAATTGTAAAAACAGCACTAGTATTAGATGAGGATAAGAATCATATATCACTAGCTAAAATAATTACTGAAAGCTTTTAAAACATAAATTCAAAATGGTAAAAGTTCTTCCTTTTGTTGTTCCATTTATTTTCATTTTGCTTGTTGTTAGACAATTCTCATGAAAAGGGCTTTTGTTTTTGAGATTTGTCCAATTTTCCTTCGACCTTCTAATTTTTAGTTGAGGAGCAGTGCGGGAAACAATCTAGTTTTGATGCAAATCCAAATTTTTGGAGCATGTGTGTGTTCTAAATAAACTAAACTAGGTCATATGACTCATAGGCTTTCCATGGTCTCACTGACTTTATTTTCTGTCTAGAAACTGTACAATTAATATTACTTGATCAGAAGGACATTTTTAAATGCTGCTTTTATAAAACAGAAAGTAAATATTTGCAAAAATACTGTATTTTAAATTTCTTTTGTTACTTAGCAAACTGTTTTCCAAAGATTTGTAGAATAGACAAATTTGAGTAGCAGAATAAATATTTGAGCTCCTTGAGTGTCCAGGGCCAGCTGTTTTCTGGATATTCAGCTCTGTGAGTAAGGCTAAGGAAGGACCAATGTCAGTGACAGGAAATGTGCAGGTTCAGCCTTTGGGAAAGCTAACCGACATGCTGGGAGATTTATCTCCTTTCCTTTTTCATTACATTGTAGGTAAAAAGCGAGAAAAACTTTGGTAAAACAGCTACTCCAGAGAGTATATAACTTAACTCATCCAAATCACATTTTACTTGAATCCATCTAAAGACAGACTTCTAACTTCCAGTCACAGCAACAGTCACACATTTGTGAAACGTAGGCACACACAGGGAGACTTGTAGAAAATCCACACTTGGAACAAACTCAGAATCTATGAATTTCTGTCCATGTCAAGATTTTAATTTTGCTATTCCCTAATTGCCTTGTCTTATGTGTTTTGTCATTTTGGTTTCAATTAATTGATACTTATCACTCACCTTCAGTCCCTGAAAATATAATATAGCAAGCCATGAATGCTTGTGAAGAGGAGCCAAAGCTGTGCTTTCCAGTGTTAGGGCATTCTGAAGTCTGCTTCTCAACCCATCCATGAAAATAAGCAACTGAGAATCACACAAACTTAGAATTGTGTTTCTTTCTTTATTTTCTATTTTGTCCACTAAAGAGTAACACTGTGTATGTTGTTTGCAACAAGACAAAAGTAAACATAGGAAGCATATGTTTTTTCCAACATTCTTTTCTTAATCTCTGGTATTTAAGGGGATGTTCGACCTCATTGTGCCCCAAATAGCTAATGGTCATTATATGATATCATGCAATAAATAAGTCTATTACATGATGTCACGCAACCATAACCTAAATCCTGACATGATTTTTGATGTCAAAGCTCACACTTTGAGTAGAACTGCACAGAGTTTCTAAGTTTAGCTCTATGTGTCCCTAAAGGTGTTTCAGAAAGTTTAAAGCTCCAATGATGTTGAGGATGGCATCAGAGTTTTTGGTTTGGTTTTTTTAAATTGAATGAAATCAAGTCCAGATTATTTTCATGTATTCCCCTTTTCAATTATTTTTCTTACAAGAAAAATATTATGTGGGCATTATATGGAACAAAGAATCTGAGGAGTAGTCAGTGTAGAAACATCCTTTCCTATGATTATATCATTCATAGTATTTCCCTGGCCCCCAAACGATCCAACTTGTCCAGAAAATGAAATGGGTCAGCTATTTATGCAGTCATGTTGTTAGGTCTAAGTTGACATGTCAGAAGATTTATGACTAGCCCTTCAATACCTGTCACTTCCTATCCTGTGTGCTGACACTGTCTAGTAAAACTCAATTTATCTTCCATTAAGGCAGCCAGTAAAAATAAATAGATGGTGATCTGAATAGCAAATGTGTGTGGAGGATATAGACTGGGAAATTCAAGTTTTCTGAATATTTGCTAAAATCTCTGTATACACTCTGACATACTATTCAATAACTGTTTAATTACTTAGAGATTTATGGTAAACAACTTGTTTCCAAAGTATATTTAAAGTAAAATAAGTGGAAAAGAGCCACAGCTCTCGTTATGTCCCAGAACTATGGGCTTCCAGCTATTAGTAGATTCAGCCATAACAGTCTTTTCCTTTCCTTTTTTTTTTTTTTTTGTCTTCCAAAATGTAGCCAAGTGACAAACATCTGTCTCTGCTTTCTTTGCAAGAAAGAACCAGAACCTGGATTGCTTCCAGGCCATCTGGACAACAATTTCAACTGGAACAAGTGACCTTTGGAACAGACTAGAACATAAAAGTCTTTCCAGACTGAGGGGAGGGTGGAGTCAACTGGAAGTTCCCCAGCTTGTTCTCATGAAATTGCTTCTGAAAAGAATAGTTAAATGTTAGGGAAAGATAACATAAAAACAGTTGTAGCCAATGAAAAAGTATGTGCTCACAATACAGAATTCAAGCGTAGTTAAATTTTGAGTTTTGAAACCATCAATATTTGATATATAGGCTCAACAAATAAAAGTTCTTTGAGTACATGAAATATGAATAGTTATGCAACTTTCATCATTTAGTATTCAGAAACTCTGAAGCTAAAGAACCATCCTTTTGTTTTCTTCTGTCAACTGGGTCAGGATTCTTTGACCTGTAATTCCATGATAGTAGAGGGATGCTCTCAGACAACTCTAAAGTGTTTAACTGACAAGTTACTAGTGCAATCAAAATTAAAGTGATGGCCAGGAGTGGTGGTGCATGTCCTTAATCCTGGCATTGGGGTGTCAGAGGCAAGCAGACCTCTGTGAATTCAAGGCCAACCTGATCTACAGAGTGAAATCCAGACCAGACAGAGTGACCTTGTCTCCCTGGGGGAAAAAGGTTTAAATTAATGTTGTATTAATTAATTTTGTTGTAGAGGATGAATGGTTATTTCTCTTAATATTTATTAAGAAAGCATGGTATTATTTCTTACCTAAGTGTGCAGAAGAAGCTTGAGTCTATACCATTAGCAAGGATGTGTTAAAAGATCATAAACCTCATACTGAATGCTTATGGATGAACTCCTGTGCTAAGCAGCAAAGAAGTTACAGAAATGGCAAGGCAGCCTTCCTTCCTCATCCATATTTAGTGGGTCATCTATATAAGAGTTAACTGTCATATGAAAAGTGTTGCTTACACGTAGATCTACAGGCAATTAAGGAATCCTGAGAGCAACAGAAATAGTTCTTCCCCAGGAAAGAACCAAATCAAATGGTCAGCCCTGAAAACATACACATGTTATACAGATCAGAGTGTATTTAGGAATTTCTATTTATATACATGCATTGTGTAACAATTAATGAAAATAAGAGGACATGAATGAGAAAGATAGCATAGGAGTAGATGGAAGGGTTTGGGAGGAGGAAAGGGTAGAAGGGAATGACATAATCATAGTATAATCTCAAAAATAAATGATATATAAATAAAATCAGTGTAAAAATAATCAGTTTAGAAAAAGAAAGTCAGCAGTCTAATGTTAACATCCATATTTCATAAAAATTTAGGAATTAGTGTCTTTGCCTAAGTAGAAGATTTCACTTTGGATGAATTTAAAGTGATTCAGTAGATAGAATTTTATAACCAGGGTATCACGGTGAACATATAATAAAAAATTGTTCCCCCATAGAAGGCCCCACCCTCCCTGGGAAGCAGAAAGTGGATGGGATGGGGGTTGGGAGGCGGGGAGTGTGAGGGAATTGGAATTGACATGTAAAACTAGCTTGTTTCAAATTTAAATAAAAAAATTTTCAAAAAACTGTTCATGATTAAGAATTTTGTCTTGTATTATGTTCAACACATTTTATGAGAATCTGAGAATACTTCAGAGCTTTGTGTTGAGTTATCTAGGATGAAGACACTTCTCATAGAACACATGAGGGTGGAGGCAAATGCACCCATGATCACATCAGTAGTTCCTTACTGTTTGCAAAGGGTGTAGTGTAGGTGGAATCTCAGATTTAGTTGTTAAAATTTAAAATTCAGTCCAAGACCCTACAAGGAACTTAACAGAGGCTGAAATCCAAAATCATGAGTAAATATTGAAGTTGGAATTATAGATGGAAATACTGGCAGAGAAAAGTATTAACAGCCAACATTTTTCAGTTATAGTAATAATAAAAGTAAAACATAGTAGCATTTAGGAATGAAACATCATAAAAACTATCAAAATATCTACCAGAGTGAATTTCCATTACATGATTTAAGTTTTTATAGTTCAACAATTATTTTTACATTATTATGTGTCTGTCTGTGTGGCAGGGGTAGGCACACATGTTCACAACATACATGTGGAGGTCAGAGCACAGCTTGTTAAGAGTCGACTCCCTTCTTCAAATGAGATATCTAAATCAGGTCATCAATGTATGTGGCAGACACCTTTACTCAAGAGCCATTTTCAGGCCCATCTGACATTTCATCTTTGAAATAAAAATCAAATATAAACTTCAAGAGCTAAATATAAATGAGAGCATTCTTTTATTTTCCCTCCTGTTAAACTTCTCATAATATATCTGACACTAGTGCCCAGTGCAAGGTACTCATGTTTAAACATAGTCAAATGTACATGCTTCGAGCAAAGTGATTGGTTCATGTGATTTTTTTTTGTATACATTGTTTTTCATTTATTAACCCATATATTTCTTTTACTTTTATTTGAAATGAAGAATTTTACCAAATCAATACTACATTAGAAAATTTCCTGGATATTTTCCCACCTACATTACATGTGTAAGAAAAGTGATGATAAATACATTTTGTTGAATGAGCCGGTACATAATTCAGTGTGCAATGGCAGTATGTATGAGACCCATGTGTTCTCAAATGTTTACCATCATGTTGGGAGATCAAAATTCTTCTCGACAGTACAGTTTAACAGCCCTGTTATCAAGTCCACTGAGAAGAGTGTCAACCAAGACACTCTAAAGGAACAATCAGCTTTGAATAGCAATATTTATATAATACAGTTATCACATCAGATACTCTGGTAGCAGGAACGAAATCATTACCTTTGCCATCATCAGCAACAAGTCCATGTTTGCACAACTGAGTGATATTTAATCATAAAACTGAAACATGTGTGGGCTGAGAGAAATAGGTCAAAAGTTAAACTCTGTCTCTGCCCAGCTCTTATGAATATAAAAATTAAATATGTATCTTTAGGATGTATTTATAGATAATTAAATGAATATAACATATAGTTTAATTTATTTAAAATCTTTTATTCTCAGTAAAATCAAACATATCATTGAGTTTACATAGAAATACAATTTCCAATCATGTCTTCATAAAAATTCACTGGTGAAGTAAATGTTCATATTAATGACCAATTATGTATTATTTGATCATGCCAGTAGCAGAACAAATCACCATTAAAACTTGGTAAGTAACATTTTTTAAATGTGCAAATATCACCTTAGTACTCTATTGTGTTACAATTGATAATAAATGTTTGCTAAATATATACCCAGTACATAAAGCTTTTTAAAGTACAATAAAAATACAAACTCTATCTGTTTAAAAAAAAAGCCAATTAGATGGCTTCTAAACATCCTCATTATACAAATTCCAAAATACTATCTGACAAATAGAACAGTAAGGACTTCCTGATGAAATGCATATTACCCACTAATTAAGGTTTAACTTAGCAAGTATAACAGAATGAAAACAGAAAGGCACATCTATACCACAAAGCATGATGGTACAAGTACAATGAGCACATTTGATTTCTGTTCCTAATGAAAACGTACTCTTAACATCTGCATAAAATTCCATAAGTAAAAATCTAGTGTTGATAAATTTCCCATAGCTAAGCCCAGATTTTTCTTACTTTATTTTCTTATATTGTGACAAATCACATTAGAAATTTGACCATTTTTTTATGCACTACTACTGTTAGTATTTTACAGCATGAGCAAATATATTGGAAGCATATGTTTTCAAAGGTCAGAGTTCAACAGCATATCAGAATGAGTACTAGCAAATTTTATTGCTCATACTCAAGATGAAACTGAAGAGAAATTTCTGTGAAAAGTAGATTCTGACTTTAACAGAGCAAATTACAATTTAAATTGTTAAATATTCTTAAATTTAAATAGAATACCTCTCAGAAATTTCAAAATATCAAAACTAATGGGAGTTACAAAGTTGATAAGAGTAATAACATATCACAGAATATCTGCGAAATATTGATAAAATAAAAATAGACAGTAGGCATTACATCTATTGAAAGCATAAATTTCATTTCTTAATGCATCAGAGCAGATGTTGGCCCAATGTGATACTAATATGACAACACATTAGAAATAAAATTATAAATTTTTCAGAGAAGGCATTTCCCCCCACAAATGTTACTTTAAGACAAATTGAACATTTTTAGAATATAATTTAAAAGACTGATGTTATTATTTCATATTTATTAGTATTCTAAATATATTTTATATAATTACTATTGGAACTTATATGCTTATTTTATCATGTAGAATTTTGTACAGTGGTAGCATAATAGCTATGAAATAGATTTTCATAATGAGATGAACATTTTATACACAAAATGACATCCCTCTAATGATTGGAAGGCTGTTTACTGGTATCAAAATAGGATATATATAGTTTGATATTGGTCTCTCTTTTCAGAAATTTGAAAGACATCAAGGTATGGCTTTGGGACAAGGGTAATGAACTAATGACCTGGAGAATGAGCATAAATTTCAATTGATGATTATTTAGAACACAGAGAAGGTAGAAAAAAATTGTCTTTCAATAAAATTCACCCATAACACAAAAGAGAACATAAAAGTCCAATATACATTACACTAAGTTCTACTTAAAATCAGAGATAAATCAACAGTGAAAGTAAGGAGATTTTTTACTTCAACAGATTTAAAAACATTTAGAAATCTAAAAATATATTGGCACAAGTATGATAACTGTCTTAAACTAATGAATGATATATATATATATATATATATGTATATAAACAAATTAAGCTTAAGTCAGGATCACTCATTCTTGATGTCAGCACCTGCTGTCTAATGGGTCGAGACAAAATACCGTGCCTTCAAGAGTTAGTCCCATTTTGAACCCCTCCTGTAAAGCAGAATAAAATTGTTAAAGTAAAACACTAATGGAAAAAAAAAATCCTATCACTAAGTAAAACAGAAATTAAATTCTTCATGTTTTCAATAAATGCAGATTTAGCTTTATCAAATATTTATACAGATGTAAATTACTGTGAGTTCTTTCATATTTAGTGACATTTTGCTATCTTAAGTATTTGAGTTGAATGTGTATAAGAAACAGAAGACAATGCCAATCTAAGACATTGAATAGTTTTACAATTTATCTATTTCTTTTGTAGCAGACATTTTCAACATTCCGTTTTACTCTAACTTGTTTACTAGTTCTTTAAAAGTTCTGTGTGTGTGTGTGTGTGTGTGTGTGTGTGTGTGTGTGTGTGTGTGTGGTGTTCAGAAGACCAGCAGAGGGAGATGCCATCTCCTGGAGCCGAAGTTGTAGATAATTGTGAGACATTCACCACAGGTTCTGGAAATTGAACTCAAGTCCCCTGCAAGAGCAGTTTACTACTGAGCTCTTTGTTTAGCCTCTCTATCGGGAATTCAAGGTAGCCTGACGTATTAATAATATCATATTTTCTTTCTGGCTACCACAGTCTACATCCTCGGTCAAATACTTTTTTAAGAGCAGCACTATATCCCAAACAGAATGCAGTAGTAGGGACCACTACTACATTATCCAAAAGCTGCCCATCAGTTCTGTTGTTGCTTTTCTTTTCCAAACATTTTTACTATTTCTTTTTATTTCTGAAATTATATCATTTCCTCCTTCCCTGTTCTTTTTCCAAAATCTCTCATATACTCTCTCTTTGTTTATTTCAAATTTATGACCTCTTGTTTTAGTAATTGCTGATAAAAGTATATTGCATGTGTGTGTGTATGTATGTGTGTATGTGTATATATAGTTTCAAGTGAGTAATTGTTAAGAAAGTTTTATGTATTTGAACTTAGGTTTGGAGTTCAAAGCTGATGACAATGGAGTTATGTTGCCCATATCAACGTTTGCCCCCCACCCCTTTTTTGTTTTTGGTTTGGTTTATTTATTTATTTATTTTTTAAGACAAAGTTTTCTCTGTGTAGTCCTGGAAATTCACTTTTGTTGACCAAGCTGGCCTCCAACTCAGAGCTCTGCCTGTCTCTGCCTACAAGGTGAGGGCTGGGATTAAAGCCATGTATCACAATGCATAACTTCTTTTCTATTTTTCAAAGACACAATTTAATTATTACTTGTCTCTGATCCTCCAGTCTTTCTCCAATCTCATTATGCCCCTGGCTTACAAAGAGAAGCACAGATATGTGCTAATAAGTAGAAACAGAGGTCAGAATGTGGGTTTCCTTGAGAGGCATTGTGATATTACCCAATTACTTTCATTTACAATCAGCGTTTAAATACATTTATATTTGTGCAAAAATTGTCATATACAGAAAGCAAGAGCTTTAAAGATGTAAACACATCTGTAGTCAATGCACAGAGGCACACCTCATTATGTTTATTGCACACAGACTACATAGCAATGTCAGTACTGGAAGGTATCCAAACTTCTATCCACAATTTAGATAAAAACTATATTCAACAGGGTAAAGGTCATAGTTGTTATTTTAACTTTAAAAAGCCTGTATCACAATAAGAACTATTTGTTATGTGTATGTGTTAAGAGTAATGAAATGCTTTTAAAAGCGAGTACTGAAAGTATTACTATCCCTTTTTACAAACATTTGGTTGCTATCTAAAGACCTATACACTGACATCTTCTAGTATATTTTGAATAACAGATGATGATAAATAGATGATATTTAACACATAGATAACAGATAAGTAGCTGATATGATATAATACAATATGGTAGAGGGATAATTTGATGTCACACAGCACTAAAATTTTATCAATTCATTATAAAATTATACCAGCTATTATTTCATTATTCCTGAAAATGATAGTTATCAGGGCTATCACTACATGCTCATGGTATAAACCTACAAGAATAGAAATTTCCCTGTACATTCCTGACTACTCTTCTTCAACAGTTTCAATTTTGTTTCACAGTGTAATGAATTTTGACTCTTCCTCTTAAATTTTTAAACCTCTGATTAAAAATGAGGCTTATTCATTTAATGTAATGATGGGACTTATTACTAGCTAAATCACGAATGAGTTACTCTATAATTAAAACATTAATTTTATTTTCATATGAAACAATTTGCTGAAATGTATTTTTCTATTTGAAAGCACATAGTAGAAAAAAAAGACACTAAGTGTAGTTCTTCATTATCTGTTCTTACGGAGTGTTCAAGTACATGAGAACAAAGCATTTCTTCATAGAATATGTTATGTATAATTTTCTATTCTGTTGTGTGTATTGTTTATCTAAAAAATTACATTTTCTGTTAAATAAAAATGACCCTTTATGTTTTTTAAAACTTATTAGTATGTTTGTTTTGATTACACAGAGCATATTCACAAGTGGATCAGCCAACTGTGACCTTTCTGTGAAACTGCCTATTCTTGCTCTGTTCCTACAATTACAAACATACATGGAGGTGTATGTGTGTGTGTGTGTGTGTGTGTGTGTACTCACAGGTTTGTGTGCATATGTATATGGATGAATGTGGAAGCTGGAGACCAGTTTGGTCATTGCTTCCTAGAAATGCCACCAACCTCTTTGAGATACTTGCCTGGTGGTACTACTTATAGTTCTTTCATACACAGCCCCTCCACCCAATTTTCAAACAGTTGATTTGATAGTTGTGCATAACTCATTTATTTATACACTTGTCATTGTTTAAAATATATTACATTATTATGTGCATGAGTGTTTATGTGTTCATGTATATGTGTGCACTGGTGTATGTGTATGTGCAAGTATGGATGTATATAAACATGCATGTACGTGTATATGAGGCCAGAGATCACTTCCAGCAATGTCTCCCATGCCCTTTGAAGCAGGATTTTTCACTGGTTTTGAACTTCCTAATTAGGCTACACTGGCCAATAAGCCCTTGGAAATGCCTGTCTTTGTCTCCCTTGTGTTGAGATAACCATGTTTTTTTTTTTTGTTTTTTTTTTTTTAATGGATTGTGAGACTAAGGGGCTTACATTGTCATGGGTAGTATTTTACCATCTGAGTTATCCCCTTGACTCTATATTTCATTATTACAGTCCATAGAATATGTTCATGGCTATTAATATTATCCTATTCCTTTGTCTCACAGAAACACATGCTTTGTAGTTTAAATTCTTTCAAATCAAATAACATAATTGATTTCAAATATATATTAAATTGCCCAATTATTTGAAATGAAATATTGCTTAACATTTCTGCTTTAATTTGTACATGCACAGATATTCCTAGAATTTTAAAGGTAGTACAGTAAATCGCAGGAATAATTGAGTTTTAATCCTCTTTAAGAAAGAAGAAACCCCAAATACTTAGTTAAGAGGTTATCACTAGCATTATATAGTGTTCACAGCTTAATACAGTATATTGGCATTTTATATAGTATGTAAAGACACAGTAGCAATATGATATGTGTATATTAATTAGAATAACAAGATTAATAATAAATTCATTATAGACTCTAAATAAAGAATATATTTTACTAACTGTAATTAAAATGGCCTTGCAAGTAATTCTTGAACTGACAGAAATACATAAAAAAGTGAACAATGAAATATTGACAATCACTGAAAAATTAATCTGTAAATATGAGTTTGAAACTTCATTAAATATTAATCATACATTATTCATACATATCTATCCAAAACTTGTTTGAGTAATTATTAAACAAAAGATGCAAGTAGAAAAATTTTACTTAAGAAACTTTTGTTAACTCTTTAAATGATGAAAATGAGATACCAACCATCTCTGGCGCTACCCACATGAAAGCATGAGAATAAAAAGACATTAAGAAAATATTAGAAACATCAAACCCACAGCATCACACCCGAGTTTAATATTACCTGTTCACCACATTGCTAAATCACTTCTATATTTTCTCAAACTGGGTTGCTACAAAAGTCTGAAGGTTTGTCTTTTAAGACCTATTGAGGTTTTGAGTTTGGAATTAAAAACAAAAGGCCTCGAGGAAAGACTTTATGATCTGCATCACTCTAAGAACAGCCACTTTTCCTGGCTCCCATGCTCCTGTTCTACAGGCATTGTCCCAGATAGCTCATTCGGATTAGCACAGATGACAACAAAGGAAAGGAATTAATTCCAGAAAGTACACAGCATTATGTCTCATTAGCCAGCCACATTTAAGTGCAGTTTTCAAAGTAATTGAGATATAAAGGTGAGAAATCACTGCCATTGAAATGGCATTTTGAAAAGAACAGAAACTTCATAGAGTGACCTTTGTTTCACCTCCCAAATGCTATACATCTTAATTCATTAAACTTCTTAATGTGAACTTTTTTGATGTTATGTTTCCTAATTATATAAAAGCATACGATTAGGAAATTTATTACTATTAATTTTTTCAAGTGTTTTAAAAAAGATTTTAGTAAATTTTAAGGCTCTATTATTTTTGTGGTAAAAGGAATTATAAGTGATTACATTTTGGATATTTTAATATAGTCTTTGAAAACATCAAAGCACATTTTAATAACTCAACCTTTTAAATTCAGGCATATTACTAAACCTAGAGCCAAAAAAATGCGCACATACAAGTACAAAATAAGGCAAGCAGCGTGTCATTTATCCAAATTGAAGAATATTTATATTATTGTTTCAGGGAAACGCATGTGTTGCCACATTTAGAGCACAGTTTGTCCTCTGATTTGGGGGTGGGGGTGTACCAGGGTGGTGAAACACAAGGAGTGGGTAGGTAAACCAAGACAACAAACATAAATAACTCGAGCACCTCACATTAGTGTCTCAACTATCTCATCTCAGTTGGATCCAAGTAACTGGTGCTTTTCAGGATGCCATCAACTATGAAGCTTTTTATGTACAATAGGATCCAAATGTGAAGGACACATATAAAGAGAAGTCTTCATTATGATCTAAATATGACTGTTATCCTATCATTGCCAATGTATGAATCTTTTAAAACAAATTTCTTACAACTTTCAAAAAATGTAGAAAAAGAAAGAGAGAATCAATTGACCATATTCCTAAAGAAGTTATCAGTGGAGTCTGCTTTCTTAGTAGTCCAGAACTCATGAGGCACAGTTATAATGCTTGTTTTCAAAAATTTCCCCTCGTCCAATCCCTTCAAGTTTGGAAATTCAGAACTATTAACACTGAGAAAAAAAATTTACAATTTCATGCCTATGGCCTTTTAAGTTCTTGATTAAAAAAAATCAGAATCTTGACATTTTGTATTAAAAAATAAGCATCTACTTTCCATTGTATATTGAATCAAACAAAAAAATAAAGACACAATCTTGAGCATGTGTAAGAGTTTTTAGGAGTGTTATTATTTTTAGTCTAACTGCATTAAATAAGCCTTTATAGCAACAAGGGATAGAGTTTTGGTGTAAACATTTTCTTTGTTCTAGATTATAAAGAAATACAAAATGTGTGGTCCAGTCTGTTGAAATAATCACCTGCATCTCATCTAATTTGGACTGAATATCTGGAGGGAAGTCCCCTGCTCCACAGTTAAATGGGTCAAAAGGTTCAGCTCCAAAAAGGTCCCGTTCTATAAAGACAAAAAACATTTGGTGAGATGATCAAACATTAGTTGAGGCATAACAAAACCAGGGTTATGATTTAAAAGTATGAATTTATTATAATAGCATTAAGTATTTACATGATTGAATGAACTACTGATTCTTATAATTTATGTTGGGTATTCTTGAACTAAGTAAGCAAAACTATATTTTATGATATTAAATATTTCTGTCAAGGTGGAATCAGTCATATTCAGGATGGTATTACCCTAGGCAAGTGTTAAGTTCTCATTCATATGTGAATATTAGTGTCAAATATTTATAACTGTCTGTTTAACAGCATATTTAGGAAACTATATTGGGATTATTGGTAAAGAAAGTAAAGAAAGATCTAAGGGAGGTTAATAGTAGAACATAGATGATATGAAGGGGAAAATGCAGAAGGAGGTTTAAGTAGGGAGAGAGGTGGAAGAGTAGGGCAGAGGATTGGAGAAGACATAACCAACACTAATGATGCATGAAAATTATATAGAAACCTACTGTTTTAACAAGCTTCATGTGTGTTTGTATGTTCATATAAAAGAGTTTAATTGCAGTTATGTAACACATAGGATAATGTTTCTCCCAGAAACCACAGGTTGACAAATTGAAAACCCAATATCAAATGTGGATATCTACTTTAGAGGTTGATCCTGGGTGTCCAATAGTCCCCACAGATAATAGAAGCCATTGCTACAATTCTTGGTGGCCAATCAGAAATTTATGTCAAGATTTTATTGTCAAAGACACTACACGCTTGGGTCACAGAATATGGAGAAATCAAGTTGGCACTAACCAGGAAGCTCTTTTCACTGTGGCCAGATTTCACAGTACCAAGGGTATTATTTAGGCTTGGCTACGAGAAGGAAAAAAACATTATGAAAAGTCTTACCAAGTTTTGAAATTTGTGAGCTATGATAATGACTGATATGGTAAGATAGGACTATGGATTCAGTAGTGGAGCATAAGTTAAGTGTCAGTGGAGTGCTCAGCAACAAATGAGATGTCTAACTCATTCATCCCTCCAATTTAGGAACCATTTTGCAAGAGGAGCTAGAAAAATTGCAGGAACCAGTGGTCAGGGAGGATAGAAGCAAAGCAGTGTCATGAAAATATGACAGTCTCTGTTCTCATAAACTCATAGTAGCTGGGATGACCTGCCCAAGATAAAGCTACTCAACATTCCAAAGTGGAGTAGGAAGGGGCTCATGAGCTCCTGACCTCTGACTGAGAAATTTCTACAGCTGTTGTATTCTGGGAAGTGACATAGCTGAGCAGAAACTGCCACTAGCTAACCATAGAGGTCTGGGGGTCTATATAGACAGGCAGGAAGTGATGTAACTGGGAAGGATCAGAATATATGCAGGGACAAATAGGAAATCACTCTCTTCTCTGTGGAAATATAGCAGGCAATGGAGTTGCAGGCCTGGAATTCCCGGTAAGCCAAGAGCATGTGGAAATACGTAGATTGATAAAAATGAATTAGTACAGAGCTAACCAATAAGAAATAATCGTCACTGGTGTACGGTTTCATAATTAATATAGTCTCTGCATGTTCATTTGGGGCTGAAGAGGAATTAGGGCTTGATAGGCAAGAAAAATCTCACCTTACAAGTTAAGCATTACAGTCTGATGGCTTGGGAACCAGCATAGGCCGAACCAGGCCCCCTGAATGTGGGTATCAATTGGAGGCCAGGGCAGTCTATGGGGCCTTTGTAGTGGAACTCTGGGAGCCCATTTGCTATGGAGGGATACTCTCTCAGCCTAGATACACTGAGAAGGGTGCAGGCACTGCCCCAAATGATGTGACAGACTTTGATGATTCCCCCATGGGAGGCCTCACACTTCCTCAGGAGTGGATGGGGCGGGGCAGGAATGAGGGGTTAGTGGGGGCATGGGAGGACAGGAGGGAGAGGGAACTGAAATTAGTATGTAAAATAAAATTTTTTCATTTAAATATAAAAAGAAAAAATGATGTAAATACTGAACTCATGTATGAAATTCTTACAAAAGTAAATAAAGAAAACCAGCTGGACATAGTGGTTCACATCTTTAACCCTAGCACTTGGGAGGAAGAAGCAGACAGGTTTTTTGCTGTGAGGTTGAGGCAAACCTGGTCTGGACAGCTAGTTATAGAACAGACAAAGCTACATAGTAAGATCCTGTCCTAGAAAAACAAAACAAAACTATATAGGACCATGGAATTGGCTGAGCTTAGCTGCCTGGAGAAGTATGCATCATAGTTTTTTCTGTTTAGAGTCCATGGCTCATGGGACACAATGCACCTTCCAGTTCCTTAGTGCCCAGTGTACTCCATCAAGCATTGAAGCATTTGAGCTGCTTTGTGGCAATTGGTCTTAGACATTAATCTTATGTGCCCTATCCCGGCAGGACAACTGTATTGATCATGGTAATTGCCATTATATCCTGTTCAGATAAAGAAATAAAAAGTCTGATTTCTCTCAATAAAATTGTCACAGCCTCTGTTGTGGCCCCTCCAACCTGACCTGATTTCATTCCTTAAGGTCATATCAGGTCAACATGGCCCTGTAAGTAAAAGAAGGTGCTTACATGTAACAGAAACCAAGAAACAAACAAACAAAAACAAAACAAACACCCCAAAACTGGAGAAAGAACAAGAGGCAACTAAGGTTAAGAGTGAGAGAGTTAGTCTTCCTGAGGGATTAGCATACCAATTGCTTATCCAGTACCAAATGGTAAGTCCTGAAAACATATATGTAACATTACAAAGACTGGGGATGTTGTATTTACATGTAGGACCACATGCGTGTGTGTGCATGTACGAACATATACATGTAACATATTTAAATATGACAAAAATTTGAAAGAGAGCAAGGGGGTTTACATAGAGGACTTAGGGGTAAGGAAAGGAATGGAGAAACATGTGTAATTATACTATAATATAAAAAATTATTAAAATTCAAAAAATCAGTCAGCCCCTATAGATACTTTAAACAGTTGCCTTTATGTACCACACAAACACTTGAAAGTATGCATTGCTTTTGTCAAAGAAGTATCTAAGTTTCCTTGATGAGGAGTAAGGCTACAATTATCTGTTAGGACTTATGCTGCTAATCTGGTATATTAATAGTTGTAGAGTCTCCTCCAAAAACCATGACATCACCAGCTGAGAAGTTTGCTAAGTTTCAAAACTTCTTTTTGCAACAGAGACCACTTCAGAAAACCACATCCAATCAAAATGTTGAGTTGTGGAGCCCAGTGTCAATGCATACATCTGTAAAACACTCACATCCAAGGCTCAGGGAACATTGTAGAAGAGGGGGCAGACACGTAAGAGCAATAAGGGATTTTACTTCTTGTTACGGCAAAAGTTACACCTATAAATTCTCACCAACATGGTTCCCCAAAGGTGAGCTGAACAAGAATGACATCAATGAACATGAGAAACTGGATGAAGAAGAGTCCACAGGCCTCAACCCTACACACACACACACACACACACACACACACACACACACACACACACACACAAAAAACAAAAACTATAGGAAACCTAGTAAAGGGGAAGCAGGAGAACTGATATTCCCCACAGAAGAGCACACAACTGGTTGCTCAGTTCCAAACAGTCTGCCCTGAAAACATGCATTCAAGTATCATTTTCGGACAGAACAGGTTATATTTAGGAATTTTTATGCACATAATATACATATATGCATGCAATTATATGGAAAGAGGTCATGAATTAGTGGAAAGAGGTCATGAATTTGAAGGAGAATGAGGAGGTATACATGGAATGGTTTGGAGAAGGGCAAGAGATGGGAAAATGTTGTAATTAAATTAGAATCTCAAAATAATAAAAGTAGCAAAGTTAAAATAATGTTGGTGATTAATAAAAATTAAGAAATGTCCTTCCTCAGAATAAATTAAAATGCAACTGTAAATTGGAAAAATATACAAGGAGTATGGACTAACACATATATATTCCTACACTTCTCGGAAACTTATATTTCTAAATTCAGAACTATATAGGAAATGACTTATATATTCATCCTCTATCATAGTCTTTAAGTCACTCAGTAGCTCTTACTAGGGTGTTAATTGCTATGTTTTAATTATTCTCTAGTTGTTCACAATAAATAAGGTAACAATAGTAATATGCCTAAAATTTCTGCTACTGATATTATGTAAATAAGAGACATATAATTTATCATTAGACAGATGCTTTAAAAGTAAAAGCAGTGTCTCAATACTCACACTGTAACTATAACTATGGGGCAGAGCTGTGGTACCCAAAGGGTTTCCTGCTAAGGTAAATGGCTGGCACTCAGGCATTGATATTACTGCTTGTGCACTAAGCCAACTTTAGTGGACAGAGGAGCCTTTCCTGGGGGAGTCGTGGAAACCAATAAAGTCCCTGCATGTGGAATAGCACTTCCACATTGTAGGTGTATGCTCTAAATAAACGAATGAATGAATGAATAAATGAATGGGTCATAATCAGAGTAAAAATTTTTATTACTTCTTCTTTGTTAATCTGGCGTATAGAATCCTTACATATTTCAGATGTGTGTCAGACAGTACAGGTCATGTCTCAGATGGAAGATGCAAGAGGATACACATATGTGTGCTGTTGCTTTCTGTGAAGTGGTTTTCTAATGTAGTCTCCATATTCTAACTCCCTAAAAGTTATAAAAAATACTGTACTTCCTGTAAGTGAATATTTTACTTCTGTGCAAATTTAAAAAACATCACTGAGATCACTGGTGTATTTGGTGTATCTCAAATAAGCCTACATTTTATAATACATATAAATTTAATTTGTACAAAGAAGGCATGTTACATATTTAATGATATCTGGATGAGCTGAGTCAACTGCAGGGATGAAAGAAGATTAGAAGGTGGTTCTTTAATCAAGATTTCTTCCTCTCCTCTAGAAATATTTATTGAACATAATCTGTCATCCAGTTTGCTGAACAATGGATTAGAGAAATAAGAAAAGGCTAAAAGTATTTCTATTGCAAAATTTAGGTGGCTAGGGAGTACATAATATAGTCTGATTATACACAACGGTGAAAAACATATATCAAGGAAATAAAAAGTGCAACTGGAAATACATTCTACAGAACTGCTAAATTCTTGGCACTGAACAGAAAAACCTAGGGGGCAACCTTGTAGCTTTTCAATTTCATAAATTCATTAGACGGTTAAAATAAATGGATAGTTTCAATCCACTTAAAATTCTTTAATTAAAACTCCTCTCTAGATGTGTGTGAGTGTGTGTGTGTATAAAATTACCAATAAAGTAACATAAAATTTTGATACATGTTTTTTAGTGAATACTGATTTTTAACACTTTTTTTTTCAATGTACCCAGTCATTGTCTTTTTGTATGGAATGTCTGCTGTCAATGTTTTTAATTGAGAAGTTTGGCTATTCATCTGTTAAGATTACCTATATATTTTAAATGTCATAAATCCCTTTGCCTATTCTGTGGATTAGTATTCACTTTATTAATTGTTCCTTTGTGGGACAGAAGGTCCTTTGTTTGATGTAGTAGCATCACTTGCTCATTATGATGACAAATCTGGGTCATTGACATTTAAGAAGCAGTATTCTCAACTGTGGGGTTTTCTCCTTCATGATGGCTTGTGGGCATAACTGTGGGCATGTTCCTGATTGGTCATTAGTTTAGGAGGGCCAGCCCACTGTGTGCCAGCAAAGAAACCAATAAGCATTGTTCCACCATATGGGGACAATCTCTGCTCTAGTCGCAGATTTGACCTCCTGTCCTGACTTCCTTTGATGATGGGCTAGATCCTGCGAACTGAAACAATCCCTCTCCTTTCCAAGCTGCTTGAGTTCATGGTGTTTATCACAGCAATGAGATGCAAACTAGAAAATCCATTTTGAGTTTTGTGTGATAAAGACATTTGAATGAAAAAAAAATCTTAATTCTATATGCCAATTGTTTAGCAATTTTGAAAATTTTCTGTAGGCTGATTATTATTATTTTTCTTTAAAAACAGTCACTCAAAATATGTTTAATAACATGAACAATCTGCTTCCCCAAGTTCCACACGAGAAACAAAAGGCTGAATTTCTACCATGCACTACATGATTCTCCTGACACTTTAGAACCATATGTGAAAGGTCCCATTGCATACATAATGAGATGGAATATGAATCTGATTTCTTCAGTATTTATGTGGTTTGAATGGCTAATTTCTGGTCACTGGAATAACTCCTTCAGAGTCTGTGGCAGGGGATAGGTCAGATAGAGCTGGACAACGAATGCCTACTGGATGCTTTCTGATGAACCAAAGAGAGATTTCAACATTGTTCACAGATATGTAGAATATACACCAGAAAAATGTTTTTGAATATTTAGTATATCAAAGATAAACCCCTTAAATAATGTATACACAGAACAATCATAGGATGTACACTCCTTATATATTCTTCTAGTAATGATACATGAATGCCTTGGAACAAGAATATCTAAACTACTCTAGTAAATATATTGCAAATGACTATATAATGACTCATAGTTATTTTTAACAATTAGGATATTAAATAAATAGAAATGTACAGTTGAACAATTTTATGACTGAATTAGTACTATTCCCTAATCCTATTGTTCATTTAAGGTTCAACTTGCAAATATGGATGTATTTTTTTTCTCAATTATAATTAAAGTAGAATTAATCAAATTTGAGACTCATATGAAAGCATACTACATCAATAATTAAAGCTGTGGGCTTGTCTGGGAGATGTATTAGAGGAGAGTCAAGATGTAGGGAGGTCCGGACCATCTTTCTGGTAAGATAAGACCATGTGGAAACACTTAGATTAATAGAAATGGGTTAATACTTAAGACAGAGCTAGCCAATAAGAAAAGCCAGTAACAAGCCAACAGCTTTATAGCTAATACAGCATCTCGTGTGTTATTTGGGGCTGATGCAGCTGTGGGACCAGGCTGGTGCAAAAACTGCTTACAACAGGTTTGTTACATTATTTTCACAAAATGTAAAAGACTGAAACATACCCAAATATAGCAAGAATACTAATATATTGAGAGTGCTTACTGATCTCAGTAGATCTGCTGGGTACTGGTGGGAGCTGTGTACCATTGCGAGTAGGTGTTGGAGACTGCTGTGATATTGGGGAAAATGGAACCATATCAAAGATGTCAGTGGAAGGAGACTTCACTGTCACACTGCCGGCCTGTAATGAAAGTAGGAATCAGTGTGATATCCCATGCAGTCTTATTACTCTCCTAAGAATGTCATATACATGTGAAACACACAAACACAGCCCCAAAGTGAGTCAGATAACTTGCCATTCTGTAAGTGAAAAGTGGTTAATCATAGTTTCTTGAGGTTCAAACCAATACACCAAATGCCCACTTAAAACAACAAAAAATTTATTCTCAAAGCAGACAGCAACAATAGTGTGGACACTCTTGAAGATGGATAGGCAAGGTATGCTGGGCTTTTTTTATATTTACAAATATTTGTCAACCCTGTCAAAAAATACCAAATACCTTAGGAACTATTTGAATAAAACTGAAAGTTTTAAAATTGACTTTGCATGAGGTTTTTAAAAGAAACAATTGAATGTAAGAAACTATTTCCTTAATTATAAATGTTCAAATTTAATTAAAATAAATTTTGTATTTTTTTATTGGTCTTATGAGACAGGGTTTCCCTGTATAACTTTGATACCTGTCTTGGAACTAACTCTTGTAGATGAGGCTGGTCTTGAACTCACAGAGACCAGTCTGCCTCTGTCTCCCAAATGCTGGGTTTAAAGGTGTCTACCACCACTACCATTTTTGTATTTTTAGAGGTAGAGCATATTAATTTGTATTTATAAGTACAAGAACAATTAGTTGATATTCAGAGCAGCAATTTTATTCCTGAATAATTTCATGTTTTCATAATAAACATCAACCTTGTAAAATAAATTAATAATCGACAGATAAATAAATAATAAATTATAAATAATAAATTATACAATGCAGGTCAGGACTATGAAGATATACAGAAATAAATATCAATATTCTCTAAAAATGCAGCCAAAAATAGTGTAATTGGGAGAATTAGCAATTTGTCAAACAAGGTCAAATATATGTATGGTCTTCAATGGAAACTGTCATAGCTGATTAGAGGATAAATTCTTTAGAGAGAATATGAAGAACTTTTGACTTTTCCTATTAGACTGTGCATAGATTGCTCAGAGTGGCTCATTGTGAAAGTAGAATTCCTAGAACAAAAAGAACACGGTGATGGTTTTATGTAGAGAGAGGTGGATTAGTTGTTCAACTAAATTGATTGTTAGTGGATTTTTCTGCATAATAGTTATCATCATGTCCCCATTCAACACATTATGCTCCTCACCCTTCTATATTTGGGAATGTTGTTCTCCTAATCTTTTTCTGCCTTCCCTCACTTCTATATCTCTCTAGGACATAAAATTATTAAATCTTACTAGAAATCCACAGTATTGCTTTTTCTCTCCTTCTGTACTGATCCTACAACATATTTTTAGTGTTTCTAAACTCTCAGGACTCTCTGCTTCAAACTCTGTTAAGCAGGAGCTTAAGAAAATAAAAATATCCCATAAAAGCCCCAGGTCCCATCACAATAATTCAAGCCACACTTTTTGTTTTTGTTTGTTTGTTTTTGTTTGTTTTGTTTTGCTCTACATGAAAGACACATTCTACAAGAATCTTTTGAAAGTAGGGAATGGATAATAGAGTTTTTTGCTTAGTAAGTTAAATGAGGCCTTGGATTGCTGCACTCACTGGCTGGTTTCAGCAGGCCACATTTAGAATGTGGTCACACTAATAGTCTGAATGAAACCAAGTGAGTGACAGGAGAGACAGAAATGGAAGACATGGTTAGACAAGGAGATGGGTCATCACTATTGCTCCAGAAAGAGGATGGGCATCTCAGAAATGCATGTGGCACATTTTCACACACCCTGTGTGGCAGTGTAAAGGGAGCCAGAAGGAAACCATGCGAAGGCGGAGAAAGAAGGCTTGGAGAAAATGAAGAGCATGAATGAAGATTGTTTGGAAGAGAGTGGTGAAAATTTCAGGAGAAAGTTCACTAAATCAAATACAGCTGAAGGTGAATATCCATACAAGTTCTCACTGGTCAGTTTTTATTGAAATATTGTCATATTTCCATAGTTTTAAACAGAATATTGGGATCATCTGGACTTCAGAGGAAGACAGTAGAGAAGAAACTGAGAAAGCCTGTGATGTATATTCTAACTTCTCAGTGATTGGAAGTACAGTAGGATGAACAGTCATGAAAACAGAAGTCCTGGTGAATGTCATGAAAATAGAAGTTTTGGTGAATGCTCAGTGATTGTAGAATTTTCTAGCGTTAATATACATTTTAGTAATCTTCCAGTCTTTGGAAGTATGACTGCAGCGATATTTACATTTTTTACAAGTAGTGTCCATGTATTTGTAGGATATACAACTCTGTAAGCTCATAAGCAAAGCCAAATTCTAAAAACTGTGACTCAGCTCCCCTGTTCATCCTGAAAGAAAGGTGTTACCCACGGTAGACACCCTGGGAAGAAAAGGAAGTTAACAAGGACCTCATAGATATTGGAGGTCATAAGTAGCCAACAAGTAGCATAGTAAACAGGGTCTGAGTATCAAGAATTGGGAGTCATTATTCTATCATGGACACTTCCTGCCAAGAGCTGAGCTCCCTCAAGGCATCAGATTCTGTAGTTGCTAATTATCTCAACAAGCTAACAGTAACTCCACAGTTGAGCCTTTATTCATTTATGATGATACTATAAGCAAGAAGCAGGCAAGAGACAGCCTACTACATCCATTGCATTTTCCCTCATCAGAGGTCCTGGAAGGATGGAATTATGGACTGAGGCACTATTTCATTACTGAGGAAGCATGGACAACAACAACCACCACCACCACAACAAAAAGATTCCTCAAGGTAGAAGTTTAGGTTTTCCTTTCCTTTTCTTTTTGTAAGAGAGGGAGAAGTGCTGAAAATAGAATCAGAGAGGGGAAAAGTGTTGCAAAGACCCCCAGTATAAACAAAGCTGACAGCACTATTAAAGAGAGGTCTTAACCAAGAGTGCATCAAGGCTTGAAATGCGGAGATTCATGAACATATGGCAGATGGGAAGTTGAGTGCCTGACTCAATTCAAAACTGCCCCAGGTCTGCGGCGGTGCAGTAGGGTAGGGTAGGGAGCCCTGTTCTCCCTAGTTTCCAGGTGCTGATTCATACTTCTAAAATTCAATTTTATGGCACTTCTTAATTTGCTTTTTTTAAAATTAAAATATAGTTATATCATTTATCATTTTCCCCTCCCCCCTTCAATCCCTCCCATACCCATTCCATGTAATTTCCTCATTCCCACACAAACCCCTGGCTTTTTTCTCTTTAATTACGATTGCTATATGTGTACATGAATGCATTAATATATAGGTACACTCTACTGAGTCCATTTGGAGTTACTTGTACATAAATGTTCTCAGGGCCAAGTACTGGATAGTTCATTGGGAGCTCATGCAAGGGGAAAACTAATTATTCCTCTCTCAGAGTTGTTAATTGCCTATGGCCCTTTTTTAACATCACGTTAAAAAAGTAACCCTTAAAACTAACAAATCCTGTAATTTGAAACTTATATTACCAGGAAGTACTTTCAGATCTAAAGTGGGTTTATAATTTCTTAATTATGAGGCCTATTATCTTATATTTCATTTCAAAATTATGTAAGTTAAATGACTGTGACTAGTTTAGCTACACATCCTGAAAAGAAATCTGAAACAAAGGCTCAGTATTGTGAGAAGGCACTGTCTGGTGGAACTGTTTCCCATTCCATAGGCTTTGTCTCAGGATCATCTGTGTACAGCCAACAAATCTGAAGCTGGGAGCTAGTAATCATTTTCTGTGGGTACCAAATGTTCTTTACTGATGTTCATGTTTAAACTTTGTGCCTTTGTTTAGAGACTCACATTTGGCTTGTTGTGTAATTGAGAATTTTCATAATGTGTTCTTGTCTAGCTTGAATTCGAGTAGTTGAGAAAGTACTAGGTTTGTTTACCCACAAAAAGGTACACATTTTAGGTTGTAATTGTCTTATCGAGGCTAATCAGTGTCTGCACAGTAGATTATACAAAATGAGAATTTTATACAACACTATTTAATTGAAAGGCAGACATTTGTTTTACCCAGCAATAGACAGTCCAGTATTCCTTGAAACTGTAATTTTATTCATTTAATTTTTGGGGAATATCTTGATTTGTTTGAAAGCTTCTGGACCTAGTAAAATAAAATAAGCCCTCAGACATAAGAATCATGAGGAAAAATTTGATGTAACTTGGTACGCCCACATTTTACAAAGGAACAATCTTTTGAAGGTGTTCATGAGGCCAGGAAGGCAGGATAAATGCTCTTTTAAGTATAAATATAAGTGACACTGCCATGTGAACATAATGAATGGAAATCAGCTTGCTCCTAGACGATTAGTCCCAAATGGCAGAAAACCAGCCTCTCATCTATTGCCAAACCACGAGAACACAGAACAAAGCAAAGTGTGGAGTCAAGGAACAGAAATTTCTCAGTATATCTAAATGATATTGCAGCATGAACACCACTTTCTAAAGCCAACGAAATAGTTTTCACAATCTCAATGTAATAAGGAGATACATATTATGCGTAATATCAAAGCCCATTTCTTTTGTCAGAAAAGCAACATATGACTTAGACATCTGAGTGGAATTCAGGACTGGGAAAATCCTGTGATGGGATGTTCAGGAAAGAGGCCATCTGTTTGGGGGTGGGTGCTCCACTCAGCAAAACACTGAAAATCATTAAGCATATGATGACAATTTAATTTGTGCATAAAACTCACACATATTACTGTATGTGGGATCATTAATCAATTCCAGTATTTCTTCAACTTCTATCTAGACCATTGGCTCTACTTCTTTAACCAAACTGCTAGCAAGTTTGATCATTTTGTAAGCAGCTTATATTTTTATTCCTGAACTCAACACAAAAAGGTAAAATGTACAGCATGTACAGAATCTCAGGTCCAGAGTAGGCTGGGGGAATTCTGTGAAATGTTCTTTCCCAGCATGAACTTGAAGGTAACATTGAAGTTTCAAAAGAACATATGTAAGTTATCTTTAACATGATAGAAATGGGTTAACCTTAATCATATGGAAAACCATTAAGAGATGCTTAATAGTTTAACCCATTCCAAATTGTTAAAAATGGATATCCATAAGCATGACTACTTCATATTAAGTAGTTGAGGGTAACATAAATTCATTTTTAAAATTTTACTATAAGGAAGGTGGGAAATAATTTTTACAGTGATAAAGTAAATATAGCTGTACTTAGTACTATGCCAGCTTATTTCACTGCTGTGTAAAGAAAATAGAAAATGAAAAGCAAAAACATTTGTTAATAATCTCATCAAAAAAAGCCCTGAAACCATATACATACAAACAACAAAACAGACAAGGTATCTAGTACTTATATATTTATGAAAACAATAATAATAAAAGAAAAAGAGGCTATCAATTTGAGAGTAGGGGGATGAGATATCCATGGAATAGTTGGAATAAGAGTACCTGACAGGGGCTGGAGGGAGGAAAGAGAAGGAAGAAATTGATGCAACAACATTTTTAAAACTATTGGATCAGATCTGTCCTAATTCATAATTTTAGTAGTATTACTTAACTTTATCTAAACTTTAGAAGTCTGGAATACTTTTAAATTGACACTCATTTAATAACCAAAAGGCTTCTATGTTCTTTTTTGTACATCCATCATTTGCTTATTGTGAGAATAACCATTACACACTCTGGAACAGTGGTTCTCATGACCTTTTTGGTAGTTGAATGACCCTTTAACAGGTGTCACATATCAGGTATCTCAAATATCATATAATTATATTACAATTCATGACAATAGCAAAATCACAGTTATGTAGTAGGAACAAAAGTAATATTATGGTTTGGGGTCAGCACAACATGAGGAACTGTATTAAAGGGTCACAACACGAGAAAGGTTGAGAACCACTGTTCTAGGAGGTCTCAGAACTGCAGTAAAACACTTAAGCCTATTCCTCCTGCTTAAATGAAACTTTGTATTCTTTAACCAAAATCTTACTGTACTCAAAGCTCCAAAGCTCATTTATAGCCTAACCACTGACTCCATCTTTTTTTTAAATTTATTTATTTTTCTTATTTTACATATCCATCTCAGTTCCCTCTCTGTCCCTCCCTTCCTCTCTTCTACCCTCCCATGCCCCCCGACCACCCTCCCTTCCCCCACCACTCCACATGTAGAGTGATGCCTTCCTGGAGGGGTCATCTAAATCTGTCAAATCATTTGGAGTAGGGACTAGGCCCTCCCTCCTGTCTCTAGGTTAAGGGAATGTGCTCCCAAAGTTCTTTTGTGCACCAGGAAACATCCTGGTTCCACTATTAGAGGTCCCTTAGACTGCCCAGGCCTTCTAACTGAGACCCATGTTCAGGGGGTCTGAGTCAGTCCCATGCTGGTTTCCCAGCTATCAGTCTGGGGGCTAATTAGCTCCTCCCTGTTCAGGTCAGCTGCACTGATGTCATCTTTTCACAGGTACCCAGTGTTAGTGTATGGCAGTGTCTGCCTTGAGACAGGTTTGCAAGATCTGCTGGGTGGGAACTGTTTGTAAATGTGTCCCAAATCCATTTGATCCTTCCAAACCTACACCTTCAATGAAAAGGCCTCAGATTTCTGTAGTCAAAGAAAGGACACATGCAAATATTTGGGTTTGCACCCAAAGTGATGACAAACTATTTTATTTTTTGACCACCCAAAGACTAAACCAAAGCACACCTAATGAATTCTAGAAACAACTACCTAAGACTTACTGGAAAAGCAGCCTCCCTGTGTTTCGCAGCAAGACTTACAATAAGAGTTTTAACATGGCTCAAAAGGGTGTGTACTACATTTTGCATTTTTGGAGTCAAAGCAGAAGACAGAGCTGTTGTTCTGTATCTTGAGAAAAGGGAAGCAAGCCAAAGCAAAACAAGACAAAGCCCTTGAAGGGAGCATAAAATGAAGGGAAAAAGTAAAAGGACTATGATAAGAATGCTAGGATCAAAAGTCCACTAAGCATATTGTCTGCACTCAGGGGACTGCCTGCCGCCCTGTTTCTGCTCAGTTATAGCAGCTGACTGTCCTAGTGCTATCAGCAATGGACATACCAACTCTCTCAGCACAGAGAATGAACAAATATGAGTTTAAAGCAAGAAGAAAAAAAGGTCAAATTCCAGGTCATGCTAGTTTGAAGTCCTAAGCCCAGTTCTCATAGAAGCACCCTTCATCATGATGACGAACTGGTGAGCCTTTATGATATTAAGTCTATAAAATTAAATGTTTCTAATTGTATGTAAATACTATATATGAAAACTGTCAAAATTGTTCCAATAGTTTACTTGTCTTAAAACTGTGTCCAGTTCACACAATCATGCTGTAAGTTAAACAGTGAAAATAAAATATATTATGAAGATTATTAGTGGCACAGAATATAAAACAGGAACAGTGTTCAGTATTAAATACATCTTTGCTAGAAAAAATATAGCTTTAAATTACACCTCTTTCAAAAATAATGCCCTTTGCTAGAATCACTTAATAATAGTATCACCCCGATATCGAGGAAAGGATTTCAAAACAAATCAGGTCAGACACAAATAATTTCATGACAAATGCTTGCACGATGTCTGAATAGAACCTGCCCAAGTCAGTGTCTGAAGCAACCGAGTCCAGTACATGTCTTGTTCTCAGCCTGTTTCCTAAAGTGAAGGTCATTCCTGCAGGGCTAGACTGCATGGCCATTGTGTCCAACCTCAGCCAACAATAACCAACCAGGAAAGAAGGACAGGATTTGCCACAAAGGGAGAAAGTATATTAAAGCTTAAGTTCAAAGAGGGGTTTAAAGTATTTTAGGAAACATGGGAGAACAAAAAGAGTAACCCTAAAAATCATCCTGCTCTGAGCTACCTACAGAATTTAAACATGAAAAAGCACTCGGCTGAGCAGTCTTCATCTCTATCCAGACATAGTTTTGTTATTGAAACATAAAATATGATTTGAATTGGTGTGGGATTCATGATCAAGAGGTGTTTGACATCATAGATTCACACACTACTCAATGTACTTACTGGAGAGGATGACACTTGAGTTATTCTCAACCGGTTTTCTAAATCTTGTACTTTATTTTTAAGTTCCATATTTTCTGTTTCTAAATCTTGGATCTAAAAAAATCAAAAGATTATTGAAAATTTTTCAGGATTATTTTTTTTCTTGGAAAATATTAGCTGTTATCTCAGCTACATTTAGCAAATAACATTTTACTCTATTAAAATTCAAAAGTCCTCTTGTATACAAAGAAAATTAGTTGACAAAGCTAGGGAAATATCAGAAAGTCATAGGTCACTGGAAAGACATTAAATTTTAAAAAATATCATGTGTGTGTAAATGTTACGTTCCTAGTGCTCATTTCTGGGTTTTCTTGTTGAGCTGTACAATTTATACCCATGATCTTGGAGTTATAACCACAAGACAGAACCACGGCTTGTGAAGACTGTAGGGTGGAGAAGGGGCGTAATTGAATTACAAAGCAATCCGATCTGCATGGGAATCCACTTACCCAGCATCTGCTGCCTCTGCTGCTCTGATCCCCATGAGAAGCATCAGGAAGTGAAGCAAAATCACATGAGAACACTAAGTTCTTGCGGGAATTCAATATAAAACAGTTACAGACTACACAGAGGCCCGGGGATGAAGAGTTATAGGAATATGGTGACAGCAGCACCCGCTGTGTGAGGGACAATCAATGGCAGGCCTTCTCAGTTTGCTCCACCATAGGTGAGCTTCCCTGTACGCATATCAGACAAATGTGAGGCCAGACGCTTAGGTTACTCACTCTTTTCTGCATTCCGGCAATCTGTTTTCTTGTTTCCACATCTTTTCCTCCAGATTCTAGAAATTTCCTGTATGCCAGGTCAAATGCTTGGCCAATTGTTAATGTTATTTCTTCAGCCTTTATAAAAACCATACAATGAAGATCTGCATATTAGTAACAATATATCAAGCTGTTTTTAACCCCTTAAAAACCAACCAAACAAACAAACAACTCAGAAGTCTTTGGAAACAGTAGGGAATGCTCTACTCTAGCATAAAGACCTGATGTCCTTCAGCCTCGAGAGTAAAATCAAGTGTAGAAAAGAAGGCCACCAGTGAGCAGCTCTTCAAGTTAGAGAGTCCTGTAGGCTCCTGACAGCCTGGACTCTGTTTAATTGAAGAGCTTTATGCAGAGCTGTTTTGGCCCTTCCTTAAATACTTAGTACCAATTAAATGCAATCATCGAATTGAGTGGTTACTCCTGTTGTTTTCTTTTTCTAAGGAGAAGGGGTTTTAAACTCTGGGCAGGTAACTTGAATAAAGGCACCTGGGGGAGTATGGGTGGCAGGTCCATAGAAAATTCCAGGGAAGACCTCTCTAGACAGACAGCTAGGTCCAGGTGGTTCATTGTTTCTCACAGAATTAAGCAGTTTCAAACAGGGTTAGATCTTAAACATAGGAGATTAGAGAAGAAGTGTGAAAGTCTACATGAGAACTTCTAATTGTCAGTGGTGTGAACAGCTCCAACTTTTGTAAGATGATGATAATTGAACAAAGTATAGCTGTCATCTAAATTGAAACTGGTATACATTCTACCAAGAAGAAGCACCTACAGACACCCAAGTCCACCATCCCATTCCTTCTTCATCTGGACCTCCACAAGTTCATTTGCATAAAACATCAAGAATATTCATTCACTTAATTAACCCAAAGAGTCTTAATAAGGTATTAATTGATTAAGTGCACAGACAAATGGTCATAATAAGAGGAATTCCTGTTTTTAGTGACAGGAAAATAGTGGTAAAATTAAATATTGAAAACACCCCATTTTAACAAACTGAATTTTTGTAATAGTTTTTAAGTATTATGAACTACCTAAGACAAAACATTTTTCTTAAAACTTAGATATTTAATTGACACTGTCATTTCAATAATGGAGGGCTTTGCTATACAAAATAAGAATGAAAAATGTAGGCTATTTCAAAAATTAAAACATGACATATAAGAACTTATACATGTTTCCACATATTAGGTGTACGTACTGGATTCCTCCTATATTATTGATGCAGAGAATTAGTGGAAGTTGTATAAATGTTAAATTTTGGTGACATGGCATGCTTTGACTGGGAAAAGGACCTGCAGACCATTGTACAGCACAATGGACCTTCATCTAAATTATAAACAAACAGAAAATGTGTGGTTTTTTTGAAGCAGAGTCACATTGTGTAGCTCTGGCTGGCCAGTAATTTACTTTGTGGACAAGGCTGGACTTGAACTCACAGAAATCTGCCTGCTTCTTCCTCCCAAGTGCTGGAACTAAAGGTGTGCGCAACTGAATACATTCTGTACCTGCTTTGTAGGTCTGCTGTCATCAGTAGATATCTAGGCTTATATTCATTTAAAGTAAGGGAAATGTCTGGCTTCAAATAGGCCTTCACTTTTTTGTGTTTGTTTTTGCTGTGGGATATTTGTACACTGTGAAGGTGTATTGCTGTGACTGGTATAATAAAAAGCTGAACCACCAATAGCTAGGCAGAGATGATAGGTGGTATTTCCAGGGGAGAGAGCAAGAGGAGGAGGAATCTAGGCACATGAATTGAATTATGCCAATGAGACACCAATGAGACAGGGAGAAAGTTGCATATACAGTTGAAATAAAGGTCAAAAGCTACATGGTAAAATGTAGATTAATAGAAGCAGATTAATTTAAATTATAAGATCCAGTGAGACAAGCCTAAGCTACGGCTGAGCTTTCATAATTATTAAATGTCCATGTTATTATTTGGGAGCTGGCTGGCAGGACAGCAAAAGATTGGTTACATGTTTTGGATTTACCTTCAGTTGCAGGAATTTGCATAGAGAGGTCTTCTTAACACTGTTTCCTGCTGTTTCCAATAGTACCATGTCTCAAAGCTACAGCACAAATCACATGTAGGCTATGGATAATATGGCCAAAGCACAGAAAATTTCAAGACAACAATCCTTCTTCTTGCATTCCTTTTCCAACCTATTCTCACCTCCTCCTCACACCATCTGCAAACATCACCTGGTTAAGGTTCTATGGTTTTGTCTGTTTTGGACTACTACAGATTGTGGAACACTATGCCCTGAGGCTGGTCTTTTCCCTTACCTGGAAAGCCATTGGATTGCTGTATTCATTGACAGCTCATTCCTTGGTAAGGGGTGTTCTGAGGTTGGAATGTATGAAAGAGTGTTTATTCACCCATTTTTTTTAGGGTGATTGGAGGTTGGGACTATTAGCAATAAGCTAAACTCATACAAATAAATGTGTATGCACATTTGTAAATATTGTCAGGTCTGCTTTTCTGTGAATATTTTAAGCTTTGATTTCTATGTTGTGAATTTCCAAATTGTTCATACAAGAGTTGCATGTTAAGTTTCTTAAAAGAGTCACAAACTGTTTACCCTGAGTGGCTTTTACATTTAGTGTTCCCAGAAGCTCTGCATGAGTCATGCAGTTCCCACATTCTCATTTGGAGGTTTAGTTGTAACCTTTTGGGTAGCTGGGGGGGGGGGGTAATGTCTCAGTTTAATTTTTAAACTGAATTTTCCTAATAACTGCTACCATGAAGTGCCGTTCATGTGCAAATTTGTCATCTATATATCCTCCATATCAATGAAATTCTCTAAAGTGATTGACTTTATACTGCAGAACACTTAAGGTTCTTAACACTAGTCCTGTCTCCTCTGAGGTTTTTGAACACCTGTTCCCAGGCTTAGCTAGCTTCCTCATCACCTTAAGAGACTTTAGCACAATAACAACCTTCACATTATCCAACAGAAAACAATGGATGGGCCCAGACTCATCAGCTGCTCTCACTTCATTGCTATGGTGGCTGTTTTCTTCCAAGCATCAGGCAGTTACACAACATGGTGTGACTTCATTTAAGCAAGTTAAATATCCAAGAACATTTGGCTTTGGATTTTGAAGGTGGAGTCATTTATTTTCTACAGCAACACAAAGAAGTGGCAGAGCAATGAGCACACTATAGCGAATTCCAAAGAAACTGAAGACCTGATATTGTAACTTCTATTGTTTTAATTTAAAGCTATGTGAATTTGACATTTACTTATTTAATTGTGGAAGTTACTTTATAAGGCAAACGTTAAGCAATATTTATGGGGATGATAATTCCTTATTAACGATTGAAATACCTTTAAAATTCTTAAAATTGAAAAATTTATGTGAATTGTCTTTGAAAAGAGGTCTGAAAGACTTAGTCTAGTTTCTAATCTTTAAATGACCTCAAGACTGAAAGACTTAGTTTAGTTTTTAATCTTTAAATGGCATCTGGGTTGCTGTTGTACAAAGATCATGTGACTTCAGTAGAAATATGTTCTCAGACAGTTTATGACAGAATAGAATTTTACAAGATGGATGCAAAGCAAAAACTTATCTAAAGTATAAGTTTTCTTTCTTTTTCTTTTTTTTCCTTTCCTTCTTTTGTTTTAAACCATAAAAGGTTGTTTATAACCATTCAACATACCAGTTTAATGGTGCACTTTTCTCACCTTTGAAGCATATTCTGTAAGCTTCGTTAAGTGTCATTAAAGGCAAATGACATTCTCTTAAATGGTTTTAGCATACTTGACTATTGCCAGCCCTTTTAGCATTTGCATTTCTAGCATTTTCTTGTAGCTCTTCTCTTATATTTGATAGCATTCATTTAAGATACATTATCAGATAGATAATTTCTATGTCAAATGATATAAGCACAGTGCATGCTGCCAAATCATCCATGTGGGCCATTGCCACATCCACAATAACATTCATTAATCAACTACACTCTTACCAGCTACATTCCTGGAACAGTGGTGGTGGTCACTGTTGTTATTGTCATTATTGTCTTTCTACTGGGGTGGGTGTTTAATAATAAATACTTAATGCATGTCTTATGGATAGTTAAAAATGTTTATTTTGTTTACCAGGTAAAAAACATTATGGTAAATGTATATGAACCATCAAATTTATTACTCATTCTTGATAGCTATAGAGAATACCTGAGAATCTCATGGTCCAGTGCACTCATGTAAGAAGTGCCCAGTAAAACAGCACTTTTACCTGTCAGAATGCTTTCTCTGCATGTGTGGAGTTGCTTGTTTCTCCGTGCATTTCTCAAAGTACTTCATTGAGTATTGTGAGGTTTCTGTTACTTGCATAAAGAATCATAGTTTTTCATGAACTATTCAGTTGTTTTCAATGTCTAAAAACTTGCCTCTCTTTCAAATACTGCTTTTATTATTGACTTCTAGTTTGCCTGCTTTTAAATATTTCCAAGCCTGAAAGAAAGAGGCTATTTTTTTTTAAAGAGGGATACTTTTAATAAAATACAAGTTTTCTTTTCATTAATTTATATATTATGATCTGATTGTAAAATCTAAAAAACTCTTTACATTAACTTGACTTTCCTGCTTTTGTTTCCCCCCAAATGTTTTACAGTTGTATACTTAATATCTTAGTTCATAGTGGGTTTTCAATAAATGTGTGTATGAGGTTTGAAGTTTAGGTCAAAGTGCATTTTATTGGCAAGAGCTGACCTTATGGACCCACAGTTTGTGTCAAAAGGCTAGCTAATTTTATTGGATATGGTGAAACATGTTTGCAGGAGCAATACACTGCAGACAGGGGCAGGAAAAATACATTCAAGACCAACTTGGAATAACTGCTGAGTTCCAGGCCAATCAGGCCAAAGAGTGAGACATTGTGTTAGAAATAAAAATAAACAAAACACGTCTTTATCATTGTATTTTTTTACCGTTAGTAAAAATCAGGGAAGCGGGTATTTGTGTGTTTTCTTTCTGTGTTCTACATTCTGCTCTATGGGATGTCTCTCACAAAACCTTAAAGAAACCTCTGTATAAAGTAGATTAACACGTTGCTTGTTATGCTATTTTTTACAATTGTTTGAACAATCCCAGTTATTTTGCATTAATGAAAATTTCTAATAATCTTGTCTATAGCTACAAAAGCTTGTACTGTGATTCAAAGAATTGAATAAAACTTTAACAGGATTTACATAGAAACACGCAAACACACAGCACTGAATGTTCCAATTTGTGAACACGGTGTGCCTTTCTAGTTAAATACAGAGTCTGTCATTTCCTTCATAAATTATTTATAGTTTCCAGCCTATAAATATTGTACAAAATTAATTTTATACATTTTTAAAGCAATGGTAAATTTTATATCTGTCTTTCATTTGTCAAACATCAAGGTCTGATTCTAGTTAAACATGTAGTGAAAAAATACAGTGCAACTGAGGAAACAGTTCTTCTGTGAGCTCAGGAAAGCAGGCCTGCTCCTAGAAAGGTGAGTTCACTGAGATGCCATATCTCCCTTTCCCAGAAGTTTAGACTCCTGTGTGGTAGCTTACTGGACCACAACACGCAGCTTTGTAAGCCAGCCCCTTTTCTTTGTTAGCCCCCAAAGCATTAATATTTCCCAGTTTCTTTTTATCTTTTAAAGCAACCATTCCTCAATATGTTGTGATTCCTTATTCTTTCTCTGCTATCTTCTTCCCCTATGTGGCAAGTAACTCAAATGGGGAGGGGAAGCAGTTATCCCTTCATCTTTGATTTTCTTCCTCCAGACAACTTTTGAGATTTATAACTTACCTTCCATATAAGTTCAACAATTAAACTCTAATAAAATTGTCCTTGAGTTTAAAATAGAAGTCATATACTTTTTTCAAGAAACATACTTTTGCTTTATGATATGATAGATTTAGATGGGTGTCAAGGGAAGATTATAAAGTAGAATAGTAATATTTATTATGAATTTGAATTATCAACTATATCAGTGGATTCCAAGAAAGTTCATTTACATGTTCATGGCATGGGTAAAAGAAATGAGTTCATTGCTTTTGTGCTGAAAAAAGTGTTATATCTTAAAATAGAAATTATTTTAGGAATATCAGCTTTAATCTCAATTACACAAACAAAATCATCTGTAAACAACATGTTGAGAAAGCATAGAAATATGCAACTATGGTGCAATTGTGAAATTGGATAGAAATAATGTGCTCTCCATATAAAGTTCCTTCTTGTCTGTCAAATGCTGACTTGCACTGATAAGCATATTTTTAGAGGAGATGTTCTGTAATGTTTACAAAATTCCAAGTAGATCTTATGGTGCCACATAGCCACCATATGAAGTTGCTTTTTAAGAGCCCTAAAATTTAAAAGATGTAGCAAATAACTTAGCTAGTTTGGGTAAATTTCAACAATGTATTTTCCAGCATGAAAGAAAAAAAATTAAAAAAAAGAAAGAAACTTACTAGGTATCTGTTATCCACTTGATGTAAGAAATAGGTATGAATTCTCAAATAGGTATTTATTCTCAAAAAAAATCCATATGGAAAAAAAACAGAGAAATAAACCACCTACTCATGATATTAGTAAATTTCTATTTTTGAGAACAGGGAAAAAATAGAATCTAAATGAGTTTAGTTCTACTTCCATTTTAATCCAACAGTGTTGTTGAGGTTGGATGGTTTTCCATTGACGCCATCAATGGCTACAATATGTGCTCAGAAATCACATCTTAGGTTTTATAACAGAACTCAGACTTGGCTATGAAAATTAGCTAACACTTGAAAGTAAGACACACGGTTTTCCTTAAGATGTTGGATGATTAAGGAATTGTTGCATGACTCAGAATTTCCTAAACATCCTAACATGCTAAGAATGTCAGAGTCCATTCATAGTACACCTACACACACACACACACACACACACACACACACACACACACACACACACTCTCTCTCTCTCTCACAGGGAAGGGGGCTCCACACCACTACTTACGTGTTATGAATAATATACATCAAAAACCAACTTTCAAAGAATTGGAAACATTTTAAGAAGTCATAGAGCATGTACTCCTCAGCTTAAAATATTTGCTTTCCTTAGATACCTCATATTCCAGAAAAAACTCATTGTGCTCATTGTTCCTCTTTGCAACATGAAGACATTAGTCAATAACTTTAAAAAACAACATAGGACTGAACCAGGCCACCTGAACGTGAGTGTCAGCTGAGAGGCCTGGACAGTCTATAGAGCCTCTAGCAATGGAAACAGGATATATCCACAATGTACAGACTTTGGGAGCCCATTCTCCATGGAGAGATACTCTCTTAGCCTAGATACATGAAAGAGGGCCTAGGCTGTACCCCAAATTGACATGACAGATATTGATGATCCCTCATGAAAGGCCTCACCCTCCCTGGGGAGTTGATGGGGGATGGGATGGGGGATCAGTGAGGGTCATGGGAGGTTGGGAAGAAGAGGAAACTGGGATTGATATCTAAATGGGATTGTTACTAATCCAAATAAAATTTATAGAAAGCTAAAAAAAATTGAAAAAAATATGAATAAACTAAATTATATTGAGATTAATACAAATAGCAGCCATAATGCTCTAATAAAAGAAATTTGCATGCGTGCTTTTGCTAATGAACATAAGCAGTTAGTTGGGGTAAAATTCTGAAGCCTGTTCTTACGACAGGATGAATCTATTAGTGCAGTTAAGTGTTCGCATGCCTTATTCATTTTCAAATACTTGGTTAATGCCGGAAACAAGACAATCCCTGGCTTGTAGAAGAGAACAAACCACCCTAAAACATCTGGCATACTTACACACTTTTCACTGTCAAATACATAACACAAATGTTTATTTGACTCGGAATCTTTGCATATGAAAGTGAATATCCTCTTGTCAGTTTTATCATCTGCACAAAATGATATTCTATGTAGCTGGCAGTTGTGTTGGACTTCCTGTGAACATGAATAGAAATAAATGCTGTTGATTCTATTTTCTTCCACATCCTGAAATGTCAGCCGTGTTAATAATAAATCTTACATTTTGAAAGTGCAGCAATCACCTGTCAAGTCTTGATCTTGCAATTGCAAATGCCTCAAATTTAAACAAATACACACATAATGGAGATGGAAATCCTGACTCAAGGTTGAGAAAAGACATTCACTCTAATAGTGCACACACCAGTACATGCTGGAAAAAGGAGGACCAGTGGTTCACAGGGATCTTTAAAACTCATATTCTTTCAAACTTGAACATTTACATGAGAGGATACTGAGCCCCAAAGTGTTAAACCATTTTCTAAGGTTTATAGAAAAAGAACAAATTCTGCCAAATTCTTTACATTTGGTGCTACTGAAAATAATTGGCACTGTAGTCTAGAACAGAACCATCTTTGTACAAGTTCCCACAAGCCCCTGTAAGAACCCAACCATAGTTCTTTCATTAAATATCAGGTCTCTATGGGTATTCACTCACTCCTGGGCATTTTTTGTCCAAGTAGGTCATCCTTGCAACTTTGGTATCTCATGGCTATTAACATGTCAGCCTGCAGATGAAAGAATTAGGGCTTCTAATAGGAAGATGACTAATCAACTAGACAGAGTGGCAACATGGGTGCACATGCACACATGTATGCATGCATGCACACACGCATAACACGCACACACCACTGAATTATGATGAATTATTAAACTCAGGATCATCATCAATATTACCTATTTATCACCATAGTTCTCTGAATCATATTCGGGTTAGAAAAAAATCTTTTATTTTACTTAATTAGAACTGATGAAAATAAAATATAATCAATAATCATTCTGTTGCCTACTCTATATGCATCCTTTATTTCAAAGTGTATTATAATACACAATGTCAGTCAGAAACTCTGGTCATCTCAATATTTGGTGAGTGTTGTTAAAGTTAAATGATTGGGCTATTATAGTTTCATCCAAGGCTAAACAGGTATTTCCAATTTTAAACACGAAGAGTGTCTGCCATAAACATTTTCCTGTATTTATTGCAGTTAAATCAGAAACTCAAAAATTGTTATCAAAATCAGTAACAATACAACAAAATAAAATCTTTTTTCATTTTACATGCATGCTTGATTTGATTTAATCTACCAGTCTTATTTCTACTTTAAGACTGAAAATGAGAACTTAGCTGCCTTAGATAATAAATGCTAAGAGAATTTATCTATACCAATACAGCATATATGTTTCTCTCTGTAGCCCCTGTTTCCAGAACCACACACTTAATTTACAGAGCAACTAAGGGAAGTGGACATGAGAAAAGCACTAACTACTACAGAGATTGCATTTATTTCAACTTTACACACCTAACTGGGAAAGAAACAGTTTCTGTAAAGAAAGGCCAGTCTTGATTAATAGTGTATGTAAAAATCCACCTCTTACATTATATCTATCTATAAAAAATTTAAGAGCATCAGGTTTAATTGACCTTTTCCATAAATTCCAACTTACATAAAGTGATTTTTATTATTAGAATCATTTATTTCTCTTGATGTACTGATTTCTAAATTTGTGTGTCAGAGTTTCCTGTGAAATGTATTACTTCTCTCCTTTCCCCTCATCTCCTTTCTCTTAAAATATGAATGACTTCTTATAAGAACTGATTCTCAGAGGCACAGGATGACTTCGGACATCAACTTTCTGACAGTGTCCTGAGGACCGCAGTATTTAATAGAGCTTGTAACTAACTCCCTGCTTTAAGTGGCTTTTATTTTTTTTCAATGGAATGAAAACATGACACTTTCTATACATGCACTTAGTCAAGTATCCCTGCACATGACCACAGTCAAGTAGTCTTCCTGCACATGCGCAGTCACGTATTCCTGTAGGATCAGAGTTAAGTGTTTCTGTACGCACACAGTCAAGCCTTCCAGTACATTCACACAACACACATACACACACACACACACACACACAAGAGAGAGAGAGAGAGAGAGAGAGAGAGAGAGAGAGAGAGAGAGAGAGAGAGAGAGAGAGAGTCAAGGTTTACAGGTTCCTATGACGCACAGGAGTGAAAGTCAATTGTTGTACTGTGATATGCAATAAAATTGGAATTAAAACATAATATCAGAGGTTGTTTGTTTGTTTTAAATTCCAAGATAGTTTTTCAGACTGGAGAAGGATAAACCTGGATATGTTCTTCCCCATGAGCAGCTTATAAAACTTGCTTTTGAGGAGAGCACACTATGGAATCTTTGTACGAATGGCTATTCAGCAGAGGAAGCTGAAGGACTGGGATGAGGACTGACACTGCTATCACTCACTTATCTGAGTAAAGCTGTCAGAAACAATCAAAAGTTAATTCTCTAATTAGGTTCTATCAAAATCTGTTGCTCTGATGTTTTGCTGATAGAGTTTACTTGTGAAAAGCATATACTTTGACAATAACAGTTTAGGAGACAGTATGACAGCTAGGCAATGAGAGGCATTCATTCATTCATTGGCAGAAATCTGTAAACAGGGTTATCCAATAAGAAGAAGATCAAGTGATCACCTTCCAACCTCTTTCCCCTCTTGCCCTTACTGTTTTTCACAAACCACAGGTTTGTTCTACACTAAAACTGATTTTAAGGTCTATTCAGAATGTATTATTTTGGTGGACAATAACTACCTATTAGGCCCCTCTTTTCTTTCTTTTTTCCTCTTTCGTTTTTTTCTTTTTTACCTTTTTAAAAAAGAATTCTATTCTCTTATTTAAAAGTTAAGGAAACATGTTTCTGCATCCTAAGGTAAAAACTGAAAAGCTCATGAAGCAGCTGAGACCAACTAGAACTTACTTACTGGGCTTAATTAGGAATGTTTCACCAAGTGGTCAAAAAGCCAAGAAAGAGAAGAAAAACATACAATATCTGAACTACTTGTTGGGGCCCATTAAAGAACCCTTCACCATTGTTCACCTACAGAAATACTCTCCTGTAAAGGGCAGATTAAAGTCATGCAGCATATAGCAGGTTAAATAAAGAGCTGCACAGCCACAGCTTCCTCAACTACTACTGATGGCACCAGTCCACACACATCCTTCCTCAGCCTCACACATAGACAGATCTCTCACACTACATTACTGGAACCAACATGGAATGTCTTAAGTATTTATATGTTGTACCTTTCTGAGGATATGACATTACTCAACTGAAAAGACTAAAATTATCTGTATACACTCTGTTTAATTGTACTTGTATTGTCTAAATATTGTATACATACATACATACATACATACATACATATATATATATATATACATATGAAGAGAATTTGGATAATTCTAAGTTTTCACTGATAGGAACTAAGGAGATTACGGGATATGAATTAGGTGCATGCTATAGTGCTGCCTGTGCTTGTTACTTTTTTGGTCTATTGTCATTTTTTGCATGTGCCATTTGCCTAATGAATTTACCTCAGCTAAACTGCCTGTTTTGGAAATGAGCTTCAATTTCAATCATCTTGTATCTAAGCAAACTACATATTCTATGGTATCCTGGAATGACACCCTCCCACTCTTCACCACTTCTCTTCTTTGTTTTTAGCCACCGCCCACCACCACCACCAGCAGTTATATTGAAACAGCCATAACTAAAATCTTCAGGCTCTTATGTGTTGTTTAATTGGGGCTGTAAAATAGAAAAGCACTACAAGGTACATTAATAAGTCTAACATTCAGGCCTTGAATTTGAAGGGCATCATTGTTCTAGTACACTGAATCTAGGAACAGGAACCACTTGTTTATCCATGCCACAATCCCTCAACTATTTACAAATACATTAAAAGATTAAGATTCTGGGGCTTGAGAGATGGGAAAGCAGTTAAGACACTGATTACTCATCCAGATGACATAAGTCCGATTCTCAGCACCCACAACCATCTGTAATTTTAGTTTCAGGGGATTCAATGCCCTCTTTTGGCCTCTATTGGCACCTTGCATCCAAGTGGTGCCACAGACACACATGCTGGCAAAACACCCATTCACATAAAATAAAATAAATTAAAAAAATAAGTTTAGGATTCTGTAGACAATGTGGGGCCTTAGACTTCATATTTGCAATTCTGTTAGATAAATTCAATGTAACTGTTCCAAGAACTATCCTTTTTTCTGCCTGAAGATCTCATTCCCAATATGATAAACTATAATTGCAAGAGAAATGTCTAATGAAATAAGAAGGATCTTATTAGTTTGAGGCTTCCTGCCTATTTCATTTCTTACCAAACAAACTGCAAAGCCAAGGACATGAACAGCCTAACTTTACATAAAACAAAACGTGCAGCTTCATCCTATTACATATAGCTGGGTTTTAACCAATCACCAGCAGCCAGCTCATTACATTTTGTCTAAATAAGGCAGACATCTAGCCGTAGCCAATTAGAAAATCTCCCTACCATATTTATGTTTGGCCTTTATGCCTCATTGTTGATGTTGGTGGATGATTTTTAATACTGTCTGACTTATGACATCATTATTGGGGTGGCAAGAACTGAATGTGGAATGTTGTAGTGAGATGGAAGAAACAAAGGGGTTGGGGAAGATTAACTAAAACTAATAATGTATAAAAAAGTTCTAAGGAAGACTGGTAATTGATAAGATAGTTTAAAAGTTGTAAAAAAAAAAGTTTAAATGGAAGGACCCTGTATAGGTAGATAAAGCTTCTCCTCCCCCGTGTCAGAAGTAGGCTACCCCCTGTGAGTTGTTGGTCAAGGATTCCTTTGAGAAGCCCGAATAAAGTGGTCATTGTCATTGTTGTTTGCAGCCCATAAAAATACATGGCAAGACCCTATTGCTGAAAATGCCATGTCAGCCACAACACATGGAAATAAAGCTGAACGTTGACTGGAAATAAATAATAAATAAATAATAAGAAGAAGAAGAAAGAAAGAAAGAAAGAAAGAAAGAAAGAAAGAAAGAAAGAAAGGAAGGAAGGAAGGAAGAAAGCTTTCTTCCTACTGGTTTGACCTCAGTGCCAGAGATGAGATGCAGGTTGACAAGAAAGAATTGCTATGCCATCCTACACAGCCCAATCCTTGCATGCTATACTGTCAATTGGAAGGGATAGATGAGCCCACTGGTACAATTGTGGTAAGTCTATATTACAGGGACAACCACCTACTTTCTGATCGAACTTCAAATCTGCACCAGAGGAGAGAATTCCTGTCTGGCATCATAGATATGGTCAATACCCATAGCCACAGAAGTACTAAGTCCTTAAGGAAATTACTGTTGTTTTTTACTAAATGGACATAATATGTCAACAAATTACCCCCTAAATAACTACATTCATGTCCTTAAACTAGAGCTGTCAATTTGGGTCACAAAAGATTCTTTTTGCAGTGCAGTGATAGCTGCATGGATTTGTGATTTCTGAAATGATGAGGAATAGTAATTGTTGAGTTCTCATCTATAAGTTACACAACTGTATTACTTCCTGAAGGACTCACAGAGCCTCACAGAAGCGAAAATGATGAGATGGAGAGATGTGAGATACCAGTTTCTGGGTATGACATGCCTGTAGCATTCTGACCTCAATGCAGCTATAGTTACCTGCACAAGACCTGCATGAACTTAGTCCTCACACAATCTTGTGACCATCAAAAAGAGGAACTCAAATTCCCACCACTTCAACAGAATCTTTGATGAGGCTATGATGAAGAGAGAGATCTTTTCTTTAGGTGGACAGCAAACAATAAAGTGACTAATCCTCACCATGTTCCTACAGGCAATACTAATAAAACTCACTGGGGAAAAAAGGAAGATGGAAGCAGAGAGGGGAGTGAATGGGGCAGACAATGAGAGTAAGACAATTGAGAGTAAGAAGGAAACACAAAAAGATAATTGTAATAACTATGATCAAGATACATCGTATACATGCAGGGCAACGTTATAATGAATAAAATGTTATAATGTATATATAATTAATATATGTTGATACAAATATGAGACTTTATCTTAAGGTATGATTTAATTGGAGATAAGGTATTTATACAGGTAATTCGGTTAATATCAAGGCATTTCATGATCTTTAATTCAATCTGGTGTCCTTATTAAAAGCAAAATAAACAAACAAATAAATAAAACCTAAACATACAAAAAATCTGAACAGTGTGTGTTAGTGAAGATACAGTAGCCAACCAGTTGTGCCAAGGGAGGAGGCTATGAGGGAAACTGAGTTTGTGGACATATGGATATTGAGATTCAAGGCTCACAACTACAAAAGAAATAAATTGTTATTGTTTAAGTTATCCAGCATTTGGCATTTTGTTATAGGAGACCCAAAAAACTTACACATATCAATTGCATTTACAAGAAAGGACATTTTAACACACGGCACACCTTTTATCTTCTTTCATACCCAGCAAATTATACCATATATACCTTGCACATAAAGTGAATAGAAATCTCTAAATATAGGTACTACCAGTACTGAATATACTTTGTATTAGTTGTTAAGTGTGGATCATAGGCTGCAGAGTAGACAACTCCAAGATTCTAAGTTCCCTTTCCCCAAATTCCTATACACTTTTAAATAAATCGCCAAGAACCAAATATTTAAAGTTGGTAATAAGTTTTAAACATTCACGAAAATAAATATAATTGTTACAGGTTGAAAAATAGGGCACTATGACTCTCAAAAAAACAAGCTTTACCTTGCTTTTGGGTTCAAGGATCTTTACTCCATATATTGATATTTGCAATTCAACTTTAGGAATCTTCTGGCCTTCAGATTTCTTGATGTGTCTTGCAAACTAGAAATGACAAAGAGATTCGCAATGTTATGGTCTCATTCTTGTGGAAAATTAATATAAATGTACATTTGGAGTTAGTGTCTGTAGCAGACATTCATAGATTCAGGTAGTACCCATTACACAGCATCTCAGCTCAGTGACTCTCTCTGTCTGGCGCTATAATTCAGATTCATTTGCAGTGACTTACTTTGTCTTCTTCCTTTGGTTTTTGTTCACTTGTTTGGCTTTTCTTTTAGAGACAAGCTCTTCCTTTGCATTTCATGCCAGCATAGAAATCATTATGTAGGTCCAGGCTAGGCTCAAATTTATAACAATCCATTGCCTTAGCCTGTCAAGTGCTGTGATTACAGGTATGAGCCACCATGCTGATCTTAATTAATAAACAACAACAAATCCCCCCCAAAACACAAAATCTTGATTTTCATACATTTTTTTAACATGATATTTAAAAGTTTGAATTTGTACCAACCAACAAAGAAAGCAATGAGGGATAGTATGAAGACATTACTTTATTTCAAGGTAATTTTATTTTAATACAGTCTCAGATTTGCTGTTCACCTGCTGTTGAGAGACACCTACTTAGTTGTGTACACTGTCCTATCAGCTAAACTAACAAAGACAACTGACTGACATATCTAAACAAAGCTAAGAGCTCCAGTCCTTTTACACATGAATGACTCCTGTGTGGAGCCAGTGTGGTCTAGAGTCACATATACAGCATCTTGGAGGCACAGTGGTTTCTCCCTACTTTCATAACTGTCTTTGTAAATTCTAAAAGAAAATCAGAGCAGTTCTGCTCTCAGGTGGAGGAAGTTTCTACCTACCTCTCCCCAGCTTCTCTAGATTTAGTGGAAGAAAAATTTTAAGATTCAATTAAATTTGAGTATTAAACAGTTCATATGTCTACAAACTATTAATATTAGTATAGATTCAAAGGTTTACCTATGCACATATATACAACACATATGTGCTATTAGAATAAGTATGTCCTGGGCAGTATTTTATAATCCTTTTTAGTTTAATTACTACTTACCTGAATTCATGATTCACTGGGTATCTCTGTTTCTGCCCAACTCCCTATTTTCTTAGTTTACTGGACACTGGATGATCTGGTTTCTGCTGGCAACCCCTCTGATTCCCTACTTCTTTCTTAGCTCCTTCCCTCCATATGACTTTTTTTTAAAAGAAAAAGGAGACTTTTTATTAAAGAAGTAGAATTGCCCCCCCCCCCACTCCCAGGGCTTCTACAACTCATTTTCAGCATATGGATAGGCCTCTGAAATTGATTCAAATGGATCAGATGGAGGTCGGGCAGGGCTCCAGGGCTCTTGTGTGTCCTATTTATTCGCATTGTGAAATTTACTCTAATTTAGGACAGATGTGAGCATGCATGGTCCAGTTGTTCCCGGGGCAGAGTGTTCAAAGCCTTCTTATTTCACGTCTTTGCACTACCACAGAGAAGAACGTAATTAATGCCTACAGGAGTGCCTTGAAGTGTCTGCCTTCGAATCCCAGCTGGTGCTGTTTGTTATACTCCACTTTGGGTGGCATAATTTTTCAGCCTGCTCTTTCCTGCATTCCTTTCAACATAAGCTGCTAAGTTATTATTTTTTTCTTTTGTCTCTAGAAGTCTTACAGTGTGCACATGACATGCAACGTGTGCCAAATACTTTTAGGTCTTTAAGAAACATGTTTTGCTTCCATGAAACCCAAAAGTTATTCCAGCTCGCCTTCAAAGAATGTATATTAGCTTTCTTTTCCACTCATAGTATTCTTTTGCCTTAGCATAATTAAGCAATTGTGAGGTTTCCATGCATGAAGCATCAACAGTACCAGCTGTTCTGTGTTCTTTACCTACAGAAGGCCACCTGAGAAAAGTCACCCTGTACTGCTTGAAGGGCCACGCAGTGGCTTCCAAGTTCTTTTCACCATCTGGAAACAGTAATTCCTCCAACAAGTGACCTCCAACAAGAATCGTGTAACCTTCTATTTTATGAAAATCTTGCTATAAAACACTCAGTAATTTAAAACTTTTTGTCTAGAAAGAAAACAAAAAAGAATGGAAGAAATGAAAAAAGAAAAGGAAAGAGTGTTACACATGTACACACATACACACACACACACACACACATATGCACGCACACATGCACACACCCACACAAACCAGAGGAGGAGGGCTGGAGAAAGGGGAGTCACAAGAAAGGGAGTATGAACAGAGGAGAAAAAGAACTAAGCAGCTGATGTAATCCTCTGGCATCCCTCCTCTGCCTCATGTCAAGACGAAGCTAACAGTGCAAAAAAGCTTTGAGTCCTCAATCCCCATCCAACCCAAACTCCATTTCCTAATGTCCTTCAACAACCCCAACCGTGAAATGGGCTGGTAACAAGCAGCCTGGAAGCTACACTTGCACACTGGCACTCAGATCTTTTTCTTTTAACATTACATTTTCTACATTTAAAAGAATAAATATATTCTTCCATTCCTGTTTCATGTATATCAAGGCTCCCATTAATTTTGTGATATAATGTCTGAAAACATAAGTCTTGTATCTAGAATTAGACCCACCCAGCTTTACATCTTAATGTGTTAAATAATTTAATAATCTCTGCTTTTTTTTTAAATTTTATATTTGTAAAAATCATGCTCACTGCTCACAAGACTTTGCATGGTCCCATCTTAACTCTCCTTGATTTTCTTACTTATGGATTTTTTAACTGTGTTCCAAAATTCTTCGAATTCAGGAGTGATGAAAGACAGTGCAAGACATAATGTTCTCTTATCCTTGGCTATATTCTTTTTCATTTCTGTTATTTTAATGTAAATGCTTGAATAGCCTTGTTCTCAAAGCCCTCTCAATTCACCTTTCTTTATAGACCTACACAGATAGAATGATCCTTGTAACTTGAACATAATAATCAGATCCAATAGAAAAGTTCAAATGATGTGAAAGATAAGTATTCTATATACAGTACACTACAACATCAAAACACAGCCTTTGTACCCATGAAATAATGAAAAAATAAAATGCTATTTGAAATTATAAAGTCAGCTATGTAGCTTGTATGTTTTCCACCAGCCCGCCTTCCCCGGTCTGGCATGCCGGCCCCAAATAACACTCAGTGACTCTGTATTTGATACAATCCTGTTGGCCAGTTACCATTATTGTTTATGGGCTAGTTCTGTCTTAATTATTAACCCATTTCTACTTATCTAATGGGATATGTGTTAGTGGGCAAGAAAATTAATGTATTACTGTGGTCCTAATATTTGATAACTCTATGCTACTTTGTGTGTGCATGTGTGATTTATTGAAGATGAATTCTTTTCTCATACAATACATCCTGATTATAGTCCCCCTTCCTCTACTCCTCCCAGTTCCTTCCTACCTAACCTCTGCTCCAGATACACTCCCTTTCTGTTTCTCATTGGAAAAGAATAGGTTTCTAAAAGATAACAATCAGATATGACAAAATAAAAGATAATATGATCAAGCAAGAACTATCATATTGAAGTTGGACACAGCAACCAAAGAGTCACAAGAGCAGGCACAAGAATTGGAGATCCACTAGTTCTCAGTGTCAGGAGTCCCATTAAAAATGATAAGCTAATAGCTCTAGTGTATATACAGAAGATCTGATGCAGACCCATGTAGGCCTTGTGATTGCTGCCTCAGTGTCAGTGAGTTCATACAGGCTTTTCTTAATTGACTCAGAGGACCTTACTCTCCTGGTGTCCTCCATCCTCTCTGGCTCTTACAACCATTCCATCTTCAGCAGGATTTCCTATGATCCAAGGGGAGGAGTTTAATGGAGACCTCCAATTTTTTTTTTTTACCCTAAGTATCTCTGGGCTATCTTTTCACTGGTTCTTAGTCACCCAAGAAGTCTCAGGTATGGGTTCATTCTTATTAAGTAGGTCTTAAGTCAAGTCAGACATTAGATGGCTACTTCGATAAGTTCTGTCCTCCCTTGCCCTAGCATATTTTGCAGGCTAGAGAGATTGTAGTTCAGAGGTTTTGTGGCTCGGTTGGTGTCCATGTTTCTCTTTTGGTAGCCTATAGAGTACATTCCCAGACCAAAGAGTCTAGAACATAGGGATAAGGGCTCCATCTAGGCACTATTATGACATCCCCAAGTTCATTGAGTATGGGTGTTGTCCTTGGCAATGGGGTCCTGTTGTCAGTTTGCAGACAGAAATCCTCTGTCTTAGCAACAGCCTGTGCTATATAGGAATTTCCATGGGACTCCCTTGGCCTACAATTTGATTGAATGCAACTTTCTGTGTCCACTGGAAACCTTGCTTGACTATGAGAGGGCCAGTTGAGACTCCATATACCACAATACTAGGAGTTCATATTAGGATCACCTTTAGAGATTCCAGAAAATTTCCACTATAGTAGGTTTCCATACCATCACCCAAAATGCTCTTCAATTCAAGTAATCTTTTCTTGAACTCTCCCTTTTCACTCCATCTCATCTCAACCTGATCCCCTGCTCTTGTCTCCACTTTCCCCATGTCTGACCATAAAATTAATTCTACTTCCTTCTCCCAAGGAAGTCTCTGCATCCCTCAGATCCTTCCATTTTACCAAACCTCTGTGGATCTATTGATTGTGGCTTGGTTATCGTTAATGTTAAGGCTAATATTCACTCATCAGTAAATACATACCATATCTGTCTTTCTGGGTCTGGGTTACCCAACTTAGGATGATTTTTCTTTAGTTCTTTCCATTTGCATGCAAATTCCATTATATCATTAAAAAAACAGGAAAATAATACTTCATTGTATAAGTACCATATTTTTCTTATCATTCTTCTGTTGAGTGACATCTACAAGGAACATTGTTGAGTAAATATCCTTGTGGTAGGATGGAGCATCCTTTGTGTATATGTCCAACAGTGATATAGCTGAATCATGAGGTACATCAACTCCCGACTTTCTAAGGAACTGCTATATTGATTTCTATAGTGGTTGTACAAGTTTGCACTCCAACAGCAATGAAGGAGGGTTCCTCTTGCTCTACATTCTCACCAGTATGAGCTGTTATTGAAATTAGTCATTCTGACAGATGTAAGATGGAATCTCCAAGAAGTTTTGATTTGTATTTCCGTGATGATTAAGGATGATGAAGATTTCTTTAAATGTTTCTCAGCCATTTGAGAAGTCTTTATTGAGAATTCTTTGTATAGATTTGTACCATATTTTTACATTGAATTACTTTGGCTTTTTGATATCTCTATTATATGTGGAGTTGGTAAAAATACTTTCCAATTCTATATGCTGCCAGTTTGTCTGTCTGACAATGTTCCTTGTCTTACAGAAGCTTTTCAGGTTCATGAGGTCCTATTTATTAATTGCTGATCTTAGTGCCTGTACTTTCAATGCACTGTTCAGAAAGTCATCTTCTGTCCAAAATATTCAAGGCTATTTCTCACTTTTTCTTCTCTCAGGTTGAATGTACCTGATTTTATGTTGAGATCTTTGATCCACATAAACCAGAGTTTTGTGCAGGTTGATAAGTATGGATCTATTCATATCCCTCTACATGCAGGCATCCAGTATGACCAGAATCATTTGTTGAAGGTACTATCCTTTATCAGTATGTATTTCTGGCTTTTTTTTTTTTAATCAAAATTCAGGTGTCCATGCATGTGGATTTATTTCTGGGCCTACAAATTCAATTCCATTAATCAACCTGTCTATTTTTATGACAATTCCATGCATTATTTCTATTATTATAGCTCTGTAGTACAGCTCAAATCCAGAAATTCTTTTATTGTACAGGATTATTTTAGCCATATTATTTTTCTGTCTTTGGTTTGCTTTTCCATATAAAGTTGAGTATTGTCCTTTCAAAGCCTGTAAAGAATTGTGTTGGAATTTTGATGGGGATTCTGTTGAATCTATAGACTGTTTTTGGTAGGATGGCCATTTTTATTCTGTAAATCTCCTGATCTGTTAACATGGGGATCTTTCCATCTTCTGATATCTTCTACAAATTCTTCAAAGATTTGAAGTTTTTATCATACAAGCTAGAGTTACCCCAAAATATTTTATATCCTTTGAGGCTATCGTGAAACATGTTTCTCTGATATCTTTACTAGGCTAGCTACTGATATTATTATTATTATTAATATTATTATTATTTTAGTTAATCTTGTATCTAGTCACTTCACTAAAGGTGTTTACTGGCTGTAGGAGTTCCTTGGTAGAAATTTTAGGGTCACTTAAGTATACTATCATATTGTCTGCAAATTATTTGGCACTCCTATACCAATTTGTGTTTCTTACACATAAGTTGTTAAAAATATCCCCAGAAAGCATGCTGTTTGTATATAACTAAGTTATAAACATTTGGTCAATTGAAGAAAAAAGACTATGAAGACACAATAGAATTATGTGACCCAAAGTGAAATCCAATGATGGAGACCTAAGATGATGACAATGTTTTGGCAGTGACTTCCTAGGCTGTATTATGTTGAAGCATCCTCATGCATTTGAGTGGAGCCTTTTTTATGAGGACATAATCCCTTTAAACTGGAGCCAAGAGATTTCATCTCTACTCATGTCTCAGGGAGGCAGCTGAGTTAAATTCTATGTCCCAGTGTGTATTCATATTAAAACATAACAAATTGTGAACACACATTAAGTCCTGGTGTTTGAACTGATTGGGTTGTAACAGACCTTTTCTAAAAATGAAATTCATAACAATGCCAAGTTTTATAGTATCACACTTTTAGATACTTACTGATTCTTTAAATATCAAGCTAAAGTATGATTAAGAAATAGAAAAACGGCATGCTGTTTTGACTAACAGAGTATGAACGTACTTTCCTTTTCATACAAATTATATTAAAATTTATAAACAAAGAATTCTCTATAGTCACAAAATAGTAAAATAAGCAAATCTCTAGAAGCATCTTGTTAAAACTCAAGCAGATGTCATGAAGTATAGTAGTATAAAAATACCATTACTTAAAATTCTCTAAGATTTTCATCAGCCTACATTTTGCTTACACTTCTAATTTTTACCTAATGCCAAAAGCCAATACATTTAACATGAACACTTTGTAAAGGGAGTAAATATAAATAACATTTTTAACCACTTGAGAAAAAAATATGAGCACAACACTACAATATATTGACTAAAATTTTCAGAACATGTGTTTGGGGAAAATAAGCACAAAAGCTAAATGGGGCCATGGACATTTGGCAGTTTCTATTTCTAGTGGAACCACAGCGCCACCCCATGGCCATATCTATATGATATCAAAATAAAAAATATGTTTAAATTAATACACTTTATCATAGACTTTTTTACCTCTGAAACAGCATAAAAGAAAGAATTTGCAACAAACAGATAAAACCACTCTTACTCAGGTTGACTAGTATAATATTCTCATATATATAAATATACATATAAAATTTTCTGAAAAACAAAAAGAAATTTACAACCAATATAATTTATTTATCAAGTGCATACTAATTTTGAAAGAGACACATTTAATAAAAGCTATTATCCATTAACTATATATTTTAACTATCTTGATATTCTCCATTATACCTAATAAGGGTTCATTTCTAAGTATGAAACTATACAGAAATGCCATATAAAATCGCACAAAATGCATATAAACTAGTCATAGTTTTAGAAGCTATTTAAGTCCAAATATCTCTTTGGCATAGTCATAATACAATTGAACCATTTTATTTTCATATTTGAGATACTGAATGAAGAATTCTCAAGGTATAAAGAAATATTGCCAATATCGTTGTTCTTTTCAGATATGTTCTGGTTGTAATAAAATGTGCTCAACCCAGGATTTAGATCACTATTATAGCAATAAATACAGTTGTATTTTGAATGTTTCTACAAACTACAAGGTGTTTAAGTAAAATCCTCTATTAGGGATTAAAGAGGTTTCTCAGACAAAAGCTACCCTGAATCATCACCTAATGAATACTGGAAAGAAATGGTCAATGAGCATATTTTCCCCAAATATGAGTGATATTATCTTGAGACTATCCAGAATGTTTACTTACAGGACTTGTGTCAAATAGTCAGAAGAGTGAATACATCAAGGCATGGCCTACTTCATTTCTTTATTCCTAATACAAATCTCATTCTGACCTTTCCCATCAATTTAAACTTTGTAAATACTTCATCTGACCTTCTCAAAACACAGCAGTAATTTCCAATGTTCATGATTCTGTCTAGAACAAACTGCAGGACCTAATATTCCTGTGGAATGAGCATATGATCTAGAACCAAGGTCACAGAAAGTTTGTACCACATCCATCAAATGGTGAGAACAACCACAGAGAAACACACCTAACTTGTTTCAAATAAAGTAGTGGTCTGAAGACCCTCTTAGAAAATGAACTGTGTGCCCTCTTGAAGGAGTTTTCCCAACTGAAATCTCAGTGAGGCTGACTTTGGATAGCTGGGCCACTACATAAAAGTGTGTGAGGTTTCTAATGGTAAGATTTCAACAGGAAACTTACTGAACATAAGTTCATGAGGTTGCATAAATTTTTCTCAAGAAATGTATTACTCATGAACATTTAGTTCTTTTAACCAATATTTTCTTCTGCTCTCTTAATCATACCATCTCCCCTAAACCTGCTCATAGACATGGTCCATTGGGATATCCTTAATGCATATCATCACTATAAAATTCTGCTTTGAAATCAACTGCAACCATCCTTTCAAATGTTAGATATGATAATTTAACTATAAAATGTTTCTATGATGCTACTTCTAGTTTTGAGTAAAAGTGTGGGTTCATATTGTCCAACAAATATAAAGGCTGATCACTGAATATAAACATTTATGGAGTTCAGCCTTAAAAACATTTAAGAAATTATACTTTATAAAAATATATAGCATGTGCAGCAAAATGACTGTATGAATGTGTTTGTAATTGAAAAATGTCTCCTTGAACAGGTGATAGTTATTTAATGTTAATTTAATAAGAGTGGTACTATACCTACCACAGTTATCCATTTTGTGACTTCCATCCATCTGCTGATGACATGAGACCAAAGCACTAGCCATTTTTCTGAGGGCTTTTCCTTACCTTTAGCTTCCTCACAGCATCTCTCACAACTTCTGTTCCCTTTGGCTGCTCCACTTCAGTACTGCCAAGAAACTGAACATGAGCATACGTGAGACATGTGCTTCATTGAGCCCCATCATTAAATGACCTGGAGCTACTACTATGCTGCATAAGGAAAAGCTAGGCAGAAATTCAAACACAAATCCTGATTAAGGAGAGCAGTTGTTAGGCAATTTGTGTGTAACATATGGAAATACATCATCTGACCATTTACAGTTCCTAGTTTTCAAAAACCTTGTAAAAATATATTTTACCTATTTTACTTGAAGATCCTACTGGAAAGAACACCGAAATGATTTCACTGTCTCACTTAATCTCAACAGTTAAAAGTTAGTGAGTATTCTAAGTCAGTGTTACTATCCTGTTATCATAATGGCTTCATGTTATAATCAATCATTTTCTCAAGGCTAAAATATGTTCACATTGATATGTATTATTGAAAGTTTAAATTAATAGGAAATACATACTGATATTGGTTACTTTATGATATTGGTTACTATATTAAACCGTAATAGCATGTTTAACATTTATAATTTCAAATCTGTTTTCCAATTATAAACTCCTGTGGTATGTAGAATCCAAAAATCATACTTTATAAAGTACTCAATTTACACTGTTAAGTAGTGTATGTGTACTAGATTTAAAAAGTAAAATACATATGACCTACAATTTCACTATTTTTAAGAATAACCCTGAAATAGCTGGTTTTGTTAAATCTTGGGAACAATTCCCAGTGTAAATACTGTAATGATTATGACCTTGTCAACCAGTCCCTATATGGGAAAACATAACTTCTCCTAACATAACTCATCATGTAAGTCCACTGCAAGAGAAGTCTGTGGTTTGTATTCTTGAAGCGCTTTATATGAATAATGATTAATTATTAAACTCTTCAAGCATATAATATTTCTCAAAACAGTTTTGTTCTTGTCATACACCACATATCATAATACCCAAGTGGCATCACTTCTCATAGATATGGAGTGTGTGCTCATCTTAGAAGAAGTGATTAATTAGGGTATCTTGATATGATTCTTTGTGTTAATATGCAGAATGAAAGAGAGTAGTAAGGTCATAAAATCTCATTTTATTTACTTCAGTTTTAAAAAAGGAACTACTTAATTAATGTAGAATCTCATTTTTCTTCTTAAATTTTGTGTGTATGGGTGTGTTGCCTCCATGTATGCCTCTACCAGAGTGGGCATCCTTCTGGAACTAAAATTACTGATGGATGGATGTAAATGATCTTGGATCCTCTGGGAGAACAGGGAGTACTTTGAAACACTAAGCCATCTCTTTAGCTCTTCACAATTTAAAGTATGTTTTCTGTGCTACTGTCTTGAGAACTACTGTGATAGGAAATTAAAAATAAAATATGAAATTTCTTTATCAAATATATTAGAGTCTCTAGGGATAAATCCAGGAAATTATTTTCCTGAGGGTGACACTTTGCATTGGTCTACAAGTACCTGGAATAGAGCAGGCTATAGGAACGGTAAATGGCAGACAAAAAGGTGAGCTGAAAACTCTGTTTCTCTTCTTCTAAAGAGCTCCCAAGAAAGAAAGTAAAGTGTCTTTGTACTGAGATCAAGACTAAATTATTTAAGATATGACACACTGTTTTAATAATTAAGACACCAGGATTATGTCAAACAACTATTCCTGAGGCTTCTATGTTCCTCAGAAGACACCACTGTTACAAAGGACTTGGGTGACTACCCAGAAAAAGATGACAAGAGGAAATAGAATATGAAGTCATCAACACCACAAAAGAACCAGAGTTAGTGATATAGTTGCAGGAAGCTGATGCTGGTTGCAACATAAAGGTAGATTTATTATAACTTACTGACCTAAACTAAAAATGTTTGGTGCATTCTTACTCCATATTGAAAAGTGTGGCAACGTGGTATATGTTTTCCTCATAAATGACAAACTATACCTTCTATTTTTTAATGTCTCTAAAAGCTTTTGATAAATACAGATATGATATCTACAACTGTAGTTGTAATTTTATATTCCACACAGAGAATGAAATGCATGCATTTCTTGGTTCAATGTATGGAAAACATATAGTCTAGGAAAAATGCTAGGAAAACTAGCATTTTCCAGTCTATAGTCTATTGAAATTGAAAGTATGAAAATGTTCATTAATCCTGCTAGTATATAAAATATTTGTTGTATGGAACTATTAAAGATGATATTAAAATAACTTATATTGATTAATATTTATCAAATACTCATAATTATCAATGAATTAAAGTGGCACGATCTCAGTGAGCTCATTCCTCATCCTTTTGTTTCCATTGATTCATTCATACCACTATATAATCGCTTTTCGAAAGTATGGAAATGTTTGAGAACTCCACCTTTGTTTTCAAATGTTACTCAAATGAACCTTTGGAAGTTTGCATTTGGCTTTGCTTCCTTACCAGCAGAGAGCAGTGTTGCACAGCATTACACAGTCATTATACTGCTTTGCTTATTGTCAGAAATAATGAAGGCGTAAAACGAAAGGTAAATAAGTTAACATTAAAAAATAATTAAGTAACTAAGGGTTTATCCAGTCTCCCATGAAATGTGTCAATAGTTAACACAGCAAGTTCTTAATTTATAATCAAAATATGAAATGTATATTTTGCTTATATCAAATTCAAAACGTCCCACTTTATTATGTGCATTTGCTGTACAATTGCTTTAAAATGTTAAGGGAAAAACACCTTAAGATGTAAAAAAAAAGATCTTAAAGACCAAGATCAATAAAGAATATTGGTGGCATATTAACATTGAAAATCTGATTAGAGAACAATAGACAAATGAGAATGTCCTTGTAACCAACAACACAGACTAAATATAATAGGAAGAATTTTCTAAGTCAAACCAACATTAACAGGAGTTTTAAAAAGTGCTTTTAACCCTTTTGCTTCACAATCAATTAGTAGATTAGCTGTATACAAGAAAGCCAATTTAATTTACAGATTTTATTTGGCTGACTTACCATGCTACAGGTCAAACAACATAGGAAAAGCCATTTTTAAAGTGCATCACAATTGCTCTTTGCTAAAGAAAGGTCAGATTCGATTAGATTTAAACCTATTAACTGATTACCAAAACCATAAGCCTGAGAAAATAAATTAAAATAGACCCACCAAAAAGAGGAGTCTAATTTAAACTTTAACTGATCTAACAGGTACCTTTTAAAACAAGTCCAAGATGTTTGATAGAGGATTAAAACCAAATTTAGCATTAAAGAGTTTATTTACCTTTTATATTCAGTTTGAAAGTTCTCATTTTATTTCAATATTTTCTTTGTTATTATTATAGACAGATATGGGGTGTTTCAGTAGACTCATGCTTTTAAAGGAACATTAGGAAAAGTAGGCTCTAACAAACCTGTTTCCTGCAAACAAGAGCTTACACAGTCTGTCCAGTAGCTACCACTGAACTTGAAGTCCGTTCCCACTGAAGGGCAGCAGGAAGCATTCTTCAGTGTCAGGAGTTGCACAGCCCGATGCCCTTCAGTATGGTGCTCAGACAGCTGGAGTGAACTCCAGGCATCCACTTGCATAAATGTTAAAGGAGTGCAAGAGAATATAAAATGAATGTTTACAAAAAATGAAAGGCAGGGACTTCATAATCCATTTCTCAAAGAGAATCACATGACTGTAAAAATGCAGAGACTGGAGGTTCTCCAATTCCATCTCATCATTTTAAAGAGGGAATCTAGGCATTAAGGAGATGAAGGGACTTTCTGAGGCCACAAAGATTGTTAGAGGAATCCCAGCCCTCCAAACTCTCTCTCTCTCTCTCTGCCCCCTCTCTGTCTCTCTCTGTCTCTCTCTGTCTCTGTCTCTCTGTCTCTGTCTCTCTGTCTCTGTCTGTCTGTCTGTCTGTCTCTCTCTCTCCCTGTCCTCTCTCTCCCCTCTCTCTCTCACGTGCTATTTATTACTGTTCCTTGAAGCAAAATAGAAAAGAATGGAAAGTGACATGGCCCATTAGATCTGGCTAATATTTGGAATTACAGGTCTCTCTTTACTACATACACTTGACTAGCTAAGTCTTAGGCTATATATTCTCTCATAAAATACATGGAACATGGTAGGAAGTCCAGCAGGATTTTGGTTGTTCTACGAATTGAATTCAAGAATTCCATGATGTAATTAGTAAAATTCTCAATATTTGTTGGGGAAAACTCAATACTATAAAAAGTTGCATGGTATTTTCAGCATAGCATGGATAATCAATGAAGCTAATTTAGATTAAATGATTAAATAAAATAGTCACAAGAAGAAAATAAGAACAAATCACTCACAATGAACTCTCAAGAAAATGGAAAATCAGCCACCAGATTTCGATTGAGGCTGGGAGGTAGCAAGGACCCTTACTTATAACATACATACATGTTTTTTCTCTCAAAATTGTATTTTAAAATATTAAATTTAAAAGTTCTCATTATATTTATAATATTTCTTGAAATTTAATCAAATACACATCACATGAGTCATGAGACAATATTAGGATATCTGCGTATGTCCATATGACCTTCATAAAGTGTTCATTAGAGCTAGCACAGGATCTGAGCACATGCCTTGTGAAATAAGGTCTTAATTGCACAACAGATTTTAATATGTAAGATTATTTTTAATGTTGTTTATAACAAACCATTACTACTCTAGCTATTAATCCTAGCTCTAGATGGTTTAACACACTATTTCAAAATATGCTGGTATATTATTAGTGAAACAAAATTCTTTTTATTTTTGACATTATTGCCAATGTAATTTTCTTCAGGAATTGTATTAGCTGCAAAACAACACTGAACACAGTGCTAGTCATTACTCATCCATGCTGGTTCCTTTTATGTCAGTTTGATCCAAGCTACAGTCATTTGGGAAGAAAGAACCTCCATGGAAACAAGGGGAGCCACAGGATGGTACTGTTGACAAGCCTGTGAAGCATAATCTTCATTGATGACATCTTTGGGGAGCCCAGCTCACTGTGGGAAGCATCATCCCTGACTCTGATCTTGAGTGCTGTAAGAAACAGACTGGGAAACACATCAGGGCATTCCAGTAACAGCACTTCTCCATGGCCTCTGTTCTTGTTCCTGGCTCCCAGGCTCGTGCTCTGATTTCCTGCCCTAGTTTCCCTCCATGATGAACTGTTAAGCTGTAAACTGAAATAAACCCTTTCCCTAAAGTTACTTTTGGCCATGGTTTTTATCAGAGCAATAGAAATACCAACTAAGCACATTAACCTCAATTTTTCTTAATCCTACTCTTTTGACAATACAGTATGTGATATAGTGCTCTGCTCTGGGTTTAAACTTCTATCAAGCACCCCCCCATCCCAGTTACACCACATCTCAAATGCATTCATTTGAAGAACCTTTACTATTTCCAGTGCACTATCCAAACTCCTGGGATCAATATGACCCTTTCCCATCCTTTTTGACTAAAATTCCCAGAAATATCCTCGCTCCTTCCCACTAGATAACTTTCTAAAGTACTTTTCAGCAAAGATTCTACACTGTCATGATAATTATTAGTGTGATCATTAGTTTTGTTTCCATATCCTAATACATTTCCTTAAAAATTGATTGTGTGTTATCTGCACACCAGTTGTATTCTAGACTTCAGAGACAAAGTAATGAATGAAACAGATGTAAATTCCCAATGGAGAAAAAAAAGCCCAAATAAATATGTGTTTAAAAAGAAAAACTATATAAGCTTTAAAATAAAAAAATAAAAAAATAAAAATTTTTGGACTTTACAATTATTTGTTTTATGAACTAAATTTATTCATTTATTCAGTTTATCCTTCCTCTTCTCCTACCACAACCCCCCCTCCCAACAAATCTACTCCTCTGCTTCCCTTCAGAAATGGACATGCCTTCCATGGGAGTCAACAAAGCATGGCATAACAAGTTGAAGTAGGCTCAAGCTGTGCCCTCTGTAATAAGGGTGGGCAAGGCAACCCAGTATGAGGAATAGGTTCTTGGAAGCCATCCAAATCATTAGGGATAGGTCCTGCTTACCCCACTACAAGTAGATCAAGCCAGACAACCATCATACATACATAGAAGGCCTAGGTTGGTCACGTGCAGGCTCCCCGACTGTCAGATGAGAGTCTATGAGCTTCTATAATCCCAGGTTAGCTATTCCTGAGGGTTTCTTGTGATGACCTTAATCCCTTACCCTTGCCCTGGGCAATGCTATCCTTTCTCCCTCTCTTTAATGGTCTTCCTCAAGCTTTGCCAAATGCTTGGCTGTAGATCTCTGCATCTGTTTCTATTAGTCACTGGATGAAGGCTCTCTAATGGCAATCGGGGTAGTTACCAATCTGATTATAGAAGATGGCTAGTTCAGGCTATCTATCCACTATTGATATGAGTCTTAGCTAGGGTCATCCTTGTAGATTTGGTGTAAATTTCCCTTGTACCAAGTTTCTGCCTGACCCAAAAATGCCCCCCATCAAAACCTCTCTTTCATTACTCTCCCACTCCATCCAAATACCACCCAACTCAATCAATCCTTCATGTTCCCATCCCTGCCAACCTCCAGTCTACCCAGAAGATTTCTTCTATTTCCCCTCCCCAGGGAAAGCCATGCATCCTTATCCCCCTTTGCTACCCCCTTGTTACCTAGCTTCTCTGGAGCTATGGACTGTGGTCTGGTTGTCCTTTGCTTTATACCTAGTATCCAGTTATGAGTGAGTACATCCCATGTTTATCTTTCTGGGTCTGGGTTAACTTACTCAGCATGATTGCTTCCAGTTCTACCACTTTCCTTCAAATTTCCTAATGCCATTATTTTTAACAGCTGATTAATACTTCATTATGTAAATGTACCACATTTTATTTATCCATTCTTCATTTGTGGGGCACTTAGGTTACTTCCAGGTTCTTGTTATTACAAACAATGCTTCTATGAACATAGTTGAGCAAGTGCCCTTGTGTAATTATAGAGTGGTACAGCTGGGTCTTGAGGGTGATCAATTCCCAACTTTCTTAGAAACCTGTATATTGATTTTTCAAAATGGCTGTACAAATTTGCACTCCCATCAGCAGTGGAGGAGTCTTCCCCTTGCTTCACATCCTTCCCAGTATAAGCTGTCATTAGAGGTATAAGGCATTTGCTTATTTGGATCAAGGATCTGAATTGTGACTATGGATCACAACAGTTGCTCTCTTTTACAATGGGGTTGAGAGAACTGGACACTAGCTGGACATCAGAGTAAGCTCTCAGTAAATCCTTCATGCCAGGAAATGGGCTCAGGGCTGCATTATTTTGAATTAGGTCTTAGAGTGATGCGATGATAGGGTCTATAGGTTTTATTCCTTTAAACAAGGGTAAGGATCATCTTTTCACAAAATCAAAACAATTGCCTAATCCCCAAAGCTTCAAGGAATATATAAATCTGCTAGGAAGCTATCATTGGAATGGTAGGTAGCAAATGGGAAAATCGAAGCTCTGAGGATCTAAAAGAAGACTAAATAAAATTGTCATTAAAATGAAAAACATCTGAGCTTTAAAATAAGGAAAATTGCCAAAGTAAATTTAGAGGTATATAGTATTTGCCTAATTGGAACAAGGATCTGAATCATGTCCTAGCAAGCAGGCCATTCTGCTTCTGCATGATCAATTGGGTCCACCTCCTTTTATCGAGGCTGCCTTGAAATCAGCTAAAGACATGCTGAAGCATGGTGTTTCACTTCTGGAGCTAATAGCCCAGTCCTCTCATACCCATTTGTAAAAGTGGGTCACAGTCACAATTCAGGTCCTTGTTCCAATTATGCAAATACTATAGATATCTAACGTCAATTTGGCAATTTTCCTTAAAGTTCAGATATTTTTCTTTTTAAAGTCAATTTTATTTAGGCATTTTCCCCCTCAACACTTGACAGCACTCATCACTAATTAGCATCATTTAGTCTTCACTGTAATGCTTAATTGGTTTTGTTTGAATCTACTGTATGTTGATTTTTACTGACCTTTAAAAAAATATCAATTATTACATATGCCAGGGCAGCTCCTGAGTGTCTTTTATAGCCACCTTTGAGACTTCTAATCCTGGTGTTAACAGAGACCTTTATGTTTTTATTAAAATATATCTAAAAGTTCAGGAACTTGTTTAGTGATGGTAATTCCAAATTTAAAAAGAATTTCACTTTTTTCTATACAGAACTGTAATGCAGCATCAAAAGGAGATAACTTTCTATTTTCCATTACATGCCGAATTAATATATCACAATATTCAAGCTGACTGCTGTCAGGCACCAGAACTAGATTTTAAGATGCATCTACAATGCCCACCTCCATTTTTTACTAGAGCCGTGAGCCAAGCACTTGGAAAACATATGAATTAGAATTAATGAAGATTGGAGTACATATTTTGAACCTTTAAAAAGATTTATTTCAGTTTTACTTACATGCATGCATATGTGTATGCCATGTGAACATGAGTGCTCAAGGAGCCCAGGAGAGGGCATTGCAGCCCCTGGAGCTTGAGTTCCAAGTGGGTGTGGGTGTGGGTGCTGAGAACTGAATTTGGTCCTCTAGAGGGGCTCTTAGCTCTCCTGACCAGTGAACTATCTCTCAAGCTCCATTTATTTATCTTAAACATCTTTGACATGCCATTACATTTGGCTTTTTGCCATCTAACTTAGTCTTGAAAATAACTTCATGTTGTTCAGCTGAAAGTGGACAAAAGCTGATCAGGGGAGATGACTCAGTAGGCAACTGGGCTTAATTGCCTAAACCTGATGATCTGAGTTTGGGTCTATAGAATTTGTAAAATAAGCCTGGCCTGGTAGCTTGTATTGTTGTTGGTTAATTGCATCATTTCTAAGAGAAGATGCAAGGCTGAGACAGGAGAATGACCTGAAATTTGGAAGTTATCTATGCTGGAATATACAATGCCAAAGCAACAAACAAGAGAGACCTATCCTTAAAGGAGGCAGATGGTGAGTGTGGACTCCTGAAAGCTTTCCTCTGGTTTCCACACCGTTCTGGGGCAATAATGTGCTGTACATAAGTGAAGCAAGGATAGACTAGCATTAGAATCATGGCACGTATCTGCACCCCATTTCAGGACTTCGCCCACCTTTCAAAACAATGTATTTGGGGCCCACAGAGGTGGCTCAGTTCCATCTTGACTTAAGATCAGAAAGTTCAAACTTATTCTTGCTCCTCCAAGACCTAGCAATTGGATGTTTAGTCAAAGGTGTGGCTATTGGATGTCTTGAACCTCAAGACGTAGGGTATTTTGGGTATTAAGGAGGTAATTATATTTATTTGTTTCTTGTATCATGGTGAGGAAGTCTTTGCCCTCCCCTTTTGATTGGAGTGTATAAGAACTATGAGTAGTAAACTTGAGGATTTCTGTTATAGTATTCACTGCAAGCCCTCCTGATTCTATCTTCTATCACTCATCTGTTTCTTTCCTCAAGCCACACTCCTCAGGAACATACAAATAAGTCAGCTGTACCCAGCAATATTATTACCATAGAAGTTATAAATGCTACTTACTACATGGAAGAAGTTATGAATAAGTAGTATTTTCCTCTGCTCTAAAAACTGGTCAATCATAAATACTGAGGTTGAAACAACCTTGCAAATGCAAGACACATTGCCAAGCAAAGGTCAAAGAAACTAAATTCAATGAAATGTAATAGAGCCTCTGAGATTTATTATCATAGTAACATGATTATTTATCTGAAGGAAGACAGCATATCATAAAGCTAGCAAGTTGGCAAAGATTTTGTGGAGTCATTAATGACATCCCCTTGGAGATGGGGGAGCCTCCATTACTGGGAGCTCGTCAGCCAAGCTATGGCTATGAAAATCCTACAGGAAAGAATACAACACGTTTGGGTTGTTGAAAAATGCCTAGAGTAAATACAAAATGAGTCAGGGCAAGTGACTGTATTAACAGTTTTATTATCCTGTAAAATAGATTCAGAGAGATGTTAAGGTTGTGGTGGGTTCTGCTCCACTTAGGTTGACTATTCAGAGATTTTTTTAATATGAAAAATTTACTACTTAACCATATAAATTGTGTAGAATACAAATTTCTGTAATGACTATAGTCAAAAGCATTGCTTTTGATAACCGTTGACATTAGGCTTTTTATTGTACAACAAAGTCTAACTTTATCTGCAGGGAAGGAAAGCATATCTATGACCCCATGGAGGTCAGGATTTGAATCTTCATTCTATATATGAATTATTTTATCATCTCATGCCCCATAAGTGTGTGCAAATGGCTCATGCCTCAATTATTTTAGAAATAATATCTTCCTAAATGAACATCCTGGCTGTGCTTTGGTGACTCTGCTGTCTAGATGTATGACTCTATAAATGTCAGTAGCAATACATCTGAGCAAAACACCCAATTACAGCTCAGGATATTGAAGCAATACAATTTTATTTAAAAAATTAGTGTTTGATAGATTTGTCACATTGAAAAGGGATAATGAAAACTATTTTATAGATAAAAGTCTTATAGTCTCCTTAATTAAATTGTTCTAAACTAAATGATTGAAGATTTGGGAAACAATTATTATTAAAAGTTTTCTGGCTTCTCTACTGCTAAATATAAAGGAGAAAGGTCATTTTTAAAGACGACCTTACTGGTTATTTTCATACCATTACTATAATTTCAGGCATCTAATAGTTGGAAAATTGATATTTCAAAGACTATAAAATGCATACGTATGTCAGCAATATAGTGGAACATAGAGTGTATTTATAAAATGTTAGATTTCAAAACCTTCACTAAACATAACATTAAATGATCAGGTGGTAATTATATTGCATTTTATCATTTATTTTGAAACTTTTTTTCCAAATTTAGTAACCTGACTAATTTATGAGGTTATTGTAATTATCTTTAGTAAAAGAAGTATGTAGGTGAACTACGGGCATGTTGATCCCCTTAATAATATCATGCAGTTGGTTATTTATGGTACAGAAGAGATTGCTCTGAGATATTCAAAAAACACAATAGTAGCGTGTATGTTTCCGCCAGCCCGCCAGCCCGCCAGTCTGGGCCCACAGCCGCACCAGCCCCAAATAACACTCAGAGACTCTGTATTTGATACAATCCTGTTGGCCAATTACCATTACTGTTTATGGGCTAGCTCTGCCTTAATTATTAACCCATTTCTACTTATCTAAGTATTTCCACGTGGTCGTCTTATCAGGGAGCCATGGCAGGCGTCTTCCTTCCTCCCTGGGCTACATCTGACTGTTCCCCACTACTTCCTCTTTTCTCCTTGTCTCCTAGCCCAGCCTATCTTGCTATCTCATTGGCCCAACGGTGCTTTACTAACAAGTATGAGAAACATATTTACAGGATAACATCTCCCATCATCTCCTCTTTATTGTCTAAAATAAAGGGGTTTAACCTTAACATAGCAAAATATATCATACAACAGTTATCAAATAAGAATCATAATAAACAATATTTAGTCCATTAACATTTTGTAAGACTTAAAGAAAATATCATCTATCCTATCTTTGTGAGTCCAAAGTCCTATATGTAACTTACCTTTAATCCTAACTAAGGAAAACTATAACCAAAACTATCTGTCTTCAACTCCTTCAAAGACCACAGAAGGATAATATATAAACTCTAAAAATGACAGAGACAACTCATTGCCTGGTCAGTCACCCGAAGTTCTTCTGTAATGTTCCATCTTCAGCCCATAGGCCATAGTGTGTGTCCAGACTCCTCAACAAGGCAGGAAACTTTTCTCTGTGTCCTGTAGACTGTCTGGCTGTCTGGCAGCCTCTTCCATGAAGCAGGAATCCTGTAGCAATGTCCATCTTGCATCAGCAGTCATCTTTCTGTGGGTCCTGCACATCCAGTTTATTCAGCATATAGTCAGTCTAGACAAGAGCAGTATCTTGTCCAAATGTCTAGTCTTCATATTAGAAGCAAACTCCATAATGTGTTTCTTCGATGTCCATCTTCCTTTCTTCTGTAGATGGTGTTACCAGGAGCAGTTGTGCCTCACTGTCAAGAAAAACCCTAAAGCATTTTAAATGCCATATTCTGTAAGTCTTTGAAAGGTTTGAAGAATGCCTATTCATCTCAAATACATCTCTATATATCTAGAAAACCTAACTAACTTAACTATAAGTTCTCATTATCGTAGGTAATTATCGCTAATCTGTGTTAAACTATACATTACATTCTAAATGAGCTATATAAACACAATACCTAAACAAGAGGAGAAATATACATATTACAAAATTGACCTTAAATTGTATCAATAAAAAGAAAATCCATTTCAAAGCAAAGTATTCATATCTATAACATAATTCCCTTTTTACCTTTAAAAATATTGCTTGTGGATATAGCCATTTATAACCAAGCCCATTTAAATGAAAACAAACATTTATAAACAATATTTGGGAATTTGAGCGTTGTTCTTTCCAAACTACTTCCTGCTGGTAGAGGGCACTGTCATGGGATTCCAAAGAAGACGCAGAAATCTTGGCAGTAGTCTGCAAGGCTTTGTCTCAACTGCTTTGAATGTTGGATCACCTGGGGAGCTGTTTCAGGGGGTCTGGCTTGATCAAACCATATAAGTCTGGAAAGAATCCACAGTTTTTCATTTTCTGTGGAAACAAAAATAGAAATCCTTTTCCCCAGTAACTTGTCCTTAGGCTTAAATTTTGGAGTCAAAGCATTTTTAAAATATATAAATTGAATTAATCCAGCAGCATTTCTTTTATCAGTAGTTATTTTCTCAGCAATCAAATAAAGACAACAGAATCGCGTATAGTATCCAAAATTTCTCTGTGTTTCCATCTTTACGTGGCTTTTTATTACTCTATTTATTCTACTTCTATTTTTACATATTTTGAGACAGGGTTTCTCTGTGTAACTTTTATCTGTCCTGGAATTCATTCCATACCAGGTTTACTTTGAAATTACAGAGATTTACTTGCCTCTGTCTGCCGAGTGCTGGGATTAATGGTGTTCGCCACCACACCCATCCATTCTATTTTCTTTTTTCTTTTTTAAACCATTGTATCCTGTTTCTTTTTCTCTCCCAAGCCAGCGTATTTTTTAAAACACAGTGTAAACCTTCATTGCAGCTCTTGTACACACCAATGAATTGTTAGCAGAGCTCTTTAAAAGCAAGGCGGCTTTTTTGACACTTATGCTAATTTTGGAAACCTCCCTTAAAGGAGCCGTGCAAATCTCTGTCTACAACGAAACAGATCCAACCGAGAAAATGCTGCTACTAAGAAGTCTTGCTAGTCTCTGTTCCTTTGTTTCTAAAATCCCTTTTTAAGCTTTTATCAAGTTTTAAGTGAAAGTTCTTATAGCCACGTTGGGCGCCATCTGTAGCTTGTTGTTTTCCGGAGTCTTGCTAGTCTCTGTTCCTTTGTTTCTAAAATCCCTTTTTAAACTTTTATCAAGTTTTATGTGAAAGTTCTTATAGCCACGTTGGGCACCATCTGTAGCTTGTTGTTTTCCGGCCAGCCCGCCTGCTGCTGGTCTGGCGTGCCGGCCCCCAATAACACGCAGGAGACTCTATATTTGATAAAATCCTGTTGGCCAGTTACCATTATTGTTTATGGGCTAGCTCTGTCTTAATTATTAACCCATTTCTACTTATCTAAGTATTTCCACGTGGTCATCTTATCGGGGAGCTGTGGTGGGCATCTTCCTTCCTCCCTGGGCTACATCTCGACTCCTCCCCACTACTTCCTCTTTCCTCCTTGTCTCCTAGCCCCATCTATCTTGCTATCTCATTGGCCCAACGGTGCTTTATTAACAAGTATGAGAAACATATTTACAGGATAACATCTCCCATCACACAATAGTTCAGCAAATGTAATTTGTTTAAAACTTAAAGCTTTTCTTTGTTGAACCACCTGGTTCATTCACGTGAAGGCACAGTTTTAAGAAGAAACATGACAGAAAACCATTTCAATGCCCCTAATTTATATGTATATATTCCAATACATGGTAAATGGATAGACAGGTTTACTAACTTAAGGCAAAGCATTTGACCTCTTTGTTATAATTTTTTCAAAATTATAATGTTTCTTTAACCACTGTGGTGATTGATTGTTAATGATCTAATAAAGTCACCAAAGATGAAAGCAGTCAGCCTGTTGCTCTTACCTCTACCAGGCTGAAAAGGAGATCCTATCTTCCCAATGACTGGAAACACAATCTCATATGAGACTCTGCTTCTTCCGTATATACCTCTCTAGTGCTGGGATTAAAGGCATGAGCTCTTTTAGACTGATTCACTCTCATGTAGCCCAGGGTGGTCTTTGACTCACAAAGATCCATTTTCCTCTGTTTCCTGAGTACTGGGATTAAAGATGCATACCATCACCACCTAGCTTCTATAGCTAACTAGTGTGGCTGGCTTTGCATTCTGATTTCCAGTGGCTCTATTGGATCATAAACAATGTATCACTACAAACCACTACTCAGTTAGAAATGTCCATTGACAAATGATATTTGGGCCACATAGGAAGACCTGGCATATGATGTCATGATGTTTGACATTATTTATTGATAGATATATCATTATCACACATGAATATTTGATCCTGCATTATCAGGATAAAAGATGTCATAGTCTATAGATTAAAATATGTTTCCTAATATGGAATTATTTGGGGTAGAATGACTATGAGTTAAAATGCTGAACATATGAGCAAGTCACTCAGGGGAAGTAAATGGTTCCAATAGTGAGAGAAAGGTGATATAGATTATTGATAAAAGATCTGAAGTCTTAGAAAATGTAGGAAGAAGAAAGGAGAAAAAGACCAGAGGCACCTGTCATGCTAGGTGACAGGGGAGGTGCAAAGAGGAACACCCATCATGGAGAAGCAACGGGGACTTATGCTTTGAAGCAAGAAGCAGCAAGTCAGTTCAGAAGACAGGGTAAGTTTATGAAGTCTTATCCTAAGTTCCTATGTGGCCAAGCATTTCCCTTCAAAGAAAAGATATAGCCCCTGATTAAAACAAACTACCAAAGGACAACAAAAATAAAACAATACTACTTCATACCAAAAAATATCTAAAGTAGCTTAAATTTATGGGTTCGTGAATTAAAAAAATAGGGAAAAATTATTGAAGCAAAAAAAGTAAAGCAAAACATAGAAATTGGTTTAAAACACAAAGCCATATGATCCTGTGTAGCGCTAGAAGCCATTCCTAAAGTGAGACATTACTTTATTCAGTAGCATAAACCATGGGATTCAATCCTCAGTAAAATTAAAAGCTATATTATGCATGCAAAAGGACTTTCAATAGCCACCTTGTATGTAATTTCACTGGTAAAAGTGTTTGACAGCCATTAAGTGTCAAATAACCTACTAGATATTGATTTTTGTTTTATGTTTATAATTGCTGTGAAGATAAAAATCACTCCTCTGTTACTGGTATTTATTGAATCACATCATCTTTTCCATTTTCAAATTCTTTGGAGATACAGTTATCAGTTATAAACAAAGAGAAATGCATTTACTACTTTTGTCATTACATTTCATTGTTTATTTGCCTGTATGACTAAAATTCCACATAATTATTAGATAAATATAAGTAATACAATTATGAGTTATGTTTTGGATGTGAAGTGTACTTTGGGGCATCCCAGATGTATACACACACAATATATAGAGAAGGATATGGATGCTAGATAGTACTGATGGCTTAAATTAAAATCATTTCCTTTAGCATACAATTCCATATCCAGATGAATGCAGAGCTTTTAAAAGTCCAAAGAAGTTTCTAGAACCACTTAGGACATTTAAAAGGTACAAATCATAACATCCTTTTTCAGTTTTCTTTTTCAGAATATAAGCACTTGTTAGAATTTTCCTCTCTCTGTATTATTAACAATTTGAAGTTGGATGTCACTGCATTTTCTTCTATTGTACATGGTAGTGACAGCTGAATTATTGCTGCTGCTTGGATCTCTGAAGTGTTATTGTTGGTGTGACTTTAGAGATACTCTGTTGTACTGAATCAAAGGAAAGGAATTATTGGGGGAAAATGCACTGCACCAGTTGAGTCCAACATTTTAAAAACAGAGTTGTCAAGCCTTTATTTTAATGCTTATGCTTAGACACACATGTAATTAGATACAAAACAGTTCACTGGTTTGAACTAGTCTGACAGCTCAGTAGTGAAAGGTATGTAAAACCGAGGGCCTGAGTTCAATCCCTGCATCCCACAAGGTGGCAGGCAAGAGCAGAAGAGTGTCTCTAACCTCAATATGCATGCAGCAGCATGAATGCCTGGGCTATATAAAAAGATCTTACTGTAAACAAGAACAAAGAAGAGGATCTCTTCTTTGAGCCTGCCTGTCCTTAGGTAATAGGGCTTTGACCACATAAATGGTGGGCATTCAAGGCAACTACTAGCATGCCACCTCTCCTGAATAAGAACACAGTGTTTTTTTCTTACTGAAGGATGCCAAGTTCAAGGTGTATCTTAGAAGTCATCAATCCTGAACCAGACACCAAACATCTGAATCCTTGGCCTTGGCCTATCTACACTAAGACTTCAGAAATAATAAATTACAGTGTTGTGGACTTTTACTTATTGCAACACTAATGGACTAAGAATTAGTAGAAAGTTTTATTAATATGCCTTTTATTGCTACTGTTATTATGGTGTTTTTTGTTTTTTGTTTTTTGTTTTTTTTTTTTTGTGAGACAGGATCTCATGAAACCCAGGCTGGCCTTGAACTCACTATGTAACCCTGGTGGGCCTCTACATTCTCAGTCCTCCTGCTTTTGTCCTGTCACTGCTAGGATTACAGCCACATACTACCACTCGTGGCTACTATACTCTTTAAAAATTCTTCTGAGAAGCTATAATCTAAGGATATTTTTAAATACTCAAGAGATTATTAAACTATTGTAAGTTTATACCTACTATACAAGAAAAGATTTATTTCTAATCTACATTAGCTCTTCCTTGTGCTGAAGATGGTGAAAGTTTTTTTTGAAATAAAACATTTCACTTCAAGGAAATGGTTACCAAGGTATAGTCTGTAAGTTTGCTATTGAAATAGACAATTTTTTCTTTCAACATAGTAATTAATGACCATGTCCACATGGATTTAAATTATAGGCATCAATTTATGGGAAAAATGAATAATCATTAAATTCATATGGCACTAATAACAAACACAATAGTATTTATGTTAATACTGAGTCCAGGATGAAAAATAGATTCTGATAAATTAGGCAAAATGACTGCTTAGCATCTAGATGGAATCAATCTTTTTCTCAGGAGGTGTCTCACTAGGAATGAGGTACACCATGATAAATTGAACAGCACCTGTGGATCATCATCTTTTCAAGGCCATTGGGGGCAGCTCTTTTACCTTCTCTCTCTTCTCATGGGAACTGTTCCAGTTCTAAAATCATCTAGTGCCAACTACTAGCATGCTTAAAAACTGCAATTGATCCTTAGCTTGCCAAGACTTGTCAGTTTACTATGATGCTAAAAAGGCAGCAACATATTATATATGAAAATAACAATGAATGAAAACAAATGTTCCTTCGGGAGTAAACAGTATTTTTCAACAAAGGAATTAAAATAACAACTATTATCAGGACATCATGAGAGTGTGTTCAGTATTGGGAAAGAGGGACTGCAGTGAAGGAAAGATGTCTTCCTAGCTCATACACCTGGAGAGGCTACACACACAGGGAAACTGCTCTTCTCTCATGGCAATTTAATCCTGAAGACAGTCACAAACTACTCATGACAGGAGAAGAGCCTGCTGCTATATGAGACACAGGACTACCCCTCTTTTTAACAAAACAGAACAGGAGGACACACTACTTCGGAAACTAACTGACAGTATGATCGTGCGTGCCATCATGCCATCAGTTATTTTGTTCCCTTTGTTAAGTTTTCTGTCTGCTGTAAAATGCAGAAGAAACATCTTGTCGGGATACAGGCCCTAGTTACATACAGAAAGGAATTCTCCTAATAGCAAGCAAGAAAAAAAGAAAGGAAGAAAGAAAGAAAGAAAGAAAGAAAGAAAGAAAGAAAGAAAGAAAGAAAGGAAGAAAAAGAGAAAGAAAGAAAGGTCACGCTCGATGAAGGTATTTAATTTCACTTAGCCTCAACTTATTTGTTTGCAAAATGAAGTCATAATAATCAATGGAGGTAAGCACATACAGGGTTTTCATAATTTTAGTAGGAAGCTCACAGGATTGTCAATGCAATAGAGAGATTAAACATGCTAGGGTAGCTGCCTACCATGAGACCAATTAAGTGTAATCAGCTAAATTTCTGGTAGGATTTGGTACCACCAAGATTATAATTAGATTTTATGAATCAGTTTATGAGACCTATATGCAATCTCTGCTAACCTTATTCAATTTAACATACCCTACAGGATTGAAGTACTTTTTAAATTAATTAATATTTTAATTATTTTTTTCATGTATTTTAGATTCTGACCACAATTTCCTTTCCCTCCTCTCCTTCCATTTCCTCTGCACAGCCTCCTCTCTTACCACCCCATCCACTGCTCCTTCTCCATTCAGGAAGAGGAAGACCTCCCATGGGCATCAAACAAAACATGGTACACCAAGTTGAGGGAGGACCAAGTTTCTCTCCCTGCATCAAGACTGGACAAGTTAGCCCAATATGGAGAACAGGTTCCCAAAAGCCAGCTTAAGAGACAGGGACAGGCCCTGATCCCAATGCTAGGAACCCCATAAACAGACCAAGCTATACAACTGCCACACACATGTAGAGGGCCTAGGTCTGTCCCATGCAGGCTCCCTAGTCTTTGGTCCAGAGTTACTAAGCCTCCAGGAGCCCTGGTCAATTGTTTCTGTAGGTTCCCTCCTTCATGACTTTGAAATCCCTGGCTCTTACAATCCCTCCTACCTTTCTTCAACAGGACTTGGCCTAGTGCTTTGCTGTGGATCTCTGTATCTGCTTCAATCAGTTACCAGATGAAGGCTCTCTGATGACAACTAGAGCAGTCATCAATCTGATTTTAGGAAATGCCCAGTTCAGGCTACATATCCAAGATTGCTAGGAGTCTTAGCTGAGGTTATCCTTGTGGATTCTTGGGAGTTTCCTTAGCACCAGGATTCTCCCTAACACCTAAATGGAGCCCCCCATCAAGACAGCTTTATCATACTCCCCCCCTCCATTCAATCCCAACCCACCAAACCTTATGTTCCCACCCCTTTCCTCAGTTTATCCAGGAGATCTCTTCTATTTCACCTTCCCAGGAAAATCCATGCATCCCTCTTTAGGCCCTCCTTGTTACCTAGCCTCTTTGGGACTGTGGATTGTAGCCTGGTTATTTTTCACTTAACAGCTAATATCCACCATGTTTATCTTTCTGGGTCTGGGTTACCTCACTCAGGGTGATTGTTTCTAGTTCCATCCATTTGCCTGCAAATTTCATGATGTCATTGTTTTTAACAGCTGAGAAATACACCATTGTGTAAATGCACCTCATTTTCTTATCCATTCTTTGGTTGAGGGGCATTTAGGTTGTTTCAATATTCTGGCTATTATGAATAAAGCTGCTGTGAACAGTTAGAGAAAATAATGGTCCTTAGCTAAGTGGCTACAGAAGAGCAAATGTATGAAGGAAGGGGAAAACTAGAATGTATTACTTTGCAATTATTATTCCATCACATCTTTTTAAGCTCATAGGAACCTACAAAAAGTCTTGATGGTGGTGTATCTGTACTATGCAAAATAAGAGGAATCTTTACAACAGCTTAGGGATGGCCTCTTACAAAACCAACTAGTGTCATCAAAAGGCTGTTGTCACCAAGGATGTGTTTATATATGTGACACCAGGGCAATGGATTGAGTTCCTGCAATTTTCTTTTCAGCATCCTCAATCATCACTTTCGGACAGTCTGACACTTATTACACTGTCACAGCTGGTGAACAGAAGAAAGAATCGAAACTATTTGCTGCTCATTATCAGCTTCCTATAAATATTAGAGAGAACATGCTAGCTGCTATTGGAATACTGGCTTTACCTATGCATTTCATTTAATTTGCTATTTGACTTTCAAATACTAAGAAAATATCTTCCTTAGTGGTTCTCAAGAACTAAATAAATAATGCAGATTTCTGTGCTCTCTCTAGACCTACTAAAGCAAAGGGAGTGAACCAGAAAACAACATTTTAAAACCAAGAACATCATTTAAGAAATAAATGATCCAAATAAAGCAAGTCTACATAATAAGAACACTGCACTTTGCCACTAACCACCATGCATTTAGAGCAGATAAACACACACTACTTGCCACATTGCAGAAAGGACGTGAACATATTACAAATAAAACACTATGGGGTAGCAGGTTACCAAATACAGGAACATATCCATGGTTTAAGGCAATGGTTTTCATCTTTGCTTCAGATATTTAATATAGTCCTCTGTGTTGTGGTGAACCCCAATCATAAAATTATTTTTCTTGCTCCTTTATAACTGTAATTTCACAACAGTTACGAATCATAGTGTAAATATTTGTGGTTTTTGATGGTCTTAGGCAACCCCTGTGAAAGAGTCTTTGGCCCCAAAGGGGTCATGACCCATAGGTTGAGACTATTGGTTTAAATAGTTTAAGTAGTTTCCGTCCTTTTCTGAAGTTTGCTTTAATGTACAAATGGAAACAAAAGTAGTCCTTATAGTAATTTACTAACTCTACATATGATTAACACATGTAAAAGAGTTATGCTACATATTTCTCTGAAGACCGTATGACTTTCAGTTACTTATAATGGTACTAGTCTGACCACCTCTCAGAAATGTAATACCACAAGTGTAAAGTAAAAGAACTTCCCAAGACACAGAAGCCTGCAAGGGTAGAAAGGACACTAAACTTGACACTTGATGATGTTGAAATGTTGTGTTTTGCAGACAGTGTCTTCTTGATGTTTGTCATTACTCTGTAGACATTTTGCCATGAATCAGAATAAGGTACACATACAATATAGTACTGGGAACTCTTGTTGTTCAGTACTTGAATGGAAATAGTCTGTCATTCAGAAAAGTATAGCTTTCTGTTTTCCCACATCATGTGAAAATTACTATGTCAAATATGTCTTTTAAGCATGAAGACAATCATATTTGTCAATGGCTCTAAAGGATACAGTAGATTTATAGTTCCTAAATATGAGTACTATACACATGCATGTGTACACACACACACACACACACACACACACACACACACACACACACACACTTATAAAGAATTGGGACAGACAGAGATGAAATACTGCACTAACTCCACAGGACAGAGAAGATGAAGAAATTTCCATCTCTTGCTTCTTCTCTTCAATAAGCTGAGATTTATTTGTCTGACCCTGTGCAAGGAAGAATTTTGAGGGAGACAGCATCTTCTCCTTTAATCATATTGAAACTTGAAAAGAGTAGTTTATTTTGACACAAGTGCAAAAAATAAAACATACCTAAATAATATTGTACCATGAAGCCTTTAAGATTGGTCTTTGCACTTAGATTATACTGGATCATTGCAAAATACTTTTTTCTATAAGTTGCCATTTTAATGACACTATGTACAAAAGGCACATAAATACTCAACAGGATTTAAGGTTTGATGCCCAGAGTTAAGAGATAATATCTGCTATAAGAACTCATTGTGTTTTATATCAAGTTCAAGTACTGTGCTGTGTTTATGACACTTAGGAATACCACTGTGTTGGTATAATTATATGAATTCTGCATTTTACTACTGGCACACTAAGTTATAGTCATTAGAGTTTTCAAAATGTGTCATATTTTGAGATGCTTCTGGGATGCTGTCTATGATGTTTTCCTCACTTCCATTGTTAAGATAATATCTACTAGTTCTTTGTACATCACGGAGATATGTGGAAATATAATAGTTTTATGGAGCAAAAACAATTCTTACATATGTCGTTGCTTCAATATTTGAGGATGAATCTTGTGACTAAGAAAGGACCCAAGGGAGCAGGGTTAGAAGCTGCTTAGGCTTCTGGTAGGTTGTGTATGTGGTTCTTCCAATTATGTAATTTCTTTTTTCCTGTGCATTGAATAAATTGTTATCCTTTTAACCACCCAAATATGCAAAAGTCTTACAGTCAGACATTTCATGAGAAGGGGAGGGAGGTGTTTTCTACACCTCAAGCTTGACATGTAGTGTATACTGAAGGAGAGAAAGCAATCACGGCTTGTTGTTATCATTTATGGTGAAATCGCAAACTTGCTTCTTAGAACTCAGTTAAATATTATTAATTTGTAAACTAAGAATCAAACACACTTACTAAATATACACAATTGTAAATACACATTCATTATGAAATAATATGGTGAAACTTGTAACAAGCTAATTAAAAATGTTAATATATTATTTCATTTATTTTTTAGTTTTTAATATTATAAGTATACCGTTTCTCTTTTCCCATTCTTCCTTCCAAACCTTCCCATATATCCTTCCTTGATCTCTTTCAAATTCATGGTCTCTTTTTGATTAATTATTATTATATGCATGTATGTTCATGTATATATATATATACATATATATTCTTAAATATAATATATTTAGTCTGTATAATGCTACCTGTATGTATTCATGTTTTCAGGGTTGACCATTCAGTACTGGATAATCAATTGGTGTGTTTTTCACAGGAGGAAAATATTTCTCCTACTCTCAGGATTTCTTAGTTGCTCATAGTTCTATGTGTGCCTTCTGGGCTTTTCTCAATCAACTTTGGCATGTCTAATGTTGTTGTCCTTTCAGCTCAATTTTAGGTAGTCATGTTGGTGAGACTTCATGGATATAGCATCTGACACAAATTTAATAAGAAGTGTTTTCATTCTCTATGATGGAAAGGTCACTCTATTGAGCTCAGCTGCTAGGATTTATTCTTCACCATTTCTGTGCACTTAAATAATCAAATTCACTGACATGTTAATCAAAATTATTCACATTTCTTCCTCAATAATTGAGTGTATTCAATCTCACTTAGTTTCCCCTAGAAGTTCCACTAATACATTTTTAAAATTCTGAATATTTGCAAATGGAAGTATTTTCTTTGCTAACAGTACTAGCCTGCCCTCCCCACAGATTTGGCAAACATTTTTTTATCAGGTGTGCAGTAACATCATTCTAATAAGCAAGAAAAACAGATATGTAACTGGGAAATAATGTCACAATCACTGGAAATAAATCCAGATTGAGATGCTTAATTATTTACGACTATAATTGACGATCAACTAAATGCAGATTTGGCTCTTGCATCATATGCTTTCCCACTCAGGTACCATTTCTTATCTCAGCCTACAGAAGCTGAGGTAGGTGATTTTGCTTCTCTGAATCTAAATCTCCTAGGAAGTAATTAGCTATAGCTGCCATACCTGTCATCATTAGTGAGAAATTCTATCACAGATAAAATCTGCCTAGAAGACAGGGCAGGGAGTGAAGAGATTGTGAATGTCTATTCAGTTTATTTCTATGGTTTCATAATGCTGAATCTTAGAATGAATGGTCCTGTTATTAAAATGTGCGAAGAGCCAAGAACTGATCTAATGAATTTGCTGGAGTCTAAAATCCTATCTGTACTTGTGGCAGTGGCTAATACTGTAGAATCTTTTCCTCATAGTAGCAATTTTATATCAAACGAGAAAAAAAGAAAACCCAACATTTAATAAAAATGATATCATTCACTAGCAATTGTACTGATGCTATATTAATTGTACCAAAATACTTCAAAGAAGGTACCATTTTCAAATCATGTGTTAAAATGTATAAATTAATAGAGTTATGTGACATTACAAAGTCCACTTCCAGTTAGTATTCCTGAGATCCTAAACACATGTTTTTTGGATTAAAACATATAGCTTCTGTAGATTCAAACGTGTTGGATCCGGTGTACTAGTAGTAAAACAGCCCTTAACTATTTCTTTATATTACTGATGGTTTTATTTTTGCCTTTTAAGAACACACACCTACTTTCCTACTTTTTCCCATCTTGGGATATTTTCAAATGAAAGACAACAGCTCAACTTCGTTTTCTGAGTTTAGGGCATTAGGGATGTATCCTGAATTTAAGGATACAGTTAGTAAGATAATAAGGTTACTGGTCTAGGAAGGCTCAGAGAGTATGGATGATGAACCAGTCTACCTGGTGGCAGCAACCCATTTTTTTATTATTATCCACTGTTCACATGTAGGGGTGGCCAATGCTTGGCCTTCTCCACTTTTTTACCTTTACTATTTTAAAATATTTTCAGTTTGTTCACAGCAGGCCATTCTGTCTTATTTCATCACCTCTTTTTCATTCTTGCTCTCTTCTGAAGCACTGCATATACTGGGAGCATACCTAGAATCTGCCTCCTTTCCCAGCTGAATCTCGATGATCTATGGATTACTCTACTCTGGTCTCAGCACACTTAGCCTGTGTCCCTTGCCATCCAGCTCAGTTTCTAAATTAAGAGTGCCTATGATCTCTGTGCTTAAGCATTCTATCACCATTCTTATAACTGCACACTGAAAATTTTCATTTTTTTATTTTAAGTTTTATTTCTTCTTTTAAAAGTTATAATTGATATTGTTATCCATTATATAACTGGATATTGAACTACAATGCACAGATAGTCATATATGACTTTTCCTTCACATTTCCTTGGGAAGACCAGGAAACAACAAGATTATCATAGTGAGCATTAAGATAGAAGTCTTACCATAGGGATTCAGATATGAAACAACCACTGTCTGAACCTAACTGCCCAAAACCAATGGTCTAATGACAGTGGCAACTCATAGGTTCCCCCTGACTAAGTGGATGACCTTCATGGCCATAAGGTCAGCACTAACAGAATTCAGTGGGTTAAAAAGAATTAATTAAAAATTATAAAAGAACAACATGAATTTCAGAAGGAAAAGTGATTGGGAATCATGTAGGTAGTTGGGGAGGGTATAAGGGACAGAAATGATCAAGATATATCACACATAAATTTATAAACTTCATAAATAATAAATGAAAATGAAAAGCTGGATATCTTCAGAATGTAGTAAAAGAATGAGGACATTATTATATAAGAAACACCAGAGATCCCAAAGTACAGCAGAAAGACTTGTAGTAATGCACAGAACACTGAGATTTAGTTAAGAAAAGCAGTGGAGTCCAGGTATGCTCATGGTATATGCAATGCCTCAGAACAAATCAAGAATGAGTAAGAGAAATTGAGACAAAACACCACAGCCTACACTGGAAAAATAAAATATATATATTCAAAAGGACACAGCTGGAGAAGCAAAGAAGGCAAACATTGATTACACCTATAAGTAGAGCTGCCATCAGGAGGTAGAATAACAGAATTTCATTACAAAGAGACAAGTCCTGGCTTGGAGAACATTAAACCTGGAAAAAGAAGAGATATTACAACAGCCTATTGTAAAAAAGAAATGAACTACATAAGCACATGACATGGATGACCAGCAGGCCAGCAAAAGCATGAACTGCCAACTGGCAAGACAGACACAGTCATCAACATTACCCTGCCTAAATTCTGAGGCATGAGATGGGCAGAGGGTAGAGCCAGTGGTGGTCATGGGAGAATGAGAGGGAGAAGGCACTTGGATTGATATGTAAACTAAAATTGTTCCTAACTTAAATATAATAAAAAATATTTTTTAAAAACTGTACACTGTATACAAAAAAACAAAGTTACACAGAATACTCAACACTAAACCTAGCCACTATGTTGTTAAAACTTAATAATGAAGTATCAGTTGTCCCTAAAGAAAATAGAAAGCACCATTCATTAATAGAGGTAAGGTGGAAAAGTAAAGTGTGATATTTTTTTCTTAGAAAAGAGAGGAAGACTGCTTTTCAGAGACTAATATTCTGAGGGAAGGATGATCCAGAAAGATAGGTATTGGACAGACATTCTGATGGAAAAGTATTCCACAGAACCTTGCATCCATTGGGTCTCTTTCAGGAAAGTTATTCATTTAAGAAAGAAAATGTGACCAAGGCCTCAGGCACAAACAAGAAACAGTTCTGAAGGGCAGCAAACAAGAGTTCAACTTTTGTTCACAACAAGGAATTATGCTTTCACAACTAAATGTAGTTGATATAAATGCTGAGAAGACCAAGTAAAATGAGCAGGAAAAACGGGTGCAGAGAAAATTGACACTGACTGCCCATCATCTGTGATGTACAGTCACGAGAAGCAGACCAGAATCTATTGTATTCACCTTCCAGCAATCTTCAAAGAGCTAATATCCATTCAGACAAAGAAATACACACCTAGAGTTTAGTAACTTTGAATTTTCATTAGAGAATTCAAGTCCCATGCATTTATTTTAACATGTCAGTTATAATTTATCTTATGAGTTAGTTCTTTCTATATGTCCATTCAACCTCAGTCTCACTTTCCTATTTACAATTTGGTCAATGTTACAATTTTGTCTTCCAATTATAAATATTAACAATCTTATTCTCCTTACTCTTTATGCGGGTTAATGAGATGGTTAAAATGTACTTACAAGGTCATTGCTAAGAGTTATTCACCTATGTTTAAAGTCATTTCTGATTTATATGCCCAATGTTGCACATTTTTATAGAATGAAGATCTTGAAATATCATTAGCTTAAAGTTAACCCTGGGTCATTTCTGCCTGGTAGGATTAGAAGCAATATGTTAATTTTAATACTTCTGTGTTTTTCTACACTGCCTAAATTTTAATCATTAGTATGTATCATATTCTGTCACACCATTATTATCCTCAGAAAATATAACTCATTGTTGGCCTGCTAATGTAAATGGCTGACTTGCACATAGATGGTATTTTATTTTCTACTCTTCAACAGTTTCTCAGGCTGAGGTTGCAAATCTCACATTGGGTCTTTAGGTTCAGAGACTTCCATTCATTTTTCTTTGTTATCTCAATTGTGCAAAGGAAGATGTCCCACACAATCTGACCAACTAAACGACTGACATGGAGTCTACTTTTATTTCCTTGATATGATTTAAAAGTTCAGGAGAAAAAAAATCTTAGTTTCCACAAAATAAAAGAAAAAACAAAATTAGATGTTGATAAACATTTTCCCAGAAATTGAAGAAATGGGAACATAATAGATCATTTTTAATTGTAAAATAGATGTAATGTTGGTTTTGAGATGAAGTTCCCCATATTGTATGCTATTGAAAGAGAGGAAAAAGTAACATAAGTAACATGTATTTATTTGTTAACTGCCTAACAGTTAAAAGATTATTTTCTCTAAAATATCTGTAAAAACTGTTGTGAGTACCATGAGTACTTAGCTTGTCTTCTAAAGAGCTTTTAGATGACTGGATGAGCTGGCCACTGCCTCATCTCACACCATGGAAGCAGCACAGCAGGAAGAGATCAGGAGGGCACTCACCCCTTACTGTCTTTCTAGTAAAGGCAGTTGTCCCTTGGTGTCCATAAGGAGGGGTGCAGGACCAAGACGGCTGTAGCCATCACTCAATTTGCTCAGGTAAAGAGACACATGCATATCATGCATCTATTCTTCCATGCCTTGAACTCATTTTAGATTACATATATTGTGATATAATCTAAATGTTATAGAAACACTTGATATCTGTACTGTACAATTACAAGAAAAAAATAATCTATATATTAGTACAGTTTTCCCCAAATATTTGCCTCTGTTGACTGAATCTAAAGATACAGAGTCATGGGTATTGAAGTAAACGATATTTGAAATTTGACTGTCACATCCATTAAGGATGCTGAGTTTGCACTCTATTTTATCATTCCCCCCCAGCCATGAGCATTTTGCCTCCTATGTTGATTCATCCTTCTCTACCCCCACTTCTCAAGTCTCATTCTGTCACAGGAAACCTAGGGTTTCACCTACAACAGATGCTGATTTTAGCCACTCATCAAAACACCCCTGAAGTAATCAAGAAAGTTTCCAATGTCTTTGGCCTTTCTCGAGCACTGCCCCACTGTTTAATTCCTGCTTGGTGCCTTGAATTCACATTTTAAGCTTTAGAATTCTACTGCTTGACCTTTAAGGATCAGATCAATTCTTGCCATTTTCAAAAACATTTGTTCAGGAACAAGTTTCTCATTCTTTCACAAAATGACAGACTTATCCAACCTTCATAATATGTCTCTTATAACTAGGTGCTCTTACAGAATTATGTTGGACCATGAGCAACACAAAGACATTTTTATAGAGATAATTCATTAACAGATATATTAAGTAAATGGGGAAGAAAATGAGGACTGGATTATGGCCTCAGTGTTAGAGGTTCCAATGACTGGATAAATTCCGTTTAGTCTACTGAGTCACTCACATCTAATGATGTACAGATTAAGATACACAAGACGAGGATAAAATATAGGTTATATATTTTATTCTGGAAGAAGTCACTTAGATGAGAAACCAATGACCCACAAGTTCCCGCTCCAAGGATCCACACCCAGGCTGCTCTTGGTGACCCGACCAGAACCAAGAGAGTGGGCTGGGGTAGCCCCAGACCAGCATACCCAGTCATGTCCACACCAGTGACCATGCCCAAATGGGTGTGGTCAGTACAACAGGTGCGGGGTGGATAGCTCACTACACACAACTAGTTGGTCTTAAATGATAATCCCTCGAGCATCAATTAAAGTAAGCGGGTCACAGAAGGTAAACTATGCAGGAGACACATGAGTTGGGAAATGACATAAATGATTGATTGAAAAGACAGAAATGTATGCAGTACTCTATTTTGGTTTAGGATTACCTCATGTCCCAGCTAAGTAGGTTAATCTCCCTAACACTGAGAACAGTATATTGCAATGGAAAGAAAATATAGACTGGATAGGAGACTTTTGTTTTGCATCTATCTTTCTATAATTTCCCCTCTATCAACTTGGAAAAATGGTTTAAATTCACTGAGCTTCAAGTAACTTTATCAAGAAAATGACAGAACTGAGGTGAGGAACCCAATACCTCTGCATCTATAACATGTGGGATATCTTTAAATAAATAAACAACTAAAGCAATGCCATGGTAAAATGTTGCAGCAAATAAATGGCATGAAATGTTTCAACTCTCTTTCAGTTTCTAGTAGCTTTGGATCACTTCCTAGAGCACTTTAAGGGGGTAATATTTGTATGGAGTAATTGAGTTTTAAAATTATGTTCACTAATTATTTCAGTCATGTGAAAAAATGTGGTGAGGCAATAAGTAGTAGCCACTTTAAAACATCTGTATCTTCAGGAATTCAACTGGTTGTACAACTTGTCTGAATATCTGAGGTGGTAAAATGTCTACTGTCATTTCTCTTTTGAATTTACCTTTGCATCTTACAGGCACAGAGCCCACAGGATCATTGTTCAACAACAATCATCCAGGTATATTATGATAGGCATATTAATTTACAGTTTTTAGTATTAGAACACTTTATAATGCCCATTACAAAGTGGGGGGGGATAATATTTTAGATTTCTGTACTCTTTTTAATGTCAGTGCTGCTGTTACATAAAGAACATAGCATATGACTACAGAAACAGAATTACTAGAATTATTACAAATATAACATTTTCTCAATGGATAAAATCAGGTAGCAGTTAATTTATATAAACACCTTTGCATTTTTGAGGTGTTGGAACAAACTTATTGCATTCACTAGTAACACTGGAGGCCAAGTCTAAAATTCCAGGTAACACTTTGGAAAAGCTTTGTAAAATTTGTAAAAATTTGTAAAATTTCATAGTTGAGTAAGTGAAATAGATTTTAGAAAGTACTTTTGAGCTTTGCATGCGAATTTTTAAATTCTTCTTGTACCCAAGACAGAAATATTCAGAAATTCTTATATTTGTGGGTACTATAAAATTACTCTAAAATGACTTACAAATAAAATTCTGAACCATTTTGGATGTTTCAGAAATATGTTATATAAATGTAACCTCTCTATGGCATTTAATAGTTCAAGAGTTCAATTTGAACATACTTCATTCATGTTACCCTTTTCTTTGTTTGAACATTAGCAGGCATCACATATTACTAGGATATGATTTTTCTTCAATGACATTCCAAGCTACTCTTAACATTTACAAAAGCTTAATGTATGGCATAGTCATCAAAAACAATATAGGCATTAATCAGATTATTCAGTTAGTTTGAGATCTTTCTGTATCATGACTCATTAGTCCACTTAATGGAACAGTTTTCTCTTCATTAACTTCTAGCATGTTACTCCCTAATGCATTTCTTTAAAAGTCTACATGTATTTCTTTTTGTTTTTAGAGTGGATTTTAAACACAGGAAATACTTTACAAAATATTTTGCTTCAGAATGCAGTTGTGGAAAACCCAAGGTATAATCATCATCACCATGGTGGTGTTTCTTAAATGGTTTGTCAAACATTTTCATTTATGTAAATTTACTAAGCTAGCAGAATTCAATCTCTTGTCAGACTGCAGGAAATGTCATTATCTCCCCAGTGAAACTCTCAGGGTGGCTACTACAAACCTTCACTGGTGGTGCAGTGTCAGAAGCAAGTAAGCAAGCAAGCAAGCAAGCAAGCAAGCAAACAAACAAACAAACAAACAAACAAACAAACAAATAAATAAATAAATAAATAAAATCCCAGACAAGGATTTGAAGTGGTTTTTTTCTTTATTTTCCCATAACAATAAAAGCACCAAATTATTCTCAAATAGAACAACTGGGACAGATGCCAGAGGTGACAGAACACTATTACTCAGATGAAAATATTACTAAAACATGATCCAGGCATATCACATCAAATGCAGTTTGTTGTTGCTGTTGTTATTGTTGTTGTTGTTGTTGTTTGGTGTGTGTGTGTGTGTGTGTGTGCACATATATAGAGAAAGAGAAATAGGCACATATATAGAAAATATATGATGGATGCATGGATGGATAGATACATAGACAGATAGATAGATAGAATTATGCACTCCTCATCTATACTTGTTTGAATCTTATAATAAACTATAATGATCCATGTAATTAGAAACATCTTCAACAAAATAACAGAAAATTACATCAATCTTTTTGAGTTAACAAAGTAGATATTTCCACCAAGATAGTTTGCAAAGTGGCTGATTCAATTACTGCAACAGGATTCATTAAATATAACTACAAAATTTTAACAGCAGTGTAGTTTAGGGTTCAAGGTTTGTTCTTACGACGTACAAAGGGACAATAGTACATATCTAGGTTTTTATTGTCCTATTGTAGATCCTTTTGAACAGATACAGCTAAAAGTTTCAAACAGCAGGAGCCAAGATATGATGTTTATTATATATTCACATTACATTATAGGCTTGATTTTGTTTTCTGTTCCTTAAATTTTTTGAACCCAAGTAAGAGCTTATAGATTATAAAAAAGTTTAGAGAACTGATTGTGAGGAGTGCGAAAGGCTAACCAGAAGTTGCACAGCTCACCGAGTCAGCAACCCTCAAAGCATACCTAGAGAAGAACACTTACATCTAATTTCCAGTTGGAGACTCCAGCATCACTAGGAAACACTGCCTTCTCATGGAATCTCCTTGCTAAATCTCTTTCACATTTGTAGCTAATGGTGTTCCTCATCACCTACATAGTTCTCATTCAAAACTCTGTATTCTTTTTTTTTCTGTATTCTCTTCAGGAAAACCACAAGTTTGAAGGTCAGAGTCTGTTTCTATTTGGATTTGCTCATTTTTAGAGTCTACAACAAAAGAATTCCAAAATATAAAATAATGTGGCAATGTCCTTAAGAATCCATTGCTTCACTTATTATATTATGCATTTTAAATTTATAAAGTGTTATAATTTGCACAAGTTGAACATTAGAAAATAATTTGCACATGTTGAATATGTGAAGACATGAGTACATCCTTTCTGGGGAGTGACTCTAAGTCTTCTCATACACTAAGCAAGTGTCCCACTACTAAACTCCACTCCAGCCCCCTTTGAACACATCCTCAATCTAAACATTTAATCAAAGTATCAAGGCATCAGCATTCAAGAGTCTTTAATTTTAAAATAAAATATTTACTAAAATTTTCTATATGAGACATTTGTTATAAGTCTTTTCCAGGAAATTATTGTTACATGAATAGCATAATAAACTGATTAAAATAGAACTCTGGCCATGTTTCACCTTGATAGAAAAGACAACTTGGCAATCCTGTCAGAAGTGGGAGGGCAAGGAAATGTAGCTTCCTTATGGGTGGTACTTTTAAAAGATTATGCTTTAATGTTCTAATTATAGTAATGGGAGGTGAATATAAAATCCATCTTTAGTTCCTGACAGCCTTGTTTTCAAAATGTGTTCAGACTCTGTGACTTCTCCAGCCCCTAGTTTGAATCAAGTAGCAATCGCATCTGACCTGGATTCCATGAATATAATTCTGGTTCCTTAATTTCAACTTTACTTAAATATTTGTCTCAGAAATCAGACACACTTGTAATATGAAGCACTAAGGAGCCAAGGGTTAGAGTTTGGGGGCTAGCATGGTATAAACAGTGAGACCCTATCTCATAAAACAACAACAGAAAGAGAAGAAGGAAGGGGGCAGGGAGGAAAGAAGAAAAGTCTAGACAATGAACTAAGTTGTCAGATCTTGTTTCTTCCTTCATTTTCTGTACATTGTTCATCACTCTGTAGTTCCATGAGTATTTGAAGAACCATTGTAAGATGCTATATTCAACGAGGGCATATGATAAAACTTGTAAACCATCTCTTCTACTGCAAGTATATTAGCATATGGTTATAACGGCACTTAACTTCAATACTATCACTCAGGAAGCAGAGGCAGGCAGCATGCAGATCTCTGTGAGTTCCCAGCCAACTAAGGCAATATAGAGAGACCTTGTCTAATAAATTTGAAGCTGCTTAAATAGGCAGATTTCTGCTCAATTATTGATTTGCATTTTAAATTAGTTAAATCTGGTCAAGCCTAGTGTGATGAAAAACAGGTTACAGGACATAATTTATAGTACCTTTCAAATTTTTTGACGATAGAACATAATTCAGCAGAGAAAATATATCCTTGCCACATAAATTTTGAGTTTCTTTCCTTTTTATATTTTATTCTATCTCTAAAGGCAGGCTTCCAATGATCTACACTATGTTGATTTCATAATGCAGTTTTTACTTAGGCTATAACCTGTAAACTAAAAGCATTGCTACAGCGTATATAGAAAACATGATAAATTGCCAGTGAACTAGCACTAATGCCATCACTACACATAAGGAAAATATCAGAACTAATGAAACTTACTCATAGACTGATACTTATTAAATAATAACTTACTATTCTGTATCCACATATATAGTTCAAAATAATTTCAATGTAAAATTCAAGTACAAAATTTTACAATCAGTACTCACAAAATGAAAGAAGGTAAACTAAAATGTCCTCTTAAAAAAGAAAATCAAGCACCCTCTTCACTATTGCTAGGAGTCTTAGCTGGGGTCATTCTTATGGATTCCTGAGAATTTCTCTAGTACTGGTTTTCTCCCTAACCCCATAATGGCTCCCTCTATCAAGGTATCTCTTTCATTGCTCTCCCTCTCCAGCCCTCCCCAACTTGGCCTTCTTCATCCCTCATGTTACCATCCCCCATTCCCTCCCATTTATGTCCCCTCCCAGTTTACCCAGGAGATCTTAATTATTTCCTCTTCCTGGGGTCCTCCATGCGTGTCCCACTCAGGGTCCTCCTTTGTAGCTAGCTTCTCTGGAGCTGTGGATTGTAGCCTGATTATCTTTTGCTTTATGTCTAATATCCACTTATGAGTGAGTATGTACACACCATGTTTGTATTTCTGGGTCTGGGTTACATCACTAAGGATAATCAGATTAATGACTATGTTAAATGTCATCATAGAACTTACATACAGTAACTGATGGAAGCAGATGCAGTGACCCACAATCAAGCATTGGGTTGAACTCATAGAGTCCAGTAGAAGAGAGGAAGGAGTGATCATATGAACAAGTGGGAGGGGGTTAAGATCATGATGGGAAAACCACAGAGACAGCTAACTGGAGTTAGTGGGAGATCAAGGACTCTGGACATAGAGCTGGGGAACCTCCATGGGACCAAACTAGTCACTATGAATGTAAGTGACAGTTATGTGGTTTGATTTGTTCAGAGGAGGGGTGCTGGCAGTGGAACCAGGGCTTTTCTTGGGTGCATGAAGTGGCATTTTTGGGCCCATTCCTTATGGTAGGATACCTTGCTCAGCACTGATACAGGTGTGTGTGTAGGTGGGGGTTGGTCCTGACTCAACTTAGTATGCCAGACTTTGTTTACACCCCAAGGGAGACTGTACCCCTCTGAGGAGTAGATGGGGCATTGGAAGGGGGAGTGAGGGCAGGCAAAAGGGAGGGAGGGGGAACTGGGGTTTATATGTAAAATGACAAATAAATAAATAAAAAGATTTAAGAATAAAAAACAAAACAAAAAAGCAATTAAAGAGACAGTAATTTTCAAACAGAAAATTAAAAATTTAAGATTTCTCAAATGAATGTTATCACGCATTTCTCTAAAACAAATAACTTTAAAAGTTATGTTATACTCATCCCCTTAATTTTAAATCAGCACATGCCAAAAGTGAAGTAGTGGCAATCTTCTTGCAGTAAGATTGTTCAGCCAATATGAAAGTAGGCATATTTGTGTTCTCTGTATACAAACTGTTCCTATGTTGCATTTACTGTTGTCTGATGCTTAGCTCTGATTTTTCATGACATATGTATTTCCTACCATCCAGTAAATTAATTACCAATCCTTGTACCATTAAGATGACTTCTTAGGAGGCCAAATCAGTTCTTCTACTGATCAAGATGAATTCTCATGTAAGTGCAGAAATTATTAAAATATTCCATGTTTGGTTTATGACTTAACTGATTCTTTTACCATCCAAAAATCTTCTGTTTCCCTTAGTTTGTCTGTCTTTAGACTTATGTCTAGCAAATTCACTAAGTTATAATTTTAATATTCAGTCAAATTCTAACCTAGATATTCTGTTTTTAACTTTGGGAATCTTACCTCATAAGGGTAACTTACTATTCTCTGAAATCCTTCAACTTTCCATAGTCATTGTGTGAATGGCAAAGAACATGGTATGTGCTGGTCATTTTTTGTCAACTTGGCATAAACTAGAGTCCCCTGAGAGAAGCATACCACAATGAAGAATCTCCTCTAAAAGACTGGCCTCTGGGCATGGCTGTGTTATGGTTTCTTGACTAGTATTTGATATGGAAGGGCTCAGCACGTTATGGGCAGTGCCATATCTAGGCAGGTGATTCTGGGTGGTATAAGAAGGATGAGGAACAAGCCAATATTCTGCCATGGTCTCTTGTCTCTTTGTTTCTTCCTTGAATCACTTCCCTAGTCTTACTTGATGATGGGCTACAACCTACTAGACAAATAGTTCCTTTCCTTCCAAGTTGGTTTTGTTCAGTGTTCTATCATAGCAATAGAAACCAAACAAAGACATGTTGTGACCTTTGTGGTGGCTATTTTGCTTTCTTACGACAATAAACTCCAAACAAATATAAAAAATCTTCTATAGAGCTGTAGAATGTGCCAATGTCCATAAAGCATTAGTAAATAATGCCTTATACATAGCAGGCATTTAAATAATAATTGCATATCCTGGTATTACCATATTTGTTTTTTAAAAACACAAAACTTTAAAGTCAAACAAACCTCAGTTTTTCCAGCTGTCACTCTTTTACTATATCTGTGACAACAGACAAAGTAAGTAGGCTTTACCATTTGTTTACTAACATATAAAGTGATGATAACAAAGCTATTCATTATACAAGGCCATCAAAGCATCAATAATAACAGAAGTCATATAAAACATACCAGTACCACATCTCCAGTATCCATAAAAGTTGAATAAAATAAACTTCAGTGATAATGTTCTGTATTGATACATCACTCATTTATAATATAAATCTACCATGAGACTGTCACCTTGGTAAGTTTTGTAAACAAAAGGTGTTCATGTTTGCTAATATTTACTGTGTAGTTATTTTATGTCATGTGTTGCTTCAAACGTCATCTACCTTCTTTACATCTAAAACAACTCATGTAAGAAAATGCTATTACTGCCTTCCTTATTCTTGAATGCATAGCAGGGATACAGAAAAATTAAGTAGATTTCCCAGTGATACAGAGCTAAACTTCTTAATTAGGATATATCTTTAGGCAATCTAGTTCCATGGTCTATAATATTCCATGCTATACTAAAGCACCTTTTGTGAACACAGGATGACTTTTCATATGGTATATGGACTAACAAGAAGAGAATACACCTTTGAAATAGGTCCGCTAAAAAGTCAAAGAATGCAGAGTAGGAAACCGAGTGTTCTTCAGATTGCTGTAATGCTACTTAGTGCACATACGATATACATTCTCACAGACAAGGTAAAATAAGACAGACGAAACCAGCCTGCTTTCTCATAATAAACTGCACAAAGAACAAGAGGAGTGCTTTATCAATGCATGCAATAACACCTAGTCAGTTATTCATTCATTAAACAGTGTCTGTGTGTTAAGTACCATTGCTAAAGCTTTATGGAATGAAGCAGACCCGTGTAGGAAGTGTTCTATAGTTTTCCATTAGTGTCAGTAATGTTACAATTATTGTCTGGTACAGCACAAGCAACCGACTCTGTCTATATACAGATCTCCATTGTTACACTAACCCTACAGCACTAAAATAAAAGATAGTTCTAATTAGAATGGAGCTTCCTAATACTAACAAACCAGAGTTTCCATATGATACATTTCAATTACAAAAAGTGAAACAGCCTTGATAGTTTCACTTAAGGGATGTAATTTTACTATGACTGTAAAGCCTCACTGTGCAGCTGAAAATAACAATAGGTGTCTTGAGCGATATGTTTCCATATATATTAATGCTCTGTATGATTAATACTCCATAGGATAGGTAAAAAAAAATCTGGTTTGATAACTTTACATGATAAATGTCAGCAATCAGCTTCCATGCCAATTTTATAGGGAAATCAATAAACATACAGCAATTTCAGGCACATTTCTGTTGCATGGAAAGTATTAGAGCATTTTTTTCCTATGAAATCACTTGTTTTTTTTTTTTTTTCTGTCAATAACATATCTTAGTTCTGAGTAACACCAGAACTAACATAACACCTTCTAGGGTAATTTCTTCCTCAGGGCCTTATACACATCTTCCTACCAACACAGACATGAACCAGCACAGTGGAGAGTTCCCACTAAGCACAGGTGATATTCTGATCAATAAGATTTGTCATTCTACTAAATTAATCGCTGAGTCTATGCTTATTGTATCAGGGAGTGTAGTTTATTAACCTGTAAACCTATAAGTTCTCTTTCAAATATTAAAGTTTCCTACTTCCACCATGCTTTCTACAAAGTCTAGCAAGCCAAGCTTGCCTTAACCCATATTTAAAGTCTCAAATATTACTTTTGTTTCTGTCTCTTCAAATATTTGACTCAGATTTCTCTGAGAACTAGTTCTGATCTTTTGTTAACTGCAAAGTTTCATCTTGTTTTAATGTATCTTTTATAAATTACATCCCTTCAGTAAAACTTCAAATGGAAGATCAAATCTTTAAAATGATGGCATATATATTAATGCTTCTGCTCCTTCACCAAACAAAGTAATCCAAAGAAAGAATGACAAAAATGTATTTTATGCCTTTATTGTTTCCATTTCATTTGCCTGTTTTCTATGATTCCAATTACATATTAAAATTGTATCTCACTTAATAGAATTAGTATTTATGAGTTTTGATGTAACACAATATTAAAATGCATTTAACAGAAGCTAATTTTTAAGTTGTTTAATTTCCCAGAGACACAAACATTGCCAAATAACATAGAATCCAACTCATGATAAGAAAAAGCATGAATGAAATACACAACTCAAGAAACTACAGAGGGCATACTTGTCTTTTTAAATGAATTTAGAAAATTAAAATGATTTTCTATATGTTATATTACTTATTTCAGTAATGTTAAATTAGTTTCAAATATCACTTACCAGGAAATGTCAACGCATAAGCAATATTTCCAAAATTACCACAACTATTCAAAATAACATATAACAAAGTAAAATTAAATAATATCCTAATAACTATTTTACCTTTGCATTATAGGGAATGTAATGTTTTGATAATGCTTCAGGGGTATGCATCCATGTTTTGTCTGTAACAGAGAAAATGCAGTATCAAATTAAACCACCATTTTTTTTTATTTTACATGTAGATCCCAGTTCCCTCTCTCTCCCTCCCTCCCTCCCTCCCTCCCTCCCTCCCTCCTTCCCTCCCTCCCTCCTTCCTACTCACCCTCTCACCCTCTCTCCCACCTCATATGCACCCTGACCACCCTCCCCTCCCATTCCCCCCACCCCCATTCCATACTCCCTTAACCTAGAGACAGGAGAGAAGTCCTAGTCCCTACTTCAAATGACTTGACAGATTTACATGACGTCACCTATTCGGCATAGCCTAAACCACCATTTTTTTTATGATGCTGTGTTCATACATTATCACCTGTAGGAAATCTATACTGAGGAAGGCAGTGTAACTTTTGAACTTTCTTAAATTAAGAAATTAAGATGCTGTAACTGGAAATGATTAAGGTATTTATTGTATTCTTACTATAAAAGTCATTCATTAATTATTAGGGTGTCACTATGCAGCCAAGGCTGGGGATAGCACAATTGCTGTCTTTCTGTTACACACACATCCACTTCTCCTGGTTTATAAGAACAACATAGTGGAGCTATGAGAAAAAGCAAACATGCAATTTAAAACAAGTATCTTTTTTCTTTTATTTAATCCTTTCAAAATTCATCTGAGATGATTTTAAAATTATGTCAACAGAAACTATTATGATATCATTAATATATCATTAATATGATATCAGTAATATGGGTTTTACAAAGTAGAGGAGTGTAAAGATGAAAGTTGCATATATTTCTGTAATGTCACTTGTTTTAGGATAATGCCAAATATCTATATTAAACACATTCATGTGCTAGCAAGTTTCTAGGATAAAACATTGAAGGGTCAATGGCATCATGACTATTTCTGTGCACACAGCATAGAAAATCAGAGTTATAAGTGGGTAAACTATTTTAAGAAGTGTGCATACAAGATTTAAACATAATATTGACAATGTCATTTAATTAGTGAAAATGTTAAAGGGCTAGAGAGACAGATCAGTAGTATCTGCCACCCTGCACAAAACTCAAGACCAAGTGGATCAAAGAGCACAACATAAAACCAGACACACTAAACCTGATAGAAAAACAAGCAGGGAACATCCTTGAATGTATTGACACAGGAGTGAATTTTCTGAACAAAATGCCAATAGCACAGACACTAAGAATGACAGTTAACAAATGGTAACTCATGAAACTGAAAAGTTTCTTCTGTAAAGAACATTGTCAACAATACAAAATGGCAGCCTCTGAATGGAAAAACATTTCAACAACTCCATATCTGAGACAGGACAATACTCATAGATTGGTTCCTAGCCCAACTATCATCATAGAGGCTTCATCCAGCAACTCATGGAAACAGAAGCAAACCCACAGCCAAACATTAAGCAGAGCTCAGGTAATCCTGAAAAAGATGGGGAGAAAGAATTGTAAAACCCAGATGAGTCAAGGACACAAAGAAACACACAGACTAGCTAACCTGGGCTCATAAAAGCTCACATAGACTGAGCCAACAAGCAGGGAACCAGCTTAGGCCTGACTTAGACCTTCTGCTGATGTGGTATAGCTGTATAACTTTGTCTTTATATGTGAATCCTAACAGTGAGGACAGGGATGTCTCTGACACTGCTGCCTGCTTTTGAGACCTTTTCCTCCTGTCTAGTTGCAGCATCCAGCCTTAATAGAGGAGAAGGAACCTACTCTCACTGAAACTTGATATACCATAGGTGGTTCATAACCAAGGGATGCCCGCCTATATCTGAAGAAAAACAGTGAAGGAGGAGTGGATGAAAGTGTTTAGGGGGCTGGGAAGAGAGGGGAAACTGCAGATGGAATGCAAACACAAAAAAAAACTTTTGAAAAGAATACTTGTTGCCCTTGCAGATGACTTAGGTTCAGTTCACAGCATCTACACAGTGAATCAAAGGGATGGCAACTCCAGTTCCAGAGAATCTGATGCGCTCTTCTGGCATCCAGAGGTATCAAGCATGCACATGGTACATAGATATACATACAGGCAAAACACCATTACACATAAAGTAAAAGTAAATAAATCTTTTTTAAAAGTTTAATAACTAGATTCCCATCTTCTTTATACTTTTTATGATTACCAGTAAATATGACTAAATCAAGAATAGCTTTAAATTTTTTTTCAGATAGTGTTGCTTTTTTTTTTTTTTTTTTTTTTACACTGCAGGTTTTACATGAAGTTCTAGGAAGATATCTCAGTTGATAAAGTGCTTGTTGAATAAGCATGAGGACATGAGTCCAGATTCCCAGCACTCATGCAAAGAGGTAGGTACTGCAGCTCATGCTGTTAATATTAGATATGGGGAAGATGAAGACCATAGAATCCCTAGGACTTCTGTACAAACAATGTAGCCAATGGGTAAGCTCCTCATTCAGTGAGGGGTACTGTCCAAAAAACAAGGTTGATAATGATTCAGGTATGACCCTGACATTAATTCCTGTCTTTTACATATGCACACATATGTGTATATACTCATGCACACACACATACATCATAACATATGAATTTGCTAGGCCTGGTGGCTCATGACTGTAATCCCTAAACTCAAGAGCTCAGGTCAGGGAAATGACTGTAAGTCTGAGGGATGGCCTGGGTTACATAATGAACTGCTAGATAACTACAAAATGAGACTCTGTCTCACAAAATAAAGAACACTGTAATTAAGTATTACACACCAAAACAGTAAAAATGTTAAAGGTTTGGCTTTAATAAGTTTGAAAATATATACAATTTCTCTTTTCATCTTTTTACATAATCCATCTCAAGCTACTGTCCAGGATGATGTAATGTCAGTCTGTTAGAGAATACAATGTGGTGAGAGTTCATTTCTATCCTGAAGTAGAAAGAGAAGAGATTCTCTCTGTTAGTCATTGCTACCTGAAGACTAAAGCTCTTCTCTGCCACTGTCTAGTAACCTAGATAGAAGGTAGGCACACAGGGGCTCTTGGAGACAAAATAACATGAACATAATATGATGGTTCTTTCTTCATTGTCAAATTGATTGGACATGGAGTCACCCAGGGGAGACACATTATAATGTATTTCAAGGAATTTCCAGATAGGTTTAACTCAAGAGGGTATCCCCTATCTAAAAGTGGCCACCAGCCTCTTGCATGTTGAAAGAGAAACAAAAGAGAGACAGATGAAACCTGGTGCTGCTTCTCCTCTACTTCCTGGCTCATCAAGATGTTAGTATCCCAACCATGTGTGTTCACTACTATGAATCTCAACCCTTCTTCACCACAATGGAAACACCCATTCCAGACTGTGAAGCAAAATAAATAATTACTTCTGTAAGCTGCTTTCGAGTTTTAACACCATATCATGAAATCTAACTATACCTATAGTTGATATCCAGTGGAGAAGCTGAAATTTCTGACAAAAATCAATGTTCACACAACATCCAGTATTGTAGTTTATGGTTATCTATCATACATAACTTTGTTTTTAGGTAAAACTTGAAAGATATCTAAAAAAGTTCTTATACCAGCCAAATTTATATTCTGATTAAGAAAAGAACAGAAAACAAACAAATTATTGTTGTTAACTCATGGATGTTGTAGGTCCTAGACAGGTGAGTCTAACCGCTGGCCCTTGGTCACGATTTCTAACCAAAGAAGCAATAAGATAATGAGACTGTTATATAAATAGGGACAAAAGACATTTCAGACCATACCCACATTCCTTCCAATTACACTAAAATCACTTACTCAAATTCAACAGGCACATAAAAGGAAATGAAATATTTCAAAATACTTGACAAATGCAAACCACTCCAATGCTAGGCCAACAAATATAGGCTATATTTAGACAAACATATTATCAGAAAAAATGTAATAATTTCATTGTTTTTATATGATGAGAGCACAATATAACACAAGAAAAGCACATGTATGTTACATTTAATATGAAATGTTGCTGAGCTAATGGATGTAAAATAAAATTTCTGAAAAGAAGAAAATAACTCTTAATCACTATTTTAGATGCTAAACATTATAATTATACTCACTTATCTATGTCAATTGGTAAGTTAAAGAAAACAAAAGTGAAATCAGTAACATTTATTAACATATTTTATTGCATGATTTATTTTTTTAATACAATGTGAATTAAGCAATTCAAAAATACTAACAGAAAAAAAACATAACATAAAGGCAACATTAAAGTCTAGCTCATGATGATGATGCTAGAACAGCTTGTAAGAAGTTTTTCAGAATAGCTCAGAAGCATGTGATTCCCATCTATGCAACATTTTCCCTGTCAGGACATCTACAAAGAACATCAGTGAAGGGGCAAGAGCTAAGAAAGGAAAGAAAATAGCTATGTTTGTATACTAGATAGTCATGGCTTTACCTGACACTCGTGAATCAGTTAATGAGATTGTGTGAGTTGACTAAGTAAAATGGGAAAAAGAAATAAGCTCTTCCTAATGGAGGGCCTTTTTGTCTGTTTAAAATACTATGCATATTACATGCTGATACCAGTTAGTGGAAAAAACACTTGAATTAGATATTTTCCAATATGGAACTATGACTCCAGATGTTAAGATTACTCAAATTCTCTCATGAAATTCAAGTTTTCCATTTCAAATTAATGTACTAAACATAATACCATTGTTTTCCCAGCATATACAAGTATATCTTATTATATAATAAATAGCCACAAACTCAGCACCCTATGGGAACAAACATGACACATATTAGAGGGGACCATCTTCCAGGGAAGCTCTGAGGAGACATCATCAGTGTCCATAAATAAAGGATCCCTATGGTGATAATCTTTCTTGCACAAATAAAGCCTGTCTAGGGGTCAGAGAATGGAGCTTGCCACTAGCTAACCAAAAATTCTGGAGGTCTGTACAAAGAGACAGGAAGTGTCACAGCTGGGCAAAAACAGGATATAAGCAGGGAGAAACAGGAAATCACTTTTCTTCTCTGAAGAGATTCTTAGGAGGTAAGGTGTGGCTGTGGCTTGCTCCTTCTCTATGATCTGTTTTTCCTTCTATGTCTGACTTTTTATTATCTAGACCAATTAAGAACTCCTATTACAGATCCCTGTTAGTCATCTCCTTCACTGTGGTGAAGCCGGGTAAGAACTAATGTCTTCCTTTTCCCTTCTCCCATTTGATTAGATCAAAACAGCAGGTAATGAATGGAAGGGGAAGCTCTTAGTACGGAACAGAAAACAGAGGCCAAGATTCCCTTTTCGGTGAAGGCTTCCAAACCTGAGATGATAAATGGCTGATTTCCTACTAAAATAAAGTGGGGCAATTTTCTTTAAGGCATTTCAGGGGATTATTATTTCTAATGTTAGCCCAAGACTATGCTACTCAAAATGATATGGAGACTTTTCTATGGTTAAAGGGTGAACAGAGGGCTGCATATGCATCGCCATTGGTAGTGCAATTTTTTCTGGCATGCATGAAGGCCGAGGTTCTATCCAGCATATTTAACACCAGGTGTGGAAGTGTCAGACTATAGTCTCAGCATTCAGTGCTCTTGTTTAGCAACAGGAGTGGATCCTCTGTAAATTTCTCTTTAACACAAAGAGTTACAACTGACAGTCAAATTTAAGCTAAAATGTATGTTATTGAGTTCTAACTTAAAGACAGAACAAAATATTGACAAATAATTTCCTGACTAGCATAATCATTAAACTCAGAAAAAAAAGAATGAAATACTAAAACAAGGGAAGAAAATACAAGTGTGTGTATTTCCACTTTCTCCATGGCTGTCCTCCCAGTGTGCATGAATGTGTCGAACTCATATTCCATCGAATTAGAAACTTAGCCTTGAGATTTGTCAATTAAAAACAACCCAAATATCTTTCAAGTAAATATTAAATTCAGATGGGGGCATTAAAGCCTTGAGTAAGACAACTGTAATCAGATCTATGTATATTGAAAGGTCTGGCCTTTGTAAACCAGCTGATGAGTTGTGACATAAGTATTTTACTGCAGACACTACAGTGTTGTAGGGCTGCTTCCAGAGTTTGGTACTACAAAAAGGAAACAGCATTTCCATTTTAGTGCATTTTAAATCAAAATCAAGTTATAGACATCAGCAATGTCATAATGATTTCTTTTATTTATAATAGCAAATAAAATAATGTCTTTAAAGATTCACAGGTTTGAACTGTGTCAAAGATCATATTATGTAAATTCCCACTGAATCCACTAGTCTCTAATACCACACACAAGTATTTGTACCTCTTACATCAGAAACTATAAGGTAATAATATCATTATCCCTTACCAAACTATTAGAATAATTTTTCCTTTGCTAAATAAGTGGCCATATAGTTTACACTTACTTGTACATCATTACAGTAAATGCCATGGCTGAAAACATAGCCTTTCAAATAAATAATGAAAAACAGTCCTCATGGCATACAGGGAATTCTCAACTTTACTTTCAGTAAAAATGCTAAAGTTACCCCCCACTTTTGTTTATAGTCCGGTCATGTTCTATGTATCAGTAGTCAGTAAAAGTTCCATCAATACAAGTGTTTGACTAGCATACATTGGGCCCTGAATTTGAACCTCAGTACCTCAGGAACATGTACAGTGGTATATGCCAGTAATCCCAACAATCATGGAGGCCAGGTGATCAAAATTCAAGTTCACCTTCCTAGGCCTAAAATGGGTACCTGAATCCTGAACTACTCAAAGAGAAACTGGAGATGGGTATAATATACATTCATTGACTTCACTAAATAAATAGAAGACTAATTCTTTAGTTGCTAGTTCTGAACTATCTATTGCCCATATATTAAATAATCATGGTTATTTTTACTGTTGTGTCACTGTTTAATTATCCTTGATGATTAAAGTCAACTTCTAAAACTCTATATAGAAAATAATGCAATAATTAAATTTTCTATGACCTTCTTTGGCAGTTTACAATATCTACCTAAATTTATAGTATAGAATGCAACCTATAACTGCTTATCTATAATCTTATCATATCATTCTTTTCCATACAATTTAACAGCATAGCATACAATTTCTAAAGAATGTATAATATGTTCATATGTATTATGAACAATGAACAAAGCATAGTGATTCTACTATTTTATTAATGTACAACAAAAATGTATTAATAAGTAGTTGTTGTAGATGTGAATTGTTCTAATAAAACTCTACTGATTTAATAAATGTGAAAGTCTAATGTCTTACTTCTGCTTTATTAGTAGTATTTATTTGACTCCCAGGTTCTCTTACCTTTCTTCCTGCTGAAAGCACGGTTCATGATGTGGATGGATCTTACCAACTGTTCAGCTCAGTAACACTCAGTATCCTGTTTAAAAAAAAAATTAATGAGGCATTATTGACAAACATACTCTGTGTTTACAAAATTTTTTGTTTGCTTTTTTGAGAATAGGTCTTGCTGAAGTACTAAGATTATGGTATGCAATGCCACACTCAGCTCTTAGTGCATTTTAAATTACAGAGTCTTTAAGAAGTGTTAAATACTCAACAAGCAATTGTCTGCCCAGTCTCACATGGCAATAGATAAAGATAAAACATTATGTAATACTATTAGGGACAGAGTTAAGTGCAATATGTCAGCTCACAGTCTTCCAAGGCATGCATATTTTTTATTATATTTATCTGTAAATATAAGAAAGAAGGGTATGTTTTTTCTGAACTTGTTGAAAACAAATGCAGTCAATATTGGGGGTCTCCTAAACAACAGAGATAGATAGGAAAATGATTATGCTTTGAAAAGTAAACTCATTTTATAAATATATTCACTATACTATACTTATAAGGGACTTTTTGTTTTGCAAAAAGATTATCCAACTCAGACACTTTATTTTAATCAGCTAATGTTTTTATGTAAAAATTACTTCTAGATAACGTCTCAGTAATAGTGCACATTAACTGCACATTAACAGTTTATGAGGAGGTTAAGCTTAGAATCCCTACTTGGAGGCCCAGCAAGAGTTAAGTTCATGGAAGAATGTGGAAGGAGTATTTTCTTTAAGAGGCAGACATTCTTCAACTGATATTACATTGGTTGTCACAAGTTAGTACTGCCAGAATATTCCAAAGTAACCCAAAGACTTTTTGGAATTACAATACATTATCCTTTCATAACTTACATTGTCATATTTTATAATTACTTCAATCATATGATGATGGGAGATGTCATTCTGTAAATATGTTTCCCATATTGGTTAAAGAATAAAGCACTGTTGGCCAATAGGAAAGCAAGATAGACGGGACTAGGAGACTAGGAGGAGAGAGGAAGAAGTAGGGAGGAGTTTCAAGGTGTAGGACCAACAAGGTAGTATTCTGGTAAGATAAGACCATGTGGAAATATTTGGGTTGATTGAGATGGATTAATATTTAAGACAGAGCTAGCCAATAATAAAATACTAGTAACAGGCAAACAGCTTTATATCTAATACAGCATCTCTGTGTGTTATTTGGGGCTGGCATGGCTGTGGGACCAGGCCGGTGGAAAACATACTCATAACAATATGAAGTTAAAATATCTGTTTAATAAAACATTAGCTGAGTAGGATAAAGTGTCTGATTTGGACAGCCATTTTGCAGAACAAAATCTAACTTAGCCAAGTTATTTTATGTGTGAATATAATTATAAAATGATTTTACTTTCAAGAGCATAATAATTGTTTTTTCTGTCTACCACTGTTGGTAAGGAGAACTCAAAAACTGACTGCTTTTGTTTACGAGTTCAAAAGAAAAGTAACCTTCTTCCTTTTATTTAAATTTACAGATAAATATAATAAACAATGTGCATGCCTTGGATGACTTTGAGCTGACATATTGCATTAAACACTGTCTTTTATAGTACTACATAATGCTTATCTTTATCTGTTTTCCATGATGATCCTGATTACAGATACCAAGAGAGTTCACATGTGCAAATGAACATCCCAATTCTGTGGGCTTTCGTCTTCCAAGCATTAAGAGAGCAAGGGGACTCATGGTAAGGCCTTTCTACAGCATCATCACTCATGCTCAAATTTCACAGAAGAGAAAGACCAAGAATTAACTTCGGTTTGGGAAACACTTTTCTCACCACATTCCTATCCTCAGTCCTGCCACTTTCTCATGAGGAGTGTATCCAGCTTTTCATCCTGAGTATGTCAATCAGCATAGAAGCTACCATTCCAGGGGTACTCTTAACACTTAAACTAGCCATAAAACATTGGACTGTGCATCTCTCGTTAATGTGATCTGTACTTACTTAACAGAGGGATTTCTAGTCCAAGGAGATGTAACCCAGTCAGATATGAACAATCTCCCCTGAAACCAAGATCTATAATTGTACATCTCAGAGCACTGGAGAAGAAAATATCACACAGAAAGTCTAGAGGTACATGAAGAAATTCCTCTAATAGAAAATCCAAAGAATTAACTTTAACATTTAGAGAGACCAAAACTATTACACAGAAGCCAACAGCAATAAGCAATCAGAGAAACCAATTTCAAGAAAATTATATTATGAGAAATGTATTCCTTTATCTATGGGGAAAGAATAAAGACAGAATTACAGCTTACAAACATTAAAGGAAAGAACGCCCCCCCCCGTGCAATGAAAATATTCCCAGGAACATTCTAATCTCAAAAGTATACTCAAGAGTATGTTAAAGATTGGAGAATTATTCACCACCAAGAAAATTAAAATTCATATGAATCCAGAATCAGGAGTGCAACTGAGCCAAAAAATAAAATCCAAAATAAAGAGAAAAGGTCAATGAAAATTGATCCAGGGAGAAAGAATGCTTTGACCTGCTCTCCTGTGAGGAAGCCCAGATTAAAATCAAGGAACTATGGACTTGGAGGCAGATGTATTTTTCCTAGGCTTCTTGTTAGAATTCATGGCAGATTTAAAAAAAAAATGCAGTGCAAAGAAGAGTGGAATTGAGAACACAGGCATAGAACCAGGATGGAAACAGAGAGAACGGCTATGAGAAAGCAGAGGAAGAAAGAAGTTGGAAGGGAGAGAGGACAGATTCTGGTCTGTGGAAAAATGTTATGTGGTCAACTACTTCCTGAATTCAGAGCTGAAGAGGAAAGGGAATATTGAGGGAATAAAGAAAAAGACTTTTCCAAACTGGGTGAAGCTATAGATTCAGGGATCCAAGCTCTACAAATGTATGAAACAATGCAAAACCTGCACCACAAGGCATCGTCATTCAATTGTTTAAATCTTCCAATGGAAAAACAAATCTTAAGCAGCCAGAGAGAAGGAAGAGGTAAGGGAGGGAGAGTAGGAGAGGGGAGTGCAGGACTGGAGAGGAAGGTGGGACAGAGGAGAATAAACATAGCCCTTGGATCTAACTAGACTACTCTTATCTTACTTTTTCTTTAGAACCTATTAACAATAGATGAAATAGAGAGGCAATTTCATATTAATCTAATTTACTTTATAAGCAAAATGTTTAAAGATATCTAGGGTCAACCAATATTCTTTAAGTAAATAACATATTTGGCAGAACTAAGCTACTGATGTTTATACCTAGCTTAAAACTGCAAAAGCAGTTTTCTGGTTATCAATCTGATATTGAAGCTTTTGGTTTTAAAAATCCAAACATACTGCTATTATTATGGAAACTATATGCAGATTTAATACTAGAAATTGCAAAATGGCTCTGGGTTTCATTTTTACCCTTGTGATTCAATTTGGAATCAATGTTCCAGGAAGTTTTAAAGTGTTCTGGGGGGGGAGTTGGGGGGCACAAAAACTTATTAAAACACACATGAGCTCAATAGATAAAAGCCACTTTAAGATCTTTTTGCTCATGAAGATGATGCCATTATAATTAAATGTGGTCAGTGTTCAGTTATAGATAGAAGGTAACTTGGAGAAATACAAAAGAAAAGGGTGCTTTTGTAAATAATAACGATACATTTAAATTGAACTCTCGAGTTTTTTACACATAGTGAAACTGCAAGTCTGTGAGGTGGTTGTTAAAGAATGGCAGGCATTCTTAGATCCTGAATTTACTCCACACTCTCAAACTGATACAAAGCAAGTACTTGAACTATTGCAGCCAGCTGGTGTGCAAAGAGTAATGCCTTCCTACATCCTGCTAACACAATGCAGCTTGTCCCTGATGCTTGTCTTGATGCAATTGGTATCTGTTGTAAAGGCTCTCTTCTGAAATCCCCCAAGGGTGAGACATTTTAGAATATTCTTCACAGATTTTATGCCTGTACATTGTAAGTGGCTTTGCACTTACAGACAGATCAAAACTAAGTGACAGTAATAAAAACAAAAAACCAAAAACAGTGTCCAAACAGAAAATTCATGCTACATGATATGTCAAGTAGTACAATAGTGAGCAGTGTCCTCTGAACTCCCCAACTGGATGTGTGTGTGTGTGTGTGTGTGTGTGTGTGTGTGTGTGTGTGTGCATTGCTTTTTTTTTTAGCACAGAGGTGACTTGGACCTGATTACATTCATAAAAATATTTGCTATTTCCATAGATACATTTTGAGACATTATATACACTGCACTACAACAAGTGTATCAAGATAAAAAAAAAGTATGACAGGGTCTTGCTTTTAAATTCTTAACCATATTTGGAGGTAAGAGAAAGTGGACCTGGAGCTCAGAGAAGACACAAAAGCCTGATGAAAGATGGGAGGGGGGGCAGTGACTGGAGAGGGAACTAGGAGGAAGAGAAGGGGAGGAAAGGAAAGCAGGTGCAACTAGGAAGATTGAGTCAGGGTAGGAATAGAAGACAGAGAGAGAGAGAGAGAGAGAGAGAGAGAGAGAGAGAGAGAGAGAGAGAGAGAGAGAGAGAGAGAGAGAGAGAGAGAGAGGGGCAGGGAGGGAGGGAGGGAGGGAGGGAGGGTGGGAGGGAGGGAGAGAGAACATAAAAGAGGGAGCCATTATTGGTTTGAAGAGAAAACTAAACCTAAAGAAAGGTCTAGAGACCTACAAGAGTGACTCCAACTAATAATTTGAGCAACCATAGAAAGGCTACCATAAATGCCCTTCCCTGATAGTCAGATCAACAACTAACTTATCCACCATCATGGAGCCCTCATCTAGTACCTGTTGGAAACTTAAGCAAACACCCACAACTAAACACTGAGTCAAACTAGAATCCAGATGCAGAGAGGGAGGACAAGACCAGGTTGCAGTAACACACAAAGACAGCTGACTTGAACAAGGAGGAACTAATGGGCCCCCAGACTGATAGCTGGGAATCCATCATTGGGCTGACTCAGATCCCCTGAACATGGGTCTCAGCTAGAAGGGCTGAGCAGTCTAAGGGACCTCACACAGTGCAACAAGGATGTATTCCTGGTGTGCAAAAGGACCTTGGGGACACATCCCCCATAGAGGGATTCTCCCTTAACCTAGAGACAGGGGAGAAGTCCTAGTCCCTACTTCAAATGACTTGATAGATGACTCCACCTGGATAGATAGCCCTACTTGTGGAATGGGGTGGGAGGGTGGGAGGGTAGGGTGGCCAGGGTGCATGTGAGGGGGAAGAGAGGGTAAGAGGGAAGGAGAGGAAACTGGTTTATGTGAGAAGGTATGCCTGACTCTGGCAGAAGTGTAAAATGTGGGTGGGACATGTTCATTGTGTGCATGGAGCACCTAGCCTCATGGCCAGCCTTCACAGCAAGCACATCCAGCCCCTCGCTAGGGCTCTGTTCTAATATGTTCTGCAACAGTTGGTGGAGCACAGAATGGGTTAAGAGGAACATCTGTGTTCTTGGTTTAATTGATCAAAAAGAAAAGCAATAATAAGCACCTTATCCTAACTGACATTTAAATTCATTAGTTTAAATAGCTTTATTCTGATAACAGTTTCTTTTGTAAGAGGATTTTGGTAAGGCACATCAAAAACCATTTCTACAGCTGTGCCTCTCGCATTGTACAGTCAGATCTTGGGCCAGTGCTGGCATATCACAAAAGGCTGTGTAGCTATCCAGTGACTGGAACATTATGCTTGCTCTGATATCAGCCTGGAGGGGCTCCACCACTCAGTCGCCAGGTGAGGACTTTTATGGGTTCCCACATCCTTAGGACCAAAAAGTGACACACAATTGTCAGAGAAATCTCTTTGCTGCCAATGCAAACTGGATCTCCATAGGTGCACTTCCTTATCTGTGCTGTTCTGAGATAAACTTCTCAGGTTCTGGCTATATTTCAGGAGTTACACATTGAGGTTTTCATTATGATTCTTTCCCATGTCAATTAAACTATTTTCTTACTTCAATTTTATTATGAAGTTGTGTCCTTAATGAAAATCAGATGCCTTTCTCTAAAATGAGATAATTACACAGAAAATAATGTTGCTAAGAAAAAAACATTCTCAAAGTCTGATGAAGTATTTAATAGGAAACACCATTGTCTATGCTGAAATAAATATTTATCACATACTTGACTGGTGTAGATCGTGAAAGATCTCAAACATGTCCTTTCCTTTTGAACCACGAACTTCGTTCTTTGCAGAAATCCCAAGTAATACTTCATCTACTTATAAAATAAATCACTGCTATTTCACTGCAACAATGTGCATACTACTGTTCTCCTGCTCCTCCTCCTCCTCGTCCTCCTGCTCCTGCTCCTGCTCCTCCTGCTCCTGCCTCCTGCTCCTGCTCCTCTTCGTCCTCCTTCTCTTTTTCTTTTTCTTTTTCTTCTTCATCTTCTTCCTTCAGTTGTACACACTGTACTGTAATTTATTAAACCTGCAGCCTTGGTCATTTCACAAAATGCTTTCATATCTGTATCCTAGTGACAAAGAACTGCAGGATTCAATTACAGAGGTGAAACTGTTTTTGGCAAAACCTCCTGAATTCCTCTGAAATACTAAACAGTGCAGTTGCACAGTTAATGTTGTTAGACCTTAAAACCAAAGACTATAGATTTCTAAGGCTAAAATATGCATTCTATTTAATCGCAGCCCCAAAACAATAACATAAACTTTTAATTCAGTTGCAAACATTCCATGTGTCACTGGGGTGTTGCATTTGAAAGGAACTTGACATTTGAATCTTCATTGGGAAAAATGTTGATACATTGGCACTTTGACAATAGGCACAGTTTTAAAATTACACTAAATGTTAAAACTTTATAATTATAAATATGTCTGAACTTACTGCTTTCACAGATATTTTTCATGACTGTTTTGTTTAAGATAAACACAAAAGAGATTGCTCTTTTTAAAATTTATATATTATAATCATTCTTCAATTTCTTGGGTATTTCTTTCTTAATTTAATAAAACCATTTTACCATAATGAACACACAATAACATTACACAGCTTCATAATGGCCATTATCACTATATAGCAATTCACTGAGATGTAAAGAACTTGGGTCTGGGCAAAGGTTTGAGATTCCTTTTTGCTATCTTTTATATCAGGCCCAGAAAACATATCTTGCCCAACTTAAGCGGATGACCAGAATAATAGCCATTCTCCTGAGATGAAACCAACGGTAGGGGAAAGAAATTCTTCAGATATTAATACTGTCCTCACCATTGGCAACAAGGATAGATGTATTGCCCAGGATTGGACATAGGAAGTAACACAGTAACACTGTGACCACAGTAAGCACAAACTTGTTGGTTTTCTACTTTGCTTACCTATTAATGCTTCAATAATAACTGATAAAATATTTTTCATAATCACATATTTAAAAATAATGTACTTGACCGTAGGCCTGTGATTCTGAAAACAAGCAAAACTTCAAGAAATTTTCCCTTCTCTTGTAAATCTGAGCACTGCAAAGGACTCTCTCTGTAGTGAACACAAGCAATTGTGACCCTCAATCTCCTTTTCTTCACTCTATAAATGGCTATCTGAACCACTTGTGCACAGGACCAAAATGTGCTGCCTTGTCTTAATCCAATTTCATCAATGTTGCTTTGTCCCATGATACCAGGATGGGGGACTCACCCACAATCCCATAATCCCCACCACTTCCTCCTGGCCCACCGAAAGGTTGACTTGATTGTGAAACATTATCAGATATACTGTCCCAAATTACCTCAGCTGACCCTGCAGTTGTCTCTCCCTCCCTTATACTTGCTCGAATTGTGACTGGTGGGTTCTCCTGTTACATTTGACCCTCCCCTTAGAGAAATAACTCTCCCTAACACCCTCTTTTTACCTAAGGCTAGATTTGTTTTTATGTGACAAGTCATTTGAACATATTTAGAAAATGTTATGGCTACTAACCTCAACCTACTTTGCAGAACTAATTTGAAAAATCTTTCTTTCAGGTCATCCATTCAAATGAAGCAGCAGTTTTATTCTTGCACAAATGAGTGCTTTCACAGCTCTATCTACAATGAGCCATCAAATGAATTAGAAAATGATGCCCTGGGAAAACATATGAATGTAATGCTAGAAGATTGCACTTCTTCCATCCTTAGCATGTAGGAAATACCCATAGAAAATATTAGTTGAATTCCAAACCAAATAAATTATTTCTTAAAACAGTGCATATTCTAGTGAGGTGTGTGTGTGTGTGTGTGTGTGTGTGTGTGTGTGTGTGTGTGTGTGTGTGTATGAGTGTGTGTACCAGCAAAGTTTGCTAAAAAAAAATTTAACAGTTTAAAAGCAGGTTGTTTTGAAAATATAATCAGGGTAAGTAAACTTTAAATTCATATACATTATGCATTACAAGAGAAAAACATGAGTCTGAAAGGCTCCTGCACTGGAACTCACCTAAAAGCCTCTGCTCTTGGGACTTGCTCCCATGGTTCCAGAAGGGACCTTGTAAGTTACCAAAAAAGTGGGAAAACCATAAGTCCTACCCACCTACGACACCTATGAATCTCACCAATAGTTAGAATGGCACAATATCTCTATGAGAGTACAGAGTAGTAGTAGAAAGCATATCTTGGAGGTACCAATAACTCTAATTGGATTTAAGACCCTCTCATCAAGATGAAAAACCACCTATTACTGGAAACCTCAGTGCTAGTGAAGTCATAGTTACTGAAGGCAAACCTACCACTTTCACTTTACTAAACCATTGTAATCCATAATTACACTCTATTTATCCTCATGTCCATAAATAATGGTAGTCCTCATCCCCCTCAAGGAAATTTTTCTTTGAAACAGATAAAGAACATAACAGGAAATCACAAATAATCAAATGCAGGTTGTGGAGCTCAGTCACATGACCCTTACTTAGCATGGTGTCTTGAGGACATATCCAATGTGACTGGTCTCGGCACGAGAGGGGTGAAAACACTGTTAGAGTTAGAGCAACTGGGAGTCTGCTACGAACGTCAGAAGCTGTGCCTGTGAAATTTCATCAACGTCAATACCTAAACATGACCTGAACAAGGGCAATAGCAGTGGAAATAGCAAAGTAGAATGGAAAAAGAAATCCCACCAGGTCTCAATGCTGCACAAAGAACTACAAGCAACAAAGAAATGCTAAGAGCCAGAGAAATAGTCTCCCAGGAAAGAGCAAACCAATTTGTTGTCTAATCCCAAATGACCAATTCCAAAAACATACATAAAAGTAACATTATACATAGAATGACAAGCTTGTATTTACATATTTAGAAACACACACACACACACACACACACACACACACACACACACACGCAGAGCAAAGAAGAAAAGAAGCCATGAATTTTAAAAAGGAGAGTATATAGGGAGTTTTGGAATGAGGACAGGGAAAGAGAAAAGATATGATTATAATTTCAAAAAAAGAGAAATATAAAAATAATTACAAATAAAAGTCTGCCATTACAAATATATCACATATTAAAATACAAATATATACATAAAAATAATGTGCAATTTTGAAGATATTGTTTGTAGCAAATTAGCCAGCAAAAATAGCAGTGGCCGTTCTCTAACTTAAATAATTCTACAAAATATTCTGTTCAAATCACACAGATATTGAAATGTGTATTGGTGAGTAAAGTACTTTTGTTTTCAATCAAATACTTCATTCAGTTCAAGTAAATATGATAATTGTCCTGCCCCTATAAAGAGATTAACAACTGACTCGACAGAAAAAGAGTAATATGCTTTCTTAGGTTTAACATTGCATTTAAATGAAAGGTCAATGAGATTGTATCAATATGTGATACACTGTAAAATTAGTAAACTTTAAAAACCATTTTATTTTTATTTTAATGAGACTATTTTAATTTTAATATTACCTCCTATACGTCAAATACAATTTCTAAATTGATTTAAAAGATGTATTTGATGGTTGTAATGGGAGCTTTTTTTTTTTTTTTACCGTGCCCTTGAGAGAGTCTCTGACAAATTATACAGGGAATACTTCACCCCTTGATAAAGGGCAAGTCAGTCTGAGAGTCATAATTATTTATTTATTGAAAGCTTTAAAAATGTTTCTTTTGGAACCTAGAATGTATATAGAGGTTAGGGTAGTTGCCAACAATGCACAAGCACTGGGGCTTAGTCCGTACTAAAACATAAAGATAGATATATATGCAAACATACATATACACACATGTGTACAAGGTGTTTCTTTAATTGCTAGTGTATGTCAAAATATCAAAAGGAATAGAAAAATATAATGGTAAATAAGAAAAAATAGGTTCTTAATAAGTGGATAGTAACTTGCACATTGAAAACCTCAAGAAGCAGTGCACTTAACTTACGATTTAAAAATATCTGGTGTTTTTGTTTTGTTTTATTTTGTTTTGTTTTATGAGAAAGGCAAGCTAGAACAATATATAAAGAATGCAATAAAAATAAAATAAGAAAAGCGGTAAAAACAGAAAATGAACCAAACAGAAGAATTCAATTTATACTCATGTAATCTGAGTATTTAAGATGCAAACAAGCAAATGATTACACTTACAGGCAATCAGAAAGTGCGAATTTACATTACACTAACTGTCACAAACTTAACAGGCAATGTATTCCACCACTAGTGATGAAACAAGATTCTAACAAATGCCTTCCCATCAAACCAATCATCCTTTGAACTTGGAATCATCAGTTATTTATGAGATAGTTAGTTGTGTTTCTTGTTAAGGATTCCTTCAACCTACTTACATGAGAATATGTGCCTCTGGTTTCACATTCAAGAATAAAGACCTCTGGCTAATTCTAAAACACAGCTAGAGGGAAGCATAACCGGGACACTGTTGTCTCAACCACTGTTGCTGACAATCTCTAATTAGTGTAGCTGACTTGAAGAACAGTCTGTGTTTCTTAAATTAGTTTAGCGTCCATATACATATAAATCAAAATCTCCATTATTGGATATGTATACATAACATATAAATCAAAATCTCCATTATTGGATATGTATACAGATAGAGTTCACACTGCCCCACAAAAGACGTGTAACTTCATCACAGTGTTCAGTATACTACTGAAGAGTTGCTATCCAGAAGTACAGCGGGAATAATAAAAATGTTTTAGAAGTATTACATGTAGTATTCTGCAGAATGATAACCTTAGTAACAACTGAGAGCATAAAAACATCAACAACAGGACCAGACACAGAGATCCACAATCAAGAACCAGGCTGAGTTCCAGGAATCCAGTCAAAGAGAGGGAGGAGGGAATATATGAGCAAGACAGGTCAAGACTATGATATAGAAATTTACAGAGACAACTGAAATAAGTTTGTAGAAAACACATGAACTCTCTAGACTTACAACTGTGGAGCCTGCAGGGGACTGAATTAGGCCCTCCACATGTGGGAGATAGTTGTGAAGTTGGAACTAGCTGAGAGGCCCCAGGCAGTTAGACCATGATACAAACATGGTACATGAGCTAGCTTGTTAGAGCCCATTCTGTGTGTTGGAATGTCATGCTCAGCCTTAATACATGGGAGAAGGGCCTGACCCCACCACAAGCTATTGTGTCAGACTATGTTGACTGACTAGAAGGTGAGGGGGCTGGGAGGAGGTGTAGGAGGGAGAACTATAGTAGGATTGTACAATGAAATTTAAAATTAAAAAAATCAACAAATCTTGACTGCAACAACTAAGGTAAACCATGTAATTAAATGCAAGATTAAATGTATAGGTATAAACTAATAGTTCTTTTTAATGCCAAACAAGTATATTGCATAACTAACTATGGTAAACATTGGCAAAGAGGAAAATGGCATGAAGCATTAAAATTCTGGAAAAAGATAGTGTCCTTGAACAGGACTAACCAATAATCATTGTTTCAAATGAGTTAAGAAATATGCTTTTTAAAAATATATTTAAATGTCTAACATCAACAAATACAACTTGATACAAAGCTGGCGATTGTTTGCCATTCTAACTGACTCACAAAGTCATGTGATACATTTGAATTGGTATCAGAGTCCTGTCTTTGAGGACAGGAAAGGCATAGGATCCTTTGATGCTAGTGAACTGCAGGTTCCAATGCCAAAGACACCCACTAAGACTAGAATGCTGCTACTCAGCCTTCTTTCATTCAGGTTCTTTGATAATTCACAGGAGCATTTTTAAAAATTTTCTGCCCATAATTTGGATACTAAAAGAGTATGTAGCTTCTAACCAAATTCAGGAACAGCTATAAAAATCATCCAAAATGATTAAGTAGGCTTCCTCTTAGAGATGTAAGGATGGTTCAACATATGAAAATCTTTCAATGTAATCCACCATAAAAACAAACTGAAAGGAAAAAAATCCCATATGATTATCTCATTAGATGCTAAAAAGCCTTTGACAAAATCCAATGCCCCTTCATGATAAAGGTCTAGGAGAGATCAGGGATACAAGGAACGTGCCTAAATATAATACCACAGGGACACTAACTCAACTATGTTCATAGTATTATTCATGATAGCCAGAGCCTGGAAACAACTTGGTGGCCTCTCAACCAAAGAATGACTAAAGAAAGTGTGGTACATTTACACAATGGAGTATTTCTAAGAAAGAAAGGAAGGAAGGAAGGAAGGAAGGAAGGAAGGAAGGAAGGAAGGAAGGAAGGAAGGAAAGAAGGAAGGAAAGAAATAAAGAAGGAAGAGAAAAAAGAAATCTGCAGGCAAATAGATGGAACTGGAAAAAAATCATCCTGGGTGAGTTAACACAGACCCACAAGGACAAACAGTATGTACTCAGTCACAAGTGGCTATTGTATGTAAAGCAAAGGATAACCAGACCACAATCTACAGCTGCAGAGAAGCTAGGCACCAAGGAGGACCCTAAGAGGGGCACATGGAAGGGGAAATAAATGAGAACTTTTGTGTAAACTAGGGATGGGGTGAGGTAAAAGAAAAGGAATGGGGATCAAGACATGAGGAAATGGGATGAGCTAGTTGGTTGGGAGAGCAATGAAAGAGATATTTTGATAGAGGGAGCCATTATGGGGTTAGGTAGAAACATGGTGCTAGGAAAATTCCAAGGAGTCCACAAGGAAGACCTCAGCTAAGATTCCTAACAATAGTGGAGTAGGTGGCTGAACTGGCCTTACCGTTGAGTCAGATTGGTGACTACCCTGTCATTATAGAACCTTCATCCAACAACTGATGTAAACAGATGTTCCATAGTCCAGCACCAGGCAGAGCTCTGGGAGTCCAGTGGAAGAGATGAGAAGGGATTATATGAGCAAGTTATGTTAAGAGCATGACACAGAAACCCACACAGACAGCTGACCAGAACTGGCGGGAGCTCATTGACTCAATACCAACATCTGGAGAGCCTGCATGGGACCAAACTAAGACCTCTGCATGTGGGAAACAATTGCATAGCCTTGTCTGTTTGTGGGACCCCAGACAGAGAGGCCAGGATCTATCCCAGGCACATGAGCTGTCTTTCTGGAGCCCATTTCCTATGGTGGGATGTCTTGCCCAGCCTTAATGCAAGAGGGGTCCTTGGTCCTGCCTCAACTGAATGTGCCAGGCTTTGTTGACTCCCCACGAGAGACCTTACCCATTCTGAGGAATAGATGAAGGATGATCTGGGGGGGGGAGATGGTTGATGAGCAAAAGGAGGGAAGGAAAACTGTGGTCGGTATGTAAAATTAATTAATAACAAAGATAAAAAACAAAAAGAATATGTTGCTTCTTCCTTTGACTGAGATATCATATCAGCTTTTTCATCTTACCTGGTCCTTCAGTTTCTTCTAGAACTGGGCTGGAAGCTTGAGACTGAAGTCTCAGCCCTAAGTCAGAACCCAATCTACAGTTTTTCTTTACTCCTTTCTGAAGAGAACAGAAACCACTCTCTAGCTTAAGTTCGAAGTTCGTTCAAACTCTTAAGAACTGGCACCATTCCCATCTTTTGTCTCTTAAAATGTGAAAGTTACATGTTTCTTTTTTACTTATGCCACAAACTTCTTAACAATGTGTTTTCTTTCCTCATGTATGTCTGCAGACCCTCTGAAGTTCTGTTTATGTCTCTTTCATTTCTAATAAGAGAGTGAGTTGAAAATGGAGCACTGTCTGGGGGGATTATCATGGGTGAATGACATCTATAACCACAAACAACATAAACAAAGATGTATGAGTGTGTGTGTGTGTGTGTGTGTGTGTGTGTTTGTTCTCGTCATTGTTACCTATTGAAGTTTATACATCAATTGTGGCTGAGATTTCTCCAGGCTTGTAATTCAAAGAGGAGAGAGAGGAGAGGTATCTTGGTAAGTTAAATGCTTTAAATAGAAACAAAGTACCTTTGAAATTAGTACCATTTTAGATATTGCATTTAACAATTAAATTACCTTTTCTTATCATATTCTCTTATTATAATAAATATAGTTATTTAGCTAAATGTGTTGTTTTAGAAGTACTTGTAAATTACCCCAGTATAAATATTGGGTATTATTGGGTATTTATCATGATCTAATAAGCAAAAAAATAAACTCATATATATATACAACTGTATACATTTGGTTTGTCATATTAGCAAGCAAAAATATCCTTTTAAAGCGTCCTAGGACATTATTGATATGAAAGAACATTTCAGAGTCACTATGCTGCATGTGGACTTCAACACAAATGACGACCAACTCATGACAGAAATTGCTGATGTGTTTTATGCATTAGTATTGCTTTTTTGAATCTTTGAATTACCCATCTTTGATACAGACAGCACTTTTGCTGAATTTAAATATTGTCCCTTTGGTCCTGATCTGCCAACTGAGTAAACAGATCTGGACTGGGTAGGCAAGAGTGTACATCATCTGGTACTACATAATGAACAGAGAAAAACTGTGGGTGCCAGAGGCACACATACACTAATAATTACCATAGTTCACATGCTTCCAAAGACATTTCAGTACCATCACCCTTGAAACTTGGAGCTATCTTTTTGATGTAGCTACTCTTTGTTCAATTTAGTGAATACATTTACTTTACCACAGCCCCTTGTTCTATACAGCGAGAAACTTTCAGACGAAAGCAATCCTTCCTTTGAAAAACTTACTGAAAGATTAATTCTAAACACATGTGGACCCTTGCCTTCTAAATTTTGAAATGTGTTAGTATTTGTTGAAATTCACTCACTGAAAAGCAAAAGGCTATTCAGTGAGTAAATTTCTCAGATTTACATTGAAAGACATACCTTTCTATGACCCTGGCTTTGCTCTCAGTACCTTAAGTGTAGGGAGTGTTGTGCTATACCTGCCAAGTGAGAAATACTCCAAATCCTGTCATAAAGCAAATCAAAATACAGAAATGAAAGGGGACAAAGACTGTTGAGTAATAGATATGTTAAAATGATCTTATAGAGCAATAATAAAATTCATATTTGTGAGCATCCCCATTCCCAAATGCATCAACATTCTTGAATTCTTAAATTTTAATCACTGTTTTGTGTATGTGTACTCAATACGAAGAGTTATTGTTACTTAATATTTTGTGAAATGGCTACATGCTTGTATCCCATAAAAATGTAAATTAATGAATTCAGAATAATGTATATTAAAAGGCGAACTTTTTAATTTTAAAAAGCAATCTTCTGCAAAGGTATATTTGATATTTTGATGCATTATTTTCTACCTAATGGTTTATAATGCTACCATTTGTTAAATGTATCTAGTGCTTGAAATGTAATATGCAAGCAGGTAATAAATGCCTCCATATAAAAGAATAATGGGAGACAATGGTCATGAGAATTATTTCGACAAGAAAGTTCCAAGTTGAGGGCAACACACTTTACAGTATCAGCAAAAAGGGACAATAATTAATTTTGTTGTTTTTGAAAGACAAGGAAATGGTAAATAAATTCTCTTCAACATGGGAGACATAGAAATGCTTTTCTCCCTCTGCAACCTCTACAAAATTGGGTTGCGAGAACTGCAGAGGACAAATGTGACACAATATTCTTAAATTATTTGAGAGGGAGAATTACACAGACATAGCCAAAAATACCAATGGGTTTTTGTTCTTTTGCTTTTTCAGGATCTTTGACATTTCCAACATTGGGGCAGTGCAGGGAAGGCATCTTGGGACACTCATCTGAGTTTATTTTTCTCTATTGTCTTTATTTTTGTCTTTTCTTTTTCCTTTGTAGAGTGCAGTTTATGGTTTATAAAACAAACGAAAAGTCATGAGTCTGAGAATTGGGCAGGTAGGAATATGGGGCTGAGAGGGATGTGGGAGGAGGAAGCAATAAGAAGGTATTATAAATACATATGAAATCAACAATGAAAAAATAAACATTTGAAAAATAGAGTTAAACATATGTCTGGGATAGATATGAAAAATAAGAAAAAATAAATATATATTTTAAAGAAACATAGGTCTTATGGGCGAGAGTTTAGGGAAAGGACAATACCAAGCCAAGATATGTTTTGGAATTTCTCAACAGAGAGATTAACTGCATCTATCTCTTTATTTTGAAATTTTTATATCATAAAATTGAACCCCGGTGGAATTGCAGGAGGCTTCCTCTGCTTTTGAGCTAGTGACCAGGAGGTGAAAAGCATATTCATTCCGCTGTTCATCTGTGCAGCACACACTGCCTTCTGGACTCTGAGCCTTGACATATGAAAGAGGACTCAAAGCAATCTTCAGACATAAAGGCAATCAGACAGGGTAAAGCAAATCAGCCTGGGAATAGCAGCATGGGTTGGCCCTTTGTGTTCTACACAGAAGACTGTATGTGAATATTAGAAAATATTAACTACTGTAGTAATGTAGTGCTGTAATGATTCAAAGTTTTAAAATGCTGACATGATTATAAGCAATTCATCATAATCCCATAAATTTCCACTTTAAAAGTTTACTTCTGCCATTAGAGTAACACTGCATTTATGTGCCTTTAATAGCGTTTAAGTCAACGTTTGCTTTTAATTATCATTTTTGTGTTTGTATGTGTGTGCAAGTACATGCTCAGATGTGTGAGTTCAGGTGTGTAGGTGACAGGGTACATGGGTGGAGATCAAAGGACAATCTCCAGTGTCAGTCTTCATCTTCCACATTCTTTGAAACTAGCCTTATAATCAAGGCTAGTTGGCTTGTCTGGATTTTAGACACTCTCCTGCCTTCACCTCACACACTACATCAGGATCACAGCTTACACACACACACACCCTTACATTCACCTCACACAGCTATACCAGAATCACAGTTGCATGCTTGTACACCCAGTGTTACATTGGTCCTAAAGATTTAAAATTAGGTTCACATGTTTGCACAAGTAACTTACTCATTGAGCCATCTGCCCAACTTATCCGTTGCTTTTAAATTAGAACTTTAATTTACTATATGAACACAACAGACACATTTCCCACACACGTAGAGACTATGCACATCATACACAAAGTGCACTAATGCAACTGAACATCCTTCCCTTTTCTGCAGAGTTTACTCCAGCAAGGGACTCAGAGGGAAAGGTACACTGGGAAGATGGTTTCAGATGTAAATTCCCAATGAGATTCTTTACAAAAGAGAAGCAAGCACACTTCAAGACAATGTATTTTCAACTATGACAGTAAAAAAAGAGAATGATAACTATGAGAAACACAAATCAAAATAAGCGCTTTTATGTTATGTAAAGATTGGCAAAGTCCGAGAGTTGGCAATTCTGTATTAAATTCTGAAACCATCAGTAGACTGAGACACAAGAGCGGCACCAACCCAGAGAAGCCCTGTTCTGATAGAAGGAAAGCACAACTTTCTTGTAAAGATAAACAAACACTGATCTCTTGTGGCTCCAATACTCTGCTGGCCTTTTCACTTCATCTTCTGCTCTCATAATGCAAGCCATCTGCAGCATTATGCAGCTGAAGCTCTTTCCTCTAACACTGCACAAATGTGCTCACTCAGCAGTCTAACACTGACTGCATAGTGCATGTCTGCGATAATTTCTACGCCAACACGGACCAGGTAAAGCAAAACAACATTGTGTCTTTCTCTGGTATATGTCAAGTTGGTGTTAAATTGCTAATCAAATTCAGTAGAAAACTCACTCTTTTGAAAGGATTAAATCCAAAAGGCCCAATTGAATATATTGTTAATAATGTAAATAACCATGGGCTCTTTTTCTAAGCTAAGCAGTCACTCAGTTTTGCAAGTGAACTGGCAGCCTATACTAAATTACTAACTGAGCAATCTGTCCAAGGGTGACAGTAAACTTGCTTAGCAAAAGCCAGAAGTCAGAAGGGAAGGGGGCCTAGTGTTGATGGCATTTAATCATTTCCAGCTGTGAGGTAGACTGTGCCTGAGCTGAGAGATCTATTGAGTGGCAATGTCTAGGCTCCTGAAATACAAACCTTGGTCTTTTGGTGTCCCTTGTTGTGGTCTATGGAAGAGTATTTCCTTCTGGAAGTTTATTGTCTAAGTGCAGTTACTACAGAAAGCAGGAGCCACGTGCCCCAATGTCTTTCTGTTTCTTTTACACTATGGAAAGCATTCTAACCAAATGAAACATAAAGAAAGCAATACTCACTCATCTTGACTCACTGGGTACAATGTTTCAATGCTTCAGAAATATATACAACTGAATATGGATATGTATAAATAGAATATGTCCTCATAAGTTAAAAGTGAAAGTTTTTACCATAAGAATTACTTCAAACTCTGACACTAAAACTAGCTTCTTATTCAAGGTCACTATTATTTCGTCAGATCAAATTTCAGATAGAAAATACCCACAAGAAGGGTTAAGGCTGTGGATGTAGTCAGGCTCTTGTTGAGTGTGTGAAGTACTCTTTTTCAATTTCTAGCACTGTATAAACCAGATCTGCTGGTAAATATCTGTAACCATAGCACTATGAAGATGAAGGCAGGTATTGCAAAAGTTCAAGTCATCTTTGGCTACACAGTAGGTTCCAAACCATACTAATATATATTGAACATATATCAAAAACCAGCAACAAAATCAACAACATAAGTATCTGTCTTAGTTAGAGTTTCTATTGCTATGAAGAGACACCAAGACCATGGCAACTACTGTAAAGGAAAACAGTTAATTGGTTCATAGATTCAGCCCATTCTTATCATGGTGGGACATGGTGGCATGCAGGCAGACATGGTACGGAAGAAGTAGCTGAGAATCCAACATCTTGCAGGGAAGAAGAGCTCTTTCTCACTGGGCATGACCTGAAGATATATGAGACTTCAAAGCCTGACTCCACAGTGACACACTTCCTTCAACACACCTTCCTAATAGTGTCACTGCCTTTGGGGTGGGGTCATTTTCTTTTGAACCACCATAACATCTATATCCTGACACTGTTTCATACTAAGTTTCATACTACTAAGACTAGAACTATATCTCCAACTTAAATATAATTTCATTCTACATAATTTTCTTCATGAGCAACATACAAAAATGCAAAGAGGAGGCCTTCCCAAACTATAAATCATAGAAATTCCAAATGTGTATGGGTAATACAAACAAATTTACTGAAGGAAGGGAAAAGGTAAAAACAAAGTTAAATTACATCTGAAGTTAGCCTTTTGAATTAAAATTGTAAGTGAAAGATAGTTATCATAAGAGTGACTCAGTTTTGGCAAAATAATTATTTCAATTATCTGTAGGGCTGGAGGTAAAGAAGAGATAAATACTGGTAAAAAGTAAGGCTTCAAGGTTAGCAAACCTGATCTATGAATCTGTTCTGTGACAGGGTCAGTATGAGCTGCTGTTTACAGGAATGTTCATATTTAACATACTCACCATTTAAAGCATGTCAGGATACCTTCATTTTGAAAATACACATCTATGGATAATATCACTGTCTCAAGCTCTAATGTCATTTACTACAGGCTCAGTTTTCCCAATATGTGAACAGACCATAAAGTTTGTTTCTCATAATGTGTTTTCCAAGGGAAGATGATGTTTTTTATTTAAACACCTCCTTCCTTTTTGAATCTTGTGGGAAAACAGAATTTGGGAGTAATGAAGTAGAAGTAAAACTCAGATTACTAAGAAGAAATGTTTTGGGTCTAAATGAGTGTAATATAGGAATGGAGGATAGTTGGATGTTAATATAAGGTGCCAAATAGAATTATGCCCCAAGCATGCCTTTTAAACTGTTAATCTTTATTACAAAAGTATATTTTTAGCAAGGCTAATTATTTCTGGGGAATGTGATATGTAATTATTTGTGTATTAGAGTAAATAAGAAAGCAAGTCTCTTGGAATCAAATCATCTCTAGTGAAACATGTGTTCTGCACCTGTGTTGATGGGAGGTGTCATTCTGTAAATATGTTTCTCTTATCAGTTAATGAATAAATCCCTGTTGGCCAATAGGAAAGCAAGATGGGTGATGATTCTGGGAGATGTAGTAGAGAAGATTCCAGACCCTCTCTCCGGTAAGATAAGACCATGTGGAAAAACTAAGATTAATATAAATGGGTTAATATTTAAGACAGAGCTAGCCAATAAGAAATGCTAGTACCAGGCCAACAGCTTTATATCTAATACAGTGTTTCTCTGTATTATTTGGGATTGGTGTGGCTCTGGGACTAGGCTGTCAGGAAAACTGCTCATAACACTGTGTCTTGACATGTTTTTATTTTATTATTATTATCTCTCTCTCTCTCTCTCTCTCTCTCTCTCTCTCTCTCTCTCTCTCTTTCTGTGTGTGTGTGTGTGTGTGTGTGTGTGTGTGTGTGTGTGTGTGTGTGTGTCTAAATTTTCAATTTTATATCATCAACAGACCTGGTAGAAGCAGGTTTGTCGGGATGAAAAAGAAATGGACTCAAGTAAAAATCATGATGTCTGTGATCATTAAACTGGGAATAATACTGAGTGCAATGAGAGCCTTCAGCTAGGAAATTTTTTATTACAAATTTGACAAATTATAAGAAGGCCAACAAAAATTAGGTAACAAATTTTAGTATCTCTTAAGAAATTCTTTTGTATTTTAATGTTTCTGTTATTCAAAATACATTAATTATTACACCAGACCCTTATAAGAACTTTGTAAGAACAAATATTTATTAAATAGGCCACCTTGGGACATCCTTAGTAAAATCTTTCTATATGCTAGCAGACAGCATGGAAAACATTTGATGCACTAGAAATTCAATGCTGGAATCTCAGATGCAAAAATTAACTGCTTGTGATTTACATAGCACTGGCCCATAACAGGCCAGAACAGTTACGTGCTAGTGGTGAAATATAGATGGCTGGTACACAAATTACCAGGATACAGTGTAGTCATGAGTAACTACCTCATGACACTACAAGAATGGGGGAGGCAGAAGTCAATAGTCACTCTTGGTTGTCTTAATATGGGAGCTAGCTTTTATAATCAAATTTGGAATAGGAAAAACTCTTGGGCCATCCACTGTCAATACAACATATGCTGTTCCAGTAACAAGGAAGAGTATGCTATATTTCTATTTTTAACCTTCAAAATGACAGGAAAAATGTATGAAATTGTCATTCATAATAGTTTTTTTAAAAAAAATCTACACTATTGAATGAATTTGGTTTTTATGTTTTTTGTTTTGTTTGATTTTCATGAGACTTTACAACAACTCTCAGTATTTCTTGAGAAAAATAAAGTACTGTTAATTTTAGTCACTGTGATCCACAGTAGGCTTTGGTCTTCTGGCCCCATCTAACTGACATTTGTATCATGAATGAATTATTTTAATATGGAAAGTCTGAAAGGCAGGAAGGCCAAAGGCAGGGACACTACATGGGCATATGGCCTGGATGGAGACCTTGAAGACCAACAAACAGATCTAAAAAGATAACAAGCACCAGAAATTAGCCTTATGAGTTGGATTTTAAGACACTTTCTATAATTAAATGTCTTTGGGGAATGAAAACAAACAATAAACAAAACAAAACTTTTGAATCACCCACTTTCCCTTCCAGAGGATTGCAAGTCTCTCTAAGATACATGTTTTTAATTCCACTCTCCATTATAACTAGAATTCTTGATTCAGGTTTGGAATTTCTCTTAGTTTAAGCTATTTTATAGGAAATATTTTAGCATAGGGAACTGTTCTTTTTTTTTCTTGGAACAGCTTGTTACATAGTCCCAGTTGACCGTGAACAGCCTACACAGCCTCATAATCCTAGGATTACACAAATGTGCCACCCTGCCTAGCAGCAAAAGAGATTTTTAACAGAACTGTGTGTAAGTTTGTAACAAACTTCTAATAATACAAGTTGATAAAATACCATTCAGATGAGATATTCTACTTTAACACTGGATTACCAATATTCATAGGGCCGAGAGTTATCATCTCTTTCTTTTGGTGAGATAGTCATCACAGTGTGATGGAGGTCAGCTAGGATCAGCTATTCACAGGCACTGAGGAATCAAGAGGCAGAACAAACATGTAAATCATGCAGCCCAATACAAGGAGGGATGCTAGTAGGAAACTAGAAGTCACATCCAATTCCAAGCCATGCAGATAACAACTGCACAGAAAGAAAATGCCCTACCTACAAGCCCTTCAATAAGGACATCTTGGGATCCATGCTAATTCTTGTTTCCATGGTATATATTCCCACAAAGACTATTAGATAAACCCAATGGGAAGTGAAAACATAAATAAAATAAGAATAATTAAGATATTTTTATTCTAGCTTTTTTAAAAGTGGAGAATCTAAACTTTTAGTTCCCTAAAAGTATTTGCTGATGTCTAAATGGTTTAATAAATAACTCTCCTTAATTACAAGAGAGACAGTTTGTCAGAAAGAAATATAAGAAAGAAGGAAGATAATTTAACCCTTCACATAAAACTGCAGCTTGTACAAAGTTATGAATTATATAATTCAAGATTTAATTACAAAAGCAGATTAGCCATTTCCTACTATAAGAACAATTAATGGCTATGAACTTTTGCTAAAACTCAAACACCATTGTGCACATTTCTTAAATATCTTTAATAACTTTCACAACAGTGCTATTTGAGTATGTCTTCCTATTGCCTAATTATACAGGGAAGGAAATAGAGGGAAGGGAAGGGATCCAGGTTCAAGCTTGCCTAGTGCTCTAGATTTCCAAAAAGCACTTATCAATGAGCCAAAATTAACACACACATACACACACACACACACACACACACACACACACACACACACACACACACACACACACACACACAAAGACCTGGTAATTCAGATGCTTTCACTTAAAGAGGCATTAGAATATATTTTTACTGGGTACACAGGATGGTTAACCATGAAGTGGTCTCTCTACATAAAGGAAGACTTGGGTTTGATCCCCAGAACACACATTAAAAACCAGACACACTTGTACTCTAGGTGCTAGGGAGTTAGAGACAACTAGAGCTGGGGTCTTGCTGGCCAGCCTACTTAATGAACTTCAGACCAGTAAAAAGCACTATCTCAAAACAGGATGAAGAATGTTCCTGAGAAACAATGAAGGAGGCTGCCCCCTTTAAAGGCACAAGTGCCAGAGTAAACACATAAACACATGCACAGAGAGTGACCAAGACAGAGACACAGAGAGACAAAGAGAGATTATTTAGAAAAACCTGCTTATCCAACATCATAATTTCATTCACCCCATTCTACCTCATTCCCCACACACCTCATTGTTTTTAAATGCTCAGTATGTGACAGGAAAGCTATTGACCTTACAAACGGCTCTGAGTCTTAAGTAGCCATCACAGTAGTTGCCAGGAATAATTAAAAATAAAATGCAAAAATAAAAATAACAGTGAAAATCAGCCACATTCTTTATAGATAATTTATCATGTTTATGTACTACAACTCTGTTCTATTGAAAAATTTCAAATGAAAGAAAATTAATTGTGACCTTTAGGTATAAATCTAAAATGCCACCAACCATTGTTTTAGTTTTACAAGTCCATTATTTTGCTTTCAGCACAAAGAATTTACCCTCTGTAATTATTGTTGGAAGAAAAATTATACTGGCATTTTAAAAATGAAAGAACATTCCTATTAGCTGACACTTGATATTTTTCACTCAGATGTTTTAAAGGCTATTTTTTATGTTTTTGAAAATCAATGGTCTTAAACTGTCAACACATCATTATAAAGTCTAATTCAAAATGTCTGTTTGTTGTGTAAACAGAGGCCATTTTATATCTTTTGTCTTGTTAAGCTTACAAAGATTTATTGGTCTTGGTCTTACACTCCCAAGAAAATGCAATCGAGCATAGGCAAGAAATGGTAGGTTTCTTAGACAAGCCGAGTCAGTAGGAAGTTCAGAGATCAACACATTAGACCAGGGTTTAACTAAAGGTATTCTATTAATGTTCCCTTCTTTGTCTCAAACTTAATTTTATAAAAACTATAGCCCCTATGTTTTCTCTTTCAGATATCTTTCTAAAAGATTCACTGTATATATAGTCTGAGTGTAAACACCCTTACAGGTGTCAATCTAGACACCATGCACTACTGACTAAGGCCCAAGACTGAGCTTCATAGGTTCAAGTCTCCCAGAACCATGGACCAGTGATAACATCACTCACTGAACTTGAAATCAAACCAACATGGATTGAATTCTAGATTCAAAATGTAAAGTTTGAGTTAGTTTAAACATTAACCCTCCTGAGTTCTGCTCAAACCTTAAAAGTTAAAATAAATCACTTAGTTTTTAATTATCACTAAATGAAAATCATCTTAATGGGTTTAAAAAATACTTGGCACATACCTACACCTATGTTGGTTAACTTGGTTAATTTTTTTCAACCTGACACAAATTAGACACCCGGAAAGAGAAAACCTCAACTGAGAAACTATCTCTATCAGATGCCTTTGAGCATGTCTTTGGAGACAGTTTCTTAAATGGTAATTACCGTGGGAGGATTCAGGCTACTATGTGCAGGACTATCCCTAGGCAGGTAGGCATGAGCTTGTTTAAGAGAAGTGGCTGAGCAGTGAAGAGAAGAGCAAGCCAATAAGCAGCATTCCTCCATGTTTTCTGCTTCAGTTCCTGCCTCCAGGTTCCTGCTTGCATCCCTCAGTGACTGAGTGTGGTCAGGAAGAAGTGAAATCCAAATAAACCTTTTCTTCTCTGTAAGTTGCTTTTGGTCAGTGTTTTATCACAACAACACAGGAGCAAATTAATGTAACTTACTCTAACACTTGAAAAAAATTACAGTATCTTCCAAAGAAATGGATTATTGGGGAATCAAAATATGGTCAATTATGCTGTAAACTTTAAAGCACTACATATTGAGGAATGACCACCTTGAGTTAGCAATCACACATTAGCTCAAAAATAATGCTATGGTAATGGCAATTATAATATATCCACTGACAAACTTTTAAAAATTCCTTTATTTGGATTGGGCCAGTGCTTTCTGCTTCTCCCAGATAAAGCTCAGGATGCTATTCCAGAGACTTCTGTGGAGGCAGGAGACTGCACGGAAAGGGTAGCTCCTTGCACCCCCTTTTTGCTTACTGTCTTTCCTAGCGCAATGTGAGTACAACATAATGGCCCAAAAACCTGTGATGAGAGGAGTTACGAAGATTAATTCCACCATCTTGTCCTCAACAGAAATGAAGATCCCCAGTGATATGGAGAACATATCTCTTTCCCACCAAAAGGCACCAAGTAGCCAATGTGGAATAAAGAAGTACATGATTATTTACTTGTTTTCCATGTTGAAGTTCTCAATAAATTTTTAATGTGGAGGTTTTTAAACATACCTTATTTCTTACAAATACAAACAGGTAATGTAACAATACAGTTAATAAAAAATAACTATAGCTATGGCATACATCATTGAAGGCATAAATTGAAGGCAGAAATTTTAAAGTTGAATATTACAACATTGAAATGAATCTTTGTATGGATATAATCCTTTCTGTAGTACATCCATGCCTTCTATATTTCTGAGGATAAAAACGATGGAACAAGAGCATATTTAACCCAACCTGCATCCTTAGGCAACCTGGTTTTTATAGGTGTGTGTGGGATGTGTTAGCAGCAACACTGAGGCTTTTGGGTGCACTTGGCTTTCAGATTTCCTGTTTGAAAAAAGACCAGGGTTACATTATATGCCAAAGAATGAGGTTGTTTTCTTTTCTTTTAGCTTAGTTGCACATTTAGCATTGCTTAGATATCTACCTGAACACCTACCAGTCCCAACCCACCCCCATTTTTGTGTAATGGCAGGAAGAAGTCAATCCATGTTAGATTTGTATGGTATTTACCCAACATCAATTAACAGTCTATAACTAAGACAAGTGAATAAAAAATCATTTGAAGAAACTTAATGAGGTCTGAGGATGTAGCCTAGTGGCAGAGTGGTTACCTAAAATGTACAAAGCCCCAGCACTGGAAAAGAAAAGGCAGGAGGAAAAATTTGGAAGAGTCATAACTTCTCATTTTCACTCATGAAAATCTCCACCTTCCACCTACCAACATACCTAGTAGACATGTCTAAGGGATATCATGACTTCATTACACAATTACTTATTTAATCTTATGGTATTACGAATTTCAGGGAATCAAAGAAAACAGAACCTGAACTTATGGAGATAGGATTAAAAAGAAAAATTTATTATGTGCATACTGATAAACAGTAAACAACAGGAGCACAATTATCGAAAGAGACAAGTAAACAGAATGCAGTGAGAGGCGCTCACTCCAGCTAAGTTGAAAGGAACTATAAAAGTAAGCCTGGAAGAGCTGCTTTCTTCCTGTGTCCCTGTCTGTCCGTTCCTTCCTTGGCATATATGCTTTGATCATCTTCTGTCTCAAACATTGATCCAGGCAGGAGAGCGATGCTAAAGAAGACAAACTCCCCGCCCTTGTGGAGATGGATTTTATTGTAGATATGAAAGCTTTGAAAATAAAGCTAGAGGAGTAGGCAGTGACAGGTATTGTAAAATAGAAAGCAGACAAACACGCTGGGAAATGATACAGTGGCTCATCATTTTAGAGCTGAGGTGATGGATGGTAGATAAGGAGACAGGGTGACTTTGGAAATAGATCTGAGCTAAAAAAGCAGAAAGTCAAGCAGATGACTGACAAGAGGAAAGACTATTGCTCTTGATTAGGGGGGAAACATTTCATTTAAAGGTAATCTTGAAGCAGTCTCCACTTACTCTTTCCTTCTGTCTGGACTTGGCGTCATGCAGAGCAAGAAAGGCACTGTGCAACAAGCATGGCTCAAACTCTTCCCTTTTCTCCAACTACAAAAATGACAGGTGCATCTGAAGTGTACATTCTGCTTATGTGCCATCTTTTATTGCCTTCCTGACCTTTTCATTTTATAAATGGAGAACAGCACAATCATTGTAATGGCTAAAATGGTTCACTAGTGCTAAAGCTAGAAGTATGATTGCTTATGTTTAAGTTAGTATATACATTGTACATATTTGCCAGCAATTTCTCCATATTTGGCTTAATAAGGGATGATTCAGGGGTGGATTTAAACAGTGTATAGCACTCAATATTTCAACTATGGATATTTTAGTAGCTGGTTTCCTACTTTAATTGATCCTTCCTCCCCCCCCATTCATTTTTTGACTGTACAGACTGTTAGCATCCAAATGCTAAGCTACCAAAGGCAATTTGCAATCTCTTACTTTAAAGTCATAATTTTATTGGGGTAATAAAATATGTTCATATCAACTGGATTAATTGTGATGGTTATATAGTCATGCTAAAGAGTTTTTTTCATTCCAAACTCAGCTGCTCTGACCTATAATGTTAAGCAAGTGTCCATCCCTGTCTATAAATGTCCCTATTTCTGTTTCAAGATAAAAGAAGGTATAAATTGCGACATTTTCACTAGTCTATGATACAAACATGCATTGTTGAAAAAGGAACCATTTACAGAAAAAAGAAGGTGGTGCCTAGAACATCTTGGTGATTAATAGAAAATATTCATTTGTTACGGCAGGTTTCCCCGCCGGCTGCTGCTGGTTCTGCCGCCATGGTCCCACAACCACGTGTGCCCCAAATAACACTCAGAGACTCTGTATTTGATACAATCCTGTTGGCCAGTTACCATTATTGTTAATGGGCTAGCTCTGCCTTAATCATTAACCCATTTCTACTTATCTAAGTATTTCCACAAGGTCGTCTTATCGGGGAGCCGCGCAGCAGGCTTCCTGCCTCTTCCCTGGGCTACATCTTGACTCCGCCTTCTACTTCCTCTTTCTTCCTCCTAGTCTCCTAGCCCCGCCTATCTAGTTTTCTATTGGCCACAGTGCTTTATTAACCAGTATGAGAAACATATATACAGAATAACATCTCCCATCATCTCCTCTTTTCTGTCTAAAGTAAAAGAAGGGGTTTAACCTTAACATAGCAAAATATACCATATAACAGTTATCAAATAAGAATCACAGTTAACAATATTTAGTCCATAAACATTTTGTAAGACTTAAAGAAAATATCATCTATTCTATCTTTGTGAGGCTAAAGTCATATATGTAACTTATCTTTAAACCTAACTAAGGAAAACTATAATTATATCTATCTGTCTTCAACTCCTTCAAAGACCACAGAAGGATAATATATAAACTCTAGAAATGACAGAGACAACTCATTGCCTGGCCAGTCACCCAAAGTTCTTCTGTAATGTTCCATCTTCAGCCCATAGGCCATAGTGTGTGTCCAGACACCTCAACAAGGCAGGAAACTTTTCTCTGTGTCCTGTAGACTGTCTGGCTGTCTGGCAGCCTCTTCCATGAGCAGGAATCCTGTAGCAATGTCCATCTTGAATCAGCAGTCACGTTTTTGTGGGTCCTGCATGTCCAGTTTCTACAACATAAAATCAAACAGTCTAGACAAGAGAAGTACCTTGCTCAAATGGCTACTCTTGCCATATTAGAAGCAAACTTCATAATGTGTTTCTTCAATGTCCATCTTCCTTTCTTCTGTAGGTGGTGTTACCAGGAGTAGTTGTGCCTCACTGTCAAGAAAAACCCTAAACCATTTTAAATGCCATATTCTGTAGGTCTTTGAAAGGTTTGAAGAATGCCTATCCATCTCAAATACATCTTTGTATATCTAGAAATCCTAACTAACTTAACTCCAAGTTTTGACTATCATAGGTAATTCTCTAATCTGTACTAAATTATACATTACATTTTCCAATGAGCTATATAAACACAATACCTAAACAAGAGGAGAAATATACATATCACAAAATTGACCTTAAATTGTATCAATAAAAGAAAATCCATTCCAAAGCAAAGTATTCATATCTATACCATAATTCCCTTTTTATCTTTATAAAGATTGCTTGTGTCATTAACCAGTTATAACCAAGCCCATTTAAATGAAAACAAACATTTATAAACAATATTTGGGAATTTGGGCGTCGTTCTTTCCAAACTACTTCCTGCTGGTAGAGGGCGCTGTCATAGGGGTCCAAAGAAGATGCAGAAATCTTGGCTGTAGTCTGCAAGGCTTTGTCTCAATTGTTTTGAATGTTGTATCACCTGGGGCACTGTTTCAGGGGGTCTGGCTTGATCAAACCATAAAAGTCTGGAAAGAATAGGAAGTGTGCTAGAAGCCTCAGAGTTTCATAAGAAACACCATGTGAACAGCAAAGGATTGAAAAAGGATTTTTCTATCACTTGGCAACAAGCCAAGGAAATAGTAAGGAAATGTCCTACTTGCTCATTCTATAACCAAACTCCTTTACCACCAGGCAGTAACCCTAAAGGTATAAATAGAAATGAAATATGGCAAATGGATGTGTTTCATTTTGCAGAATTTGGAAAATTAAAATACGTACATCACACTATAGATACATTTTCAGGGTTTCAATGGGCTACTGCTCTGAGCTCTGGAAAGGCTGATTCTGTTATCACACACCTTTTAGAGGTAATGGCCATTATGGGCATACCTGCACAAATAAAAACTGACAACGCTCCGGCATATATTTCCAGCAAATTCTAACAGTTTTTTGAGTATTATAACATAAAACACATAACTGGTATACCACACAATCCTACAGGACAAGCAGTAGTTGAGAGATCTAATCGTACTTTAAAGGAAATGCTCCATAAACAGGCAGGAGGAACCAAGACACCCAAACACAGATTACATAATGCTTTATTAACATTAAACTTTCTTAATGCTGATGAAAAAGGAAAAACAGCTGCAGAAAGACACTGGACAATAGAAAAAACTTCTGAACTACATCAGCGGTGTACTTCAAGGCTGTATTGACCTCAGAATGGAAACCAGGATATGTGTTACGTTGGGGTAGGGGTTTTGCATTTGTATCTACAGGAGAAGAAAAGCTATGGATACCATCTAAGTTAATCAAGTTCCGGGTTGAACAAGAGTAACATCTTAATGAAGAGAAATGACAAGTCATCCAATAAATATGGTCCCATGAGATGTGTGGAGACTTCTCAAAGGTAGGGAAGTGTTCTGTTCTTGTCCTTACAGGAAAACAGAGAACAATTATCTTCAAACAACCAAAGGACACTAAACATGTAGGTACCTACAGAAGAGAAGACAGCTCTCCAGAAAGAATCACTTAATGAAGAGGAATATGATTTATGGTAAAAATATTTAAGTCTACTAAACTGTTTCTATACTGAAATCTAGTTTTCTTTACTATCTAATATTTCTGTAGTCCCGATTCATGTAAACCATTGCTGGCTTTGGAGTTGGATTTGGCTTTCCTTCTCTAAATTCAAGCATGTTGTTAAGATTAAATTCACAGTTTCTGCCTTATATCAAGAAGCCAATTGATGTAAGGCAGAAGAAAACAAAATCGAAGGACTCATTCACTTATTCGCAATTTTCTGTCTGAAATCCTAATTATCTCATTTACATTTTAATGCGTACTGTTGCCTTGCCCTAATGCATACCGTAAAATTAAAAAATTTACCTTGATATTGATATTTAAATTTTCCACAAGGACTATAACAGTTCTCAACAGCAATCTTTGAACACTCTGGAAAGGAGATGGGGCCCCAATTGGACATTTCCACTTGACTCAACCTGATGCATCTGGACTACAAACTGCACCCTAAACCGGTTTGAGACTGCTTTTCTCGAGACAACTTATGACTAGCTAGCTGTATTGGTGCACCTTCTTATTACAACCTGGCCAAATTTCAATTAGAATTCCAGTCAAGCATTTTCTGCCATACAATGACTACTTACATATGTTACAGCCAGTTCTGTTTAGAAATTTGGTTGCTAAAAATTTTTTTTCCAACAGAATCCCATGGAGAAATCATCGTCCCATTTCAGCAGGAAGTAATCTTAAGATAACAACGCCCCCTTTCCCCACTCTTGGAATTTAGGAATAATATTCATCTTCATAGGGTTGGTTTTAGTTACTTGGGGTTGGGTTTGGAAGGTGATACTTAGACTTGGTTATCTCTTTTAGACAGGAATAGGGTATGGTTGGGAAAGGTATGATTCAGAATGGATATAGGTAGATTAGCCTATTTTCTTGTGAATTATTCAGTAAGAATGAGACATTAGTATTACAGCTTACAATGTTATATATTATTATTTGTGGTAACCTATGTAAAATTAAGTTTATTCCCTTCCTAGAAGAATTGTATCTTATATTTGTTGTATTGTGTGAAATCTTTCCATTTATGATGTTTTATGTACATTATACTTGCCATATTCTATGTATGTATACTATTGCTTGTGTTCAAGACATTTTGTATTTGTTACAATTTGGGATATTTGTCTTGCTGCCCTGTAGAGCTCTACCTCTTGTTTAGACATTTTTACTCTACCTCTACTTTAGGAATTTACATGTGAGATATATATATATATATATTTATATTGTTTAGGTATTTATCCTTGCTTTACTCAAGGAAGTTTTATTCAGGCTTGTTAGCCAAGTTCCTGAGTATTACAGATTATCCTCACCCATGTTTCCTTTGCCTATGAGATTAGTCAGACATAGATGCTTAATCTTCAATCACTTCATAGACCTGCAGAACATGGCATTTAAATGTTTTATATATTAGTACTCTGTTGACATGAGACACTGTTGCTCCTGACAGCACCGTGCACTTTCCCTAAAGTATGTTGGACACTGTTGTTGCTCCTTCTGGAGTTCATCCTCGCTTCGGCTAATGGCCTCTTAGGCAAGGAACTTCCTCAGCCTTGAACACTGATTTGGACATGCGGTCCTATATGCTTGCAGGAGACAAACTTAGAAGACTGCTGAACCTTGCCAAGTCAGGGTAAAACAGCCTTTCTACCTCCCTGCTTTTGTTGTGGTCTGTCAAATACTCCTGGCCTTAGTCATATCTGGCTGTACCAACATTGCTGTGAGACCTTGGGTGACTGTCCAGGTAGCTTGCTGTTTCTGTCCTCACTGAGCCTTTTGGAAGTTGCCCATCTGCACTTCCCATCTACCCTAGTATTGTAATTTTCCTTCTCAGGTCTTGGTGAGGTTGTAGATTAAACTATCTTAGTATTATTCTCTCTTCCTAGTTAGATATTAAGTACTAGACTTAAGCTTTTCAGCTTAGGACAACTCTATTGTAAACTCCCTTATGCCTTCACCCTAGGACTAGGTATGTTTGTGGTTTTGGTCTCGATTTTCCTTTTCTTAGAGCACACTTGTTATTCACTGTTTTATATATAGTTTTGTATCAAGCTTAAATCTTTTCTTTAGACTAAAAGGGGAATTGTAGTGGGATATTCACTGTGTCTGCTTCTGTGGCACTGACCACACCCATTGAGGGGTGGAGCCAGGGGCGGAAGTGACCAATGGAGTTTAGTCTCGGGAGGAGGTGGAGAAAGGCCCTTTCTGGCGGGACACGGAGAGAGGAGCATCCAGTTTTAACTGCTGTGTTCATCTGTCTGTGTTGTGAGTTGTTTTCCCTTAATAAACATCTATTCGACCTATTTGTTTATCCTGACCCTTACTGAACCGCAATATCTGGTGTCAGAAGCGGGATCAGGATTTTCACTGCACCTGGGTTTTACCCAGGTGCCGCAGCAACCCTTCCCCCACCTTCCTTGAAGGGGCAGGATATATCCTGCCCTAGAACTCCTTTTATCTCCATCTTGGCCCTGAGACTACTGCTCATCTTCTGCCCATTCCCTCAGATTGTATTCGCACAGAGCCCTGCTGCATTAGCCCTGCCTTTTGTGTTGCAGCACTAGGCCCGGACTCCGCCTGCTCTGTTTGTGTGCTTGCAGGCTCCGGCGGCTGCGGCAGCTGCGGCCTGTGGACTGGCGGAAAATATACACACTGCATTCATTTGCCCTTAATTCAGTCGGAGTAAGTAATGTCTCTGGTATTGAAGTAGTGAATATTACAAATCAAGGAACAATGATTTATTTTAAAGTCTGGGCAAAACAGGCAGCTAGCACCCTCACCAGGACACCCAGACCATGCTGATACAGAGCAGTGGACAGAAAGGCCTGCCAACATGGTGAAACAGATCTGTGTGCATAGTATGACTATGGGAAGGAGTCCAGCTGCAGCTCTGTCAGTTCTGAGGGAAAAAATGCCCTACGTGGTTACTGGAGAGGGTGATGAGAATGGAGGTCTATATCCAGTAGAGCAGTGGTTCTCAGCCTTCCTAATGCTGGGACACTCTAATACACTTCCTTATGTTGTGCTGTTGCTACTTCATAATTGTAATTGTGTTACTATTACGAATCATAAAGTAAATATCTGTGTTAATATTTGAATATATTTGCTATTTTATAATAAAACTACTTTTATAAGTGTTGTTTTGAATCTGACACTGCAGCTCTTTCCCGTTGCTGCTTTCTTACATTTCCATTTCATTAACCCATTCTTTGCAGGTAATTAGGCTAAAGAAACCCAAGATAAGGTGTAAAACAAAGATTCATAAGTGTCTTTGCCTAATATGAGAGGGAATCATTAGGAAAGCTTATTTAAATGCACATTTACCATTCAGAACTTTACTAAGGAGGAAAAACATAACAACGTACATCTTCCAAACAGCAGGACAGCTTACATGTTTACCTAGCCATCAAGGACAAAACAGCTATGACTGCACCAAGGTGCCTGTCTGTGCAACATCAGATACCACACACCAGCACCTGGCCTGCTGTGATCTCCGAACTGAGAAATGTTATTTTTAATCATGAAATATATATATGTGTGTGTGTGTGTGTGTGTGTGTGTGTGTGTGTGTGTGTTATTTATTTTTTGTGTGTGTGTGTATATTTGTGCCTACATGTATATGCATGTACCACACACGTGCAGGAATACTCAGAAAATATAAGAGGGAGTTAGCTCTCTCAGTATTGGAGTCATGGGCTCTGTGAGAAGGTCTGTGGGTACTGGGAACTGAACCCAAGTCCTCTACAAGAGCAGAAAGTGCTCTTCATCTCTGTGCCATCTATCCGGCCCCAAGAATTAAAAAAAAATTATTTAGTCTTTTATATTTATACAAATTTCAAGGCTGAGAACTTTGTCAAACAAACAATGAAGAAGTAATAAAGAGAACCACGCTTTCACTCCTCCAAATAGAACAAACCGATAACCTACTATATAGCAGAATCTGACTTCAGCCTGGTACCTGATACACACAGCTGCTGATTAGATTCCATGGGCTGTGAAATATAAAGCTCTACAGACCACTTTTAAAGGGAATCAATACATCTAGTTCTTAATACACTCCATTCTTTGGAAACAGACATAACCTGGAAAGTGTAAGTTCTACATTTCTAGAGACAACTTGGGTCATTTCCTCATAGCACTCATCCTATTTGTTAGCAAATATTAAATGGATTTCCCAAAATATAATTGAACAGTTGGCACACAGTAAAACAAGACTATGTTAGAATACTTATTCTTCCAGGGTTTGTGTGATAGTGTTGGTAAAATATATAAAACTCTAGCAGACAATGTTGTGGTTTTGGTAAGTAAAATGACAGGTCACTGCAGACAAACATATTTTATGGTTTTTAACCTAAGGAGCGAAGGATACACACATTCAAGAAAAGGTTTAGAGTTCATCTTAAGAATGGGATTACATGTCATATAAATTATGTTCATCCTACAACTTAACTTATATATTCCTCTCTTAATACACAGTATCACAAACATAAATAAAGCCTGAAAGTATAAGAGAAATAAATCTTCAATAGAAATTGAATTATTTCTTTTATCTTGAATCCATCATAGGGATTCATATGTCCTACTTTGGAAATACTGATCAAGGAAAACAGATACTCAAATGTGTGAATTACTATGAGAGAAGCGTGAACACACATCTGTTATTAGAGGTTGGGGAACCAAGCACACAAATCAGAGAGGAGCATGGTATCTACGCAGCATGAGAGAACAGAGGCCTAGTGTGTGCTTCAAGTGAAGGCAGTAACTATGATGCTGTGGGGCCCTTTGATGATGGTGACTAATTCGATTGAAAGGAAATTTAATGATGGGATTTTAGGAGAACATGATAAGGTGGCATAATTAGCTTATATATTTGGATAAATACAATCAAGGAAACAAAACACAAATGAAGAAATGAAATCTACAACAAACGTAGATGACAGGTTGTAATAGGTTCCTAAGGTCCTTATCTACTGATGTGTATTCCTTCCCTAGTCCTACCCTTATTTGGGACAGGACTTTAAAGAAAGGAAGCAGTACCATCTAGACTAGTTGCCTTAAAGGACAAAGCAGAGAGACACTAGAAGTACAGTGACAGTCTCAAAACCATTGATTTTTCCCAACCTAAACTTAGCAGAGTTTGGTGAGATCTCATAATAAATACTAAGCCCTTTCTAAGGCATGACTCCTGTGGGTATGAAGAAGGATATACAGTATTGAGAACTTCCCATGAGGAGTGCAGCCTTTGAAATAGCTCTGAAATAGAACAACCTTTGTCTCTTCTTTGCTGAGGCTGGATGGAGAGCGATAGTGTCTGGCAGGTGCTCAGTGATGAGAAAATATACTCAAACAGCAATCACAGCGATCTCCAAGGCAGATTCCTCCTGGGCAAAGCCCACAGATCACATCACAGCCCAGACAACACTCAAATCAGCCCTATAGTGCTTTATAGAGGACCCAAAGAAGGCTGTGAAACTAGTCACATAGTTGAAATTGTGAGATAATAAATGGCTGCAGGCACAAGCAAGGTACATAGAATTTATAGAATTTGATATAAGAAATTAATGCAAAAGCTGTCTCTGCGAAATTGAAAACAGCTCGTTAGACTGTTTGCAAGAATTCTGAATAAATTAAAGAAAATTAAAAGATCACTTAATATAACAAAATATACATAGCTTTTCAGTGAGAGTAATAGTACACGAGAAAGAATTTTTCTATGCCAACCCTCAGGAGAAAATAAAGATTTGTGTTAAAATCAAAAATATAGTCCTTGCCCAATAAATTTACAAAAGTGACCTTCAGAAACAGTCTCACAGTAAAGATAAACTTTGAAAATAAAACTAAATTGAAAAATAAACCCGAATAACAGTCACTGTATAAACAAAAATCTAGGGCAAGGGAATAGTTGGGGACCAAGACAAAGTGGAGAGTGCAATGCTATCACTTTCAACACACATGGACTGGAAAGTTTTGTAGGTAAGCTACAGAACCCATGGGATATTACAGAGGCAGTGGAGTATAGAGGAGGAAAAGGAGAACAGAGAAAGAAGGAGGGCATGGAGATGGGGCAAGGAGGGGGATGCTCAGCAAACACAGAGTAAATATGTAAACACCAACAGGCATCTTTTTACACTGTAACCTAACTCAATGAATAAATAATTTTAAAGCATAATTCCATGCCAAATATTAAAGTCAGTAGAATGATTGTGCTTACAACTTGCCAGAGTTGCAGTAAGGATGTGTGTGTGTGTGTGTGTGTGTGTGTGTGTGTGTGTGTGTGTGTGTGTGTGAAAATAATTTGCAAGCAAGGAAAGCTTACACAAAATATTGTCAACCAATATGGTTAAATTTCTAGCTATGTTATTTAGATTAAGTTAAATGGAGCTCTGAAAATAAACTACATTAAAAAGAAATAAATTTCATAAAATTTCAAAATATCAGTGATATAATTTGATAGTTTAGAAACAAATAATTTTAAAAAGAAAACTATAATAAAGAACAAAAGTAGATACTGCTACAATGAACAAAATAATACTTTTTAATATTTTAAGTTAAAATAAATGAAGGTATGTTGTGGCTTGTAAAGAAAATCACAAATGCACTAGACAGGAAAATAATCTAATGTATAACGATATTCAAAGAAGACCAACAACAAGGATAGAAACTATAATTATTTAAAAAATTTTAAAAAAAAAAAAGCTACAACTTTCAACTAGTAGCTGATGGAAGCAGAAGCAGACACCCATAGCTAAATAAACACTGAGCCAAACACTTGGAATCCAGTTGCAGAGAGGAAGGAGTGATGAGCAAAGGGGTCAAGACCAGGCTGGAGAAACCCACAGAAACAGCTGACCTAAAAAAGAAGGCACTCGTGGACCCCAGTCTGACAGCTGGGAAACCAGCATAGGACCGACTCAGACCACCTGAATGTAGGTGGGTGTTAGGAGGACTGGGCAGTCAATGAGGCCTCTGCTAGTGGATTGGTATTTATCCCTAGTATAGGAATGGGCTTTGAGAGCCCATCCCACATAGAGGGATACTGCCTAGATACATGTGGGAGGAGCTAGGCCCTGCTCAAAATGATATGACAAACTTTGAAGACTCCCCATGGAAACCCTCACCCTCACTGGGAAGCAGAAAGGGGATGGGATGGGTGTTGAAGGGGGGTGGGAAACAGGGGAAGGGGAGGAGGGAAGGAACTGGGATTGACAGGTAAAACAAGCTTGTTTCAAATTTAAATTTAAAAAATTATCAAAACAATGAAGAGATTGAGAAATATATATGCATGCATAAGTTAATTTATATTCATACAAAAATCACCAGAATGACCAACAAAAGATACAATCTAGTCACAGCCTAGTAAAATTAAACTGGGAAAGAACATTAGAAATCATGGCAGAAGCTCTGCAGCACTGAGAGGTTAGCTCGAAGATGACGGAAGCTCTGAAAATGCAGAGGTGATTGGAGAAATAGAGTTCAATGGCTGCGGTTTCCAGTCAGGCACATAACTTGGAAATATCTGATAGACCAACTGTGTGTAACTGAGAAACATGATAAACTCCTCCATCATTACTACATTCTAGACTGGGGAACTGCACAAATAACCATAGTTCCTCAAAATGGGTTTGTTACATGAAAGAATGAAAAGAAAGCTGAAAGAAACCATTCCTGACTGAAGAGACACAAAGACTTAAAACACTGCAAACTTTTGACATGTTAGGGAATATGGATTAATACTAAAAACAAGCAAAATTTAAAAAAAAATATGTCTATAAACCAACCAGGAATTTGAGAGCAAGCTGTTAAAGCTATCTAAGAATAATGGATATGACAAAGACATAGTAATTATAGCACAACTGTTTTGTATTTTAGAAAACTATACCAAAAAGGAGATAAGGAATGGACACTGAAGGAGATAAAGACAGAAGTTGGTTATTTCTACTATGTGAACATTTGCACTTACTAGAAATGTTTTGTAATGAACTTCAGAAATTTTAACAGAAAAGTATAGAAACAGATATGCTCTTGGGTGATGGGACCTACAGAGAGATGCTGTCCCATAAAGTCCTTTCTGGAAAGGGCTAGTTCTTTGGAGTGTTGTACAACTGAAACCAAAAGAAAGGTTATGAGGGTTTGATGAACCCAGACTATGATGTTTTTGAGGAAAGGTATAATAGCCTTGCAAGGAACAGCAACTCCAGGAAACAAGAAGGATCTCCTCCATTGTTGTCAGTTGAGGCTCTTAATAATGTGAGCATTAAAACTGTGTTCTGTCAGAGTGACATGAACCTTGGTCATGAAAACTGCAGTGCACCTTCTTGGATGGCTGTATAGATTCTCTAACTACAGTAGAGAATAGTAGATAGCTAACTTATGACCACGGGTTCATCTTTACATTATGGTAGATTAGGGCCAGGAAAGCATTCTAATTGAATTCATCCTCACCAGCTTGCCCTTTAGATTTGTGGCCAGTTTACAGTCCCTATCACTGGTTCATCTTTAACTTAATGGTTCAACCTCAAGCTGCTCTCCTGGACCAATTTGAGACATTTTTCTTTTTTTTCAAACTTTTATGCAATATATTTTGATCATTTTTATGTGTGTCCCAGCTCCTGCCAGATCTACACTACCTCCCTACCTACCTGATTTAGCTAAGTAGTGATAAGCAGAACCAATGTTAGCTCTGTGAGCTTTGTGCTGCCATCGAGAATCCAGCTCATTTCCTGATGCCTTAATGCATTCTCTAAGCCAGTAGAAACAATTTGCGACTCTTATCATGACCTCAATTCCACTTACTAATAACTTTAATATTTGCATGTAATAAAATTTGTGTACACATGGAAAAGATTTAAAAACATAAAATTTACCAGTATATTCAATTTGTTACCAATTATGTCGATTTTAGTGTCACCATTTAAATTACATTTTTAGATCTGCCATCTTGCATGTGCCATTTTAACATAGCTGAAAGGTTTACATCACAAACCCAGAAAGTAAAGACTGGGATCCCATCTGAGATTATATCAATAGTAAATGGAATACAAGTACTCTCTTGAAATGAAGCAAACATTTGCTTTAAAAGAAGGCTTAATTTTAGAACTGAAACTCAAGTTCCAGATAATGTGTTTGTGCAGGTGTGTGATATATGTGTCTTGTGTGTGTGTGTGTGTGTGTGTGTGTGTGTGTTAAATTAGCATCAAGCAAGCTTAGAAACACTATAAAATTTTCAATTTTAAATTTATTCTTTTCTTTACTGTACATTGCATGCCCATTCCGATGCCCCTGCATATTCAATGGAGGTCACAGAATAACTGTGACCAGTCAGTCATCTCACTGCACCTTATGGTTTTCAGAAATCAAACTCCAGCTGCCAGGCTTGCCAGAAGTGCCTTAACCTACTAAGCCATCTGGCTGTCCCAAAGTTAACTTTTAAAGTGTTATTTCAACTCAACTTTCTCAATTTAAAAATGCTAATCATAGATGTTGGCTAACTCATTTGAAAATAATTTAGACACTTTAAAGTTTTCAAAATAAACATTCTACCTGCCCTTAAGTCACCAAAATGCTAGGAAGCTGTAAAGCAATGGTGGCATGGAAATTTGGGGTACACTTCATACTTTAAAATAACTTTTCCATAGAATTTCTTCCTTAATAACTTTTTCTGAGATTATAATTACATCATTTTCTTCTTCTGTTTTCTCGCTTCAAGCCACTCATCACTGCTCTCATGAAAACTCATGGCCTCTTTTTCATTCATTGTTGTTACCCAATGAGTACTTAAGTACTTAAGTACACACTGCTCGGTCTGTATAATGCTAACTGTATGTATATTTCCAGGGACTGTTGAACACTTTCTGGTGTGCTCATCCCTGGGAAGGCTATTTCTGTCGGTTCTAGGAGTTCTTAGATTCATGTAGCTCTTTGATCTCTTTAAGTTATAAATGATATTCTTAGAATATGATTAAGTTGTAGTGTTGTAGTCTCTGGAACAAAAGAGGCTTCTTTGTTTGAAGACATTGAAGGAGGTGAGACGTGCCCTTCATAAGAGAAAGAGCAGGAATGTAGGTCCTCTTCATGAAAGCCACGTATGGTCTGCAGAGCACTGGTTTATCTGGGATTTAATGTGGCAGTATATTGTTTCAAACACACATTCAACTGTTTTTTAAGCTGTTTTTTATCTTTAAAGCTATTTATTTTTAAATTATAAAATAGTAGAAATATTACTATCTAGTGGATTCTTTAGAATAATATGATACTGAGAAGCAGGGTAGAAATATCCTACGACAGTTTCTGCAATGTTCATACTCAGCTAGTAAAACCTGATACTTTTCATCTTAGAAACAGTGAATGCGTTGGAAACAGGAAAGCAAAACAAGCTAAACTTACTTGAGTTGAAACTCTGAGTACACAGAACTAGAAATCAATAACTCATCTCCTAGGCAGCATTTTTTTCAGAAAGGAGCCAAAGAAATGTAAGCCCAGGGTCCTCAAGCTACACAGCAGCTCTGGCACAGACGTCCCCTGGCTCTCATGTCTGCACAGGGGCACAGTTATCTGCTGAGCAAAGATACTTTCAGGAAGAAAAATAAAATGCACAAGGATTTACAAAACTGTCAAATATCCTGCTTGGAATAAGTACTAATTATTATCATTTTATCTTATCAACAACGGTGCCATCAGATGTCTCAATTGGTGAGGTGCTTGCCATACAAACCTAAGTTTGATTCCTAGAGCCCAGATAAAGGTGGAAAGAGAGAAGCAAGTCCATAAGGTTGTCCTCTGACCTCCACACATGGGCAATGCTATGTACGCCCACACAGCATGCCTTCACACCACAATAATAATGAATAGAAACTAAAGTGATAAAACAAACCTTAGTATTTTTATTTATTTCAAATAGAGGTGTACATACTTTAGTTATATGAAAAGTCATATTGGCATTTTCTAGGTTAAATTGGAATTGCATCTCAAATAAATTTCTATTGTTACATTTCTAGTTTCTCAATAATAGCAAATATCAAGTTAAGTAGAGCTATTTAAGTAAAATCAGAGAATGTGGAGAGTTCAGTTTCAGATAAGGTTAAATTTAATTATGAATGTAGAAACACATAATCCATGTACATGAGATGTATGTACATGCACATTGGTACATGTCCATAACACAGATATCTATAATAGTAAAATGACGAAAACCTTAGTAAATTTTCCACCACTGTGGTAGTTACCCAAGATTAATGATTTAAGATACCAGGATTCCTCGGGGTTGATGATATCATAGAGGTTTTACATATTTTGAAAACTTTCTTGAAAGAATATTTTCAGGTCTTTAAAACTTTTTCATAATTAGAACATTTTTTCAAGTATTAGAATATTTTTCAAATATTCAATTTTCACTATTTGACATGACATTTACTCCAGACAGTGAAGTCTCCCAGGCTACAAAACAAATGTTCAAAGACTGTTTACCTAACTACAACAAATAAGAGCAATAAATGTCTTGTGTGCTTTTTTTCACCTCTCAATTGAATCCCATTCATACATTCAAGGACTCACTTATTCCTTGTGTTCATGAAAGGCAAAACTGCCTGGGAGAAATCTCATTGCCCTTTCATGGATGGCTACAAAGCCCAGAAACTGCTAGAGATGGATTAAATCTGTGACTGATCCTAGCTTCTGACTGTCAGCTGTCTTCCCTCAAAGCAGAGAAAAATAGTAAAACCCGGAAGAGCCTATCAATCACATCCTAACCCTGAACCACCAGCCTTTCTGCTTATCCTTCTCACCTCAATTAACCTTTGGTTAGAACTTCACTTTCTTAAAAACAGCTCACTTGATGTGCAACTCAAATATAGATTTCACCTTTTAAATATGATTTCAATTATTTTTCCAACACCTACAAAGGGTATAGCTCTCAACATAACCTAATTATAACATATCTTCATTACACTAAAAGGGCTACCTCACACCTTTCAAAAGAGAGAAAGGATCTTTTTTCTCAAAGAGTGAAGATGATAAAAAAAAAACTCTTAATTTTTATTCAATTTTAGATGTGTGAGCAGTTGGGTTGCAAGTATGTGTTTATGCCACATGTATGCCTTGTACTCAAGAAGGCCAAAAGAGAAAGGGTGTTGGATCCCCTGGAACTGGTATTATGTATGAGTGGCTGAAAGCCCCTGAGCCACCCTTGGGTGTTGGGAACTGAACTCTGCAAGGACATCCAGTTTCTTTAACCACTGAACCATCTCTCCAGCCCTTAAAGTAATTTTATTAAAATTGTAGACATAAAAAATTGTATGAATATATTTGCTACCTCCAACACTCTAAAAATAAAAATGGAAAAGTTCATTTGTAATGGAGAATGGATAGTCTCAGTGCATGCTAGTTTGGGGTCTTTTGAAATCATAAAGTTTTTTTTTTTTTTGATTTTACTCTGAAGTAGCAGTTCTCAACCTGCGGGAACGACCATTTCATGGGGTTGCCTAAGATCATTGGAAGTATCAGACATTTAAATTCCCGATTCGTAACAGTAGCAAAATCACAGTTAGGAAGTAACAACAAAAATCATTACAACATGAGAAAATATATTAAAGGGACACAACATTAAAAAGGTTAAAAACCACTGCTCTAGACACTAGGTTGAGCACTCAGTTCTGACTTTAAACTGTTGTGATGGAGAAGGGTGGTCTGGCCAATCAGCCTTTGGCATCAAGGCAAACTTCATCTCACCTGTATCCTCCTACTTTTTAACAGGGCAATCTCCAACCACTTCTCTTCCTGTTTCCCAACTGCAAGCCCCTGCTGCCAACATGCTTACTTGCTGTGCACTGACATGCAATTTGGGTAGATATTAATATTTTCTCCAAACTTCCTTTGTTGGAAACACATTAGAGCCACAAAAGAAGTGTTACATCACAGAGTTACCTTGAACTTCTTCAAAAGCCTCCCTGCAGGCATCACCATTTAGATTCCCCACATCTCACAGACATGTGGTCCTGAAGTATTCTGAGATAATGTCACTTCATCACACAGAAAAAACAAGAAATTTCAACAGAGATCATCATCTTGCCTCACAGAGCCGTAGTTATCTTCCTTTTTTTAAAATCACAAAAATGGGAAACACAGTTTCCTTATACTTACTCCTCCCTAATCATAGTCTCCAAATATTCTATAGGGAAAATTATAGGAACTATAATAATGTATAATGAGGAGTTTTGATTATTTTTGAAGTACATTTAAACTGTGAAAGGGAAACATTGATCTTTGTAAATTTAAATGTAAAAACTGCATTCTAACATGAGAACATTCAACCTAAAATTATCCCTTAAAGAAATAATTGGAATTTTATACAAAGTATTTCAGAGACCAGGTCCTCAGGTTAAAATAAGAATACATAATTTTGAGAGCCACACAGATTAATTCTTCTTAAAAAGGTATAAATTACTCTAAATTTCAAGCATGTGCTTTGAAGAGACTAGACTTTTTCTATTTTTGTATGACTTAAAATTTTAGGTTTATTAAATACAAAAAATTGAAATTAATTTTCTATCATAATTTTTGTGAGAATAGAACAAAATATGATCAGTCATAAACTTCCCATTAAATTTGGCCAGCCACTGATGATACTCAACTCTCAGTGTTAACAGGCTGTGGGACATTCTAGGAGATGAGCTCTTCACCCTGTCACATTCCTCTTGTCTTCATTCCTTCTACCTGTCTTCCTGTCCCTGTACCTGTACCTCTCTACTACCAACTCTTCACCTCTGCTTGTGTAAAGTTTACTAAATAGTAGGTTTAATTATTATACTTTCATATATGCAAATAGTGAACTGCAATCATATTTATTCCTATATTACCTTTTCAAAAATTCCTCCTTTTGCCCCTTCTACTTCCCCCTTTATGACTTTACCTCTAGCCAGATGCCACTCTTTGCTTTGCACTATAGTACAATGATTTAAAACAAGAGCTTACTAGCTAGACCCACAGTAACAAGTATAAAAATGATTTGCCAAGTGGTTATGCAGCTGTCGTCAATATTCCAATTAAAATGTATTCATGTAGCTTTTTCTATAAAGAGGCATTTCAAGCTTCCCCAGCTAGAAGCATAAAAATCATTCAGTCTCAACAGTGTCCTCTTGCAACAATACACAATTTATCTTAATGTATGAAGTAAAGGATTTTGTCAAGCAAATTTGAGGTGGGAACATATCCTGATAAATACAAGAACACACATAACTTGTCAACAAAGTAGCCTTTTAATATTTAATTTAAATATATGATATGGAGATATAGAATACACAGATTTTTAAATTATACAATTCTTTTATTTAGGAATAGTATCAGAGAAACTGAAAAACCAATAGTGACATATAAGGGGTATATTTAATTCTCTCAAAAAAAAAACCCTATGTGTATGTATATATATATATATATGATTGTGATGATATATTGTTTACAATCTAATATAGACGCTGAATATCAGAATACAAAACTAGCCACAACCATAGAAGGTGGGCAGTGGTAGCGTACATCTTTAACCCCAGGACTCAGGAGACAGCAGCAGATGGAGCTTTGTGAATTCAAGGCCACCCAGTGCTACATGAGAGTGAATTAGTCTAAAAGAGAAACAGAGCTCACATCTTTGTTCCCAACACTAGAGAGGTATATTAGATAGGAACAGGGCATTCAAGACTGACTAGGCAATTATCCTCCAGCCACAATGAGGTTGAGATTTCCTTAGGCTTGGTAGAGGAAGATCTCCATGATGGCTTGACTCTTTTGCATCTCTGACTTTTAGTGGCTTTACTGTTTATCATAAACAATTATATCACCACAACTAATATTATAAGTGACTAATTAAGAAACAACTTAGGCCTTGATGGTGCTTAGGGACTTACCAAAAAAAGCAGGTATTGGGTATAAAAATAATTTCACAAATGATAAAAATTAATTTTTTAAAAATAAAAAAAGATACTATGGGGTATGATGGTATCATCGTATAAAAATAAAATACAGGCACTCCTGGGGAACTAATGTTTAAGTCATGACTAGAAAGATCCACATACACAAGCACAAAGAACACAGGTAGAAAGATGTGTAGGTGAGTAACCAGGGCGGCCTAAGAAGACTGACTAAAGAGAATAAAAGGTTTGAGGAAAATGAATGTTAAAATAAATTGTACATTGTTACTTGAGGATTTTAGTGTCTAAGGTCATCAGCATATTCTTATGGAATCCCTATCTGATTTTGTATCAGCTCAGATCATGAAACTGAAATTGAAGGCTTTTCGATTTTGAAAGGGTTTGAGGAATAGTAGTGTTTTATTTAGCCTCTAAATGTTTACTAGAAAATGGCAGTAAAGACATCAGGTCTTGACTTTTTCTCTAAAGCAAAGTTTTTATAGGCTCAACTTCCTTATTCATTAAGGGAGAAATGGCTGGGGATTAAGAGAATGGGTTGCTTTAGCAGAATACCTGTGGTCAGTTTCCAGCACCCACCAGCAGATCACAATTATCTGTGAATCCAGTTACAGAGTATCTGATGCCCTTTTCTGACTCCATAGCCTTGAGGGACATGTATACAGGCAAAACACTCATACACATCGAATGAAATCAACAAATCTAAAGATGAATTTGAGTCAATTCAGATTTTGTACTTCTTAATAATTTTCTTAATCCCTTGAGGAACAACATTAAGTTGTTTTTTCCTTCGGTGTGTGTGTGTGTGTGTGTGTGTGTGTGTGTGTGTGTGTGTGTGTGTGTGTGTGGTTATAAACACTACACCATGTGTTCATGATGGTGTTTCCATAGTCATTCGTCTCAAGATTTCTAGATACTGTGATTCCTTTGGATCACTGACTTTTTAGAAATTTTCTTTTCCTTCCTTCCGTTCTTCTTCCTTCCTTTCTTTTCATTGCTTTCTTTTGGGAAACAAGGTCTTATTATAGTCATGGTTAGATGGCTAGTACCCATTATGTAGCCCAGATTCCTCTTACGTTCCTGAGATTTCTCTTTATACAGTCTCCGTTGCTAGGATTACAGGCTTGTGATAACATAGCTAGAAGCATATTTCCAAGTTCCACATATTTATGGTTTTCAAAATCTTTCCCATTAGTTATTTTTCCCTATTATCAGCTTCTAATTTCAGGTCACTGGGATCATAAAAGATATCTGGTGTGGTTTCACCTTCTTAAATTTACTGGTATCTGTTCTGTGGCCTGACTCACAATCCCTCCTAAAGAACATTCTATTTGCAGTTAGGCAGAATGCCAGGCCTACATCCATAAAATCTATGGGTCTACCTGGTCTAGTGTGCAGTACCAATTCACAACAGCCCTTTAAATTTTCCATCTGAATGAAATTTCCATTTTTTGAGAGTAGTATATGAAAGTAGTTGTGGCGATATATTATGTATGATTTATTAAACCTTACCTGAAGAACAGAAAAGCAAAGCAGAAAGCCACTAGCTTCTACCTATGCTCAGACCAAAGGGGCAATCCTCAAACTGCTTTCAACTTCACTGCTTCTCAGAGTCACTCAGACTGCTATGCTCTCTTCAATGTAGGTAGAATGCCTCTACACTGAAAAGTACCAAGTCGGGATGGACAGATGGCTCAGCAGTTAAGAGCACCCACTGCTCTTTCAGAGGACCCAAGTTCGATTCCTAGCACACACATGGTTGCTAATAACTGTCCATAACTATATTTGATGCCCTTCAGGCCTCCACTGACACTTGCACTCACACAGATATACACATACACAGATATTAATAAATAATAAAATAAATCCTTAACAAAATACTGCTAGATAAATTTTGATTGGACTATTGTATATCTTTACAAAATAGCTATTTAAGTAGAGATGCTATGTGTTGGCAGGCATGTGATTCCCTTCTCTCTGTCCTCCTATGTGAGCAGATTCTTTTCTTTACTGTCATGCAGTGAGTCCTTGCTCTTGACAGTTAATGTGTCTCTACTATAGATTTTGCTGTGTAGTTACCCTGAGACTAACATGAGACTTCATAGCTATAAAGGCTTTGCACAATGAATAGCTTAATTATGACTGCACACCAACACTCGGCTTTTACTCCACATCAAACATTTCATGTTTTCAATGTAAAAATGCTCATGTTCTTTTCTCTTTTGACCTTTATGCTAAAAGTGTAGGTGATTTACATAACAATATAACAGAACTACATAGAGCACTATAAACTTGATTACACACTTAATTACACCAATAAGTTAGAGGTGTGTGTGTTTGTAATACTAATAAGGTCCTGTTCTTTTAGCTAAAAAAAATATCCTTAGCATTTCTTTTTGAGTTTATAAGTACAAATTTTGTCAGTTTGGGTCTAAAGGGTCTTTACCTTCTCATTTCTAGGGACCACCTATGCTACACAAGCATCCTTGATTAGCAGAGATTTTTGATCTGCAGTGCTTAGACCCAACTTCTATCTTTCTCCTAACAACCCTTAAAAGACTTCCACCTCTCTATCTCTTCTAACTAGAATAATTCTGCCCTCATCACCACCAGCCTCACTGGAGGCTCCTCATAACTGAGATGTTAACATTTTCTTTTCATGATTTCAAGGAAGGACTTCTCTTTACCACAGATTTGACAATTTGAATGTGTCATATTTAGGTGTGGGGCAAATTTAATCTAACTGAAAAGTTCTGATCTTCCCATACTTGAACATTTCTTCTCAGTGGAGTTTAGTTTTCCTCTAAATGCTTAAGACTCTCATCTTTGGGCCAAGCTATTGATTTCATCTTTCTCCAGAGGGACTATGTGTTAACATGTAAAGAGTTGTAAATGACCCATACTAAAGGGTGTCAAAGCGTTGCTACAATTGTTAATGTTGTGCATTAGAATCTCAAAGAAGATTTTTGAAAGTAGGGATTATAGAAAATTGCACTCAAAGAGCAAGTATAAGAGACCCATCGAAGTCAAACAACAAAGGTCTAGGAAATTTCACATTTACTGTACCAATTAAGCCAAGCTTTTTAGATTGAAGAAGTCATTTACATAGTGATGCTATGATCTAATTAAGAGATATAGAGATGAGGAGCTTGATTTAGATAATCCAATGTCTCCAAAAATTTTACCTCACGCTTTTCTTAAATTATAGTAATTATGTACTTTTTTCTTATTAAATGATAAATGCCAGAATTGATTTCTAGTACAACTACTCAATCTATTCAGTACTGTTTTTCAAGAAAAGCTTGTATACCCATTTTACATTTGTTATCAAAATAAAACTGTATGTGTATGTTTGTAATTTATTTCAGAAGAATTTTTTTCAAACCAGCATAACATGAGCAAATACCTATGTTGGTGAGTCATTGCAAGCAATACTGTTAGAAAAATTATCAAAATTCTTAACAAAATAAACTCTCACATTAATCTCAAAACACTCCTGATTGCAAAATTAGCCAACATTCATCCATATATATATATATATATGTATATATATATATATATATATTTACTATATTCCATCATTATTCCATGATATATCTTTGAAGCTCTAAATAAGAAATTTGCCCAAAAAATTATTTGGGAGTTTTTCTTAAATCATCACAGCTTTGAATATACATGAATGTAGTACTGTCTTGTACATTAATGTACATTCTTAGAACTCTGAACCTGGGTTGCAAAATGAACAGAGCATGTAAACGAAGTCCCCCATTTTCACAGTACAACTTATGAACTTGTAAAGCACATTTAATATTAACGCTCTAACATTTTTCTCCAGAAAATCAAATATCACTTACATCACACATAGCACAGTCTGCACAGGAATGCAGTGGCTTACAAGAGGTAGGCTAGTATGAAAGATCAACTTACACAAGAGTATCACTTCTCATTTACTGACACATTTCCACAAGGAAGTGACAACTATTTTCGTTTGAGTTTGTTTAGTCTTGGTTTATCAAATGGCTCTAAAACCTAAGGACATGTGATCTGTATCCCTACGTATATTTCAGGATATGTTATAAACACCCTGATAGAGTAGAATGATGTTTCATTCTCCTATGTACTGCTTGACGCCTGCATTGAAAGATGCCCAAGCTTTTGAAATCAGCTCCTTGCTTCTTTACAAGTGACCATTCAGAGATGCTGCATTAGGTCCATTTTAGGTGCTCAAATTTAACAGTGTATTTTGCCTGCAGAAGCAGAAGCTCATTGAATGCGTGGGCTTTAAAAACAAGGGGTTTTGTTTGATTTTTTAAACACAATTAAAACTACATAAAAACAGATACGGGAAGATGTAAGAGTCTGTCTTCATCATCTGATCTTACAAGGAGACATGTACACAGTGCTCAGATGTTGCTGCACTCAGCTGAGTCTAGGAGGCCAGTTCACATGTCACTATGCTAGAGCTGTTTCCTGTGTCACTGAGAATTATTCAGATTGTCATGTTTAAATTATGTGCCACAGTCTGTTACTGGATACAGTTAGAAAGGTTTTCAAAATATCTTCAGTTTAAGCTACTGTTCATATGCCAGGACAACCTTAATTGACTTTGCCAGAAGGCAGAAGGCAGCACCGGAGCTATCCTGTGGCTCCTGTCACTTTTTGCCTTTAATACAGTGTCGATTACACTGGCTGTTCTTCGTTCCCGCCAGCAGTCTCCTTTCCCAAACTGTCATCATTTCACACTTGAAAAACTATCATGAACCCAAAGGCTTTTTTTCTCTAGCCCTGCTTGAAGTGCTACAATAACACCCAATGTGCTTATTGTAAAACACAAGTCTGCTCCGGTCATCAACTTGTTTCACCACCTCCTGGTGATGAGCCACATATACATAACAATGTCTCATTCTTTAAAATGTTTTCTTACCATCTGCCCATTATTTCCCTTCTTCTACCCTTACTCGGACTGTGCTCTGAACACCAAACACTGTCTACCCTTCTTCCTCTGATACCATGCCTACTCAGAACTCAGAAAGTGATCGGGTGTGCCACTGACAGCTCATTGGGATCATGAGATAAGAGGTATTCTGAATTTAGGACTTGAGGTATTTTTAGAAAGAGAAGAGAATACAGAGGTGAGGGAAGAAGGACCAGCAGAGAACAGAGATCCTCTGCCTCAGAAGGAACACCAGGAAGATCTCCCTGCAAACCCCAAGGGACTGTGGTGCTTCTGACTCCTTGACTTTGGAGTCTTGCTCCCATAATCATAAGCAAAAAAAAAAATCTCTTAGGCCACCTACTTAGAGATTCTTTGTAATAGTAGCCCTGCGCAACTAATATAGCATCCACCCCAGGCTTCATATGTTAGTAGTTATTTACCAGTATTTCTGCTCTCTGCCAAGCACAATTGTCTAGGAGAAGAAAGTAAGTATAACTAGGCAGTAGTGGCATATGCTGTAAATCACAGCACTAGGGAGGCAGAGGCAGGAGGATCTCTGGGTTTGAGGCTAGGACAGAGGGAATTCTAGGACAATCAGGGCTACCCAAAGTAACCCTGTCTCAAAGAACCCCCCCCCAAAAAAATCTCTCTCTCTCTCTCTCTCTCTCTCTCTCTCTCTCTCTCTCTCTCTCTCTCTCTCTCTCTCTCTCTCTCTCTCTCTCTCTTGCTCTGTGTCTGTGCGCACGTGTACATGTGTGCATGTGTGTGTGCGTGTGTGTGTGTGTGTGTGTGTGTGTGTGTGTGTGTGTGTGTGTGAAAGAAAGAGCCAATTAATTTCTCATTTCCTACCAACACCTCAGTTTCATATGGTACAGACACATCCACATTTACAGCTAGGATGGTGAGCTCCTCTGAGAACCTCCCCTCTTCACATGTCTGCAGGACTGGAGGAACTTTTAATCAGGTGCCCAGCACTGAGACAAGTTTTGTCACCATGGAAGCACTGAAACTTGAGTGGTCAGATTTAACTTCATGCCTGTACCCTTAAGTATCCTGTTCTTCAGATCCCTGGGAAAATTTGGCTCTCATCAGTTCTTAGACCTGTTTCATCTGATGACCCTCCAGTCCTCTCGGCAAACTCATAACCTTTCAGCAAAATGTCTTTTTTCTGTTTAAATACCCAGAACTAATTTCTGCTGTTTGCAATCGAACAGTAATTATACTGTTCAAATGTAGATGTAATTAGAACATATCTCAGACTGCTTATACAAATAGGTGTTTTATCAAAAGGTACCCAATCAAGAAGTTACTAGTTCAGATCAGTGTGTGTGTGTGTGTGTGTGTGTGTGTGTGTGTGTGTGTGTGTGTGTGTAAGCACATATTCAGACAAGATACCAACCTCGGATATAGGTACATGAAGACCATTCACCTTAGCTTTTGAGATATATCATCTCACTGTAGCAGATTCAGGTAGGCTGGCCAGAGAGTTCCCTCTTGGAATCTTGCTGTGTTTGCCTAAGGTATGAAGATGGATTCATGTCTGTGAACTTGCACAGTAAGCACTATTTTGACAGCACTATCTCCTCACCTCTATTTCACTGTTCATAAATAGAAGTATAAAATTTTCCCTTGAATATTTTTCTAAATTTTGGATAAATGGATTGCAAAAATAATTAAAATATTTTGTATGAAATAACACAGCAAAGTCAGTCAAGGCTTAGGCGTAATAAATGATACCAACATTTAGGCTAAACTAATCAATAATTTGTACTATAATGAGTAGCATATATGATAAACAATCAACTATTGTTTGCCAAATTTCATTATTTCATTCAACAGCTTGTGGAACAATCAGTCCTTACTATTACATTAATATATAGACATTAACTTACTACTAATAAAAGCCAAAGTTTGAGTCAGGGGGAAGAATAGAAGAGAACAAGAAAAGAGATACCATAATAGAGGGAGCCATTATACATTTAAAGAGAAATCTTTAACTAGGAAAATGTTCAGAGACCAACAGGGATGAGGCCAACTAGCAATCTAAGCCAATAGTGGAGAGGCTACCTTAAATCCCTTCTCTGATAATGAGATTGATGACTACCTTACATGCCACCCTAGAGCCTTCATCCAGGAGCTGATAGAAGCAGAAACAGACACCCACAGCTAAACATTGAACTGAACTCCTGGAATCCAGCTGCAGAGAGGGAGAAATGATGACAAAAGGGGTCAAAACCAGGCTGAAGAAACACACAGAAACTGCTGACCTGAACAAGGGGGAGTTCATGGACCCCAGACTGATAGCTGGGAAACCAGTATTGAACCAACTCAGATCCCCTGAACATGAGTCTCAGTTAGGAGGTTGGGAAGTACCTCTGACAATGGAACCAGAATGTACCTCTCATGCAGGAATGGACTTCCAGAGCCCATTACTCATGGAGTGATACTCCCTTAGCCTAGAGACACATGGGAGGGACAAACCCTAACCTAAATGACTTGACAGACTTTGATGATGCCTCCCTGAGCAGTGGATAGGAAATGGAGGGAGCATGGGAGAATGGAAGGGAGAGGGAACTGGTATCTATATGTTAAATAAGAAAAAATATTTAAAATAAAAGTCAAAGTTAACATTTTATACATGAAGAACATGAAGATTAGCATGATTAAGACAGAGCTATGTCTTACACATTTAGACATACTAAATGTCAACTTAGTGATATCAAAACAGCTTTCTTCATTTTCTTCAAGAACATAAAGATACTTTTGGCTTTTAAATCTGTGAGCTATGATCTGAATTTATGCCACTGTAGCATATCCCTAGCAGTTCTTTTCAAACAGAAGTGAGAGCTACCTCTTACACAGATGGGGCAGATCTCTAAAGAGTGTTTAAAGGAAGCTCCTTTATCGTCTATCATCCATTATCCATTTTTGTTACTTCTCAATATTTTGTCTTAACACATTATATTTTTCAAAACCTTTTTTTTTTTTTTTTGCTTTTTGAGACAGGGTTTCTTTGTGGCTTTGGAGGCTGTCCTGGAAATAGTTCTTGTAGACCAGGCTGATCTTAAACTCACAAAGATCTGCCTATCCCTGCCTCCCCAGTGCTGGGATTAAAGGCATGTGCCACCAACACCTAGCCTCAAAACCATCTTTTGTAACTCTGAAAACTTAAATCACATGATATAGACACCCGAATCTAAACTCGCTTACAGTCTCAGAACTAAAATATTCTCTTTGGAGACATCTTCTTTGACTCTTCCTACACATTTTCACACGCGCGTGCGCGCGCGCACACACACACACACACCTCTAGTTGCCTTAACCCTACCCTAAAATTTTCCAATTTTTCCTCTATAATTAGTTTGTAAAATCCTTTTTTCTGTCCTTGTTTGATATTAAGCTAGCTTCTGGCTTGCTGGTGTTATTGCGGTTTGGACTCTCTCTCCTCTCTCTCCTCTCTCTCCTCTCTCTCCTCTCTCTCTCTCTCTCTCTCTCTCTCTCTCTCTCTCTCTCTCTCTCTCTTTCTCCCTCCCTCCCTCCCTCCCTCCCTCCCTCCCTCCTTCCCTCCCTCTCTCTCTCTCTCCTTCTCTCTCTCTCTCTCTCTCTCTCTCTCTCTCTCTCTCTCTCTCTCCCTCCCTCCCTCCCTCCCTCCCTCCCTCCCTCCTTCCCTCCCTCTCTCTCTCTCTCCTCTCTCTCTCTCTCTCTCTCTCTCTCTCTCTCTCTCTCTCACACACACACACACTAGATACAGCAAAAGACAATTTGTTCTGTACGGCCATTCATACAAGACACTCAAGATAGAGAACAGACAGATAAACAACTGGCAGATGGGGCACTGACAGATAAAGAATCAGATGTGAAAAGAAGTGAGTATTATACAATGTAATTTGAAAGATGTTATTACTTCTATAGATTTGTGTTGGGAAATTGTTTAAGAATAATATGAATTTAAGAAAGTAAAGACAGGACAATCTATTTCCTGCTAATTAATTTTTATTTTCCCAAGCAGGGAGGGAAGACACAATGAAGAGTGCTGAGGACAGAATTCCTTTATCCAAGGCGAGTTTCCAGGACCACAAAGCAGAGAAAGTGTAAAGAAAATGTGAGAAGCCATTTAAGAGTTATTCTGTCACTTTGGAAACCAAATATTGAAGAAAACAGGGCAAGTGGGTCTGGGCCAGAAATGGTGAATAATAAGAACGTGCAGAATAAACAAAAAAATGCCAACTAGTAAATAAAAGGATCCTGGTACTAAGGGAAGGACATTTCACTTCTCTTCACCTTTCCACTTTTGACTGTCTATAATATGAGTGATAATTCTAATATATTAGTTAGCAAAGATGAATGAAGGAACAAGGTTTTAAGAATATGAAATAAGACCTCTGCTTATAGATGAAACATAGAAATAGTATAGGCAGTTTAGGGATGGCCTCTGGTGCCCTTGATAATATCTTGAATTTGTATACAAGTTAGACCTAATGACTAACATCTAAAAGACAAGAGATGGTGTGCAACAGTTCTATATAACAGAACAAATTATCACGGTTGCTACTGGGTGGCATGAAAGAACAAACTTATTCTCGTATAGTTGTTGGAACCTTAAGTCTGAAATCAAGTCATTAGAAAAGCTTCATTTCCTCAGAAAATTAAGAGAAGTTTTGTTCCTTGCCTGTTCAAAGTTTTGTGCTTCTTCCAGGATGGCATTACCTATGCTCAGGAGAAACCAGCAAACATCCTTAACTCTGCCTACATGTGGTCGGTCTTTTCTTCTGTGGAGCCTCAAAGATACATACCACTGAATTAAGGTATTGACATCTGTGCCTGCATGCAAATATCCTGTTTCCAAATAATTCCATATTCCCAAATACTTTCAGCTAGGATTAGAAGTGTCTGCTTGATCCCAAATGCAAATCATGTCAAATGAGACCACCTTCATAGACTTGTTATGTAGAGTAGACCACCACTGTAATTGTCTATCCTTTTTCTCTATCTTAACATTGTTTTTGCTAAGGGAGACTGGAGATATGCAGTACTTAGATTCTTTTCCCATGGAAATGAGAATGTTATATTGTCATGGCCCGAGATGGTATAATGTTTTAGATAGATTTATTATATAGAAATTGAATAAAAGCAACGATCTAAAGATGACTTAAGCAAACTAGATAATAATTAAGACAATTAAACCAAAGAAATGGACTCAGTTATGCATGTAAATATTACTTATGGACTTTTCTGCTACAAAAAGAAATTGTCATGACTTTCATATAGAGTGAAACCTGTATCTCTACTAAGAAATGAAGACCTGGGTAAGGGTCCTATAGTCTCAGAGGCTATGGACAAGTGCACATTAACTAATTTGAGATAGGAATATGCATGCTGTAAGGCAGAGAGCACATAGAAAGGTCTCATCCACATTGCAAAGGTCAGGAGCGTTACCCTGGAGAGTCAGCTTCTGAATTTCAACAAGATGAATCACTTCTAGGTATGTATTAACCAAGCTCCTTTTCCTTTCCAAAAAGCAATGAGGCACTACTGTGTGCTAAGGAAACTCTACCACCATTATACCAAAGCCTTTGTAAGAAATTATTTAAGCTGTTAGGTAAAATCATATATCCATTATTGTGATTATTGAAAGTTTCTGAAGCTAAAGGAAATAGTAACACCTGGAAATCAAATGAAATAAGTAAGTTAGTATTAACAGTCTGTTTCACATAAGCTATTTTACCATACCATTTTATTTAAAGAAACTCAAACATTTTAATATAGATGAACCCTTAATTATAGCTATAATTACAATGAAATTGAGAAACAGTATAAATGTCCTAACAATGGTCTTAGCAAAATAGTTAAAGGAGAAAAAAATCCTCAGTGTTCAAAACCCACCTAATTTCACTAACACAAAATCCAACCCTGGGTCTGTTGCTTTCCTGCATGTAGATGCTACAAGCAATATCTCTCTTACCTTAGTCACTTTGGAATGTCAACTATGTTATGTCTCAGACCCTAGGAGAAATGGTTGAGGTGTCTATTAAACTTTTCCAAGTGGACCTAGCTATCAGGTTCTCCCAGCATCACTTGCTCAGTCCCCATGGTGATACCTTGCTTATACAAATAAAGTCTGTCTGAAGATCAGAGAATGAAGCGAATTATCACAAGTCCCTACTGTTACAGGGTCCTCCAGGCTGGCGTAACCCACCCATACCCTAAACTTCTCCAGCCCAGGGGCTGGGCTGCCCTTCCCCCAGAGGCTCTTCTCTACAATCCAGCCATTTTGGTCACCTGCCCTTTCTGTGTCTTTGCCTGCTTAGCTGCTCACCACCACCCCCTTCCCTTCCCTTCTCCATTTCCCAACACAGCCCAGCTCAGTCTCGTCATGTCCATTCTGAACTCTCCCAGATGTCCCTTTCTCTGCCTATGTTCTTCTTATTTCTATAACATTTTCCTCTACTGTACTAGGAGCATCTGCGTTCTTTCCTTTTGTCTCCCTCCCTCTCTCTCTCTCTCTCTCTCTCTCTCTCTCTCTCTCTCTCTCTCTCTCTCTCTCTCTCTCTCTCCCTCCCTCTCTCTCTCTCTTATTTTTTGTCCTTCATTCAGTGAATAAACTCCAGGAGTGACTTAAATGATATCTTTCCCCTCAAGGAACTCGGCTGCTGAGTTCTCTAAAGGTTTGTAAGATTGTTAGCTTCTTTTTCCATTGACCACAAATTCAGTTCTAGAGTCCACCTCTTCGGTGCTTCCCCCCATCTTATCTAACCATCCATCTCTTCTCCACTACTCAGGAAGTGTCCACTCTCTGGTTCCTGGAGCCTGCTATGTCCTTTGGGGTTCCCTTCATGCAGGCATCTCCCTTCCCAACTTTTTGGGACCCCAAAACATGGACCATTCTGCTAAGACTCTTGTTCATCTCCTTCTGTTGGAAGCCTTCCTTTTCCAAAGCCTCTCCCAGTGCAACTCTTCAGCTGTTTTCTCCTGTGTCTGCTCTAACCATTTGTCTCTCCCCTTCTACTGAATGTCACTAAGGACCCTCCTGCTTTGTTAACTTTTACTTCAAAAGCCACACCAGTGTGCCAAGAAGCCTCTCTTGCCCTACTGGACCCCTATCATGTGGAAAGGGATGCCTCTCTGCTGTGATTTGGGACATTTCTCACTGACAATTTTCTCCATACATTAGGGGATGCCCTGGATTGAAATTCCTGTTACCATGACACTTCATCTGCTTCCTCATGGCTCCTCTCAGCTACTTCCCGGAACTTCCTCATTTCTCCCTAGGAGCTACCTAGTAAGTTCCACAGGTTCTCTACATGATCCTGGGTCTCTGGCCTTTCCCTAATCCCTTTTCCCCTGAGCTTCTTGTTCTACCTCCCTCCTTGGCCTGAGCATTTTGAGTTTCCTTGATCCCCCCCCCAGGAGCTGCCAGCTAAGTCCCACAACTTCCTTAAGCCCTTCTGGGCCTCACTGGCCTTGTCCCTGTCTCTCAGCTCACTCTTGAAACTCTAGCAGGTTTTTCATGCCCTAGAAAGTTCTAGGGCCCCTAGAGGTATTGGACCCTTCCCTTGGGTAGAATTTCTGCTTGTTCCTCCTTGTCTCTTATGGCTATACTGTTCTATGTCTCTGAGTGGCTTAACCCTCCATATGTCAGAGTTGTTGTGTTTTCTTGGTTGTTGCTTTGGTTTGATTGTTTTTTATAATCCTTTCTCCTTTTCTGCTTGGATTCAATTACTTTGTCTGACTTGGATCTAGGCTTGAGAAAGAAGGAGGGAGAAAAAGAGGGAGATGCCTGGGGCTGCCAGCCAAGCAGCCAGGCAGATAGATGGACAAGGAAGAAGCAGTTAAGTAAGACATGCAGATTGAAAGAAAGATAAAATGCCAAGGAAAAAAATGTAGATGAAGAGAAACAGGTTAAAGTAAATTATAATAGCTAGGGAGAAAATCCTAAGCTAAGGCCAAGCATTCATAACTAATAATAAGTCTCTGCGTTGTGATTTGAGGGCTGTTGGTCTGAGAAAGCCTGCTACAGTAGACAAGCAGGACACTGGGGAGCTGATTGCTCTACTTTGCCTCAGACAAGGTAGGCTGGTCTCCCAAGTTCCTCCTCCACAAAAAAGTCTGTCAAATCTCCTGGGACTGGAAGCCAGAGACTAATGCTGCTCTGGGACCCCAAAGGAAATCAAGATATCCATGGAGGAACCTAGGGCGATTGTCCAGATTGCCTGTAAAACTCTGTCATTTATAATAGATTAGGATGCTGCTTTGTCTGTACTTTCTGCTTACTAAGGTGAAATTTATCCGTCTCAGGTCTCTGAGATGGCGCTGACAACTAGGCTGGTGTAGCTTTGTCAGTTTAAGAGCAGCATCCAAGGCTTCAGGTGCCTTCTCAGTTCTATTCATTGGTAAAAACCCAGCCTCAGGCCTCACTGTCCTAGAGGTAGTAGGTCTCCCTAAAGGACTAAGAAAGTGATTTGAGGTATATAAAAAATTAAAACTGCTTCATATTTTTTCCTTACTAAGATATTGTTATATTAAGATTTCAAAAGATCAGAATTTTAACAATAAATAGACTTCTGATAAACTATCTAGTTCTGTTAAGCACTGCTAATATTATCATAGTCACAAGCTTACATTTTTTTAAATTTCTTCTGGTTGTCTTCTATATGTACACTAAAAAAATACTTCTCATCTTGCTAAAAAAAAATCTCTGTCTAATCTATATATCCAGCCTCCTGGAAAATGTGTTAATACTTTTAACCCAGAATCATTTTTGGGTTCTCATGGCTCAAAGGCATGAGTCTACTGCCCTTTCTACAGTGTCAATTTCAGTACAGAGTACAAACAATGGTAATGCTAAGGTATCTGAAACTTTTATCTCTTCTTATAAACTTAAAAAAAAAAAAAAAACCCTGTAAGCTTCAAAGAATTGACTTGATCCCACCTCTTATAGGTCAAACTGACTCCAGATAAAATACTCCTGTCAACCAACAGCCTAGGTTTCCCCATCTACTGTCTATTCTTGAAGGTGGGATATTGTTCTAGAAAGTTATTTTAAACTGTGTTATATTTGTTTATGCTGTAATGTTGTGAAAAATTACTTTAAGGTGTGTTACATTTGTTTATGATGCAATAATGTGTTGAATTTTTGTGTGTTGTAGTTCTTTAACTCTGTGAAGCTGTGTTACTTTGCCTGTCTAAAACACTTGATGGCCTAATAAAGAGCTGAACAGCCAATAGCAAAGTGGGGGAAATGAAAGGCAATACTGGCAGGCAGAGGGACTAAATGGAAGGAGAAATCTGGGAGTAGAAGGAAGAAGGAAAGAACAAGGAGGACTCCAGAGGCCAACCACCCAGCTAGCCATGGAGCAAGAATGAAATTAAGACATACACAAGAAAAGGAAAAAGCCTAGAGGCAAAAGGTAGTCAGTATAAGTTAAGAAAAGCTGGCAAGAAACAAGCCAAGCTAAAGCATACCATCCATAAATAATAGTAAGACTCTGTGTGGATTTATTTGTGAGCTGGGTGGTGGACCTCCAAAAGAGTGAAAAACTGCCAACAACAGAATCTTTCTCTCCCATTACTTTTGTCTTAGGTCTCCTCTCCCCCAACTACCAGGACTAGGAGCCAAAAAGTTCCATATCTTCCCCCCTAAACTCCATAACATTACCTTCTCTCCCTAGTCTACCTGCCCCAGCACATGTCATATAAGCCACAGCAACCTGCCAGATGCAAGTGTTCCCTCAGAGTCTGTATCCTAGACAGTATCAAATGGCCTAGTTGCAGGTGCTCCAGCCTCACATCCCTATCCCCAGATGGTCCTGAAGAGTGAAAGAGTCTGCTCTTCCCAGACTTGGCCAGCATTCTGGCTTTCTTGGGTCCTCAAAAACTACACGACAATGTCAACAGGAAGTGGTCATAGAAGATTACAACACTCATTATCATTTGTTATCAACAAAAAAGCTGGACTGTTAAGTCTCAAACCCTGGAACAAATAGGTGAGCTATGTAACATATCAAAGTGGGCATGGCTACCAGGTTCTCCTAGCCTCCGTTCCTACCTGTTACAGGATCCTCCTGGCAGTCACAGCCCACTTCTACCCTAAACTTCTTCAGCCCAGGGGCTGGGCTGCCCTTCCTTATATAATCCAATCATTTTGTTTACTTGCCCCTTTTTGTGCATTTGCCCTCTTGGATACTGCCCCTCTTCGCCTTCTCCCCACTCTCCCTTCCCTTCCCAGTATCCTCACATAGCTCAGCCCAGCCTGGTGATGTCTGCTCTGGACTCTCCCAGATGTTCCTGTCTCTGCCTATACTCCTATAATAAACTTTCTCCTTCGCCATACCTAGAAGCAGTCATGCCCTTTCCTTTTTTATTTCCTTGTTTTCATTCAAACTGTTCATAATTTTAAAATTTACTTAAACTTCTCTTACTGGAAATAATCCAATATTTCTGAATTTCATTCTCACAAAATTGACAAATATTGATTTGAGAGTAGCTTGAAGTTGTTGTTTGCTGGTTTTATGTCAACTTGGCACAGGTTATCTATAATCATCTGAGAAGAGAGATTGTCAATCAAAAATATGTCATCAGAAGATCTGACTCTAGGCAAGCCTATAGAATATTTTCTTAATTAATGATTGATGGGGGCAGGCCCAGCCCCTTATGGGTGGTACCATCCCTGGGCTGCTGGTCCTGGGTTAATGATAAAGCAGGCTGTGCAAGCCATGAAGACTAAACCAGTAAGCTGTACTCCAGGTTCCTGCCCAGTTTGAGTTCTTGATTTGGGATATGTAAGCCAAATTACCCCTTCCTCTCCAAGGTGCCTTTGAACATGTGATTCATCATAGCAATAATAGCCCTAAGGCAAAAACTGGTACTAGGATCATGGGTATGGCAGTGACAATCCTAAACATGTGCTTTAGGGAGGACTATGGAAGGACTTTGGACCTTTGGTTAGAAAAATCTTTTTGTTTTCAAAGTTTCATGAGTTGTCATGAGAACTTGGGAGACTAGATAGTAGTGCTGGCAGCACTGCAGTTGATGGAGGCCTGGTTTTTGGAGTTTCAGAAGGAAGCAGAGACTATCAGGGCTGTCTGATATTCTGAACTGAGCATCTGCCACTCCGGTCAGCTGGGGCTAAAAAATCAGCCATGATTAATAATAAAGTGATACTATAGTCTAAACTTTGTTTCACTGGAACAATTGATGCTGTAACTGAGAAGTTTGTAGCAGTTACTAAAAGGAGACCTTGACCAATGAAGGGAAGCCTGAGAAGTGCTTCCTCAGGCCAGCACACACTGTGTTCCAGATGTGGTCAATGTCTGAGCACTCACTGGCAGGTGAATTTGGTAGTGTGAGAATCACCATAAGTGGTTCTGGTTTTGTAGGCACACAGGGATCACAGAGAGCAGATGAGGTTTGGCACTGCATGGAGTCCCTGAAGAAAGCACAGGAGAGGATGCTGGTGAAGTGCAGACCAGTTGCAACATTAGACCCCAGCATTTTGAAGATGCCAGTACAATGGGAAACTTCCAAGAATAACAGCAGTGGAATGGAGCTGGCCTGGGCCTAGGGGACGATCTGTGGGCTACGGAGGGAAGAGTGGAAGAATTGTCCAGACCTTTTAAAGAGCCCGGAAATCGTGAGTGAGTCTTAGTCATTGGACATAGTTATTTAGATTTTTTGGAGTGTGGATTATTTTTATTTTATTGTGATGTGTCCTGGTTCTTCTCTCTTGGAAGAAAAAAAAAAGTTTGATTTATTTTGATTTTACAGGAGCCTACAATTGAGACAATTTGAACTTTCTAACCAGACTGGATTTTTAAGAGATATTTTGAATATTTTAAAGAGATGCTGGACTTCCAAAAACTTGAATTTTAAGAGAGACAGGGGTAATTTTAAAAGCTGGAATGTTTTATTTTGTAATGTTATTAGTGTATGATCTTGGGGATGAACAAAAAAGGGAGCAAGGCTTAACAGTTGTAAGCCCCTTGACACTCACACACAAATGGCCAGACCCCACCCCGAGATTACTCTAATTGCCAAAAGGGCCATTGCTAGCCCCTTGAGAATCAAGAGATCAAACTTGGCCCTACAGAGAAACAAACAAACCAACAAATAAAAGCCCCAAATCATGCCAAAAATCTCACCAATTCCTGAGCTTGCTTCAATATCATGCCACAGAATCCCACCAATCCCAAGCCACCTTGGAAAGCTCTGCTTCCCCAAGAAGCCCTAAATAAAACCTGCCTCCTGCTCAGTTTGCTGCTGCTCCTCCCCTGAGCAGAGGCAGTGCCCTCTTGTGGCTTCCCCAATACATCTCTTATGTGAGGTTTGTTGTGTGATGTGACCTCGTGGTGTTCGACTCAACTCTACCAGGATACCTTTTTCCTCAGAGCTGTTAACACTTACAATGAAATGTGTTTGTGTCGTCAAGTTGACAAGGAGTCAACTGTCCTGGCCAGTTTTATTTAAACTTGACACAAGCTCTAGTCATCTAAGAGGAGAGAGCATCAAATGAGAAAATGCCCGCAAAGTACAGCTGTAGACAAGCCTGCAGGACATTTTCTTATTTTCTGACGGATGTGGTCCCAACCCATTGTGGGTGGTGCCAGCCTGGGTTGTTGGGCCAGGGTTATATAATAAAACAGGATGAACAAGCCTGTGCTTTCCCAGGTCCGTACATGGGGCAAGCTGAATCTCCATTCAGTTCACACAAGCAACACAAATCAACTTCACTTCATTTGATCAAGAAGTGTTTCTCAAAATCTGAGCCTCAACTAACTTTACCTTTTACTTCTTTACTGGCACTGGATACCTCCTTTCTATCCCAACATTGCTGAGACGTGTTCTTTAGTCTTGTGCTGCCTTTCAACTAAAGCCAGCCATGTGTTGCTGTCCCTAATCACCATCATTTCCATTGTATATAAACATTGTGGTGGTTAATGTACTACTAAGTTTCAATAAACAGCTATCAAATAAATATATACTTCCTACTAATTATGAATGCTACCTTTTAAATGGTATAGAAACATTATGTGTGTGTGTGTGTGTGTGTGTGTGTGTGTGTGTGTGTGTATAATAGTCACTGATCTTCTGGAGTTGTTAAAATAAAGAAAGATATTTGTTTTATAAATGTAAGAAAAGGTACAGTTTACAATTAAAATTCATGATCATAATTGTGAGATTATTTTTCCTTGTAAATCTAGATTTTGTTAGGAAAATTATTAGAATTATGAAACAGAAATGAATGAACTAGCACTTTCAAAACTAATCAAAATTTAATCTCATTAACTATCATCTGCAGATAAATTTAAATGTAAGAATTAAAAAGCTGTTAAAATATCATAACCATTCCATTAGTAACAGACTTTCAGTAATTTGTAGATCAACATATCCACGGAAATAAGTATGTACACCACATAACTATTTTCATAAAATAATAAAAAAGATGGCCAATCTGTACTCTCTTACTCTATATAATATTAGAAGCCTTAGTTAAAGCAATTAGACAAGAGAAAGACATAAAAGAATAGCAATAGGAACAAAAATAAGTCATTCAATTTGCAGCTAGCATGATTCTTAATGTTTACTAGAGTCTACTATACGCTAGTAATACGTCTACTAGAAAACTGTTACACAGAATAAATCTAATATTGAAGAACAAAAATTTATATATATATATATATATATATATATATATATATCTTTCATTTTACTGTCATTCTAATCTACAAGAAAGAAATTAGGAAAAATATTCCATTCAAAGCAACTCCCCCAATATTAAGTATTCAGGAATATACCTAACCAAAGGAGTAAAAAACCTCTACAATAAATATTGAAAAGTAAAATTACAGAAGGTAATAAACAATGAAAAAAGATTCCATGTGCCTATACAGGGAGAATTAATATTACTAAAATGGCTATGCTACCAAAATTAATTTACAGAATCAATGCATTACCTATAAAAATTATCATGTCATATTTCACATGTTTACATTAAACAATATAATAATTCACAGGAAATGACAAAAGATCATGAATAGCTAAAGCAATCCTAAGAAAAAAGAAAATACTAGAGGCATTCCAAAACAGCCCTCAAATTATACCACAGTGATAAAGAAAACTGGGTACTGTCATCAGAATAAACAGATAGAATTATGGACTAAAATAGAGGACCTGGAAATAAAACAGCAAAGCAAAATGCACTGCATTTCAACAAAGGAGGCAAAAATGTAATTTGGAAAAAAAAAAAAACCTACTCAACAAACGATACTGGCAAAACTGGATTTCTAACTGCAAAAGATGAAATTAGCTTTGTATATTTTACCTTGAACAAAAATCAGCTCAAAATGAATCAAAAGCTTTAGTTTACAATCTGAAACATTAAAATTTTGAAGAAAATGCGGGGGACACCATGAAAGATACTGGGATATCTACGGACTTTTCAGCTAGAACACAATAGCACAGGGACTAACTCCAGATGAGACTCCATGAATATAAGGTTCTGTACAGCAAAGAGCACAGTAAGCAGGGCACATAGACAGCCCACAGCATGGGAAAAAAATCTTTGCCAGCCACACTTCAGGCAAGGGCTGATATCCAGAATCCATTGGTTAAAAAATTGCTTAAATTAAATATCAAGGAAATAAAACTTCCAATAAACAAATAGGCAAATGAATTGAAAACATAGTTAAAAAAAAAAAGGATGGAAAAGACAGAGAGGAAGGAAGGAAGGAAGAAGAGAGTGATTAAGGAAGGAAGGGAGGAGGGAGGAAAGGAGTGAGGGAAAGAACAAAAGGAAAGAAGAAAGAAAGAAAGAAAGAAAGAAAGAAAGAAAGAAAGAAAGAAAGAAGGAAAGTCAGACAGCAGGTCAATGATTGTTTTAAGAGGTAATCACTGTCTAATCAAGTATAGTGGCAAATGCCTTTAATCCCAGAACTGTGGAGATAGAGGCAGGAGGTTCTCTTTGAGTTCAAGGCCAGTATGGTCTACATAGTAAATTCAAGGACAGCCAGGGCTGCATAGTGAGACACTCTCTCTAAAGATAGATGATGGCTGTATGGATGAATGGATGGGTGGGTGGGTGGGTGGGTGGATGGATGCATGCATAAAAAATAAAAGTGCATAATATCCCTGTTAATAAGAAAAATGTAAATTAAAACTAATTTGAGATATCACCTCACTCTAGTCAGAATGGCTGTTATCAACAGATCTGACAACAAATGTTGGAAAGGACATAGGAAAAAAAGGAACCATTATTCACTATTTGGAGGTGTAAATTAATACAGTCATTGTAGAAATCAGTTTGGAGATTAAACAACAGCAAAATAATAAAAGTAGATCCAACATACAACCCAGCCACTTCATTCCTGACAATATATTCAGAGATCTCCATATATTATCATAGAAATATCTGAACCTCTATGTTTATTGCCACTTTTATTTACTATAACAAACAAATTAGAATAACCTCATTATCCATCAGCAAATAAATGGATTATATAAATGTCAATTGTGTGTGTGTGTGTGTGTGTGTGTGTGTGAGAGAGAGAGAGAGAGAGAGAGAGAGAGAGAGAGAGAGAGAGAGAGAGAGAGAGAGAGAGAGAGAGAGAGAGAGAGAGAGTTATGATCGTATTTAGTTTTAAAGAGAAATAAGGTTAAGGACTTTTCAGGGAAACAAATGAGCTTACAATCAATATTATTAAGCAAGGGTACACAATCTCAGAATGAAAACCACCTGCATGTTCTCTCTCATGCTCAGAATTTAGGCAGTATGTGCATGTGGTACAGTTTGCCATGCAGCAAGAACAAGAAAGGCTAAAATATGAAGGCACAAAGAAGGGATGAATTTCTGGCAAGACACTGTGTGTTAAAGGCCTGGAACTCACTAGGTAGGAGACTGGCTAGACAGCAAACTCCAGGGATCCACCCATCTCTAGTCTACCCTCCATCTTCCAGTGCTAAGATTGCAAGCATGTCCCCTTATCCCCCAGTATGCTTTAACATGGCTTACGGTGTTCAAACACAGACCCTTAACAGAAGAATCTCTCAGATCCTAATCTCAACTCTTTTACAAAATAAAGCCACTTTATAGCTTTACATCTCTTTGGAAGTGAAGGACTGTACCTAGGCAAACATTTTAACTTTACCTAACTCAAATACAGGTGAAAATGTATGCAGGCCCTGGGTTTTCTATAGCTTCCACAACACAGCTGTCTCCAGAATTTTCCTTTCATCACTTTCTCTTCTATCAAATAGAATCACACACACAGAATTAAATTATAGTGGGAGTCAGTAAAAGTTGTATTTATGTGTATTTTACTGTAGAGGTTACAATATTTCTCCAAGAATTTTACTTATATTTCTTCTAGATGTTACTATATATACATGTGTGTGTGTGTGTGTGTGTGTGTGTGTGTGTGTGTGTGTGTGTCTGTGTGTGTGTATCAGGAAAACAATAATAAAACATAATATATAATAAAACAAATTGCTAGGTAGTGCCAAATAACAAAGTTGCTAGATGACAATTGGTATCTTATAAATGTGTTACCATCATAACAGAAAGCCAGTTGACAACATACACCACTCTTCCTTTAGCCCTACAGGAGCTTAGCTCATTCACACCTTAGCAAATTAGGCGCACCAAGCCCACACAGGATTCGTTATGATTTGTTTTCCTGTTCATGCCACTCCCACCATTGTAGTAAGATATTTAGTTTTTAATGTACCCATAGTTCATTGTTGCACTACAGTTAGAACAAGAGCAAAGCGAATAAAATAACATTTTCAGGTAGTCATAAAACTACAAATAATTTTCTGTAACTTAATTCAGTCACCTCAAATATATGCCTGACATAAATTCAGGTAGTAGCAGGATGCTTCATAGGATAGTTTCCTCTTGCTGAAACACAGAATCACTCATCCAAAATGAGGAAACTCATATTTAACTCTCTAACCTGGTTCTCCACCATAAGATTGAAAACACCTTGGCACATATGTTAGTCACTGATAATGGACAATAGCAAATATTTTATTCCTGATTGTATTTATGCTATCTGAATATTCTAAAAGTTCCTCCATCTTACACTAGTCTTCTTTAGAAATCTTATTTATTCACCATTTTTTTTAAAGTTCTAATGTTACATCAGGTGCAAAAAGAAAAAAAAAACCCAAGGTATTAGGTTAGCTTACATCAGCAGCAAACCCAGAGTTTAACTCTTTTTTATATTTACTTGGGAGATGATCTTAGGAAACAGGAAGAGAGAGAAAAGTGAGAACAGTGACAGTTCAATTGTCAGCTGGAGTGACACCACCAGCAACCACATTGTCATCTTACAGGGGAACCTGACACCCAATAAGGAACACACACAGTGGCATCACACCTAAATATGGTAGTGTTGGTAGTTCTCACACCACCTGTCCTTTGTCACTTGCTAAGTGCAGGCCCCAGGAGCACTAAAGCCTGCAGATGTCAACCCCAGATCTCTTAGCACAGTTGAGTTGCTTCAGTGGCCAAAGGAACTTTTGAGTAAAGACAGAAACTACCTTGGAGAGTCTGCAGCTCTGAGGGAGGCAGTAACAGGCAGGCCAATAGTATCTGCTAAAGGAGGCAGCTGTTTGAAATCCTAGATACTATTTTCCCCCCACATCTGATACATTAAGTAACAAAGAATGCTTGCCCACCTGGTGATGCTGTCACTTATGACAACCTTGCACCAACTCCTTTTCTCACAAAGATAAAGGTCACACTTCCTTATACTTTACTTCTTACTCTAAAAGTAAGTCTATTTGTCCAATATAAGAAATGTCAAACACAACATGCAACAACAACAACAAAAAGATAACTCAAAAAACTAAAAATCCAGACCACAATTTTCACAATCATTTAGTAGAGCCTATTTTATTCTCATATTTGTTTTACTTGACAAAAGAAAATAATAGGATATTTTTAAGGACAAGGATCACTTCTCTTGTGTATGTTGAAGGAAAATACTGATCTAAAGATGAAGAAGAAAGAGGGTGGGGAGGAGGCGGAAGAAGAAGAACCACCACCACCACTACCACCACCACCAAGATAACACTAGGATGTATTAACAAAACCTTCCAGTAAATCTTACACTAACAACAATATATTTTTCTCAAAATGTTCACTTTTACATAATCTTTCCTGAATTTTATTTCCAAAAAAGGGCTGACTAAATGACAGCTTTACTGCAGAATGTTTTATGCAATGTGACAGAATAAATAAGAGAATAAAAATACTCACGTCAAAAAACAAGAATGAACTTGCACCTACTACTGACATTCTTGCAGTGAAGTGACAATTACTCTGCATCCATGTCTGATATGATTAGATTTGTTCATAGAAAGAGCATTTTGAATAATCTTGCAAGAAATGAGACTGGCTTATATGCTGTTCCTTTGAACAATTTTTTTTTTTTAGAATTTTAAAAATCCTTATTTCCAATTCAAATTGCTCTTACAGTTCTAGTTTGAATATAATATATTCAGTTTAAGGCTGCCTGCCACCATTTATCACTCATTCTCAAGCAATTTGATGACAGATAGGAAATTAAGTGAAGAAAATCACTCTTTACAAAACTTTCATATGTTCTAACAGTACTAACTTGAGAAAAATATTATCAGAACATGGCCAGGTTGTCAGCTGTTAACTTAGATAGATGATCCCCAAGCTATAAAACCAAGGTCAAACCCCAAGTAGAAGCAAACAGTAATTGTACCTATCGTGACATACACACCAAGTATATGATGATCATAAAAGAAAGAGAAGCCAATAATTTGGAAGCACATGGGATATGGGATGGTTAGGAGCATTTTCTCAGTCTTCCTAATGCTGAGCTCCAGTGATATAGTTCCTCATATTGTGGTGACTCCTAACCATAAAATCATATTTGTTGCTACTTTGTAACTGTAATTTTGCTACTGTTAATGAGTCATTTTGTAAATATCTGATATTCTCAATGCTCTTAGGTGACTCCTGTGAAAGGTCATTCAACCCCAAAAGAGTTGAGACCCTCAGGTTGAGAACCACTGTGGGGAATGGGAGAAGAAATGATGTAATTATTTATAATCACAAAACATTAAAACAATTTAAAATCATTTTATTTGGATCCAGGAGTGACTATATGTAAGACATGGTCTCCCTTTATAATTCAGGATGATAGGAGACTCACAATCTGCCTCCTCCCAAGCGCTGGGATTTCAGGCCTGGACCACCATGACTTTAATTCTTCAGTTTAATTTGCAAAATGTTACCCCCAAGCAGTTCTATACATTTCTTTATTTCTAAACAATCCCAAAACTCAAAATGTGTAAACATCTTGAAATTCCTTTTATCTTTTCCATTTTCTTTCTATTTTCTTTTCTGGTCTCTTCATTTCCCTACCTTTAATATTAAAATCCTCACGCTAGTGGCGAAAAATGAATGGCAGAAAGCTAGCACTGTTTATCCACTTACTTTGCCTTACCACCTACACTGTTTTAACAGTCTTATTTGAATTCAACTTGCTGTAACAGATGTTGCTTTTTCCCTTTCCCAGTTTGCACCTGACTTGCACATCCCTAATGCCACGGTTTCCACAGTAAGTAATCCAGTAAATCACCTGCAAGCCCAGTGTAGGAACCTTAGTGTCTTCCAAGGGCTTTGTCAAATATTCTCACCCCAGTCCTCTAAGCATGAGGTGCAAACATGATGACTTGGGAAGACTGTGCCTTGGAACATTCTAGTCTTCTCATTTGGGCAGAGATACTGTTAGATGCAGTCATCGCTGCTAGTCTGTTTAGCCAATATTCACTGCACACCTCCTAAATACCCAATGATTGCAATAGATCAGGAGAGGAGTACGAGCGTACAACTCTCTTTCCTGATTACAAATCTGTTGCCAGTGTAACAGGACAGTTAACAAAGGTCACAGCAAGGATACGAACATAGAGAAGCTTCAGGATAATCTTCTGAGAAGAGACAGAGCCTATCCATTTTGGGGTAGAAATTGTTTGGTGAGAAAATTGGGACAGATGGTGTAAAGAAAGTAATTCCCTACCAAATATATGGGAATAAGAAACAATAAGTAAGCCTCAAAACAGGTCAACCATGAGATTTGAAAACAAAATACTGTATGAGTTGGTTTTGCATAAAACATCAAAATGGCTTGTCAAAATCTTGCTATGAAATTGGGATTTTCCACAGTGACAGAAATAAAATAAAACAATGAATATATACACATATATTATTTTTAAATTGAGATATACAATTAGTTTTCCTCACTCTCCTTCCCTCCTCCCCTCCTCCCCTTCCATCCTCCCCCAAGCTCCCCACACTCTCAATTTACTCAGGAGATCTTATACTTTTCCCCCTTCCTAGGCAGACCCATGAATGTCCCTTTTAGGGTCCTCTTTGTTACCTAGATTCTCTGGGGTTGTGGCCTATAGGATGGGTGTCCTTTACTTTAAGTCTAATATCGACTTATGAGTGAGTAGATATTATATTTCTCTTTCCAGGTCTGGGTTACCTCCCTCAGGATGGCTTTTTCTAGTTCCATCCATTTGCATACAAATTTCAACATGCCATTGTTTTTTACTGCTGAGTACTGCTCCATTGTGTAAAAGTACCACATTTTCCTTATACATACTTCAGTTGAGGGACATTTAAGCTGTTTCCAAGTTCTCATTATTACAAACAATGCTGCTATGAACATAGTTGAGCAAATGTCCTTGTAGTATGAGCATGCATCCTTTGAGTATATGCCCAAAAGTGGTGTTGCTGGGACTTGAGGAAGACTGATTTCCAATTTTCTGAGAAACCACCATACTGATTTCCAAAGCAGCTGAACAAGTTTGCACTACCACCAGAAATGGAGAAGTATTCCCCTTTCTCCACATCCTCTCCAGCATAAGCTGTCATCAGTGTTTTTTTATCTTAGTCATTCTGACATGTATAAGATAGCATCTCAGAGTTGTTTTAATTTGCATTACATTGATGAATAGGGATGTTGAGCATTTCCTTAAGTGTCTTTTGGCAATTTGAGATTCACTGTTGTCAGGTCTCTGTTTAGACAGACAATTTTCTGGTTAAGTACCACACACCGAAATTAAACCAAGACCAAATAAACAATTTAAATAGACCTATAACCCTATGGAAATAGAAACACTCATCAAAAGTCTCCCAACCAAAAAAATCCCAGAACCAGATGGTTTCAGTACAGAATTCTACCAGAACTTCAAAGAAAAGATAAATTGTTCCCTGCAATAGAAACATAAGGGACATTGCCACCTCTTTTTACATGGTTATAGTTGTCCTGATACCCAAACCACACAATGACACAACTAATACAGAGAATTACAGACCAATGTTCCTCATGAATATTGATATAAAAATACTCAATAGAATACTAGTAAATCATATCTAAGAACACATTAAAAAAAATCATCCACCATGCCCAGAGTTGCAGGGATGGTGCAACAAACAAAAATCCATCAATGTAATCCACCATATAAACAAACCGAATGAGAAAACAAAACAAAACAAACAAACAAACAAAGAAAAACACATGATCATCTCATTGGATGCTGAAAAAGCCTTAGACAAAATTCAACACTCCTTGATGATAAAGGTCTTGGGGAGATCAGGGACACAAGGAACATATCTAAACATAATAAAGGCAATATACAGCAAGCTAACAGCCAATATCAAAGTGATTCCACTAAAATGATTAAAAAGGCAAGGCTGTCTACTCTCTTCATATCTATTCAATATAGTACTCAAAGTTCTAGCTAGAGCACAATGACGACAAAAGAAGATCAAGGGCATACAAACTGAAACATAAGTCAAACTTTCACTATTTGCTATGATAGTATATATAAGTGACTTAAGTTTTATGAATGATGATAGATATGGATATATCTGCCATCTTCAATATGTAGATACCCAAGTATACCAGCACCATTTATTGAAGATGCTTCTTCATCCCTTTTGACTAATTTTATTTTGAAGTATATTTTGTTAGATATTAGGATAATTATACCAGTTTGTTTCTTAGGTCGATTTGATTGGAAAATATTTTGCCAACACTGTACTCTGAAGTAACATCTGTCTTTGTAGTTGAGGTGTGTTTCTTGTATGCAGCAGCAGGATAGAGTCTGCTTCCGCATTCAATCTGTTAGCCTGTGTCTTTTTATAAGTGAGCTGTGTCCATTGATATTAATGACCAGTAATTGCTAGTTACTATTATTTTTGTTTTGTTGGTGGAGGTACTGTTGTGTGTGTTTCTCTTCTTAGGGATTTGCTGGTGTGGGTTATCTATTGCCAGTGTTTTTGTGGATATAGTTAATTTTCTTGAGTTGGAGTTTTCCTTCTAATATTTTCTGTAGGGTTGGATTTGTAGTTAGGTATTGTTTAAATCTGGTTTTGTCATAGATTACCTTGTTTTCTTGGTATATGGTGACTGAAAGCTTTGCTGGATATATTAATCTGGGCGGGCATCTGTAGTCTCTTAGTGTTTGTATAACTCCTGACCTGGACCTTCTGGTTTTGTTTCCTTTATATGTTACTTAAACTTTTTCTTTTGCAGCTCTTCATATTCTTTATTGTGTATGTTTAGGTATGTTTAGTATTTTGCTTATTACATGGCAAAGGTACCTGCTTTTTTTGTTTTTGTTTTTTGTTTTTTGTTTTTTGTTTTGTTTTGTTTGTTTTTGTTTTTGTTTTTGTTTTTGTTTTTGTTTTTTTTGGTCTAGTCTATTTTGTGTTCTGTAAGCTTCTTTCTTTCTTTAGGTTGGGAAAGTTTTCTGCTATGATTTCCTGAATATAATATATTTTCTTTGCCTTTGAGCTGGACTTCTCCTTCTATCCCTATTATTCTTAGGTTGGTTTTTTCATGGTGTCCCAGATTTCCTGAATATCTTAGGTTAAGTATATGTTGGATTTAACATTTTCTTTGACTGATACATCTATTACCTTTATTATATCGTCAATGACTGAGTTTCTCATTTATATCGCTTGTATTCTGCTGTTTATGATTCATTTCCAGAGTTCCCTTGATTTGTGCTTTCTTTATTGCTTCTATTTCAGATTCCAAGTCTTGAACCATTTTCTTCATCTGTCTGATTGCTTTTTCTCAATTTTCTTTAAGGGATTTGTTGATGTCTTCCATTTTTTTTTCTTTGTATTTTTTCTCCATTTATTTCAGTAATTTTTTTTCCTTTCTTCTTTAAGGTCCTCAATAATCTTCATGGAGTTATTTCTAATGGCACTTTCTTTTGCTTCATCTGCATTCATGTCTTTTTTGCTGTAGAACTGCTAGTTTCTGGTGATGCTGTATTGCTCTTGTGTTATTGGGTGTATTTCTACCCAGTTGTCTGCCCATCTCTTTCTTCAGTCAGTACAGTTGAAGCCTTTGCTTCCGGGGGTTCCTCTTCCTGCAATTGGTATAGTTGGGGGCTGTGGCTCTGTTGAACACTCTTTCATGTGCACGCATGACTGAGCCTCTTAGGATTGCTTCTCCGGGTATAGATGGGCCCAAGTTCACTTGGTGCAGGCAGGGTCATGGCTCCAGTGGTCACCCTCCACATGCAGGTGGTATTACAGCTTCCGTGATCACTCCTCTAGGTGTGTGCAGGGCTGAGGTTGAGGCTCCAGATTCCGTGGTCAGATATATTCTGGAGGCCATTGCTGACCCTGTCTTCAGGCCAAAATATTGAATTTGTGCAGTCTGATGTTTGTTTTAGGAATATCATGGAGTCACTGATGTTCTGAAGAAACACAACAGAGGGTGAAAGAAGCTGACTGCTTCTTGGAAATCTGCATGTATCTTCCACATGGGAATTTGAAATGAAATTGACTCAGGACATTTGTAAGATACAAAATAGGAAAAGTGCTTGAAATTTAAATAGGAATAGAAGAGATTAAATCAATACATCCTGGAGCTTTTTATTTCAAGAGATAGCAGGTAGGGCCAAGAGCTCAAATCCTCATTGTCTTTCCATGTAGAGTGTGAGAGGGAAAACTTTGGATTTTAGTGTGCTAACAGAAAAATAATAGGAGACAAAGATGACAAACTTTCCAAGTACATAAAAATGTACATTTTCTGGTTAAAATCAAAATAAATTTATAGTGGGTAGTGTTCTTTCCATGGTCCTCTGGAATTGTCACTGACAGGAAATTTCCTAATCAGAAGAGATATGGCTATTGTCAAGTCATGTAATCCACCCATTGACATCAGTGTGAGTCTTTTCCTATGAGTTCCACTTTTATCTTTTTTAAGACTAAATAGTTTATTTTAAAGTCGTTGCTCTTATCAAACATAAAACTCTTCCCCACCTCTGACTTGTCAGTTATTAAAAATCTTTTATAACAATACAATCTAGATTAAAACTGTGACAATGGGTCTGAGGTAGCTAAAAGCCTACATTTTGAGTTAATAAATGACATGTGGCATAATATAATCATTACCAAGTAAGGGAACATTTTAACATAATAGGAACTCAAAGACAGAAAAAAAGTCATAGAAAATAATTTAGGACCACCAATATTTGAAATGTGTATGTTACAGAATGTGCATATATAAGTAGAATATTTGAAGCTATAGAAAGCTATTAAAAGAAAATAGTTAATATTAAGATAAACTAGGGCTTTTGATTACTGCAAGAGTCTGAGCAGCTGAGTTCAAGCACTGTAACCCATTAAAAAATGCCTGCTATGGTGGTCCCATTGGTAATAGTAGCTCTTGAAAGAAAGATATAGTTGGTTCACTGGGCTAACTGGCCAGATGTGCTTGATTAACTGGTGAGCTCTAGGCCAAGAAGAGGCCTGATTTTCAAGGAGGTAGTAGTTTTCCTGAAAATGTTATATGAGTCTGTCTTATTGTCTATATATGTTCACATGTTCATTTATATCCCACAAAACACACAGTCGCAACACACATACACACACACACACACACACACACACACACACACACACACCAATACAAATAATACTTATACATGTCAACACACACATTTTAGAAAAGATAAACTAAGAGATTTTATCTAGATACCATTCATCTGTTTGGGTTTTGTTTTTAAGACAGGATCTCACGCACTGCATACTGCTCTAAAAGTTGTTGTATAACTGCAGATGACTTTGAACAACTGATCCTCTTGCATATGTTTTCCAAGGGCTAAAACTAGTCAAATACCACCATACCTGGTTCATAGTGTGCTGAAGATGCAACTCAGCCCTTCCTAAAGGTAATACAGGTGTATACCAATGGAGTTGGCTGGAATCACTGTGGCATCATGACTAGTTGGCTTTGCAAATATTCCAAACTTCATTCTAAAATTCTCACTTTGGGAAAGACATGCTAAAGACTCTTTACCCATAGAATTCTGAGACACAAGTATGGGTAAGATTTGTGAAGTATTTTAAAGTAGAGAATTAAAAAGGCATTCTCACAACTCTCCTGTCTTTCATATTGCAAGGACTGGATTACAGCAATGAGCGATCAAACTTCTTATACAAAACAGAATAAAAATTACAGGATCAAAACTTAAGATTATGATCCGTATTTCAGAACCATTGGGTAGATTATACTACCAAAGCTGGAGAGAAGTGTGCAAATTTCACTGTAATCTCCCCAAATATATAAAACATAGTTTTAGATTAATTTTTAATCCCATAAGAAAATTGACTTATAATAAAAATTAGCTATAATACTGCTTGTATTTGCAATTTTTATTTATGTAATATGACCTTTTTAAATCATCTGGGTGATGGGAGATGTTATTCAGTAAATATGTTTCTCATACTAGTTAAACAATAAAGCACTGTTGGGCCAATGAGAAATCAAGATAGGCAGGGCTAGAAGACAAGGAGGAAAGAGGAAGGAGTAAGGAAGAGTCAAGATGTAGACCGGGGAGGAAGGAAGATGCCGGCAGTGGCTCTCCTATAAGATGACCACGTGGAAATACTTAGATAAGTAGAAATGGGTTAATAATTAAGACAGAGCTAGCCCATAAACAATAATGGTAACTGGCCAACAGGATTGTATCAAATACAGAGTCTCTGAGTGTTATTTGGGGCCAGCACACCAGACCAGCGGCAGGCGGGCTGGCAGGCTGGCAGAAAACAACAAGCTACATCTAGGTATTTGGTTATTTCTCAAAATTTTACTATAGACTTAAAAGAATTAGGTACACAGGGAGAACAATTAGAATTTTGCTTTTGTTTACTACTCATTTTTGGTTTTGTGTCCTTCTCTGGTAGTAAAACAACTTTTCTTCACATAAGTATTTTGTTAGAATAAAAAAAGGAATTCATCTTTTAATGACTTTTCAAATAATGAAATTGATGTTTATTCTAAAACATTAAAAATTGTGCATGTAATGGAGGGAAAAAAAAGCAAAAATTGTTAATTGTTAAGGCTTGTAAAGGCAATGTCCATAGAATCTTAACATAATTTAAATACACTAACTTGTCAACTACAATTTTAAGCATAAGAAATTAGAATGACTATCTCTAATTTATTTCTGCTGAGAGCATATTCTTAACTTTACCCAGATTTGAAAGCATGTGTCTGGTAACCATGAAGTATTTTGTGGATATTCCTATGGTACTGAAAGGACCAATGTAGCACAGGGGTTAACATCACACTTTCTGGACCCATCCCTCAGGATTTCAGTCCTTACTTCACTCCTGGCTGTGCTGAGCAAGTTCTTTAGATTATCACAGTGGTTAAAGACTTTTACTTAATAGTTGCTAAAATGTTTCTGTTTATATATTGAACTTTCCATCTTTCTTAATTTCACTTTCCTTCCTTCATCTTATAAGGTAAAAAGGAGAAAGCCATAGTATTTTGAAAGTAAAATACTATGATGTGCAATGAAACAAAGTATGTTTATATTACACGCATTCTTCAATTTTAATGACTTTATACTATTGCCAAAAGCCACAGAACTGTTTTTAATATACTCTAGGATTTACTGAGTCAGGCGTTCAATCACACAGCAGACAGAAGGGATTCAAATGAAGAAAACCAAGAAACAGTAATTAGATTCTTAATAAAAAGTTGGGTCTGAGACCATCAATAACTTGAACTACATTTTTTTAAAAATAATTACTTTTTGTTTCTAAATCTATGGATTTAATGTTGTCATGATAACATCCATAAGTACATACATATTGTTTAATGTTATCACAATGATATTCATAAGTACATAATTGTTTAGAGTTATCATGAAAATATCCAAAAGTACATAATTTTTCAAAAGTAAATTTCCATATGTCAAACATAATTCAGTCTTTCAATTTCCCAGAGTTGGGAGGGGAAAGAAGGTTAGAGTTTCAGTTATTTTTGTTTTCAAATTAATTATCACCATTTTTAGATATCAAGTGATTTATATTATACAGATATCAGTAAAATCTGAATCACTTCTGTATAACATATTTAGTAGGAAAATGAATAAATATTCCCACTATTACCCATAAAATTATCTTGCAGATGAGAGAACAATTTTACACATGTGCATACCTCAAGAATTTACATGATGGTTGGTAGACATGAGGCAGCATCTTTAGCAATACAACATTTCCATGTGACCATTTATTTATTTATTTATTTATTTATTTATTTATTTATTTATTTGCTTACATTTTGGCTTTTTCAGGCAAAGTTTCTCTGTGTAGCTTTGGATATCCTAGAATTCTCTCTGTAGACCAGGCTGGCCTTGAACTCATGGAGATCTATCTGCCTCTACCTTCCAAGTGCTGGGAATAAAGGCATGCACCACCACCACCCCTGTGTGGTTATTTTATAACCATGTTTACTGGTAGTGTAGCATTTTAAACTGTTATCTTTGACTTGGTGTTTTTACATAACAGTTTCCATTTAATTCTTCATTTAATTTTGCACATGCATTGATTGCACTCCTCTCTCAGCAAACAAAAATTCTGAACATGGTCTCCTGGGTGTCCTCTGTAGTTTTACCCTCTTCCTCCTCCCTGGCAGCAAAAGTTTGGCCAAGGACTCTAATGCAATTCCAGAACTGGGCAATGACAGCACAATGATCTATTCATGATGACTCATTCCTGAATGGAAATGTGGACTAAATTAAGGATAATAAAATGACTACACTTTCCTACAGATAGAAAAAGACAATCGCTGTCCACTTGAGTTGATTAACTGGAAGGCTGAAATCCCAGAGGATTATTTTGACCTGCAGTTGCCGGTCTTGAAATGTAGCTTTCTTAGTCACTGATATCTTATGAAAAACATTTAATTGGAGGTTTGCTTATAGTTTCAGAGGCTTAGTAAATTATCATCATGGCAGATAGCATGGTAGTATACAGGCAGGTGCTATGAAGTAGCTGAGAACTACATCCTGATCCATAGGCAGAGAGAGAAAATCTCTAGCCTTGGCATGGGCTTTTGAGACCAGTGGCTGACTCTGTTTTCCTGCTGCCTGCTAATACAGACATAGAACACTCAGCTTCTTCCCCAGCACCACATCAGCCATGCTTCCCATCATGACAATAAAGGATTAAATCTCTGAAACTTGTAAGCCAGCCTCAATTAAATATTTTCCTCAATAAGAGTTTCTATGGTCATTGCGTCTCTTCACAGAAAAGAAAACTGAACTAAGACAGTGTCTTTCTATTACTGATAGTTTTATAGTATTTTACAGTGAAAATATCTTACTTATAAGCTGAGTAAAAATGTTCTTACCTTTTCTAATCTGAAAGGTACTTTCTTGTATCTTTGAAGCTGTGTAAAAAAAAAAAAAAAAAAAAAAAAAAAAAGACCATAGTTAAAGGAACCCTTTATGTTCTACTAATAGATCATAGAATTCTCTAAGCAAGGACATGCTTTGACCTGGCCTCCAACAGCTTTCCACTACTACAGATTTTATTCTTCCTTAGTAATATCCAGATGAACTACTAAAATAAAAGCCTTAATTATCAAAACTAGAAACATAAACCCTACTTTGTTTTATAAGAAACTATGGCTATAAGAGATATCTGGGCATACAATTTCACCATTAAATTTTGAAAACTGGATCCTAGTATATGCTATAGCAATATAAAATCTCATAAAGAAAATGTCCTCCTCAAACATCAACTATTAAAAAATGTTAATTAAGTTTTTCCTTTTTAAAAATATGAATATTTTTCCTTACATTAGTACAAATATATTAAAGTATCTCAGTATGTATTGTACCACAAGGTACTTGATTCTCTAGAATTTTCTGCTCCATTTTTTTCCTCTTTCAATCTCAATTCAAACCAAATTCAATGACCATGCATTATGAATACACATTTCACTCATTCCTTTTCCCAGTTCTTTAATGCATAGCCTAGAGTATGAAATGGATATATAAAATACTAACAACAAACTAGCATTGTATGTCAACACCTTTCAGCTTAGTCTTTCTCATACATTTTGTCATCATTTATATCTTGAAAAAATAAAGACCTTTAAAATATCACTAACTTTTCAGCTATTGTGATTCATGAAGAGAATATATCCTGTGACCAAAGAAACCTCATTTATTTATTTAAATTTATTCTCCTACTCCCCAAAGGTATAGTTTAAATAGGGCAGATCTTTTTGATGGTTTACATATAAAACAGAAGAATACAAAATGTAGAAATGCCAACCTACGAACACTGCTAAATTTCATTTGGCAATCAAATACATTACTTGGTTAAAATAACCCATACAGCACTAACAATGCTAACACAATGCTAACAATCCCTACCCTGTTCTCTCCTGGAGGCATTTTCCAAAGGAGTTTATGTATGAAAGTACTTTCAAGTTGCTGAATACAAAACAAAGGTGAGATCATGTAATCAGCCTCAAAAGATGCATTCCAGTAAAAGTTATAACGTGTGTTGAAGAGGTAACTTGTAGAATAAAATTTTCCATTTCCAACACACTACAGGAGTGACTGCACTTATATGTAAGACTCACAAAGACAGTTCAACTCTGAGCTGTTGAAAATAGGAATTCATGCATTAGTCATTTTATCTAATTTCCAGGCTGTAAGTAGTTGAAAGGAATAAATGCTCAGAGCAGAGCAGTCTTCCCAGTATCTGCATCTATTAGTTAAGGGGAAAGTACCAGCACTCCCCAGCAGTACTCATCACTAACAGGAAACCCTGCCAGCCAGTCTTCATACTGGGCTATGCATGAAATCACTTAAATTCAAGTCAGCACAATATTTTGTTCCAGACTGTGAAGACTCACTTAATACAGTTAATGAGGACATCATGTCCAGGAGCACATTTTTCATTATATTTGCTACAATCATATACAGAAAGAAAAAAAAAAAGTGAAATGAAAGGAACCACTGTCCATCAGTGCCATAGCTTGAAACAGAATGAAACTGATGAGTCAGCTACCTCTTTAGTGGGTCTGCTCCTTGCTGTAAAGGTGTAAGAAGTAACTAGAAGATGCTTCAGCAGTTTATGATAATAAGCTAAGGTCATCGTTAGATTGCTCTTCCCACATCTCCTCAGCATTGTGACTCATGCAACGAACATTTGTGAAACACCTGTTAAGTATTTGGCATTGGGAATACATGAGTAGGAGTGAATTATAATAACTTGCTATTATCAGTTCCAAAATAGAGATTAGCCTACAAAGACCTCAAATCTCAATCCAGAATTTTGAAGAAGTAATTTGTATAAGTTACTTAGCCAGAATAAGATGAATTAGTAAACATTTCATTTTTTGAAATGTTTTCTTGGCTGTAATATTTTTTTTTCATAACAGCTGTATGACCGTCTCACTTTCCTTTCTCCATGAATCACCTCCAAGCATCAAAGCCCAGATCTCTTCTTCCCTCTGACAACTGGAGGCAACTAGACAACTATATGCCTAGTGTGCATTCTGTATTCACCTGCTGTAGCTTGTCTGTTTTCCGCCAGCCTGCCAGCCCGACACCAGCCTGCCCGCCACTGGTCTGGTGAGCAGGCCCCAAATAACACTCAGAGACTCTGTATTTGATACAATCCTGTTGGCCAGTTACCATTATTGTTTATGTGCTAGCTCTGTCTTAATTATTAATCCATTTCTACTTATCTAAGTATTTCCATGTGGTCATCTTATCGGGGAGCCGCTGCCGGCGTCTTCCTTCCTCCCCGGTCTACATCTTGACTCCTCCCTACTACTTCCTCTTTCCTCCTCCTGGTCTCCTACCCTGCCTATCTTGTTTCCTATTGGACACAGTGCTTTATTAATTAACCAATATGAGAAACATATATACAGAATAACATCTCCCATCAACCTGTTGTTTTTATCATGTGATCACACTTTTTTATTAACCTTTATGTTTTATTGATGGTACTAAAAAAGGAAAGTTCCTCTCCACCGTAGAAAAAGTACAGTCTGTAAGAATTCTCATCTAACTTCTGCTTCATTCCTTGTCAAATGTAATAATGAAGGACTTTATGCTTTTGTCTATTGATACCGGCCAAGAATACAGTATAAAACTGGCACAATTTCAAAATGACATAAGAGATACTTGTACAAATGGAGTTCAAACTACTTGCATCTTCCCAGCTCTACTGTAAGTATGAAAACCACTTCATCACATTCTTCATATTTGATAAACACTAAGTGTATTTGCCAGCACTGAGACATCTGAGAAGGATTTAATGAGGATAAGAATGATAATCATAGGTGACTAATAGCATTAATAGTTAATAAACTCAGTGAATAATAACTGTTAAATATTTCTTATACATTGATTACATCATTCAAAGCAAAACTACATGGTAAAAATATTATGAGACTGTCCTAATAGGAGGTACTATAGATACTCCAAATTTTGCCTGACATATGCCAAAACATGTTGTCTGTCTGTCTGTCTGTCTGTCTGTCTGTCTGTCTCTCTCTCTCTCTCTCTCTCTCTCTCTCTCTCTCTCTCTTTCTCTCTTTCTCTCTCTGTCTCTCTCTGTCTCTCTCTCTCTCTTTCTCTCTCTTTTCTCTCTTCTCTCCCTCCCTGCCCTGTCAGCCATGAGTGAATGTTCTGCTCAACCATTCTACTAAAGGTATGTTGTCTTCTGAGACATGTAGCATCATACTTAAGACCAAGTCATCCAAGAAGTTACCTAGTCAACAGCAAATGGCACGAACCAAGAATGAGTTCCATTCTGAATTAGTTTGCTTATCTGGAATAGGGGAAACAAACATACAAAAAAAAACATAAAAGAAAATATTTTTAATATGTTAGGAAAGATTAGAATTCGTAAAGACCATTAACAGTAAGTGGGCAAAAACTGATTCAAAAAGAGAAACAAGCCCCAGTGGGGAGTGTTGATACTGGTAGGAAAGTACAAAGGAGGGAGCATTGTTTCTATGTTAGAGAACCAGCTATCGTTGCAGAGCATAGAGAAATCCTGCCAGATGAGTCCTAGTTCCTCCTTTCATCTGCATCCCCATCTTTCCCTGGGATCCTCAGACTCCACACAGGGATGAACTCATTTTTTTTTTCCTTAGCCCTCAACTTTAGTTTCCTGAGGTAGTTACCTATATGACCTCAAAACTACCCCTTCTGAGGAATCTCTTCAATGGGCACCCAATCAGTGTACACATACACAGCAATAGAACATCATCAACCACTCTGGAAACATATATTGACTACATTCAATTAACACTTTCTCAAAGAATTATAGTACTCTACTAAAAATAGGGCACAAATGTTTGCTATGTGTCTCCTCATTTAAAATAGCACTCTCCATAAATAAAAGCACACTTCTTAACTGTAAATATCTGCTCTTCCCTAGCTGATCAAAACACAAAATGTTAACCATCCTTATGCCATGATCTCTTTCTTCACAAGAACAATGACCAAATATAATTTGCTTATGGGTTCTATATTTTGTTGTTGTTTAAAATATATTTTTAAACTGAAGCATAAATTAAATATATTGTTAGAACATATCTTGGTAGAATAAAAAACACCTTCTCAATTATATAATTTTCTCAAGCTCAAGAACTCCACACATTATTTTTTTCTGAATTATTTGTTGATGGAAGTTTCTGGTCCCCTAGCCATTTAGTTCCAAATGCCCCCCTAATTTCAGTCATCTTTCTCTGCACTCTTCTCCTTCCATCTCACCCCACCTGATCCTTCCTATTCCCATCCTCACCCATCCACAGAATCTATTCCATTTCCCCCTCCGAGGGAGATCCATGCACCTCCAGAGCTCTTAGAAAATCAAATACTATTGTTGAACCCCCCCCCCCAAAAAAAAGAGGGAGAAAAAGTTATTTTCATACAGGAAAAAAAAAAACAAACAACAAAAACCAAAACAAGGTGGAGGACTAGGAGAAAGAGGGAGGAAGGAAGGGAACTAGGAGTCTGGGAGAGCACTCACCCAGAACTGACAAAACGTGTGTCCAATCAGCAGCAGTGCAAAAGGAGAAATATGACAGAGAAATGGTGTCTAAAGCTTGCAAGGCCTACAGAGATTTCCAGTACATACTTCCCAGGCTTTACATTGTGGCCTCCACCCACATATCTTCTGCAGGCCTTTTCATTCTTTGCTCAGTGATGTTACTCTGAACCAGTGCTGGCTGAGTCCTGAACCAGCAGGTGAGGCCCTCTCTCCCTGAAGTCAAGTGCTCTATGTTATGGGAGTAAAGACATCCATATTGCTAATCTTGTACCAGTCTTGTGTGGTAGAATACTATTTTAAGGTGTGTGTGTTTTTTTTTTGTTTATGCTGCATTAACTTGGTGAATCTGTATTACTTTGCTTGTCTAAAACACCTGATGCTCTAATAAATAACTGAATGGTCAATGTAAAGCCAGGAGCAAGGATAGGAGGGGCTGGCAATTAGGAGTATAAAAAGAAGGAGAACAAGAGACCAAGGAGAGGAGGAAGACAGGGGCCAGCCACCCAGCCACCCATCCAGCCATGAAGTAAAAAGGAAAGTAGATATACAGAATTAAGAAAGATAAATCCCAAATGGAAGAGATAGGTGAGTTAAGTTAAAAAAAAAAAAAAAAAAAACTGTCTAGAAACAAGCCAAGCTAAGGCTGGGCATGCATAAATAATAATAAGACTGCATTTGTGATTTAGTTGGGAGCTAGTTGGTTGCTCCCCCCACAAAAAAAGCAAAAAGAGCAAAGAATGAAAAACAAATACAACTGTCTTGGACTACAGTGGCTACTTCTGAGTTCCTGGTTTAAGGAGAATGTAATTATTTCACTAGACCCAAGATAAATGATAAATGGGTGTTTGTTGGGAAAAAAAATTACACAGAAAAATTCAAAGAACTGCAGGAGCATTTCTCTGCCCTTCCTACCCGATCGGCTGACTCACCAGAAAGAAGGTGCAAAGGAAAGCCATACCTCAAGCTTCCCTCTTTTCACTTCCTTCTGCCTGAGGCCACGCCCAAGGGGGTGTGGCCACTGCTACAAGTTCAATGAAAGATAGCTTGCTCCCTATACCTGGCATCTTGCACTTTCCTTACTACACCCTTCCTGCAGAAGCTGAAACTCCACAAATAAATATCACTGACTTAGGCCACACACACACACACACACACACAAACACACACACACACACACACACACACACACACACACACACACACACACCCTCCATCTGCGCATCCCCCCTCCTACACCCCCCCCAGATACATATTAAATGCCTCCTGATTCTCCACTGCTGTGTCATACCCACACGCTAGGGCTCCCTATGGCTACTATGGCTACTTTCTGAACACCTGGTGCTGATCCATTTTCTCTGAAGTGCCTGCAGGAGGTGAATTGGCGATTCTATCCAAACACTGGAAGTCACAGTGGCTGAGGCAACACTTTCAGTGCCTGTCCTGTTCCTCTGACCATCCAGGCTAGGCAACAGGCACACATAGGCAAGTACTCAGACAAGGGAAAAATTTTCAAAGTGGAAGATTGTTCTAGTAATTGAAATGTGCAGATTTAGCCAGATTTGTTAAGTGTGAAGACATAATAAACAGGAAATTCTCTACCTTCATGAATTCATGTTTGCTTTATCTAAATACGTGAAGATTTAACTACAAGCAAATGAGGCAGGATAGGAAGGGGAAAATCACAGGGACAGAAGACGAAAGGAACCCCTCAGTCTGAAGTCTGGGTGAAGCTTTTGACTAGTTACAGGTCAAGAACTCCAGCACACCTAACATTTGCTAGGAAGGTTGCTGGCTCAATAACATTGCTTTTATACAGACATATTCTCAAATAAGAACTTTAAGCTAGCTATCAAGAAGCCACATGCAAGGCATGAGCATGTATAGTCTTTACTCTTGTTTACAGGAGAGCCTATAAACAAGAGTATTCATTTTCTTTATAGTGAAAATATCCCAGTACTCAGGGCTGTATGTTATCAGCTATCCTGTCCACTCCATGTTATCATTTAGATTCCCTAGCAATTCTTTCAAGATATTTTCTGAACTCAACAAAATCAGGGAGGAGCGGATGTCCCTTGAGAAGTCCATACCTATGCCCCTGGGTATGTCCCATTTTACTTCCAAGTGCCTTTCTACTTACTGATCCTTGAGATGAAATCTATTAAGTCCTTCTCTGCTTCTTGCTGGCTCATCTGGAAACTCTTTTCAAGAGCTGTTCCCTTCAATGAGATAATGCTACCTCTCTTCTACTATCCTAGAGATGAACCATTCCAGATTATCTGGGTTTCATTAGAAAACAGATGTGGGTGCTGACATCTTAGAAATTAGACCAACCTGGTACTCTCTACCACTTACAGTGAAGCTTTCACTTGCTGCTGTCAATTTTTGGCACAGATATCCTTCTACCAAAAAGCACCCTAAGTTCAGTGGGCATGAGCAGAGTCTTTTGGTGGAGTCTATAGGTGTTGATTTACAAAGGGCTGCTGTAATGATTAATACTGTTTGTCCACTATACCATATCTAGACTCACTTAGAAAACAAATGTGTAGGCATGTCTGTGAGGAAGTCTCAAAATAAGCTTACTTGAGGTAGGAAGGTGTAGATGGAATTTCTGTCCAGCCTGGGCCCTTCAGCCCCAAATAAACACACAAAGACTTATATTAATAATTATAAACTGTTTGGTCTATGGCTCAGGCTTCTTATTAACCATTTTCTATTAATCTATGAATTGCCACGAGGCTGTGGTTTTCCTATAATCCAGCATGTTACTGCTTCAGCCACTACATGGTGTCCCTCTCATGGCTTCTCTCTCCATCCATCCTCTCCCCAGAATTCTCCTCATCTGGTAGTCTCACCTATACTTCCTACCTGGCTACTAGCCAATCCGTATTTTATTTATCAACCAATAAGAGAAACATATTTACAGAAGAACATCCCCCATCAGGAAGACTCACCCTAAATGTAAGTGGTACAATTCTGAGGTCTGTGAGCCAAGACTGAATAAGAAAACAAAAGTGACTGAAGCAGTGGGCTAATTTGAGTAAGAATAACCTTCACTGACTCCATATTTGAATGCTTGGTCAGATTAGAGGTGTGGCCTTGCTGGAGGAAGTGTGTCACTGGGGATGAACTTTGAGGTTTCAAAAGTATCTCTGGCTCCCTCTTGCTTGTGGATCTTAGCTTTTACATGTCTGCCTGTGTGCCACCACACTCCCTGCTATGATTGATAATGGAGTAACCCTACTAAACTATAAGCAAGGTATCAATCAAATGCTTTCTTATATAAGGTTGCCTCGGTTACAATTTATCTTAATAGCAAAAGAACAGTGACTAACAAGCATCAGCCAGCATTCTTATTTCATCTCTCCTTGCTTTCTGACTGTGGATGTAATGTAACCAGCCACCTCAAGCTCCTCCTTTCTTGTCCAGCTATAAGCGAAAATCAAACCCATCCAACCTCAAGTTGATTTTGTCTGGGATTTGGTCATAGCATTAAAACTGTTGCTTGAGCACCCTGAGGAGGAGAACCCTGCAGAAGCTACCAGGATGCTCTGGTTTGTTCAGTCATTATAAGTCATTCACAAGAGCACAGAGGGAATTCAGCAAGTTCACAGTGTGTCCAAGTAACAAAAACACATTAAGTCTACTACATGCAAACCAAGGGCTTGAATAATATACATTTTCAAAGTTCAATTATCAGATATGGTATGTCTAATACAAAACAATCTATGAAACTCAGTGTGCCATAGTATGTGAAGCATGTCAAGTAGAGGCAAGTGCTCCTGGCAAGCAGCAGGGAGACCCAAATTGACACAGCATTAAAATAACTCCTCCACCATGGAAAAAGTTATTCAAATTTCTCACCCTAAAAATGTTGTAAATTCTTCAGGTTACACGGCTTTTGTTTTTGTTTTGTCATTTTGTTTCCCCCCTGAACTCTTCATCTGCCACCACAACTTGTTCAATTTTGCTTTCAAAAAGAGTTCTATGATCCATACATCTCCATTCCTACTAGCCATAGTAATAACCAAGTCCTGGTTCCTGTACCTTAGTGACTGACAATGGTTTCCTTAGTCCTTGCTCTGTTACCTCAGAGTGATGTAAATCTGTATGCTGTCACTTGCTGATTTACTATCCTTCAATGCTGCCATAGAGTCTTCAAGATCATTTTTATGCTGCTCCATGATTTGATCACCAAAAACACCTTAAATTCAGCTGTTATTCCTTGCTTCCAGCAATTATCACCCACTGTGCTCCATTCCTTGGGGACTACAAAGTTATTGCAAACCATCCACAAATTCACCTTTGAACCATGTATTACCCATACTCTAAAAATGTCATGCATAGAAGGATATTATAATTCTGATGTGCAAAAAGGAACCCTTCCAAGTACCAAAATCAATTAAATAATGAAATTGCAAATTATTGCAAACTTAATTGACCCCAACATATTTTCTAAGATAAAGGGCAGACTGGGGGCCTGGAGAGATGGCTCAGAGTTTAAGAGCACTGGCTGCTCTTCCAGAGGTCCTGAGTTCAAATCCCACTGACCACATGGTGGCTTCCAACCATCTTTAATGAGGTTTGGTGCCTACATACCAGAACACTAAATACATAATAAATAAATAAATCTTAAAAAATAAAAAGGCAAACTGTAATTTTTATAAAAAACACATTGAAAATTCAAAAAAGATAGGGTTTCAACAGACTTTGGGAAAATTAAAACTAGTAAGAGTTTTCAAGTTACTTGATGATTTTAACCATTTATGTTTTTCCCCCTCTCCTTTTCATTATATTTCAATTATACAATTAGAGTACTCCTTTCCTACCAGTCATCAGTTTCCTTTCCTATAATCCATTGTCTATCAGTAGTGGAAAACAGAGTTAATAATTTTCCAAAGCAAAATCATAAAAGTATAAAAGCAACAGTGCACAAAAATGAACTAAAGGACATCCAGTTTTTTGGCTAGTGTTATCCAGTAGCTTTCTAATCAGCCAGCAAAGGAAAAGACGTAGTAGGAGTTATATCCCTCAAGTCTAGAACCTTGTGAAAAAAGCACCACCAACTGCTAACAGTAAGAAGCCAGGGGACTGGACATACCTTCTTGTAAAACATTGGTCACCTGCAAATTTAAACTAAAGGCTTCAAGAGAATAAGCAATAAGCTCCTAACAGGTTTATGTGTAATTCTTGTAAATAGTGGTAAAGTATTAAAGTTCACATCTGTTAAGCATCAAAAATATGCATACCCTTACAGCTGGGCTCACAAGCATGCATGTAAGTCATCACCAACATTAAAAGAAATCATTTCTGTAGGTAGAATGCAATAAAGGGGAAAGGGTTTTACAAACAAACTCAAAATGTTTCAGTGGTCACATCCATTTGAGAAATGCTTAAGTAAACAATTTTTGTTGAAGTACTTAATGTATTCTTAGCATATACTTTAAAATATGTTTTAAACCCACAGAACATACCACCAGCATGATTCTTTAACAAGAAAGTAATTTTTCATGAATTACATCCAGAGTTTTAATAATAATGCCCTAAAAGCAAACAAGCAAGCAGAGCCACTAAGATGGCCCAGTGTGTAAAGGTGCTTGCCACAAGCTTAATGACCTGAGAGAAGAGGTCCCCACAGTGGATATCCACACATACACCATAATACATATATACCATGAACATAAACACACAAATACAAACACACACACATTAACAAGTATATGATACAACCACAACAACACACACTAAGTAAATGGTACAAATTTTTAAGAAAAAGAAACAAGAGACAAAAGAGGTAATTTCACCATTAACAATTGTTTCCAGAAAATAAACCAACTATCATAAGTAAACTCTTTCTTTAAATTTATTTATCTTTCTTATTTTACATATTGATCCCAGTTCCCTCTCCATCCCAGCCTCCCTCTCTTCCACCCTCACATCCCAGTCCCCCCTCACACACTCCACATGTAGGGTGATGCCTTCCTGGAGGGGTCATCTAAATCTGTCAAGTCATTTGGAGTAGGGACTAGGCCCTCCCTCCTGCCTCTAGGTTAAGGGAGTATCCCTCCATGGGGATCATGTTCCCAACGTACTTTTGTGCACCAGGGATACATCCTGGTTCCACTGTCAGAGGTTCCTTAGACTGCCCAAGTCTTCTAGCTGAGACCCATGTTCAAGGAGTCTGAGTCGGTCCAATGCTGGATTCCCAGCTGTTAGTCTGGGGGTCCATTAGCTCCTCCTTGGTCAAGTCAGCTGTCTCTGTGGGTTTCTGTAGCCTGGTCTTGTCCTCCCTCTTTGCATTTGGATTCCAGTTTGGCTCAATGTTTAGCTGTGAGTGTCTGCTTCTGTTTCCATCAGCTACTAAATGAGAGCTCTATTATGGTGGATAAGTTAGTCATCAATCTCATTATGAGGGAAGGGCATTTATGGTAGCCTTTTCACTGTTGTTCAAGAACTGAAGAGAGAATTCTCAACAGCAGAAATCAAAAATGCTGAAAGTCACTTAAGAAAGTGCTCAACATCCTTAGCTATCATGGAAATGAAAATCAAAACAACTATGAGACACCACCTTACTCCTGCCAGAATGGCTAAAATTAGAAACACCAATGACAGCTTATGCTGAAGAGGATGTGGAGAAAGGAGAACATTCCTACACTGCTGGTGGTATTGCAAACTTGTACAGCCATTTTGGAAATGAGTATGGCAGTTCCTCAGGAAAATGGGAATCAGTCTACCTTAGGACCCGGCAATCCCACTCTTAGGCATATACTCAAATGATTCACATCCATGCAACAAAGACATCTGTTCACCTATGTTTGTAGCAGCATTATTTGTAATAGCAAGAGGTTGGAAGCAACCTAGATGCCCCTCAACTGAAGAATGAATAAAGAAGAGGTGGCACATTTGCACAATGAAATACTACTCAGTGGGAAAAAAAAATGGAATCTTGAAATTTTCAGGCAAATGGATGGAACTTGAAGAAACCATCCTGAATGAGTAACCCAGTTACAAAAAGAGGAACATGGTATGTACTCACTCATATATGGATTTTAGACAGAGCAAAGGATCACCTGCCTATAATTCACACTGCCAGAGAAACTAGGATACAAGGAGAATTCTAAGAGGTTCATACAAGGCCCCTGACAGAAGGGGAAAGAAACAAGATCTCCTGAGCTTATTGTTAATGGGGGCACAGTGAGTGGAAAGGGGGCTGGAAAAAAGAGAAGGGGAGGAGAAGAAAGCACATGGGACTAGGAAGATTGAGTAAGGGGAAGAATAGATGAGAAAAAAGAGAGAGACAGAGAGATATTATAAAAGAGGGCACCATTATAGGTTTCTAGAAAAACTGATTCTAGAGAAATGTCCAGAGACTAAACTCTTGACTAAAACGCAGGAGTAGATAACAGTATACCCATGTGGGTATTATATCAGGTTCATGAAATATTTTTTTTTTAATTTTAAAAAATTGAATGAACAGTATAGTCCAAAGTTTACAAAGCATATTCATCAAGAAGGAAATAAAATGCAATTTGGAAAGAAGCTAATTATGATTTTAAATGATCTAGATTTATACAAAGCTCCACTGTATTTTTAAAGTAAAATGCTTTACTGAATATAAATGGCACGTGCATTTTTTTAAGTTAAATGCATCCCTCTCCACCATGTTACAGCAACATCACCATTTACATCAAAGGCAAAATGTGTGAAATGCTTTCTACTGTAAGTCTCTAAAAGCCATGTAAGTGTCTATTTCTACCATAAAGCTTAGTTCTCATACAGCTAATCTGTAAAACAAAATCATCCAGGGTTATTGTGAAATTTGGTGACCCATAACAGACATCAAATGTGTGGCATTTGACATGTCCTCCATATTACTTTGGCAATGAATTTAATGTCACAAAGTTCTGTTTATTGCTGCATACAGTTAAAACACCTACAGTCCCTTTCAGGGCAGACCTATGTCCCTAATCCTTTCACCCCCTTACCATTCCATCTGCATCAGTCTCCCAGCTATACCATAAGCCAGAGTCATTCCTGTTCTAGTGCAGCTGAATAAGTCCATTTTCTAAACCTTAGCTAGCTCAGGCACCTCTAGTGACCAGAACAAGCCAGAGTCATACCTGTTCTAGAGCAGTTGTATAAATCTATTTTCTACACTTTAAACTAGTTCAGATATCTCTAGTGACTAGAACAATCCAGAGTCATGTATGTTCTAGAGCAGTTGGATAAGTCCATTTTCTACACCTTACCTAGCTCAGGCACCTCTAGTAACCAGAACAATCCAGAGTCATGTCTGTTCTAGAGCAGTTGGGTAAGTCTATTTTCTACACTTTACCTAGCTCAGGCACCTCTAGTGACTAGAACAAGCCAGAATCATGCCTGTTCTAGCATAGCTGGATAAGTCTATTTTCTACACCTTACCTAGTTCAGGCACCTCAAGTGACCACAGACCTTGGTTTAAATAATCTGAAGTCAGTGTAGTCACAACTGTATCTTGAAGACAACTAGATGCAAAGATGTCTATGGCAGAGCAGGTGAAGACACAACAAACACAAATGAAGATACCTATTCCCCAGACAAGAGATTTACATGGGAAAACAATTTAATTGTTGATTGTAACACTAAGCATTTCATTATCCATGGTCAAGATAATTGTAGTTGTCATCTCTCCCATGTTATATAGTTCAGTGACATTTCAAGAGCTTTGCGTTGGTCATTTATTGAGAGAAATAATTATGCTTTACCATTTACATCGACACCATAAGAGAGGCACTAAAGCCCATGATAGTAATTAAATTGTTTATCATATATTAAAACCATGGCTGCAATTAAGGCTATTTATTTTTAAATTTTTAAATATGATAATTAAATAGGATATAAGTTTGCCCAATAAAATTTCTAGAAAGCAATATTTTGTTAATTGTACTGTATCCAAATGCGCATTTCAGGCCTTGCAATCTTTCCAAAACTGTCAGCCAAATAGTTTCTACTTAATCTCTCCTCCAGCATCTCAACAGACAAGCAATGCTATAAAAGATAAAAGAGTCTAACACTGTGTGAGCCCAGAATCCTTCCAAGAAGCAAAACTGCCACCAACCCCATCAACAATAATAACTGCATCCATCTTTCTCTTAGGGTATCTTAATAAAGGCTTTGAAGGTAGCAGCAGCACCACTGCCAAAGGGCTTTCCTTTGTTTGATATGTCCAGGAATTGAGGCCAAAATAAGTGATTAAAAACCTTAGAATATTTCTTGCAGCTTTCAACTAATAGAAAACAACATAACTGCTTGAAACTCATCATCAGAATAAAACATGAAATTGCCTGTGGTGCTTAATTGGAGGTTTTAAGAGGTGTAGTCTGTAAATACAGACTTCATATTTCTTACTGTAGCCATGCCTGCCTAAAGAATTCTTAATAGTTGAGAGCAAGAGATCCCTTTGACCAGGAATACATCCTTTTTAGCCATAAGGGACACTATTTATGTAATAAAAACCAGAGGACCCACAACTGAACTAGGTAGACTCATCAAAACACCCCATCCAGGCATAACTGCAGGATGTCAAAGGGAATTAGAGATGAGAGACAGCTGAGCAGATTGCCAATGGGGAAACAGAATTCCCCAACATCAAGGAGTTCACACCACATTGCAAATTGCCAACAAGTCTGATAATCAAGACATTTTCAAAGCAACTCCAGTATAAAATACTGGGGGGAAAAAAATCACAAAATAAACACAGAAAGCATTGACATTTTATTGGTCCCTAGGCTACTCCCTACTCTTTCTGCTTACTGAGTCTTTCATCTCTGCTAAAATAATTTTCATATACCCTCTTAATTCCAAAGGTTTACTAATGCATGAGCAATATCCCCTGTTGAGTTCAGTTTCTGAATCCTGCAACATGCTGTGTGGGTAAGGCAAGACTTCTAAAACCAAAAGGAAAAATGAGCAGCCATTCTTTAGGTCTGTCACTCCCAAACTCTCTATAAAAAAAAAAATAATGATAATAAAATTAATCTAAAATTCACAAACACATTAGTACAAAGCGTCCTCTCTTTAATCTACAATTGCTCAGCCATCGCTATACTCTACAGAATAAACTACATACATTGTCTATGAGAAGCACTTGATCACAGCACAATTACATATTCTGTGATGTAAAGACATGTAGCAAATTGGACATCAGGAAATTCATGCAGTCTCCAGCTAAAGGAAAAAAGTTCAGTTTCATGAAGTATTTGAAGTACTGGATGATAGGCTTACATGCATGGATGTCTTTGCTTTCCTGTTTGTTCCATTTTTATTAGTTCTTTAAGAATATCACACATATTATTTTGATCATATTACCCTCCTCTTCCAAGTCTTCACAAATTCATACCCCCTTCCAATCCAATTTGACTTTATGTTCTCTTTAAAAAAAATCATGTCAAATATATGGTACCTGTATCCTCTTGGGTAATGTGGCTTTCCACTGGAGTATGCTTGAGGTTACAGGGGCCAGATGCTTAAGAAGAATGGCTCCCTTTCCCAGCAGATATTCATTGTGGATAGCATCTAAATTAGGGGTGCAACATCAACCAAACACCCCACTGTCTACATACTGCCCAGTTGCTTCCACTGGCTTATACTTCTCTTTACCACGTAGTAGCTTTAGCATGTGTCTGCAGAAATAATAAACTGCTATCTAAAAGTGAAGCCTTAGAGCATCATTGAGGCCCACCAAATTAAAGATTCTTTGAAACACAGATCCACAAATTTCTGACATTTTTTTTCTTGTGTACATCCAACTTAAGTGACATTTACCCATAGAGAAAATTTTTAACAAAGCTCCAAACATTCTGTTACAACTGTTGCCATAAATACCCCCCAATCAGTTAATATTTAAAGAAATCTTAGTTCTACTTAATATTTTGTATGCAAAACACTCGATTGTATTGAATTGATTTTTCCGTGTAATCTACTGACATCATTAAGCACACACCTTCAAACAGTCACAGATTTATTAAGATGCCACAGAATGTACACATACCCTCTTTATTTTGTATGAGACTATATTTTAGAACCCTTCAATTATTGTCAAGATAATTATGCCGTTTGTGTCCTCTTTTAATCCAGCTACAGGCCAAGAGAGTGGTCAGAGTGCACAGGATGCTATTCAGCTTGAAGATCTCAGTTTAATTCATGGATCCCACACAGTAGGCAGGAACAGATTCTTTCAAGTTGTCTTCTGCCCTCCACACACAAACACACTCCAAATAAACAACTAAATGTAATTTTAAATTTGAAACACAATCATCTCAAATGTTAACTCATCTCCTGCTAGGTTTGTTCTTCATGGGAAAGGCTCAGGGCAGCCTGACTGAGAAAGACTGTGTGTGCTAGCACCTGGGTTCTAGAAGAAAGGATCTGAAAATTCCCACTCCAACAGCATGCACACTTTTCCTTCCTGGGCCTAGAAATGTTAAAAAGCTACAGTGTTTCAGTCAGTGTACACAGGCAGTGAGAGCCATCCTCACACTTACCTGAGGAGAGATGTTCCTCTCTCTCCCTAAATCACAAATGGAGAGAAAAATGGAAAGAACAGTTGGTAGTATTTAAAATGTTAGTTATTGATATACTTAAGTCTAATCCATAAGTACTAATATGCATTTTTTAAGCCAAATCCTTCAAAGCATAGTATTGCTAACAAGAACTCTTCACTTAATTGGCCTAGAAAATCACTCCTTTGAGTCTCCTACAGGTTCTTCACTTTATTTTCATTTCTGGAAATATGGGAGATTTATTTTTTTAATATTCAAGTGGTTCAAAGGTTATGTAATGTATTCCAGCATATCCTTAAGCCAAATGAAATATTATTATGTATATGTATCTTGTTTCTATTTCCAAAATGACCTGGATCCATCAAGTGTTAAGATCTGCTGTTCAGAGCCTATTTCTACTTTAGTATATAAGCTTGCATGGATTTACGAATGACCTAAATACACACCTACCACTCCACTTGCTAGTCACTATGAACTTACTGCATACATAAACCAAACTGTGTCCAGAAAAACTTCCCATATGTTCGTTTCATTCAGTGAAATTTGGGATAAACTAAATTTGTGTTCCTAATGTCTTTGCTTAGACATCCTCAAAGCAATAGGTGTATGCATCAGTGGCTAGAGAAATCATGAATGAAAATTCCTGAAAAGAAGCTGTGACTGGCTATAAACATGTATGTAGAGACTAATAGACCAATTGGAATTTCAGAACTATGGAGAAATTGGAACATTCAAGGCTAATCACTTCATCTTGGGCTAGTGTTAGCCTTCTGAAACAGCCATTCCTTGCCCCACTCTATCTGAACTAACACCTCATGATAATAAACAAAAACATCTTAGAAGCTATTAGCTTAGCAGAACACAAGCTTCCTCCAATGTAATAGCTAAGGATGTCATCAGATAGCATATTGAACTCATAAAAAGGCTCACCCATTTCAATTTATCTGCCTCTCTCATGTACCCACCAAAGTATTTTAAAGTTGCCTTGCTCTATTACTTTCTTTTTTCTATAAAACTATAAAAAATCTTGTGAAACTACTTCCATATTGGAACGTGAAATTTGGGATAAACTAAATTTGTGTTCCTGGACCATGATCACTCATAATAAACTACCCTCTTAGGATGAGAGTTGTGGTATTTGCATAGACAAAATCATCTGTGAGATGCACTTCCAATAATTAACTCCTGGTAGCTTTACAATTTTACACACACACACACACACACACACACACACACACACACACACCTTAGTAAAATGAGTTTAAACACTCTAAAACAGTTTGTTCAGCGTCTTGGCTTAATATATATTAATAAGTGATTGAGAGTAAACAGTACAAAAGTATGTGTTCTAGTTTTACTTCTGTTGCTATGATAAAACACCCTGACATAAAAACAAGTTTTTGGGAAAGGGGAGTTTATTTGGCTTATAATTGCTGCTTATATTCTGCCCTAGTTTGCTTTTGAGTAATGGAATAAAACACTAAGAATAAAAGCCACCACTGAGGAAAGTCAGGCAGGAACTGAAACAAACCATAGAGGAACATTGCTTACTTGGCTTGCTGTCTTAGACTGCCTAGGAATACATACTCGGGGATGCCATTGCCCAGTGGACTGAGTCCGCCCACGTTAATCATTAATCAAGAAAATGATCCTACAGACATACCCATGGCAAGTCTAATGGAAGCAACTCCTAAACTGAGGTTCCCTTTCCCTTTTGTGACAAGCTGTCAAATACTAACTGGCTCACACTATAACACTGATGTGTGGAGAGGTAAGCAGAAACTCAAGCAGCCAGTCAAAATAAATGGATCCTTACTTACTTACTTACTTGCTTGCTGCTTTTTTGCTCTCAGCTAGCTTTTTCTTCTTTTACATTGTTCAAGATTCCAAATCAGGAAGGGTGTACTAACAACAGGCAAGTCTTCCTATATCAATTAGCATCAAAACAATCCCCCTCAGACATGCACAGGAACCAACCCACTCTAGACAGTCACCAACTGAGACTTTCTTCACAGGTGACAAATTGAAGTTTAAAACTAACCACTGCCTTATGATAAAGTAAAAGGGCCAAAGAGAAACACTGTCAGAGAGAATACCCAAATACCCAGGGACCTACCCTGCTCCACAGACTGACCCTGTTAACTACTTCATAAGCTGAGCAGAAGTTCCAAGTATCTTCTGTGGAGAAAAAAAAAAAAAAAAAGCTGTGTGGTGAATCAAATAGCTTGGAAGATCCTGGTAGTAAACAGAACATAAGTTCTCTTTGGCAAAGCTTCCTATTTTCCTAAGGAAGGAGAATGAGCGACAACAGAAGGAAAAAGAACAGAAGTGACTCTTTTATCCACATGGGAAAGAACACAAAGGCCATTTCTAGATATCAGTTGAACCGGCGGACTAAGATCTGTTTTTAGCAGTAAACTTTGGAGTTTGTTTTTTATATAGTATTTATTACATATTGCCACTTTTTTATGTCAACCCATTCCTTTCCTAATAATAATGTCTGTGAAAGTCTAGTAAAGCATTTGCCACACAGCAAACACTAAAGGAAGGTGTCTTGGGCCCTGTACTCCCACAGTTTGTTATCCTATGAATTCCCCTAGTTAATAGCTTGTCACGTTTTGCACAAAATATCAGATATCTTGTGTTTCCAACAAAATCTTACCAATATATTGCTAACGGGGAAAATAGTTTTCTTCAAGTCCTTTAATTTAAAGTAGAACTACTCAATGTATACCACCCACCAAATCAGGATTATCATATGTAAATTATCAATTTATTTACCCCTAATGTCAGTGATGTTCCTGGAAATGCAGTAATATAAAGTATTTTGAAATTCTGAAATTTGTATATTTTCTTTGTTCCTATTTCAGCTGCTCAGCAGTGATGCTCAAAAATAATTACATATACTTGTGTGTGTGTGTGTGTGTGTGTGTGTGTGTTGGCATGTCTGGTTGGAATTTTAGTGAAACATGAATCTGAATATATTTCCAGAAGGAGATACTATTAGTTACTGTCCTCCAGAAAAAAATGAAATCAACAAAATGTGTGCATGTGTATTGTGAGAAGGGACATGGATAAGAATAGACTCACACAATTCTGAAACCCAGTAGCTTCTAATAATAACACACAAGAAGCTGGGAACACATGAGTCATGATTACAAAGTCCTGACAATCAAAAGAGTTATGGGACAATGTTGTCATCCAAAAGCAGGTAGCTAGAGGGTACATCCCCGTCTGAAGTGAGCAGAGATCAATAGTTCAGTTTAAATAGGAACTCCCTCTTACTCAGCCTTTTTGTAGTGTCTAGGTTTCCAATCGACTGCATGAGGACCTCCTACATGGGAGAGGAAAATGTGGTTTACTTAGCCCACCAAGGTTAATCTCACTCAGAAAATCCTCACACCTACACACCTACACCCACAACACTCCTTGATCTGATGTATGGACATGTAAGGACCAGTCAAGTTGACACACAAAATAAACAATAAATGGCAGCCATGCCTTTCTTGTCAAAATGGAAGCATAAAGAAGACAGGATTCTGTGCATAGAGTAGTAGGGCAACTAGTAAAAAAACTCAAATAATCCATAACAGACAACTCTGGGAATAGTTAGAAAGTTAGCTAGCATCAGAAGAAACTTTTTCTTCTTCACTGTGTATTAATTACTTATTTGTCTGTTGTGTATATGTTTCCATGTACTCATATACATGCACCAGAAGGAAATTTTTGTTCATTTATTACATGTATTTTTTTATTGTGTGTGTTCCGTGTGTGTATCTGGGTACCCATGTACATGCATCACACAGCACATATAGAGGTCAGAGGAAAGTTTGTGTGATTCGTTTCTTTTCTTCTATCATCTGAGACCAGGAAATTGAGCTTAGGTCCTCGGGTTCAGCAGCAGGTGCTTTTACCCACTGGGATATTCTTAAGGCCCACACCTACTTTTTATTCAGAATTCCAAAAATGTTTATTCACCTAATACTGACATCTCCCAGGCACAGTAATATGTGCCTTTTGTGTCAGCACACAGGAGGCAGAAGCAGGTGGATTTCTGTGATTTCAAGGCTAGCATGTCCTACAAAGCAAACTCCAGGCCAGCCAGGGATACACTGTGAGGCCTTGTCTCAAAACAAACAAACAACACAAAACCTGAAATCAATATAGAAATTACGTGAGGAAATTATAACATTAAGAAACTTAATACAGAGGCTGGTGAAGTGGGTTAGGTAATAAATCATGTGTGCGCAGTGCAAATGAGGCAGAACTTGGATTCCCAACACACAAAAAACTAAATGGGTATGGCTGACCTCCTGTAATTCCAGCCCTCCAGGCGAAGGAACAGAATCCCAGGAGCAAGGGAGTCAAGCAGACCACCTGAAACCTGAGACCGGTTTTAGTGAGACCCTGCTTTAGAAAGTAAATCTGACAGTAACCCAAGAAAGTCACTTTATATTACTTCTCTGTCTCTGTCTCTGTCTCTCTCTGCATCTCTCTCTCTCTCTCTCTCTCTCTCTCTCTCTCTCTCTCTCTCTCTCTCTCTCTCTCATCACACACACACACACACACACACACACACACACACACACACACAGAGGGAGAGAGAGGGATAAAGAATTTCAAAGTAGAAAGGAAGATGATGTAGTCATACTGACACTTTGCTCTTGGGAACCAAAATTAATATAAACAGGATTCTCAGGACACAGATGAAGAAGGCAGTTTCATCTTGCAGATTAGAACACATTCTTTTACATCTTCTATATTTGATCTCCTTTTCCTCAGTTATCACAAGCACCCTTGGCTACAAGCTATGCTTTCGACTATAGGGTGTAGGGACTTGCAGGGTGCACGTGGATGGAAATTGAAACCATTCTATTCAGAAATATTGTTTGGACAAATTGTATTATTTTGAAGGTGTGGGGTGTGTACTGCAAACCTGTACCCTGTGGTGACTCCTGAAGTGTAGCAAGATATACAAAACACAGGGTTGGAGTCAGAAAGTGATGCTGTGAGTTTTGGGTCTTTTATGGCTTTGAAATTGGAACAACACTCAGGCAGCCTTCTAAAATTTTTAGCTGGCAGTATTGGTTATTTTTATTCTCCCTTCCTTCACTTTGCCATCATCAGTCTTTCACCCTGTTTTATTTTTTGTGCCTTAAACTTCTCTGCATTTCACCCTGCCTTTCAGTTATAATTAAACTTAACCTTTCCCCTACACAGCTGCCTTACTAGGAAATACTTCTAATAGAAACCCTACATCATAATACATTTATTTAAGAGTTTCATTTCCAATTATTCATGTAAATCTCTTCAAAGAAAATGAGTAATTTTCATGTCATGAGCAATTGTTTCTTACATATTTCATGGAAAGGACATCAATAAAAATGTTAAATTATCTAATCAAATATTGTCATGAAAATTAAACTTTTTCATGTTTCAAAGAAATGTAACCCCTTCTTTATACTTCATAAAAAATAAAGACAAACAAATATTGCTATAAAATGTATAATTAGTGTTCATGTGAAAAGAGAGCAACTCAACAACAAAATAATAACCCAACATTTAGAAACTGGAGAATTCAGGAAATTCACTTGTCCAAAGAAGATACGCTAGTGACGGTGAGCAGGTGAGATGTTCAGTGTGAAGAGCTGTCAGAGAAAGAATAGCAAGGCCAGAAACAAATTCCATTGTACAGCCCTGGAGAGACTAAAATAAGAAAATATTAATACATGTTGGCAAGCGTGTAGATAAATAGAAAGCAACATACACTTAAACTGTAACACATAGAATATACTTTGAGTAAAAGTTTGAAAATATCTCAGAATATTAATCAGTTACTAGTGACTACAAATGCTTCTTCAACATATGACCCCAATAGGAATTATGTTAATGAAAGAGCTCTGCATAAATGAATAGAATAAAATATTTTAAAATAAATTTAAAAAGCAGGTCAAATATATCAAATGGAGAATATATAAGGAGAATGTGGTACCCTAAAATGATCTATGCTGAAGTCATTATTTGGAATATGTAAATAATATTCCAGAAAAAAATAAAATAGTGTTTTAATAGTATGTATTTATCATTTTTATTGTTTAAAAAGGCAACAAATTTACTTTAGTAAAGTTGTTTATACTTGGACAAGTGCTACTTTATATCACTTAGTAGAGTAAGATCCAGTGCTGTTTTCCTGTCAGCTGTTACACTGTTAAGTGGGTGGCTGCTATACAGTAATTCTATATTTTTTATTTTTGTACTTTTGTTTATGTTGTTTATGACATTATCATATAGTCAATGTATGAAATGAGTTTCATTACAAAAATGTCCTGCTTGTGTATCATATGCTTTAACGGTCATGTGACACTAGCTACTTCAACACTAACAGTTCTTACCTTTTCTGTATTCTGATGTTCTGCTCCTTCAGGTACAGCAACTAAATCAACTTAAAGTGGTGCCTAGATTTTTTTTCTTTTATCTCCATGAAATAACAACTGGCAATTAACATTTGCATAAATACATGTTTAAATCTCATGAGTATTTAACAGTACCCTTAACATACTACATTCAAAACAGAGACAACATGCATAGTATGGCTAGTTTGCTGCTAGTTAGGAAATTGACAGTTTTCTGTAGTAAAAGGGTCAGTTTGTCAGACAGCTAATACAGTTCATCATGTATCCCAAAATGTTCATGACAAATCCTTTCTTTTTGTTTCTTTTTGTTTTTATCTTTGGACTTTAAAACGTTTTTAAAGGAAGAATGCACAACTTGCTTTAGTTAATCATAAGATACAAAATTCTCTTCAGTAAATAGTACTTCTTAATTCCTTAATTAAAACAAAACATCTTCCTGTATTCTAATTAGAGCCACAGAGATACTAATTTCACCCACTGACTTTTTGATCTCTTTGAGAATATTTATATACTTATATGCTTGTGTTACATAGTAGTTCCTAGTAGTTTATTTAAACTACAGGAAGAGCTGTGTGAACGACTAAATTTGCAGTATTGTATCAACAGAACTTGCTTAGAGTCTCTTTGAGTGCTTTAGTCATGAATACTAGCACTAACCTGTTATGTATATTTGAATACAGCTTAACTTTTCAATTTTCTTAACCAAAAACTCGAGGTAGCAATAACCTATAGAGCATAGGGTAGCTTCTAAATATTTCTCAATACAATGTTCAGTATGACATTTTAATTATTATTATTGAACCACACAATACCTCCTCAGCCTATGAAGCAATGATGCTGTGAATAAAAAAACAAGAATGCCTAGGTCAGCCTGTTATCAGCTGCAAAAAATAATGCATTCCCTAACCACAAAGCATCTTGAAAACTGTGGCTGATTACATACTCAGTATGGAGTGCTAAGGCTATTGTTACCAAAAAATAAAATCTAAAAACTTAATCATGTTTGGTTTAGACTGTATTACTCTTCATCAGACACTTGTGTACTTGCGAGTGCATCAGACAGAACAAGCTTAATCTGGTGAGCATTTGGAGGCATTAATTGACTCCTCATGTGGTCGCAGCATCCTGGAGATGATGCAGTTGACATTACTGCAACTTCACATTATAACACATAGATTTAACTCTCCTGTATCAAGGATAGCTTAAACAATAAATGAATGCTTAAATATCACCGGATGCAGGACCAAAATGATAGGCCTTATTTCTGTTTTCAGTGCCAAGGTTAAAAGGAAGTTTTAGTCCATGTAATTCTCCCAGACAGGCACTTTAAATCACTGCTTTCCATTAAAAATAAAGCTACAATAAATCTGCTAGAGAACATGCAAAAGGCAGAAATGACCCCATTCACATTTCTGTGATGACTTTAGACTGTAAATTCTAAAGAGTGGGGAATAAGATCTCACAGTCCTTTTCATATAACACCAAGCAGAATGGCACATTCATCATATTCAGGTAATGTTGGGGGTTACTGCTATTAATAAGATATTGAAAGAATTCAAAAACAAAGCATTTCAAGAAGAAAGAATGGGGTAAAAATTCACCAATTTTCTCCTCTCATCTAGTCTTCTTTGTTGATTTCTTTCTGAATACTTTTCTATCTCCTTAACTCTCTGTCCTGTCTCTTTCCATTAACAGGCAGCCTTTTGCTCAAAATGGTCTGCACAGTGTATTACATTTCCATGCCTCCCATAAATGGTTGAAACCACAGCTTACATCCAGCACTTAACTGTATCCAAATCTAAAACGCAATGCTTGCATCTAGTCAGTTCAGCACATGCCCATAGCCATTATTTCCCCCTTTTATACTTTTTCTTGACTTCCTGAGTGCCATTATGTCTCCCTTCTGAGATAGCTCCTTCTTGGTTTCTTGTGCAACTAGATGAGTTATCTGACATTCCTCGGAGGTGTTTGAGAAAATCAATAGATTAAAACAGGATCATGAAAGCCATTTTCAGGGGTTCTGTACAGCCAGCAGGAGCAACTGACACAGTGCAAAATGCTCCAGAGAGTGTTGTGATGCTAATGATTTAAGAAAATGGTTTTGTGGAACTGCACAGAGAAGAGGGGTCCATCTGCTTCACAGCAAGCTCGTCTCTATACGCAGGTCATGCAAACAATAATGATGATAGTTTCTCAGAATCATTATTAGTAAGCAGAAAGTGAATTTCTTCCACCCAAATACCTAAATACACATTAAAAATGTTTAAAAGACAGATATTTATAAGCATTCACTGCTGAGTTTGGCAACTAGTCATGAAAATAAAATTACCAGTTTCCTTATTTTTTTATGGTAACAGTATATCTCATATTTCTACATATATTCTATATGTTTGTATGCTTGATGTGTCTGTAAGGACAGCATGTGTGTGGTAGTCATAGAACTTTGTAGAATCAGTTCTTTCCCCCCACCTTCATGGAGATTTCAGAAACCTGACTCAAGTCTCAGGCTTACCTGCTTTTACCTACTGAACATCTGGCTGACCCTTTTGCTGTCTGAAGGGACCAATTGCAAGACATAGTCATCAATACCCTTCCATTTTGTAAAGCATATCTGTTTAAAGAGTATTATCTTTATGTAAATATGGGATGTGAGAGAGGGTTTAGCAGTTAAAGGCACCAGATGCTCTTGAAAAGGACTGGGGTTCAGTTTCCAGCACCCACATGATAGCTCGAAACTGTCTATAATTCCAATTCCAGAAGATCTGATACTTTCTTCTGATAGTAGGCACCAAGCACATGCATGATGAACATATGCATACATGCAGGCAAACACTTATACACATAAAATAAAAATTATTTAAAATGTAAAGCATTAATATGTGTGTGGGTGTGTATGTATGTATGTAACCACACATATGTAAGTAGAACTGAATATATGTGTATAAAAACTATATCCAAGAATGTCATCATATAGACATCTAGCCACTGAGCAATCATATTTCAGTTCCTTGAGAATGGCCACCGAGGAAATGACAATCAAGGACAGCTTCAAAACTGAATGACCCAGTGGTCATAGAAATGCAGAAATATTGAAATCCATCCAAGAAATTCCTTCTCAGTCCTTTCACAGCCAGTGATACAAATGCTGAGAAGCATATAAGTATAAAGGGAAACTCAAATGAAGATAGAGGCAAAGACTGGACCTACACAACTATAAAACATGCCAAGGGCAAATAACCATCCACTGAGCCTAGGAGAAGGTCACAAAATTCTCTCTGCACTTCCAGGAGAAAGGAATCCTTCTAGTCACTGACTTTGATCTTCTGGCCTCCAAACTGAGAAGGTAAATTTTTGTTGTTTTAAGCCATCAAATATGTGATACTTATCATTAAAGACCTAGGAAACTAGCATATGATTATAAATGTGTTATAAAATATTTATCTAACAGTTTTTCACTTCAAAACATAAACTTTTTGAGATACTATAGAAAAATATTATATTTATTCCATTCAACAAAAGAATAAGGAACACAGGAAGCAGAAAGAAAACAAAGATATGAGAAGAAAAAAACCTACATTTTAATTCATTAAGTATCAGTACCCAGTAGGACAACTATAAACTGCAGAGCTGCACAGGTAATCTCTATCCTTAGCTATAACACTGTATTATTTGTATTTACACAAGGTACTTAGCATCACTAAGCCTGTTTTCTATGTCTTCCATACACCAAAGAAAACAGCACTCTCTTCAAGAGTTAGGAGAAACTTCATGATCATCAATGCTAAAAACTTTGCACATTTACTGGCCTGTAGAAATTATTCAAAGTGTTACCTTATGTTATTACTAATCACAATGAAGATTCTAAGCATTATAAAAAATATGAATTTCCAGAGACTCTTCAAAAGAAAGCTAGCCTTATCTTCTTTCTTGGGAGATGTTGAATTTAATTTTAAAGAACCTCACCTGAGAAATTGATTTCATCTAAAACACTATTGAGAATGGATTTGATTAGGCAATGGTTAGTATTTATATTCAATTAAAGTCACTATTCATTTCACTAGTACAGAAAATAAAAGGATAATTGTCCCAAGTTATTTTTTATTTGTGACCCATTATTTTCCAAAATCAAACTTCTAAAAAGCATTTCACTGGTTCTCTTGGCCTCTAAGACCCTACATGAATGCAAATGACATCACTTTTTTTGCTAATCAGTACTGAGTGACACTTGAAACAAATTCCTTTTCATTTATTCTCAACGTGTAAATGGTATTTTACAATGTACACTTGAATATTAGAGCATTCATTTCGTAGTAACAATTCTAATTCTCCAAACAAGGCATTCACCATCACTTTACTGATAAGGGCATGGAAGTTTAGTGAGTTGTATCAGTCTAGCATGTAATCTATCCCTTTTATGTTTTATTATTCAAAAAAACTACAGACAGATTAACAACTCCTTACATAGTTGCAATGGCTATCCAAAAATCAACCACTTCTTCAAATGTTTCTAATGAGTTCAGAAATACATTCCTAGCTTCAAATTTTGAGTAAGTCATCATTTAAAATGTTTACCATGTCATTGGGAACAAAAGAGGAAAAATACATCAATGAAGATACTTCAGCATGAGAATTATTGTTCAAAGCCTTGTCTCTAGCTCATTAAATCATGGGACATATTCATAATTGGAAACAGATAAATGCCCACAAACATGTCACCAAAAATCTCTTGTGTACAGGTAAAACATCAAGCTTCTAAAACTCCACTGTCAACCCAAAGCTATGCAGCAGCCTAATGTTTATACCTCAGATGGACACTTGAAGTTTAGAATCTGAAAATCAATATTCCAGATAAGTTTCTCTTTTATGCATCCTGACATCACAGGACATAAGGCCTTTACGTAAGAAAAACAGGGTGGTCTGCTGCTCTCCCATTTGTCACAATAAATAATGTCTCTAAAGCTAAGCAAATATCTCCAGGAATCGTTTTCGCTTACATAAGTATTATAGGATGGATTTTCTTCTCTAGGAGTCATAGTGAAACACTACACCCAAAAGACATGTCAGTGAAGAAAGAAAACATGTTCAGCTTTAATTCTAAGAACAGTTTCCAGGAAATAAACTTGGCAGAAGTTCACAAAGACTCAGAACTTCAACCTAGAGTATAGAGCCAGCCAGAGAAATGGAAATCATTCCAGAGAAGCATCTACATTTTTAACAGCCTTTCTAAAATCAGCCTGCCATAAGCTCTGAACAGATAGGAGCATGGATAATTACAAGCACATTTTCACCTTACTTTTGTATAGCTATTAAAAAGCACTTAAATTTTATGAGCTTTTTCCTTAGATGCAAAATGGTAGCTTTTGTAAAAAGGCTTGTTACATGCACTACCAAAAGAATGACTATAAAACAGACATCAAAGTATTCTCTGCAAATGAAAATGCATTTAAGGTGATGGTTAGTAATTAAATGTGTCCCTGTTACCAATAAGGGATAGCATGTTCCTTCAGTGATGTATCTGGAAAGTGGCATCTTTGCTCCATAAGATGATGCTCCATAAGTTAAAGAAGGCAGAAAGAGGCATCTTTGGTATAACTGGGTAATTAATGTGCATCCTGAGCTGAGAAGAAAGTCAGCTTAAATAATGCAGGAACTAACAAATGTTAGTTTTGAAAAAAGAAATGTGAAAAAATGAAATGTTGAGCTGCACAACATTTACTTCTTGGCAATAAATAATGCAAGAATTTGAAGCTGGAATGACTCCATTAGAGTCTGGGCTTCTCATCTATAAGCAGTAAATTTACTTTCAAGTTTGTGTCCTTAACACAGAATTTTCAGATACAAACAACATAAATACATCCTAGTTATCTTAAGTAAAAACACATTTACAGAGGATATTACACTCATGGAAATCCCAAAGTAGCCAATGTACCAGGCTCTGCTGTGAAAAGTAAGTGCTAAAAGAACTACCCTGGTCCCATGACCTCCACACTGCTGCCTTCATCAGGCAGCAAAAGCCACTTTGCAAAGTGGTCTATCTAGCATCAGCTACTGTATCAGAGATTCTGCAATTGCCACCCCCCCCCCATTAAGCAAAATGGAGTTCGTGGTGCCTGTTTCTTGTTGCTAATTTCCAAATTAAAGCTTTCCTGTGCGTATCAAGTTGTTGGAAATGGTCATATAACTGCATCTTCAATACACAAGAAGCAGAGGCAATGGACTATCATTTGGAAAAAATAAAAAACATTGACAATGAAAGATTTCTACAAAACATGGAGCTTGACAAAGATGTTGAAGGATATTTATAAAACCATCAATGATGGCTGCAGTATGAGAGTGGTAAGAACCCTGTCATGAGTTCATGGGAGTCTACACAGTGCTGTGAAGGAACAGCCTCTGCTATTGATGCTGAGGCTGAGATCTGGAGCTGCCATTCTCTCACCCCTCTGGCTACTCTCTCCCCATAAGCCCTGCTCACCAATGGCCTCTCAATGTTCACAGCTTCTGCAACCTTAGGGGCCATGCCTCTGAGTACCCCTTTGCCTTAACCTGTACATTCTAAACTTACTCCACAGCTGGCTGCAGCTTTATCCACAGGTCCCAAATATTACTTCACAGAACACTAACTGCATCCTTGGCTGTCCATCACCACACACCAACCACATCCTTCATCATCAACCTGTTCTATTTGCTTCATGGCCTGATGACTTGTTTTGTTTTCTTTGTTTATTTTTAGCCTTACTTGTGTAAGCACATGCTTCATGGGAAAGGAGGATCTTTTCAGTCCCACACTCTGCTGTGTCATTGGCAACTAAGCAGTATGTAATATAGTCACCTTTAAAATACATGTTGCTTAATGAATGAATCCTGGTGTACAGAAATAGGCCCTCTGGGGAATGTAGAGTTTGGTGAAGAATGCACAGTGACTTGTTTGGGATCACACAGAGAAACAAGACTACTCCTTTATTTCCAGCCAAGCAACCTGCAGAACGACTCAAGATATTTCCACTAACTGCTTCACTTTTACTAAAGTAATAATAAGTTTCTTTGTTGATTGACTCATCAGATCATAAAATAATACATGCAATGGATGCTCTGACATTCTGGGGTGGATATATACTGTATAATATTATAATTTGGTTAAACATATATCTCTTCAAATACTTATCATTTCTTTATGGTGAAGATTTTATGAAACAAAATCTTTCTTTATAGTAAGTTGTTAAGCACATGCATTCAGTCTATTACTTAAAATCAACACCCTGATCAGAGAACCTCACTGTTATCAAATGGTAACGGGACACCCATTGAACAAAACTTTCCAACTTCCCCTCCCCCATTACTCATCCTGGACTCTGATAATCACCACAGCACTTTCAACGTTTGTGAAATTAACTGTTTAAAGTGAGATCATGGGGCACTTGTCACTCTATGCTTGGATTATCCCACTTATCACAATGATCTCTAGTTCTACCCCGCTTCCACAAATGGCAGCACTTTTTGGCCCAACAGTAGTCCATAGTACATGCACATTTGGAATGTCGTGTTTCATGGCTATTGTAAGTAGTGTTGCCAAAAATATGGGAGTACACATGTTTCTTTAACATATTAATCTCATTCCTATTGGATATGGCTGGATTATGTAAAAATTTTACCTTCGATTTTAATACCACTTTCCACAGCAACTTCTCTGAGAACCAGGATATTTCTTTCCTCTGTATTCTCACCAGCACATGGTCTCCTTTTGTCTTTATTCATTCTCACTGTTGTGAAGTAATAATGTCACTGAGGCTTTGTTTGCATTTCCAGGATGATCAGTAATACTGACATTCCTTATTCAACTGTTGACCATCTATATATCTTCCTTTGAGAACTGTTTCTAATGAAGAAATGTTTAATTTCTATCTAATCAAATTTTATATTTTTGTTTTTGTGCCCTGTTCCATTCTTCTTAAAGTTAGGGACAAGAAGGGCAGAGCAAAAAGAAATTTAATTTAAAAAAATACTGATCAGAAAAGAACAATAAGCCTTACAAATAATTACACATTGTAGAATCCAAATCCTTGCCCCTAAATTTCATATAAGCCTCATAAGATTATTAGAGTATTAATTATGACCCACATATCTAAAGAGCTCATTTTAACATGATATGTACAGTTGCTTTATAATTAGAAACTAATAAAATTATTAATTTATTAACAAAGACACCCATATCTGAGTTCACATTGCTCTTGACATGCTGAAGGATACATCCTTAAAATAAAATATCAGAGTTTTCCTGAAGGAGATGACCATGGCTTTTAATTTCATACAACAAAAGCTAACTGGAAATCTGCTCTGTAACAGGCATGTGTCACGCAGTTTGACTCATCTAAGCCTTTTTACTATCACTGCAAAGACAGACTTCCCCTCAACTATATGCTCTCTTCTAGAATAGAAAAACTCATTAGCTGTTATGTCACCTTCTAGCCTGGCACAAATCTTCAAACTGGATTTTGATGTTATGCTTTAAATATGTACACAGGTGCCCTAAATGCATCTTCATTAAAGTCAGACCCCTCTCCCCTTTGAAATTCTTTTTCTATTAGCAACTAGCTTTTTCATTTAAAATTTTTGTATTCATTTTACATACCAAACACAGTTCCCCCTACCTCCCCTCCTCCAATTCTCCCAGCCTCCTCCCATCTACTAATCAGAAAGGGTAAGGCCTCCCACTGGGAGCCAATAAAGCCTGACACATTCAGTTGAGGTACCAAGGATAAGGATCATATCCCCACTGTAGGAAATGGGCTCAAAAAAGCCAGCCCACATACCTGGGATAGATCCTGGTTCCACTGCCAGAAGCCCCATAAACAGACCAAGCCACACAAGTGTCACCCACATGCAGAGAGCCTAGTTCAGTCCCATGCAAAATCCAACTTTCTTGAGCTCCCACAGCTGTTTCTGTAGGTTTCCCACCGTCACTCCCCTCCCCCTCCTTGTCCCCCCCAACCCCTTGCTCATATAATCCCTCCTCCTTCTCTTTGACTGGACACCAAGCTAGGCTTGGTGCTTCACTGTGGATTTCTGCATCTGCTTCCATCAATTACTGGATAAAGTTTCTATGATGACAGGGTAGTTGCCAATCTGATTACAGGAGAATGCCAGTTCAGCCACCCACTCCACTATTGCTAGGAGTCTTAGCAGAGGTCATCTGGTCATCCTCATGGATTCCTTGGAATCCCCCTAACACCATGTTTCTCCCTAACCCCATAATGGCTCCCTCTCCTCTATCAAAATATCTCTTTCATTGCTCTCCCACTCCATCCCTCTCCCAATTCAACCATCCTGTACCCTCATATTCTCATCCCCTATCTCCTCCCCTCCTTGCTCTCCCTCCCAGTTTACCCAGAAAATTTCATCTATTTCCCCTTCCCAGAGTGATCCATGTGTCCCTCTTAGAGTACTCTACCCCCCTGACTTCTTAATGCCCAGAATGCTTCAGGGTCATGATGGGAGATGTCATTCTGTAAATACGTTTCTCTAATTGGTAAATGAATAAAGCACTGCTGGCCAATAAGAAAGCAAGATAGGTGGGACTAGGAGACCAGGAGGAAAGAGGAAGGAGTAAGGAGAAGCGGGCATGGAGAGACAGAAGAGAGCAGAAAGTATTTCTAAGAGTGGAAATACTTAGATTAATAGGAATGGGTTAATAATTAAGACAGAGCTAGCTGATAAGAAATTAGTAACTGGCCAACAACATTATATCAAATAAAGATTCTCTGTGTGTTATTGGGGGCTGGTGTGGTAGTGGGCCTGGGCTGGCAGGGAAAACATACTCGTTACAGGGTAACCTGGCTTTGTTGATCTGGAATTTCACAAAATAGCATTCTTCACTTCCTCTTGTACACCAATAACACTTTCTAAGGTACGTTTGTTACACTCTTAGCAAATGGCCTTTTAATAAGATTCTTGTTAAGCTTCTAGAAAAATAGTTTTGGTGTTTGTGTCCTAAACATGTTCCACATTCCCCATGCCCTGTGAACTTATTTTATTTTTTATTTTTTTAATCTTGGGATAGCTTTAAAATTATAGAAAAGTTGAAAAGCCATCACAAATCATTCCCTGGGGAATCTTTTGCAAACCCAGGTTGGATACAGCAGTTCTAGATCCCTAGCAACTTATACCAGTTTCAATGAGGTATCAATGTCAGATACACAGGAAAAAGACTCCCCGCCTTACCTACAAATTAGAACTATAAGCTTTCCTGTGTTTCCTAAATTCCAATGATTGGGCATTTCTCTCACTCTGCACCCCACTTACCTAACTTACCTGACAGAGATCCAGGCATGTATATTTCATAAAAGCTTTCAAAGTAACTTCAATGTACAACCTGACTTGATGCTACTTTTCTAAGTTACTGGTGACTTCTAATCTGATGGACACTCCATTTCCTTCAAACAAGACAAATAAGGTGTCTGGGTACAACTGAGTCATTGAATAGAGCAAAACACTGACTCCTGTGCCTGCAGAACCATAGAGTGCTTAAAATGTTGACTGTCAATGAACTGCTAAATTCATCCTGACAGGCAAGAGGACAAGTGAATGTCCATTCCTTCTCAGCATCCTTTTAAGAGCATTCTCCCTAAGCTGTCCTCCCAGGGCTACACTGCTCTCCAATTCTAGCCATCAAGGGCCATTTAAAGGGAGCAGAGTTCAGCGTTTGGGTGAAGTCACTATGGAAATTGCCAAGTCTGTAGGAAGTGTGATCTAAGCATCCTGTGATTAATTCAGCAGGTCCTGCAGCTGAGCCTGAAGCACAGGGAGTCCCCAGTCTATGTGGGACAGAAACAGCTTTGTGTGGGGACAGTCCAGAGTGTGGCTAGTTGAGCCTAAGCTGCTTATTTTAGAACAATGAGCGATCACATCAGAGCAACAGCTGGGCTCTTCAGGACAGATCTAAAGATCATCTGGTTTCAAACTGCTGCTCCTAGGATTGAGAGCAAAGCTTCCAACAAAACTAAGACAGTGGTTGTATTGTCATTAAAATTTAAGCAAGAGGAAATCAGACATTATAGAACAATATAACTCAGAAACCGACTTACAACACATAAACCTTACACTAACCCCAAGGGGTTAAATCTGCTTTTAACAGACTGAAGGCCTAAGAATCATCTTGGAGTTTTCTCAAATTAAGGTAAATTCTGGGTGATTAGAAAAGGGAGAGTTACATTGAAAAGATGACAAACTGAATTACTGCTTCTTTGGAATTAGAAAGGAACACAAAGGAAACCAATCCAATCTTCTGAACCAGTTAGCCTCTTGGCATCTTTACCCAAAATCCTGTCACTTACTTAATCAGCAAGACTTCTGACCCCTTTACAGCTTTGGCCTCTAACACTAACTGCAGTGTATCATAAACTGCTCTACTGGCGTTGTGGTGTCCGCATTATCTCCTCCCTCTATTTACTGTGATGTTCTCAAATGACAGAGATGAAGGATTGGTTATCTAATCCCAAATTCACTAAAATAGTGAATAAAATTCTCCAAGGTTGATGTCATATTTCTGTTTTTGAAACAGGTTCTCACTGTATAGTCTGACTGGCCTGGAACACCCACCCTATGTAACCAGACTGCTCTTGTACTCATAGAAATCTGCCTACCTCTGTGTCCTGGGTGCTAGAATTAAAGACATGGCCACCGTACACAGCACTACAAACTACTTTATAGCTGAATTTCTTATGCCAGATGTCTGTGGTAAATTATCATAAAAAATCTTCATTCATTAATAATGTGACATGTTTGTTAAAATGTACATTGCAGGCTGCTCACTGCACAATCATAAGAATCTGAGTATATTCCTCAGATGGAACCCGGTGGTGCTTAGGTACTCCCAACTTTGGGAAAGCCAAGGCACACAGATCTTTGCAGTTCACTGACCACCAAACCTAGATTAACTGGGGCTAAATGGACTAAGAGAGACACTGTCTCAAGAAACAAAGAGGAGGGCTTCTGAAGAGTAACAATCAAAGTTGTCCTCTAACTTCCATACATATGAATGTGTGTGTGCATACACACACACACACACACACACACACACACACACACACACACACAATGTAGACTGTTGAAGTCCATCCCTGATCTAATAAAACCACTCTGGGATAAGGAGCACTCCTACAGTGTTCATCATAGCCCTCTAAGTGACCCTTACACAGTAAACTTTGAGAGCCACTAAACCACACAAGTGTCTACAAGCACTTCCACTAAAATGACCAAAAAGTGGAAATTTTAGATACATTTGTTTTGGCTGGACAAAAGAAGGGATGACAGCTATTACAAAATGCAACGGCAACCATCCCAGCTAATGAGCTGCTGGCTCTCTGCAAATAGATTTTGAATAACTACTCTCGAGGCTGTGGTGGCTATTCTGTATCAGGACAGAGGTTGAAGGAGCTCATTTCCATGGACTGTCTGAACTAGGAGACCCTGAGACCATATAATTAAAGAATCTTCTGACTAAACTATGCTGAAGAGACAAACAGGAAGAGTTACCTGGAAAGACAGCTAAGAGATTAGAACAGAGAATGGGACCAGTCTCCCCAGACACCACCATTGTTCCTGGCCCATAGTGACAAGTCTGGAGAAGGCACAGGGAACCTATGAGACGCCCAATTTAACTTTTCATTTCAAACAAAATGATTAAACCCAGTGAAGTTCTGTTGTGAATTCCCATGGCTGGTTAGTGACAAAATTACCCTCCTGGACCTCCGCTGGCTGACACTAAATCGAGTGGTTTGAATGATGAAGATTTCATTATTACAAATATCTTTTACTCAAAATCCTAGAAAGTTAAGAGAAATCACAGAAAGTCCAAGTGTTTGAAATGTTATACATGGAAATATGCCACTTTATAAACAAATGATTTAAAATAATTACATTTTAAAAGGAAATTATTTTCTGAAAGACAGCTGCAGTAAAGTTCTTTATGTTCTTTCCTCAGAGTTAAAATATAGTTCAGCTTGTCAGGAAATACTGATTACACTCACTTTCCAGCATATACATAAAATGCCTTCTTACAAGACACTATTTTCAAACAGATTTCTTGTGACACTCTACTTGCTATACTTACTTTACAAAGATGTCAGTGTTATAACAGATAAGTGCATTGCCAGGTACGTGCATGCATGTGTGTAAGTGTTTTAAGGTTCACTGAATTGACCCAACAATCATATATTTATAGTAAAAATTTATAAATACAATTTCAGAATACAGTGTTTGAGAATCAACAACCTAAGTAATTTCAGTAAGTCTCTTAAATATCATCTATTTATTGATGATTCCGAATTTATGTCTCCAGCTTAGACATTTCTCATCAACTGCCAATTCAATACACTATCTGTGAGGCATGTTGAGGATCAATGTCAAATCCCTAAACGTTTCTAAACTCTTCCTCCAACGGTAGTCCTCATAACATAAAAGACAAACCTACCCATTTGCTTGTTAAACTCGGCATCGTTCCAGATTCTTTTCTTAGCATGATATATCCATCAGAAAACTCTCTCCTCAAATAGCCAAAATGCTTCATCACTCCTTACTCCCTCTGTCATCACCATCATCTTCTTCAGCAGCCTCCTGGCAGCATCCCTGTTCTACTTTTGCCCCCATATGGAAAGTCTTCAAGCAGTATACAGAGCAATATATTAGAAGCTTCTAGTCTGACACTGGCTTTAAGCTCTAGGAAGCTCTCTATGATCTCACTCTTCTTCTCCATCTGTCTAAAATTCCAACTATTCCCCCATTTGCTTATTTCATTCTTCATCTAGCCCATTCTGCTGTTACTTTAACATTCTAGTAAAAGAGTTATTGCTCCTTCTTGAAGAAAGATTCCTTTCCATAACCCTGCATTCCTTTGTCTGCCTCACTTGCGTCACAAACAACACCAGGCCATCTTTTGTACATACAAAAACTAATATCTGTATTGGTCAGTGTCTTGGCACATAGGTGCCACACTAAAACTCTGAAGAGAACAATGAAAGATTATTGACAAGGAAGTAGGAAAGACCAGAGGTGGCGGAAGCATGGGGCAGGGGAATACTGTCCTTGGGACAGTAATAGCAGAGCTATTGCCAGCATCAGTCCTGAAAGGACATGATGAAAGGAAGACAGTTGAAACTAGAAAAATATTACAATAAAGAAGTCTGCTTTGAGAAAAGTGCTAGAAACTGAAGAGGGAAGTCACGAGTCCAAAGCATCTCCTGAAGGAAGGAGCTGAAACTCACACTTCTCCCCACCTCAGACATCTTCCCAACAGACCTATTAAGACAAAGCAGACTAGTTTACCTACCATTGGGGAAAACAAAATTTGTTAAGACTGGTGACAGGTGTGGAGTAAGTCTAAGTATACTGCATTAGTCTTCTTAGCTAATGTATCCCTTTCCCATCACACACATCACGATCTGACCTCTTACTCATTTTGTTTTCTTTTCTTCCACACTAAAATGTTAGCACCCAGAGAGCAAGGACTTTTGTCGGCTTGTGTTTTGTGGTCTCCCTAACATCTAACAGGACCTGGCACATATTTGTTTGCAAATGTCATGTATTTAGTTAGTCAATGTAGATGGAATGGCAACTACCCTTTGGATGTGGTTTTAAATATGCTATAAGGAATACTTCCTTCAGAACAACTTCTCTGTCTTTGAGTAAGACAGAAGGTGATTGCGAGGTGATTATTGATCTGTGATATAAGGCATAAATGTCTCTGATTTTGTTAAAGAACTGAAAAAAAAGACAGAAATAAACTACAAAATTCATTAAGAGTATTAAATATGTTAGTATCCACCTTATCTACCTGCTTTCACCATGACCCTCAATCACAGGACACTACAGGACCTGAGCAAGGAGTTCATTAAAGACAAGATCAGTGAGGAAGGGATGTTAATAGAACCACTGATCTCTTGATTTACTAAACTGTGCATGACATTTGCTTGCTGGATGTGCACGGCAATCAGAAAAGCATGGCTTCTTCCCTTCTCAGACTCCCTAAAGCTGATGCAATTAAAGGAACAAATATAACAGGGGAAGGCCAAATGTCTGTTTTATTTGTGCAAACTAAAGAACTAACAGTGGTGTAGAATCTATTATCAAATAATATATTTGTTAATTATAATAACAATCAGGTAACATACAACAAACAGAAAATTCTGGAATTGCATTAGAGAAAAGGGTTTTTCAAGCCTATCTTCTTGTCCACATGACAAAAATCTCCATCACCCATGGTGCCTGCCTGTCTTCATTGTCTTCAATGGGAATACTAAGAACAAGGAAGAGAGAGAAAACAGGTAGACTGGGTAATATCAGACCTTTGAAATGTGTACTAACCTACCCTTGGGAACTTTACACATACTAGAAACAGCCTTACCTTGTCCTTTTATCCATTTGGGAGATGGGAGTTTGAGACAGGGTTTCCCTGTGTAGCTTTGGAGCCTATCCTGGAACTCAATCTGTAGATCAAGCTGGTCTCAAACTCATAAAGATCTGCCTATCTCTGCCTCTCAAGTGCTGGGATTAAAGGAATGCTCCATCACCCACTGAGCGGTTCCTTTTATTCGTTAACATATGTTTCTCCACTGAAAGGGAATCTGTGCAATTTAAAAAATTATAAATACTCCTCCTGAAAATGATGTCTCAATTCCTAGAGGAAACATGTTTAGTATAGGGACCTCATCTCATTCCATTCATCTCCCATTCAGAGTCAGATCCAGTACAATGAACTTTGAAAGTTGTACAATGGGCATAAAAGAGAGCTACAAAATAATTCTTAGTGCTGGGAGTGGGGTTAGGTAGTGGAGGTCTTTCTTTCCTTCCTTCCTAATGAAGACCCTAGATTCAATCTGCAGCCAAAAGAATGACAGAGGCAAGGGAAGAAGGGGACATGAAATGCAACAGAGGTCAAATTTAAATAATTTATTATAAAGATAATAAAAATCAGGAGAATTATTTATATTTTCAAATAATCACTAAGCTGGGGATGCTTTTTCATAATTCTGTGGTTCTGGTCATCCTCTATTAGCAAGACTACAGTTTCCTCCCTGCCCACATGATTCTGGCACCAGGTCCTCTCAGACTGAGTAATCCCTGTTTTTACACTGACTCTTCATCATCATTCTTGGTGCAGAGGCTCACTAGGAAACAACAGGAGTGGGAGGAAGCTCCTAGGGTCAATAAAACAAAACTTTATTAGTGCAGTAATAACAAGTGGTTAAGTATTCACTGATCTCACAGAATTGCTGATATTATATAATTTCTCACTTCTGAAATTATTTTCCACGTGACTCACACTACAATTTAGAACTGAGTCCATAATAAACGTATGGGAGAATGAACATTCCATTAGCCAGATTCCAAGATTGTCCACAGCAACTGTGACACCACTTTTAAGCCTGCAAAGTATGACAGGCAGAGTAGCAGAGGCACAAAGAGACCACAACACCCTAACTGCAAATTTACACATAACCATGTGAATAAGGTCCAAGATTGTCTGCAGAACCTGGGAAACAGGAGGTTCTGAAGCTGAAATTCCATGGTGAGTCACCCTGCTGCCCCAGTGCTGCCACCAAAGCACCTGTTAAGTAAATCAGAAAAACAAACACACCTCTCTTTTCCCTACAAGAAGCGGTTATCACATGTCACTACGCAATAGTCCCCAATTTGCAAGCACCAGCAAAGCAGGACCTGCTTTGTCTGCTTTTGAATTGAAACATTCCTGTCCAAAATGAGGGAAATGTCTGTGGAACAAAGAGTGCTTTATTGACACAGGAATGGCATCTCTCTGTGGGTCCCTGGGGAATTCATCAGTTTCATTGTGTTCACTAGGCATCTTGTTCTCATGTGAGTACTTGCAAAACACAGCACCCTCTGATAAAAACACAGTCTCAGCACAAAATGTAAACTTGGGTTTTATCTGGAATCTGACACCACCCTATTGCTAAACAGCCCTACAATACAATAGCTAGCTCTCTGGCCATGAGGTTCTTTAACCTGACACCATACACTACACAGAAGTCAGAGCCTGCAACCCATTTCCATTGGCATCTTGTTTGGTTTTCTCGGGCTTTCCAGATAAGCCTCTCCACCACAGACCAAAGCTGCACATAAGCAGTCTACTGATGTGCTGAGTCAGCAATCAGGACAGGAAAGCTGGGGCTGAGTCACACAATGGCTACAGCCTATTCAGTCATCATCCTGACTAAAGCACAGCAGTGGCCCTAATAGCCAAAGGTTGGCTTTGTAAGAAGAAGCCAGCAATTGGAAAGGGATTATATTCCAGAAGGTCATCAACATCTGGCTTCATGGCAGTAATTAAGAACTCTGCTACAGAAAGAGAAGAAATAAAACTACTGTTTACCCCACTTGACTCCCTAAGAGTGTGTAAAATCTCACAAGACTTTGCACTCAGAATATAGCACGAAAGCTTAAATCACACATCAAAACCCACACAGGAACTGGAAAGAGAGCAGGGAGGCAAAACTTTTGGTTGATATTGTAATTTTTTTAATTAATGATAAAATAAAGTGAAATGCAAGAAAATTTTCCCATTAAATTTCTTAAAGAGAATTCAAAGTTTTAGTTATAGTGAATGAGAAATGTTGTTTAATTGAAGACAACTGTAGTGTTTATCTTATATGTCTCTGATGAATACATATGAAATCTGTGATGGAGATATCTAAAAAATACCAAACTAAAATAATTTCAGTTGGGTAGGTGGAACATGAGGTTTACTATTACACATAGTAGCAATACCAAAATTATTTCTATTCTCTTTTTAATAAATCCATTATAGTCACAGGTATCCATCCATCTGCAATATAACCAGCAATTAGATGACACCTCTAAGATGTCTAACTGCCATGGCCAGAAATATTTCTGGAAAGTTTGGGTACCCCTGGTTAGAACATATTATTTGACACTCTCTGCCTTTTACCCTATACATAGGCAAAGACAAGAGGCTAACCCCTGCTTACTATTGCATATCAATTTCTTCTGCATCAGACATAATCACTGTCATTTTAAATTTCATGATCAGTAATCACCTGCAAAGATCCCTTTAGATCAAGCCAAAGACATATCTTTGTAGAAAGGACTAGTGAGGGTTAGAAACACCAAGGAGCTCAAGTCCTCCAGGATTCTTGCCACTCACAAATCTTCATGAAATCCACATCATGCCCCTCTTGTCTCTGAATTTATGTAAGAGGTAAACAAAACAAACAACTGAGGAGGGACCTATGGACAGTTTGGTTGTCTGTTGTTAACCAGGGCCTCTTCAATGATGTAGCTTCCTGTGAGTCATGTATCTTTCATGTGGGACTCCAGCTTTTCATGTGTCATTCATACTACAGGGAGGCTCAGCTGTAGAAGAGCTGCTTACTAGTTGCCTAGGGGACTTCTTGGTTCCTGCAAACAATTTCAATAAACTCATTGGTTCATGTAGTTGAATAGAATTGTAGGTCTGCCAGTCGCCTCCCTATCTAGGCTTTCTTTTAATGTTTATTTTAGGTTTATTTATTTATTTTGTGTGCATGAGTGTTTTTCTTGCATGTAAGTCTGTGCTAGATGTGTGCCTCTTGTCCATGGTGATCTGAAGAGGGCATCAGATGCTCTGTAAATAAGAGTATTGATGGCTGTGAGCCACAATGTGGGTGCTGGAGACTGAAGAAAATAGTCCTCCGCAAGGGCAACAAGTACTCTTAATGACTAAGCCATATTCCCAGCCCATGGACATAGCATGTAGTCTCTCCAGGAAAGTCACACAGCTGCTGTGGCCTCCAGTTAAAATAAAAAATGTAAAGGAGGAGGAAGGAACAAGGAAAGGAAGTAGTGATGCCAGCATGATGACACACTGTCTCTTTATTACAAATTAATTCTTTGTTATCTTCAGTGACAGAATTTTTCAAAAGGATCAACAACCACCTAGGAAAGGCTTTCAATGTCTCACACCACTGTGCTCATCAATTGAATGCCTTAATGCATCCTTTCAGGAAGACCCAATGTAGAAAACTATTAATGAAAGGAAGGATGTTCCTCATTTACCAAAGTATTATTTTTCCTCCTAGACACTCCCATTGGCATCATGAACATCCATTCATATAGGGAGTATATTTTCACATGTGGTTTTCACACAGATCATGGTTTCTAGGGCCTCCAATTATGGTTTTCTTTCCATTTCCCATCTACTATGAAACAGTCACTAAAAAGGTATTCTGAGCCCCACAGGTTTGTAGTTAGCCTGACACACTTAGCATAGGTCACCAAAAGAACAGGTGACAATTTTAAAACAGTGTATAGGGTGCTAAGTGTATTTTTCTCATTGTTATATACAGTGTGCTTCATCGCTGCTCTCTGCTCACTAAACCCTTCCCTGCTATTTATAAAATCATTAGAAATCCCATGGATATCTCAAGAAAGCTTACTATATATGTTACGAAGTCAAGATCCCAAGGTGGTCAGAGCAAATGATGCTTTAGTCAGAGGAAAAAAATGGGCCCTGGTGGTAAATTATCTTTTTATTACTAGTTATTGCCTATATGGCTTTGTCACCGGAAGGGAAGCAATCGTGACTAAGCCATCCTGGGACAGCTGGCTTGGAATGTCCCACACTCTGATACAATTCAATAGAGAAGCAGATACTTACTGGTCATGTATTCCACTCATCATCAAGATTGTCTAACAGGAGACAGCAGACAATGTGAACTGGCCCCAAGTTTGAGCTTGCACTAGATCTTCAATTAAGTTTAATTAATTTAAATTAGGAATAGACAGGATGAAAACAAATGGATGCATCATGGAACTTTGTCCTTCTCTGGACTCATACTTTTAATGCATCAGCCAGCTCTCTCTAGACAGAACGATTTGGTTTGGTGTTTGAAAAAGATATGGAGGGAAGTGATGGGAGATGTTATTCTGTATATATGTTTCTCATACTGGTTAATAAAGCTCTGTGGCCAATGAGATAGCAAGATAGGCGGGGCTAGGAGACAAGGAGGAGGAAAGAGGAAGTAGAAGGAGTCGAGATGTAGCCCGGGAAGAAGCAGGACACCAGCCACGGCTCCCCGATAAGACGACCACGTGGAAATACTTAGATAAGTAGAAATGGGTTAATAATTAAGACAGAGCTAGCCCATAAACAGTAATGGTAATTGGCCAACAGGATTGTATCAAATACAGAGTCTCTGAGTGTTATTTGGGGCTGGCGGGGCTGTGGGCCCACTTGGCGGCAGGACCCGGAGGCCGGCGGGGAGACCTGCTGTAACATAATGGTGTCAGAAGCGGGATTGAGAACTTTCACTTAAAACTTAACAAAAGCTTAAAAAATAGTTTTTAGAAACAAAGGAACAGAGACTAGCAAGACTTATTGGTAGCAACATTTTCTCGGTTGCATTTGTTTTGTTGTAGACAGAGATTTACACGGCTCCTTTAAGGGAGGTTTCCAATTAGCATAAGCGGCAAAAAAGCTGCCTTGCTTTTAAAGAGCTCTGCTAGCAATTCATTGGTATGTACAAGAGCTGCAATGAAGGTTTACACTGTGTTTTAAAAAATACGCTGGCTTGGGAGAGAAAAAGAAACGGGATACAATGGTTTAAAAAAGAAAAAAGGAAGAATGAAAGGGTATGGTGGTGCACGCCATTAATCCTAGCACTCAGCAGACAGAGGCAAGCAGATCTCTGTGATTTCAAAGTAAACCTGGTATGCACTGAATTCCAGGACAGATAAAAGTTACACAGAGAAACCCTGTCTCAAAATATGGAAAAATAGAAGTAGAATAAATAGAGTAATAAAAATGCCACGTAAAAATGGAAAGCACAGAAAAATTCTGGATACTATACGTGCTTCTGTTGTCTTTAAATTATTTGATTGCTGAGAAAATAACAACTACAAATAAAAGAAATGCTGCTGGATTAATTCAATTTATATATTTTAAAAATGCTTTGACTCCAAAATTTAAGCCTAAGGACAAGCTACTGGGGAAAAGGATTTCTATTTTTGTTTCCACAGAAAATGAAAAGCTATGATTCTTTCCAGACTTCTGTGGTTTGATCAAGCCAGACCCCCTGAAACAGCACCCCAGGTGATCCAACATTCAAAGCAGCTGAGACAAAGCCTCGCAGACTACTGCCAAGATTTCTGCATCTTCTTTGAACCCCCATGACAGCGCCCTGTACCAGCACAAAGTAGTTTGGAAAGAACGACGCCCCAATTCCCAAATATTGTTTATAAATATTTGTTTTCATTTAAATGGACTTGGTTATAAATGGCTATAACCACAAGCAATCTTTTTAAAGGTAAAAAGGGAATTATGGTATAGATATGAATACTTTGCTTTGGAATGGATGTTCATTTATTGATACAATTTAAGGTCAATTTTGTGATATGTATATTTCTCCTCTTGTTTAGGTATTGTGTTAATATAGCTCATTGGGAAATGTAATGTATAATTTAGTACAGATTAGAGAGTTACCTATGATAGTCAAACTTGGAGTTAAGTTAGTTAGGATTTCTAGATATGCAGAGATGTATTTGAGATGAATAGGCATTCTTCAAACCTTTCAAAAACCTACGGAATATGGCATTTAATATAGTTTAGGGATTTTCTTGACAATGAGGCACAACTGCTCCTGGTAACACCACCTGCATCAAAAAGGAAGATGGACATTGAAGAAACGTTACAAAGTTTGCTTCTAATATGGCAAGACTAGCCATTTGGGCAAGGTACTGTTCTTCTAGACTATTTGACTTTATGTTGTAGAAACTGGACATGCAGGACCCACAAAAAGATGACTGCTGATGCAAGATGGACATTGCTACAGGGTTCCTGCTTCATGGAAGAGGCTGCCAGACAGCCACACAGTCTACAGGACACAGAGAAAAATGACTGACAAACTGCCATTACAGGTGGACAGTTTAAAGTTTCCTGCCTTGTTGAGGAGTCTGGACACACTATGGCCTATGGGCTGAAGATGGAACATTACAGAAGAACTTTGGGTGACTGACCAGGCAATGAGTTGTCTCTGTCATTTCTAGACTTTATATATTATCCTTCTGTGGTCTTTGATGGAGTTAAAGACAGGTAGTTATGGTTATAGTTTTCCTTAGTTAGGATTAAAGATAAGTAACATATAGGACTTTAGACTCACAAAGATAGGATAGGTGATATTTTCTTTAAGTCTTACAAAATGTTAATGGACTAAATATTGTTAACTGTGATTCTTATTTGATAACTGTTGAATGGTATATTTTGCTATGTTAAGGTTAAACCCCTTCTTTTACTTTAGACAGAAAAGAGGAGATGATGGGAGATGTTATTCTGTATACATGTTTCTCATTCTGGTTAATAAAGCTCTGTGGCCAATGAGATAGCAAGATAGGCGGGGCTAGGAGACAAGGAGGAAAGAGGAAGTAGTAGGGAGGAGTCGAGATGTAGCCCGGGGAAGAAGCAGGACGCCTGCCGCGGCTTCCCGATAAGACGACCACCTGGAAATACTTAGATAAGTAGAAATGGGTTAATAATTAAGACAGAGCTAGCCCATAAACAATAATTGTAACTGGCCAACAGGATTGTATCAAATACAGAGTCTCTGAATGTTATTTGGGGCTGGCGCGGCTGTGGGCCCATGTGGCGGCAGAACCAGGAGGCCAGCTGGGAGGAACCTGCCGTAACAGGGAAGCCAAGGACTCATTGAGCCAGAATATGAACTACGGGCCTCAGACTTTCAGGGCCCGTAGTTCATCTGTCCCTAGAGAAGCAATTACTTTACCTTTCCATTTCTATTATTCGGAAATGTTGTGATTGTGGCATGTCATTTATGCTCCCTAAATGTCAATGTCCTCAGCCGTAAAATATGTCAAGAGTCTTTAGTTCAGCACACTTATGGAGTTTATTTAGAGGTATAAGGTATAATGCTAAATATTCTTCATGAGCTATCTATCATTATTTGGCCTCTTCCACACCATCAGTCCAGGATGATGACCAAAACACCTCTGCCTTCTTGACCCCTATGCCTATGCAATTAAATCACTGATACATAAGCAGCACTACCAGTGAGTGACAGGTACTTTGACTCTCCTAGTTTCCCAGAATATATATTAAAAATAAAAGCTCCTTTAATGCTAAGGTGTCTTCCCTACAGTTGCTATTGAGTTCCCATGACTTAAATTTCCCTTCTGTTTTTATAATACAACTAAAGGAACAAAAGTCTTTGCCCAAGTCTACTACAATTGTCTGTGGTCTTAAAATTAATTAAAACTAAACTTCCAAGATGTCAGGATTGCTGCTAAGAGCTCTAATGATTCTATGAATATATAGAAACAACAGATTGAAGGGGTAATCTTCTCTTACTTGGAGACTTGAAATTTTGGTCAAGAGGCCTCTGATTCCACAGAGCTTGAGATGGACTGTCAGTAGAGAATGTGATGGCAGCAAAGAACAATGGAGAAATTACAGGCAGATTCCAACAGTGGAGATATGACTGAATGGAAGGCTGCTTCCAAAATTTATCTATTATGCTTGCACCATTGGAGACTGAGGAATTGGGCACATGAGATCAGAAATAAAAAAGCAAAGATGTATTATTATAATACATTGATAGTATAATTAAAAAGATATGGCATGAAAATGAGATTTAAGTATATTGAGGCTTTGCAAAATACATATTAATTAAGGCATCCATTTTTATTATGTGTAATTTGCACACTTGCTATTGAGTTCAGTAGAATGAAAATGAATCTACACCTCAAATGAAACCACATTTTAAGTGGCTGAAGTAATCAATCAGAGACTCTATATTCACTCTGTTCAGTGTCTTAGAGGCATCTGCCAAGGAACAGAAATTATTGTAGTCATTTCAAATGACCTTGGAATGCTATTTTTCTTGAAAACAGCATTGAAAATTTTGCCGACACTTTATGCACACACCGAGCAATTATTGTTATAGGGATAAGTTACAGAATGTTCCCAGGAAAATGATTTTGAAGTATAAGAAGCTCTTCCACAAATTTAATTAATAGCATTGAAATTCAGTCATTTACTCACTCAGCCATGAGTAAATGCAAAACTGTGCAGAGTAACCAGACACCTGCATATGAACAGCATGAAGGTCCAGACTGGGACATTCCTTTATTGTTAGGATTGTTCTTGGTGTTGTTTTAGTCCAAGTTGAAGCCAATAGACTTTAGTCTGAGTTTAAGATAAATACAGCTAGCACTAAAAAAATGTTTATACTGTGCATGCTACATCTTCCGTCATAGAAACAAGAACAGCATGAGAGCAAATTATTCTTTTCTGGAGCCTAATTATATGGCTCCATTATTTAAATTAGTAAACCATTGTGCATATTCTATTTTCAAACATACTAGGCTTTTTCTGTTTAGTAATGCTATGAGTAGAAGATCATAAAAACATGAAAACTGAGAGACTGAAATGTCCTATAATCTACTACTATGCCATAACAATTTCTCCATTCAAAACTAGAAATTGGCAGTAGGATTCAGAAATGACCCCAGCTGGCTCTAAATAACTACAATGAGTGAGCTCATATAAAACTTGAAAACAAAGAGAACATTGTCTTGTCTGAGTATGTAAACACACATGCACATGACAAAGTCATCTTCAGCTACTTCTCTAATGGTGCATTTCACATTCCACTCCCACACACAAACTCCTTCACTGTGTCTGTAGTAAGACATTTTTTTTCTTTTGGATAAGGAAGTTATTTCTCTGTGGGTGGCAAAAACATTGAGATTCTTCAGGATATTGTTTAACTAAGTATTAAAATAGCATCCCTCCATAAATAAGACTTATTTATCCTTCAAACTCTTAGTTATTGCTAACATACAACTTTACATTCAAGGAACAGAGTATCTGAGTATAAATGAATTCTTACCATAAGATAGTCCCACCTAAGGCAGTTACAAGTAAGAAAAGGATCAGAAACCAGATACATCTGACTCTATAACCTGAATTTTTCCTTTATGTTAAGATTGAAATCTAGCCATTAAAAGTAAAATGAAATAAACAGTGGCATTTTGGAAGAAGGATGTGTTGCCCATTTGCAAAAAATTCAACGAGAACCTAAGATGATTAACAGGAGAAAAAATATGATTGCTGAACCTGGGAGTGTAGCAATTCATAGGCAAGTGTATTATATTCGTTATTTTGGAAAATTTAATAAAAGGCAAGTGAGAACTACAAAGCAAGGTAAATTCCCCTAAGCTCACATGATAGTAAGTTTGTGTGGGGCATTGAAATAAAAAATACAAGAACATGGCAGAAGGTGACGGGAACAGAATAGAGATAAAGATGTCTTGACAAAAGGCAGGGTTCTGAAGGCTTTTGTTCAAGATGAAACACAATCAGAGTGGCAATGAATGGGGGTGCGAGAATAGCAGAATCTGAAAGGAAAGTAAAGAGTTTAAAGCAAACAGGCAAGATATACTGAAGACCAAAGCTGGGTTCAGCAAAGGAGCAGGAATGAAAATGGCTAGCTGATGTTCCTCTCGGCCACAAAGTCTACAATGCTAAGTAAATGTGACCTTTACTACAAACATCCAAGTAAGAGAAACACAGGAAACTTTAGTTTCCAAGAGAAACCTCCATGAAACAACTGAAACAGCACCTTTGCAAAAAAAACTGAGACACAGCTTAGAAATACCTGGTAAAAGAGTAGCTAGCTATAAACATGGATTATCATAAGCCACATGCTTGAACAGCTTCTAAGGGCATTCCTGAGGAGATCTAAAGTTAAGAAGGCTGGGATTACCTTCAGCTCTTTCCTTCAACTGACCCAGTACTAAAGTTTATGAACTAAGAACTCAGCAACAGCAATAAATAAGCAAAGAGGAGGTTGCTTTGTTCCATTCCCAACCCTGCAGAACTGACAGCAATCTCCTCTCCAGCCCCAAGGACTCATAAGGGTCCGCTGTGAGTGGTGTTCCATGGTAGTTAATATTCAGTACAGATCACTGTGAATAATATTTAACAATGACTCAGAAAATGTTAACATGTTCCTGAAAATTCCTATTAAAAGCAAAACCTTTGTAAAACAAGGGGAGAAGCTTCATTGCACACAAATGTACTCCTTCATCCAGTGGCTTGACCACTGTGCCTTTCTTACAGTGTTATTTATTTCTAAGGCTGTAAAAGGGAAACGAAATCATGGTAGATTTCCAATTGAAACATATTTAAGTTTTAAAATGGTTTACTTACATAAGAATATTAACATTTAGAAGGCCTGAGCAGTCTAAAAGACCTCAGACAGTGGAACCAGGATGTATTCCTGATGCACAAAAGGACCTTGCAGGCACATCCCCATGGAGGGATATTCCCTTGTCCTAGAGACAGGAAAGAAGTCCTAGTCCCTACTTCATTCTAATGACTTGACAGATTTACATGACCCCTCCTGGATGGCATCACCCTACATGTGAAGTGGGGGGGGGATGGGAGGAGAGGGTGGTCGGGGTGCATGTGAAGGAGGAGAGAGCGAAAGAGTGAGGGAGGAAAAGAGGAAAGGGAGGAAGGGGGAACTGGGATCGATATCTAAAATAAATAGAAGAAAGAAAAAAAAAGAAAGTGGTTAAAAAAAAAACTATACAAGCAATGCTCATATATTACTACTGGTGGTACAGCAAATAAGTACAAAAGAACCATTTTTATCATTACACTGCACATGCTTAGCTTTCCATATCCACCAGTATTATTGGCATCAACATCACTGTCAGGATATTAATTTTCACAAATTTTACTTGCTTTCCAGTTTATGGGAAAATAACTTTAAAAGTAAATTACTAAGTAAAATAACGTGTTACTTTACTTAGAATCAGTATAAGCATTAAGTATGTTACTGGTTTTATAGAACATGGCTTGGGTTCCTCTGAAAACAAAGGACTTCAATTTTCTATTTTGAAAATATTGGTCATTTTCAAATCTTTTAAAAATGGCTTCCAATCATTCAAAAAAAAAAAAAGGAAATTACAGATCAAAGTCAAGCATTGTTTCTGGAAAGGAAGTGATTTAACTCTGTGCTATGGACAGCTCAAAATAGACAACTCTTTTTAAAATAGTCCATAATAGAAATTTATTTTAAAATCAACAGGAAATTCATTAAGCGTGAATATATACTAAGGGCAGAAACAGGAATATTAAGTGTAAAATACAGGAAACACTCTGTGAAGCAGGCTCAGCTTCCTTATCAGGAAAGCTGTTGTTCTAGTCCATTTCTTCAGTGCAACAGCCAGATGTGAATTCTCAAAACAAATGTCATCTACCTGAACTTGTCCTGTAATACAGAATTCTCACTGAGGTTCCAAAATCTTAGGTGAAGTATTACAACTCTTCTTTGTTATTCCACTTAAATTGCATATATTTTATTGTTAAAGAACAAATGCTAAGAAAACCACGTTTAAACTGCACTGAATCATCTATCCTGGAGTTTCCTTTTTTTTTTTAAGAAAAAAAAAAGGAAATCACATGCACATTAGCTTTAGCTTAACATGTACTTAATAAAGTACAAAGAAATATAATTCTGCATGAACTTATAGTAAGACAAAGATTTCAGATTTTTAATTACTCATATTTTTATGTGTGTATGAGGACATTTTTAAGAGTTAGATAGTACTTTTTTTTTATAGAAGCATTTTGTTTCCTAAGTCTGTGTCAACTATGTATAAATGGAGTTCGGGCTTAGTACTCTTGTACTTAAGACAACCTTAATCATACCTTAGAGTATATTATAACCTGGAGCAGAAAAACTTTGTCAGAAAATGATTGTGGGTTAAGAAATGCTACTTAACCCCAATCTCTGAGTAACTGCCGCATTCCTGCCAGAACAATGGCATCAGCTGGAGATGTTGATTTGAAATATTTGAAAATTTCAGAAATCATTCTTCATTGTGGCAACTGGGTAATTTCTCCTAGCATGTAGAATGCAGAGCCCAGGGATATTACTAAATGTCCAACAATGCACAGAATGTCTCCCTGGGCAACAAAGCGATACAACTGCTGGGCCTCAGGCACCCTATAATACACTTACCACCAATAAACCTGATGCAAAAATGTGAATGCTAAAGACAGAGGATGGTAAAGGCACAAAAGTTTGAAAGAGAAAAGTCAACATCAGTAAAAAAAAAAAAAACTATAAGTGCCTAACATTTACTCCATGGTTGATAATGAGAAGTGAATACAGGTTATCTCTGTAGTCATTGAAACAAACACAAAAGGATATAGACAAAGTCTGTAAATACCTATCGTGGAAAAATGATTCCTATCTTTTAAAGCAACATTTCTTGCTTAAAACACAGCCCGACTTTACAGAAGTGTCTGATGCTCTTGAGAGCACGGTCCCTGGTCCTCACAAGGGCTGTGAAGAAATGAGAGAGTAACTAGGCAGTGGTGGTAACTACTTGGCTGGATTTGAGAAAATAATAAAGTGTGACCTTTGGGCCATATAAGCAAATCTCTTTAATTACAAAGAATGTCGATCTCCTCCAACCCAGTAAAAAGCATGTGCATTGTGACCCCAATTACAAAAGTATTTTTAACCAAGTGCACTTTGGGAAATGGATAGAATTTTTAACTAAAATGAAACATACTGAACTAATAGCAGTTTTTACTTCTAAGAGGCATGAGCATGGGAAGGGCCCGAGGAAATACTCATATTTTGTTCTCTTGTCTTCTGTCTTAGTCATTTATATGACAGAGATGCATTTTCATGTATAACTTAGGTGTTTTTGGTTTTTTGCAAAGAATGAATTTTTACAAAATGCAAAAAGTATACTTTAACTTACTAACATCTAATAGGAATATCTTGTTTAAAGATGACCCCAGCTAAGACCCTAAGCATTAGTGAAGAGGGTGACTGAATTGGCCTTCCCCTGAAATCAGATTGATGTGTACCTTAATTATCATAAAATCTTCATCCAGTAACTGATGGAAGCAGATGCAGAGATTCGCAGCTAAGCACTAGCCTGAGCTCCCAGAGCCCAGAGAGGTAGGAGCAATAATATAAGCAAAGAGGGCAAGATCATTTTGGGGACACCCACAGAAACAGCTGACCTGAGCTACTAGAAGCTCACTAGCTCCAGACTGGCAGCTAGAAACCTGCATAGGACCAAACTAGGCCCTCTGAATGTGGGTGACAGTTGTGTGGCTTGGGCAGTCTCAGTCTGTGAGGCCAACTGAGAGTGGGACCAGGATTTATCCCTAGTTCTTGAACGAGCTTTTTGGAGCCCATTTTTTTTGGAGGGACCCTTGCTTAGCCTAGACATAGTGCGGAAAGCCTTGGTCCTGCCTCAAAGTGCCAGACTTTGTTGACTCCCCATCCAAAGCCTCACCCTCTCTGAGGAATGGAGGTGGGTGGGGTGGGGGGAAGGTGTGGGGAACAGGAGGAGGGGAGGGAGTGGGAACTGAGATTGGTACGTAATGTGAGAAAAGATTGTTTTAAAATTAAAAAATGATAAAAAAAGGAAATATCTGTTTTATGTACAATATAAATTAATGTAACATCACAGTAAGACCTTTAATCATTCTCCAACACCACCACCACCCTCCCCTGACCACCACCACCCCAAAAATCTTTCTAGTTAAAAAAAAAACATTGATGCTTGCACCACAGATTCTTTAAAATAGTTTGTTTTTCTTTGATTGCATGAGTTGGGGTGAGGGCAGTGTGTGTGTGCATGCCATGGAGCCCATATACCAACCAAGGGACAACTGTACAGGCTGTTCTTTCTTTCATCTTTATGTGGGTTCCAGGGATCAAACTGTAGTCACCAGGTCATGCAGCAAATGCTTTTACCTATCAAGTGCTTTCTTCTGTCCACCTACTGTATAATAATATTGCATTGTATTTTATGTATCAACCATACCATGACATATACTTCCATACACAGAATTAACAAATAAAATAAGAGCAAACAAATACATCCTGTACATTGCAATAGCAAATGCTTGGAATTTAATTCTCACTATTTTTTGTTTTTACCTGAATGTGTTGTGTGTGTGGTGCAAGTGAGTATTCGGGACTACCAACCCATAAGCATTCATGTAGAGGTGGGAACAGGACATTGGGCGCTTTTCTCCTTCCTGCCTTAATACTAGTGTCTTTAACCTGACAGGACTCTCTCTATTACAGGTAAGCTGGCTGGCAATCAGGTCCTGGAACCCACCTGTCTTCCTTCCAATTTGTGGGGTACAGGCACATGCCATAGTAGATTTGAACTAATTTTCTTGTGCTTGCAGAGCAAGGTTTCTTACCCACTGAGCCACCTCCTCAGTACAAATTGGTACTTTCTTTCCGTTTCTGAAAATTAACTGATGTCTTCAGAGTATTTAGGGCATTTTTAGAAATGTCAAAAATTTCCTGATATTTATTTTTTAAAAAAAAAAATCCACAACCTTTGAAACAGTTTCTGTACATGGTTACAACTTTGGGGAGTCACTGTGGCTTATTGTGACACAGCAATAGTCAGTAAACAATTAAATACTAAATTTTCTCTACTGTGCTTTTTTTAACTCTAAGCCACTACAATTGCACTTTGATTTTCCTCATTTATTAACATATAATTCTATGAAACAAATGTAAATTAGAAGAAAATCAGTTATTTCATCTAACTAAAACCGAAGAGGTTTAATAAAGTTCCTCACTCATCTATTAAGGCAATGTACAATAAACAGCCAAGAGAAATTTTGGCACATTCTAAGAATGATCTTGCCAATGTGTAAAACTAAACCATTTAAAGACAGAAATGAAAAGATGGTGATCATAAAATCAATCCCCTTACAAAATTATAGTGCTAATCCTGATACAGCATTTCTTGCTTCAGCTAATATCATCCATGCACTGAATGTATGCCATGAGACAAATAAATAAATAAATAAATAAATATACTAGCAAACTTATTACATATATACAGTAAATGATAGTAAACAGTATAATAATTAGCACAAGCATGAATTAATTTATATATTTACTAATTCATTTCAAAATATGTTATAAACATACCTTTAAAAATCATATTGTGAATTTAAATCATATATTCATATTATATTATTAAATATGATAAATAAAATCAGTGTCCTCTACAACCTTTCAAGGAGAGTTATACATTAAAATGACACAATAAATAAATAATCCTCATTTCTTATACTTCATTAACAAGTGGCATTTTAAGTATATAAATATTTGACAGGTGGAAACTTAATATGGGGAAAATAAACTTTACATAAATAACTAAATATACAAAAGTAAGTTTGTGTTATCATTCTAACAAAATCATGCAAACAAAGTAATAATAAGTTTGCTTTAAAAAGGCCATCAGGCCAGGCTACGTTGTATGTTAAAAAGTATTTTACCTCTAGGGCTAATTTTGAAACGTCATTGTCTCCCCAGTTCTCCCTGAGGATTTATAGGCAATTAGTGGTTGTTCAATCATTTTCTGAGAATCTATAGGCAGCTAACCTTCAATGACTGAAAGCAGATATTTTATTCAGTGCTGGAGCCATTTAGTATGGTTGCCATGTCCCTGTAAGCAGTCTCTCGCCCATGCTCATGTAAGCAACTCTAACAAAATTCACTAAGTAACAAGAAAAGAAGGAAGGGAGGAAGAGAGGGAGGGAGTGAGGATAGACATGAAAGTAAGAGTAAATAGGAGGGGAAGGGATCAATAGGACAGAGAATGAGTTAGAAGAGAGCCCTGGAAGGAATTATGATCAAAATATTTTACTTATATGTACAAAAAATCATAATGAAACCATTATTATATAAAATTAGTAAATAGTTATAAAGCATTTAAAAACACATATTTTTAAATTAGGAGAGGATTTCTTCCATTTCAATCTTAGCCTAAGCTTAGGACTGTACATAACCAAGAAAACAAAATAAGCAGTAAAAACTCTGTCATTCATTCCTATGGAATAAGATTAAACAGTACAGTAGCTAATTCCTTTCTGCATGGCCAGTAAATTGTGCTGTGACTTATCTTCCATTAACTTGCTTGAAATAAAAACTGACACTGAATAACAAACTATTTAAACAATTATGTGTTAGTGGGTTACTCCATGACCAAGTCCTTTACTGGCATCTGTCGCCCAAGAGACTACTTTAGCATAATTATTGAGAAGAAGCATGCTTCAAAGAAAGTAGATTTTGAATTCCTAGATTCTTAATTTACTCATCAAATGTCTTAATGTCTATCATGCCAGAGACTGTTGTTTTGATTCCTTAGAAATAAACAACCACACATCAAATTTTTGTGCTTCTTGCATTCATGTGTACAAGACATGCAAGCAAGAAAAAATTAAATCCTGTGATAAAATGACTAAGGAAATATAGGCTAACACTACTAAGAAAAGTTAGGCAGGCTAGAAGTAGTAGAGTTCGCCATCCTGAGAAGGCGATTTCAGAGGCAAGAAAGGAAGACAACCAGGGTGAGCATCCAGGGAAATGTGTGAGCAGTGCACCATGCATGCAGAGAGGTACCAGAAAGTCTAGATAATTACTTCTCTATGTTTAGCAGAGCTACAGGAGAGTTTTGTGTGGAGAAGAAACACAGAACAGGATAGGGGACATAAACACACACACACACACACACACACACACACACACACACACACACACACACACACACACACCCAGGAGAGAGAGAGAGAGAGAGAGAGAGAGAGAGAGAGAGAGAGAGAGAGAGAGAGAGACATACAGAGAAAAATTCCTCAGCTGTGAATGAGGCCATTCTAATATTAAAATCTATCAATAAACAAGCAAAAACCTATACAGACAGAGCGGTGAACAGGACTTCTATCAGCAGAGAGTACACCACAAACCCAGTGGAAATCAGCACAGCACAGCTCTTTCTCTACATCTTTTGTGTGGCAGTTCATTCACACCCTGCTTTTCACTGTTAGGACTTCTTACATTCATGGGTTTACCTCTTCATCAACCAAAGAAACCTTTCTCAATCTAGCACTAGGTGATGCTGAGTACGGTTACATACGTTTTAAAAATATATAAAGCAATGGTTTTCAGAGTGAACCTCTGATAACCACGAAGCAGGGAAAAATTTCTCTGCCACAGTAATACCTCTGAGATGTTCAGAGTAGTGCAATCAGGGAACGACAGGAACTAGTTGGCCTCTGGAGTTGAAGGAACCTTCACAAAGCCAGTTTCTTCACATAACTATTGAGTAGAACATGAGTTGTGGCTGCAGGACCTTAGGCAGCTTATCCAAACTTTCTGTCCTTCAAATCCCCTTAGTAAAGAAGGGAAGCAATATAACCTACTGCATAGGTTTGCTATGGGAGTTAGCGATATCTTCATTATGAAGAAGAAAGAAGCCCTTGGGCAGATGCTGAGCTGAGCACTGAGTGTAAATAAATACTCAGAAGGAAAACAATAAATAATGGCAACAATTATTTTTCCATAAAGTAAACAGGAATTCTCCACAGAGAAAATAATTGAGCCAGACGTGGAAAGTTCTGTGACCTAAATCTCACGGGACAGTATGACCTCACCGGTTTTGGGAGCAGGAAAGAAGTAAGTAGAGGTTGTCAAGCAAGAAGGACATTAAGCCTTGACATACAGGGGGGAGAGGATAACAACACAGAACAGGTACAGGTACTTTCTTTCAATTGAAAGAAGAAAAAAAGGTGGACAAGATAAAAATTAAATGTTTATATTTAAAAAGCAATGATTTGCAAGTACAAAGAAATCCTTCTACTAGTTTACTTATTTGTTATGGATCCTTTTTAATTATTCATTTTTCAGGACTATAATATAATCACATCATTTTCCCCCTAACTTTTCCTCCATTCAAACCCTCCCATGTAGCCCACACCACCATTTTTTCCTTTTCTTTAAATGTTGCTAAATATACATGTGTGTGCATGTGCGTGTGTGTTATTAGAAATACATATATCCCCAAATACACAACCTGCTTAGTCTGTATAACATTATTTGTATGTATGTTTTCATGGTTGGCCATTTGGCATTGGATAACCAACTGGTATGTGCTATTTTCCATTTTCCAGCATTTCTCAGTTGTCTGTAATTCTCTGTTTAGATTGATGACTATTGAGCTTTCGCCCAATCACATTAGCCTATCTACTGGTGTCATCCTTGTTAAACTTATGTTTATGGAGTCATGCTGGTGACAACTCATGGCTGTAGATTCTGACGTTTCTAGGAGACACAGTCTCACAGCAAACGCCCTGGTCTTCCTTCGGGCTCTCACAGTCAAGTCATCCATCCTTCTGAAGTGATTCCTGAGCCTGAGGTACAGCTGTCTGTAGATAGGTTAGTTAGGACTGGGCTCCACAACTCTGCATTTCAATCGATTAGGAGAGTTCCTCGCCTCTATACAATTGTCTAAAGATACAGTTTGATGAAAGTCATTTAGTTGAAACTAAGAACCAGATTGAAAATTCAAGGAAGTCCACAAGTAAAAATTCACGGTAACTACTGTAATGCAGGGTAGAGTGTGAACCAGGTACAGGATCAGATTTTAAAGCCAACTTCACTGTGAGACCCTGTCTCAAAATCCTACTACAGAACATGCTTAGGGCTCCTATCACTAGATCCAAACTGTTTTATTATGTTAATTCATATAATTCATATCACTTTCATATGATTGGTTTACATTTTTCTTTTGTTTAAAGCTCAAAAGATTATTTTTAAAGAAATGCTATCTCCAATATTCTTGTTTCTTAAAAAGAAAGGGGGAGAGGAACAAAACAGGACAGACAGAAACAAACAAGCAACAGGTGTGTGGTTTCTCAGCCATGGTAAGGGAGCTGTATAGGAAGGTACTGTTAGAAGAACCAGACACTCACATCACTGCTATAGTCCTCATGTTTCACTTTGCTACCAGGTTTATTAAGGCCAAGCAAAGTTGTAGTCTGGGAGTGTGCTTCAGAAAGCACATGTCTACTTAGCAAACACAAGGCCTTTGCTTGTATCCTGGTATCACCACAAAAGAAAATTTTAACAACATAAGTATTTTGTAATATCAGCAATATTTAAAATGTACAAAGATCAATATTTTTACAAATATAAAATATACACTGATTATAACATAATGGTTCTATAAAAATATCCTATATAATACTTATCATAAAAATAATGAACGACTTTTTGAAAATGATATTCTGTATTTATTTTACAAAAAACAATTTTCAATAATATGAGCAAATACATTTTATAAAAACTGGTTACCTTGTTCAAGTATCTTTATTTCTTCATAATAAATGGCCAAATTTTAACTGATGTCTGAATCAGTAGACACAACTCGAAGGACAAACGGTTAGAGTTCTAACTCCATGACACAAACCATGCATGAGAAATGATTTCTAGAAAGAGCCTGTGGAAATCCTTACTGAGAAGTTAATCACTACCCAGGGAGGCCCCTACTTCCCTGTTCTCTGACCACGGATTAGAACTCATTTTGCTAATTATGTGAGTTCTGTATTCAGTATCTAGAACAGCATTATGAGGACCTGGAAATTGAAACCAAAAATTTAGTTTAAAGCCCTGGCCACATAGGCTGATCCAGTCTGGAAATACCTGAGAAATACTGGGTACAATTATCTCTGAAATTTTACCACACAATAGCTCATTAAAATAAATTTCAGTCTTCTCTAGCTCCATCTAAATGGGCACTTGTTTAGACCTCCGTCTCAGTCTATAAAAAGCTAGATTTTCTTTGGGTGCAGATTTTCTTCTGTCTGTCTTTTGCTGGTTTCTTGGTTTCAATTCCTCTTAAACATCAGTGCTGTAACCCCAGGACATGAACAGTTGTCTCAGTGCTGGTGACTCCTGTGATGGCTGTTCTTGGTTGCCAACTTGTCTACATCTGGAATGAATAACATCCAGAAATGGAGGGCACACCTATGAGAGATTAGTTTTGCTTGGTTAAAAGTGGGTAAATCTATTTCTATCTAGTCTGGACTTGTGAGGCAGGATGACACACCACTAATCTGGGCCACAGTTTCCACATGGAAGAAGGAAGCTTTTGCTCTTTACCTGCTTTCTCTCACATTGCTAGCAAGCCCCTTCCTTCACTGGCATTAGAACCTACCTCTTCAGGATTCCAAGGGCTACTGAAGACCAGCTAATACAACTAGCTTTGTGGACTGAGCAACTTCTGGATTCTTGGACTTTCTGTTCATAGCCTGCCATTGTTGCATTAGTTGGACCATAGCCTGTAAGTGATTCTAATAAATTCTTTATATACATACAAACATATATACTTACACACACACACACACACACACACACGCATATGGAAAAAGAGATTCATTCTGTAAATCTGCTACTCTAGAGAAGTCTGATTAGTTATGGAGAACTAATACAAATCCCAAATTGATACCCTCTTCCTTTTTCTTAAAACTCATAAGACTAATTCCCTTTAATGCATCCAAACACAACAGACTCAAAAATGCAAACTAGAAGTCCACCTTTATTCTTCCAGGCATATTCTCCATATTGCATGGCCTTGTTTTAGTAAATCTTATTAAAGTCTCATCAATCATTCAAGCCTGAATTCTGCACTGGATCTTCTCTCTTGCACCCCTCTGAAATGCTCACAATTTACCTGCCAAGAGTCCTATGAATTAGGTCCAGTTTATTCTTCTCCAGTCTTCTTTATATCTCTTCAATTGTGTTCTTTCTCCTACTTAATCTAGACAATTTCAACAGTTCCCAATTTGCATCTATAATGTTTTTCTCACACTTCCTTGCTTTCCCCCAAACTTAACATCTCATAAGTACCAAGTGGCTGCTTCCCCTCCCTCTCCCCCTTTGATTTTATAGTACTTAAAGGGGTGAGGTTGTTCCCCACAGCTCCTGTCACAAAACTGTAACAAGAATTTAAGTACAATTAGGAAAATACATCTGTGGGGTAAATGAAGTCTCCAAATTAGTGCATCATATGCCTATACTACATAACTAATAGTACCTCATTGTAATTAAAATATGATAGTTCTACTTTAAGCAACTCCGTGACATAAAAGGCAAGATATAGAGGAACTTAATGTGAAAAATGTATACTCCCAGAAGGCAGATTAAGCATATATCCATAACTTAACATTAGAACTCTTTGAAGGTGTATAGTACTCTGGCTGGCACAAAGAATAAAGATTTAAAAGTACATGGAATGAGTGACATCTATTCGTGTAATATATTACAATTATTAGTTCTCACTTCACAAATATTATCTCAGTAGACTGATAATCTGTTTGAGTGTCCATTGTCACAGTTAGACAATGAGTAAACTGGTGGAGGAATTAGCATGAGAGCCACAGTTACTCAGCTTTTCTCCTAACAATAGCATCATTGAATCACCATCCTGAAGAATCATAATCCACCATAGAATTCCATTCTCATACTGACATGGAATCTCAAGATGACATATTTCCCCTTTAAGTAGAGACCCTTGAGGATGCTGAATCATCTAGAACAGTAGTTCTTCACCTTCCTTATGCTGCAACCCTTTAATACAGTTGTTCATGTTGTGGTGATCTTCAACCATAAAATTACTTTCTTCCTACTTCATAACTATGATTTTCTACTGTTATGAATATTAATGTAAATATATGATATGCAGGATATCTGATATGTGTCCCCCGTGAAGGGGTCATTGAACCCTCCAAAGGAGTTGTGACCCACATATATAGTCATTGGAGTCAAACTAGGAAAGTAACTCATTCAAAGCAACAATATAACATTTGAAAAGAGAGTATTTTCAGAAGCTTCTGGATGATCTGATAGAGCAGAAGCAAGGAAGTCTGATGTTGCATTTTCTACAATACACAGTGTGCATTCTAATAATCTGGAGTCCAGGGGAGGGGACACACAAGAGGAAGCCAAGAGAGAATTCACAGGTTCCAGCCTAGATTATCGTTTTATACCTTCCTAAGAGAAAGTTGACATTCATATTATGATTATCTCCAGTTTACACTTCAGAAAAAATGTTCAGAAGACCTAGGTATCTGGTCTCACTTGGCAAAATAAGTATTTCCAAGATCCCTGGAGGAGAAAGTAATGAAGTCAAGGCAAGAAGACAGCATGCAAACACCTGACGCAGAGCCTGGTTATCTATAGCTCAGTAAATTTGAATAACTCGCTTTAGGTGTTCTGTAATGCCACAAAGACTGCACACTTCCATTCACATTTTCTTGCAGTCTATAAGATGTAAAGGGGACAGGAACACGTAACAACCCCAGTGATTTTCTGCTTGTGAGCTTTTGCTTTCTCAGTGCACATGGTTATTTTTAGATTTTAATCAGGGAGGGTTTCTTTGAAACGTGTTGCAGGGGCAGGCTTGTAATCTCATTATTCAAGACCAGTGCCATGAGTTCAAGGACAACATATACCATAAACTGAGTCTCAAGGAAACCTGAGCAACAAACTGAATCCTTGCCTCAATGAATTAATTAATATTATTAAATAGACATGTTATAAATTTGATACAGGTCAAAATCTGGGTTTTGTAATATTTTCATTTTAATACAAAAAGAGAAGTACTTCCTCAAGATTTTTCTGTGTTAATAGTTTTCCTGTGGAGACTTACAAAACTAAATAAGGATTTTCTTTAGTCTTTGATAGAAATAACATGTTTTAAATACCAAACCTGAAAAACAGATTTTATCTACAAGGCCTAATTTTCTTTAATGCCTGTACAGATGTCAGGAAAAGAACGACACAGCCTGTTCCCATAACCCTAGTCCAGTACAGTGGACACTAATGCATGCAATGAGAAGATGATGTCCTAATAGGGCAGATTTTCAGCTTCTAATAACCATGAGCAAAAATATTAGACTAAAAGCTGAGCCTCTGCTTAAAAGAGCTGAGCTGGGGGCCAATCACAGGGCTATGGCTGGCCCTAGTAACATCATTTTGCAATGTTCTCTTTCCTCAATGCTCAGTTGTCTACTGATAAAAAATCACCTTGGTTCTGACAGAAACAATAGCCACGTAATATGCTTCTCTGATTACTCATTTTCTGTTTAGACAGTATCAGTCCACAGCAATCCAGATGGTTGTTATTGTCTGTCTGACGGTAGGTCAGCCCACAGACATTATACCAGACAGCACAGTATATTGTGTGAAAAACTACAAAAGTCAAGCCGAGGAGGGGTACATACTATCAGCTGGAAAGCTTAGCCTCCCCCATAAATAGAATGCTTTGCCATGCTTATCTGATTCCCAGCATGATAATCATGAACTAACTCTCTAAATTCTAAGCAAACACCCAATTAAATGTTCAGGCTTTCCAATATAACCTTGAGTATTGGTCTATACAAATGTAGTGAGTGTGTGTGTGTGTGTGTGTGTGTGTGTGTGTGTGTGTGTGTGTGTGTGTGTGTGTGTGTGTGTGTAATAAAGTCCTTATTACCCTCACAGAGAGAAGGCAATATATCTCTGGGTGCTATAGACTCTACAAATCCCTAATTTGGAGCCCTAATTCTTGATGTATTTGGATTTGATGACTCTGGAATTAAATTAGGCTTAGATGAAATCATAAGGATAGGACACTAATGAATGAGACTCATAAACTTATCAAAGGAAATGCCACAGACCTTATTCTCTCTCCCTTTGTCTTCATCTTTCCCATCTCTGCTGTCATGAGAAGACACAAAGCAGACAGAAAGCCAGGAAGACAGGCCTTACCCAAAACCCACTGATAAGTCATCTATCCTTTAGTAATTTGTTATGGCATCCTGAGCATAGTACAATACCAGGAGGCTCAAGACATAGTTCATTAGGCATTCACAGCCTATGGGTCAACTATAATTCACTAGACCTTTTCTGTTCTCCCTCCAGCTCCTATATGTCCAAGTTCACAGCTCAGGAAACTAGAGAATTTATGAAAATTTCAAGATTCATTCATTTCAAGAATCCAATTCCTCCATGCTTCCAAACTCATCCATCTACTTTTAGAGTATGTATTCCCATTATTAATCTTGTTAGCATTCACATTTGTTTATGAATTGAAATATCTCTATCAGGAGTAATTTCCCAAATTTATAGGAATATATTCACACCCAGTATTTTCATACTCAAACATTTTCATTTTCTCCTTTTTTCAGGCAATTGATCCTCTGCCTTTATTACTTCAAACAACTACATTTCAAGCATCACATATGTTAAAGGCATCTTCTGATATTTTTAATATGCCTATTACAGGTTAAATCTTGAAATGAATGTCCTCTGTATGCTGTGTTTTGAGCATTTGCACTATATCTTATTCAGAAGGCTACCAAGCCTTTTGGAGGTGGGGGTCTGGCTTGCTGAAGAAGGTTAGCAGGTCAGGCCTTTAAAGATTATAGGTACTTCTGGTTCCTGCCTTTTTTTTTTTTTTTTTTTTTTTTTTGCTTTCTTGTCCAGATCATGTGACTAAGCCTCAGCTCCTCTGCTGTAACAGAGCTCTTCTCCTATGCCTTCTCTGCAGTGATAGACTGACTTGCCTGAAACCATGAGCCAATAATTAGCCTTTCCTCCCTCATGCTCTTCCTTCAGTTCACCAGAGAACAAAAATAGCTGATACATGTGTGTGCTGCTGACTGTGTCTCTCTCCACTTACAGAACTATTTTGCTTTGGAAGTTCTCTCACATATGTTAAAGGCTCAGCTGCAGTGCCTGCACTATTGAGAAGAGACTTGGCTCTGATGGATCTAGTCCATTCACAGCTAAGTGGGTTATTAGTAAATGTGCCAAATTGAAGAACATAGGTGTTGTTCTTACAGACTTTATTTTCTCCCCAGTCTCCTCTCTCCCTCTGCTCCCTGACTAGCATGACATCAGAAGCTTTCTTCTGTAACCATCTACCTACAATAACATACTGGAGTTACCACAGGCATAAAATGAATGCAGCCACTAAACCATGGACTGAAACCTCTGAATTAATAGCCAAAATAAACCTTTATAAGTTTTTTTAACATATTTTGTCACAACAATGGAAAACTGATTAACAATGGCCTCTTCCCTTTCCCTATCAATCTTTTTCTCCCTCTTTCATAGAGTTTAGTTTCTATTAATCATAATACCTAAAACATTTTTAATGTTCCACTATGTTCACTCTAGAAACTAGTCCCTCAAGATAATTTAGACTATAATATACATTGGATATAATGTAAGCCTGGAGCACGTAAGTTTGACCTAAGGTAGTGACACAATACATATTTGGGTGTGGCTGTAGGCCTGAGTATGTAAGTCTTTAAACTATAGTTTACCTCCAGAGTTTTGGGTTAGACAGAGTAATGTATGTAATGTTACATGCAGAAAGATTTAGAAGCACATCAAGCTGTGTCCAAAGCAGAAACAATTGTTTTTCCCAATAATCCTACATGTGCTCTATTCACTCTGTTAATGAGTAGTACAAATACCCAGTTGTCAATACCCTTATGCCTACTTCTCACAACAATTGAGTCCTGCTCAATAGGAGGGAATTTGTGGCTGGTACTTCTAGCCAACTCCCCACAGCTGGAGAGGTCATGGACCCCACAAGAAAACCTACTATTGACTTTCTTAAAGCAGTGTAATTTATAACTCCATTCTAAAAACGTATGTTTTGTGGCTGGCTAGTTTTATGTCAATCTGGCACAAGCTGTAGTCATCTGAGAAGAGGGAGCCTCAATTGAGAGAATGCCTACAGGGTATCAAGCTGTAAACAGACAACTTGTGGGGCATTTTCTTAATTACTGATTGATGGTGGAATGCCAGACCAATTGAGGGTGTTACCATCCCTGGTCTGGTAGCCCTGGGTTCTATAAGAAAGCAAGAAAGTGGGCTGAGCAAGTCATGAGGAACAAGCCAGTAAGTAGCACTCCTCCAGGGCCTCCGCATCTTTTCCTGACTGCTTGACTGCTTGAGTTCCTGTATTGACTTCCTTCTATGACGAACAACAATATGGAAGTATAAGCCCAATAAATGCTTTCTTCCTCAAGTTGTCTTGGTCATGGTGTTTCATTATCACAGTAACACCCTTACTAGAACATGGTTATACCCACAGAGAAGTGCAGCCCTCACCTCTCATCAAAGAACCTTCTTTTTGTATAACATGAGAATGTTACAGAGACACAACTATAAAATGCAGAGAAAAGCAAGTCATAGAGTTACATCCCCAGCTGGAAACATCTACAGAAAATGTCCTACATCAAAGGCTCAGGGAGCATCACAGTAGACAGGGCAGAGAGATGATAAGACAGAGGACCAGGGTATATGCTTTGAGGCAGTATCCTGCAGATCTGACAGGGAAGCTACCTGCATGAAATCTTAGTAACATGACCACTTCAACAAGACCTAAATAATGACATTAATTGCCATGCTAGCTTAAATGGGGTAAATCTCATAAGGACCCTGTTGTAGTTAAAATGTAATTGCCCCCCCCATAATCTCATAGGAAGTGGCACTATTAGGAGGTATGGCCTTGATGAAGTAGGCATAGTCTTGTTGGAGGAACTGTGTCATTTTGGGGACAGACTTTGAAGGCTCCCATGCTCAAGATACTGCTCAGTGTGGCAGACTGCTTCCTGTTGCCTGCATATCAACTTGCAGCAGCTCTTTCTCCAGCGCCATGTCTGCCTGCACACTGCCATGTCTCACCACGATGAGACTGAACCTCTGAAGTGTGTGTGAGTCATCCCAATTAACTGTTTCCCTTTACAAGAATGGCCATGGTCATGGTGTCTCTTCACAGCATTAGAAACCCTAACAAGACAGGCCCACCCCTAAATGAAGAACGAAAGACAATTAGTGAATACTGAGAAAGGATGAATCAATCTTCTTCAGAGATAAGATCCAATCCCAAGTGATCAGTCTTATACATATATGACATACATATATGAGCAAAAGTAAATGGATTCAGCAAGAGGTGTGTGTGTGTGTGTGTGTGTGTGTGTGTGTAAAACAGTAATAACTAAAGAAAACGTCATAGGTGTGAGAGCAATTAAGAAAGACACAGGAAGATTGGTGTGCTGACAGGGAAAGAAGGAAATAATGTAACCACAATATGCATAAAGGAAATTAATAAAAAAAAATGCAGTTGAAGTGTAAAAAAACAAAGTGAACAGAATTATTTTCTTCTAAATAACTCTAGAACAAGCCAATTTCTAATTCCCACTACTCCATTTCAACCTTCTCTTGCCTATATTCAATGGCTGAGGAAAACCTCAATTTTTTCTAACTACAGATAGTATCATATCACCAAACCCATTATTATCATTCACTGTCATTATCCCCAGGAATTTTGTTCCTTTTTCTCTATGCTACTTTTCAGCTCTGCTTCAGTCTTCTGCTTTTATAACTGAACCTTATATTCCCTTCTTCTTGCAGGGCTTTCTACAAGCATCACACAGCTTTCAAATACCCTCCACCCTAGTTATGAGCTGATAGAGAAGTCTTACTTAGCAGCTGTCAAATCAAAAGGATCCTCTCAAAGCATCCAGGTTTCAGATATCACATGAAATCAACTGCCTAACTTACAAAAAAAAAAAAAAGAGAGAGAGAGAGAGAGATAAATTTATGAAATAAATTTGCAAAAATTTTAAGGCAAGTTTTAAACTACATTTGTATCAAGAAGCTAGTTATATTTTTAAAATTAAAATAAACTATTCAAAACAAAAATACAGATATCATAAGGAATAAAATATTCTTTAAGATTATCCTGTCTATCCTCCCAGTGAAGAAAAAGGGTGTGGAATACATAAGTGGAAAGGACATATCAAATCATTAGAAATCATTTGTATTATTTAGTGTCTTGTTTTTCCTTTGAGTTGCATTCCCATTATGTAATGATTAGCTTTAATTGTCACCTAGATACAACCCTAATCATCTCCAGAAGAGTCTGGTTAATCTATCATCTACATTAAGTTGGCCTGTAGAAATGATTGAGGGGAGCATATCTTTTTATATATATATATAAGATATATATATGTGTGTGTGTGTGTGTGTGTGTATAATTTTTTATATAAATTCAAAGCAAGTCCATTCTACAAGTCAATCCCAGTTCCCTCACCCTCCACCCCTCCCCCACCTCATCCTCTGCTCCCTCATATCACTTGGAGCAGGGTCCTGTCCCTCCCCCATGTGTCTAGGCTAAGAGAGTATCCCTCTATGTGGAATGGGCTCCCAAAGTCCACTTGCACACTAGGGACAAACACCAATACACTACCAGAAGCCCCATAGAGGGCCCAGTCCTCCCAACTAACAACCACATTCAGAGAGTCTGGGTCAGTCCCATGCTGGTTTCCCAGCTATCAAACTGGGGTCCATGAGCTCTCCTTGTTCAGGTCAGCTGTCTCTATGGGTCTCTCCATCTTGGCCCTGACCCCTTTGCTCATTACTACTTCCTCTCCTCTCTGCAACTAGGTTCCAGTTCAGCTCAGTGTTTAGCTGTGGGTGTCTGCCTCTGCTTCCATCAGCCACTGGATAGAGGCTTCAGAATGTCATACAAGGTGGTCATCAATCTCATTATTGTGGAAGGGCATCCAAGGCAACCTCTCCACCATTGCCTAGACTGTTAGTTGGAGTCAACCCTGCAGATCTCTGGACAACTCCCCAATGCCAGATTCCTCTCCAAACCTACAATGGCTCTCGAGAGGAGTATCTTAACTAAGTTAATTGGTGTGGGAAGATTGACCCCTTTTTGGGCAACATCATTCCCTAAGCAGAAAGTCTTGAACTATAATAAAACCACAGAAATGCAGCTGAGTACAAGCAACTGTTTCAAATTTCTGTTGACTTCACCTTCCAGCTCTCATAGATTTATGAGCTAAAATCTTTCCCTACTATTTTGCTTTTTGTCAGGTTTTTTTTTAATCAAAACAACAGAAACGAAACTCAGATATCATGTAAGTCAGCTTTGAGTCACTAAAATAACATGAGTGAAGTAATCAGCTAATAAAGAGAAAAGAGTTGTTTTGGTATCCATACATGGTAAAATTGGCTTGATTACCTTTAGGTCTACTCAGAATCAGAACATTAGTATAGGAGTAAGTAGAAGCTAATAGAGACAGAAAAAGAGAGAGCTAGATTTAAAAGGGGGGATAGTAACAAGAGAGGAGAGACAGGAAGGAGCAGTGTCCCAACAATGTCATTCAAACATAAATCTCTAAAAATCTGAAAGACTTCCCACTATGCCCCAACCTTAAAGTTTCCATAACAGCATGATCAATTGCTGGGACTAAGCCTCCAAAACAGGGGTCATTGGGGACATTTAACATCTAAATTTAGGACTCCTACAATCCAAAATATTAATCTCCTGTAAAAGCAATCAAGTAAAACTCAAGGTTATATGCACACAACTTAATCAATGAGTTAATTTCTATGTTTCCTTTAACTAAGTGTGTTAGAATAAGTCTTAATATACAGGTATTCCAATTTGCTGTGTCTGAGAAAAAAGAAATGATCAGCTGTTTTGGCATCAGGAGGACAAACAAGAAAGAATCAGGTCTAGACATTAAGGTAATTCAAAGTGATGCAGAACTCCAGTGGCTGCTTGGCATTACTCACAGACTACCACCTGCTCTGCCTCCATTGCTAGCTACCTGTAGACACCTAGAACAAGTTTATAATTATAAATTACTGATGACAAGAACAATAAAGCTAAGAACTTTGGTGCTGATTCATAAATATACAGAGGGTGGGTGTCATGAAGATCCTAAAAGAAGACAAATTAATGAGGGGGGACAAATTTTATTTTGTCTGATTATTTTGGCACAAAAAGGCATTGAAAATTTAATTTACAGATACTTAGTCTCTTCCTCTATATTTTCCACTAAATTTTCCAAAATAGGTAATGAGATTCACTTTACATCCTTCCTACCAACTGACTGGTACTTATTTCAAAAACCACAAGAATGTGCCCCCTTTTAAACCAGACAAGAAGGTCACCAGAGTGAATGTCTGTTCTGTAATCATAAATAGAGACCACCAAACTTTCAATGGACAACAGCTTCTAACAGAACAATGAGCCTGAGAATGGCAGCATGTTTTATCGTGGGCTCCCTGCAGCAAGCTTCCCAGTGTGTGACTTCCTTAGTTGTTGGAGTGCAGCTCATGATCTCATGGGTGAAGCATCTTAAGCATGTTTATTGCATTCTTATGCAAAACCCTGAAATGAACATCTCAATTCCAGAATCACAGGAGGTCCCAGTACTTTGAATGTTTGCATCAGTAACTGCCACTCTGATGTCGCTCTCATTTTCCTTGGGTATTCAGGTTAGTGTCCTTGCTGGTACTGACTCTAATAATAAAGAGCCTTGCTATTGTTTCAGTTACCGTGCCTGTCTATTTACAGCAGCTTCTGGGTATGTGTATCACTGCCAGCCTCAGCCTCACCCAGTTTTTCCTACTCTATACCGCCTTCTTGCTTCTTTTTCTCAATCACCCTTATCCCCAACAAGCCTGCCCATTGTGACTCTTGGCTCTTATTTGAGCCTGTTAGGTTATTTATAATTTTGCTTGCCTTCATTTCCTGCTTAAACTATTTGGGTAACTAGTTTGGCTTAGAAGGACATTGATATACTACAATACATGTTAACTCTTATGCTTGCCTATTCTCAGCTTTGGGTGAATCCTATCACTTTTAGAGCAGAAGAACCAAAGTGTCTGTTTCGTATTTTGAGAGAGCATGCTTCAAAGACAATACACCCATTTCTAAATAAATCATCAAAAACCTAAGAGGCTGGAGAGATAGGTCAACATCTACAAGTACACACTACAATTTTCAAAGGGCCTGAGTTCTGCTCTCAGAAACCACATTATCAGGTGGTTCACAAGTGCCTGTAACTCCAGCTGCACAGGAGCTGATGGAATCTTCTGACCTTTGCTGGCACTGGGAACAGAAGTGGCACACGCTCACAAGATACAATGAAAACAAGAGCACAAATTCCTAAGTCAAGGAAATAATTAAATTACTAATGGTTGCAGTGACCTAGGGGGTTGAAAAATTGGTGTTAAAGAAAAATATTACTCATAACAAAAAACCCATATATATATATATATATATATGTATATATATATATACATATATATATATACATATATATATATATATATGTTAAGTGAGTAAATGTCTTGTTCTGCTAGCCTAGTATACTGAGTTCCATACCTAGAGCTCACACAAAGGTGGGAGGAGAGAACCAGCATTACAAAGTTGTCCTCTGATCTATATGAGTGATCTTGTGTGTGCGCGCACACACACACACACACACACACACACACACACACACACACACGCACGCACATTATTGCCAAGGACAGAGAAAGGGTTGGAGAAAGAGGGAACAATGTAAACATTATGCACATATATTAAACCTTTTAAACAAATTTTAAAATTTCAAGATTTCCTGTAAAAAAAAAAATAAAATAAGAGGAAAGCAAGACCAGTTATATTCTGGATCACAATAGGTATAAACCACTCTTTTGCACTGGGCTCAAGTTTAAACACAACAGAAAGCTGAGAATTAGCAAGAAGGGGAGTAATAGCAGACAAATACTAAAGAAGCATCCTAGTCACCAATGCTGGAGATTGTAGGTAAGATGATCTACCATGATTCTTGCTAAATGCAGGAAGAGTGATCAGACATCATCTTGCAGATGGGGCAGTAAGAAACCCAGTTATATAATCAAATGTGATCAAACACTGAGATTGCTAAGCTGGGCTAGCAAGACTCTAAAACTCTTGTTAAATCTGGACAGTGTGACAGAGAATCCCAGAGGCCATAGCTCAAAAGCGCCTGACTGGAGTCTGGTAAAGGAATTCTGTGTCATTTCTTTTTACATAAAACTTCAATGTATATACATCTGTACTGTATATATGGATCTGCAATTCATAGTTTTAATTTCATTCCTATAAGATTTGTGTGTTACATACTTAAAAGTCAGCATTAAGATGAGACAATTTTAAATTACTCAGACTAGGAGCTGAAATTGGCTTAAACTTTTAGGTGTATTTGATGTTAGCAGTCTACTAAAGATACCCTACAGCCTACCAATAGTGGTGTAATTTCATGAACTGATTAGATTATGAATTTTATTTATCAAATTAATTTATTCTTTACTGAATTACTCTGAACCTACTAGTTTATTCCCCACTCTGATTACCCACCCCTATTTTTTTCAGCTCAGATTAAATATGATTAATAAAATGACTGACATATTTGCTACATTTGATAATTGACAATATTTTTGTAGATGAATTGCACTATTATGTAAAATATTTACAGAACACATGAGTAATAGTCACTTAGAAACTGTTTGCATTAAAAAAAAAAAAAACTAACCTAGGAAAGGTAACTAGAAAAGGATGAAAGTCTGGCGTCCCTGCTTTCATGTGGTTTGTCTCCAGTAGTTTGAGTTACCTGCTTACTTCTGCACCAGACATTCAAGGAGGTCTTACCTAGGATCTTAAACTATCTCATTCCCTTCAGAGCTGAGGGCATGGAGATAGACAACATCCTAAATGTGCAATCACCATGGATTCTAGGAGCAGCAAAACCTCTCAAGTCAGACCACCACCCCGAAGCACCTTGAAGCAGAAGTAACCATTCAAACAAACCAGACTGTTCCTGTCCATAGGTGGCAACAATAAGGACCTGTTTAGACTACCTTGAGGACCACCTTGCAGAATTGAGATACTGATCAAGATCAAGACCACATCTTACCAGGATGCTCAATTATGCATGTTGCTTACCCTCTGACACAAGTCTTCCTTTTAACTTACTTAAAACTAGTGTCAGTATCCTAAAGATGGATTTAGGGGTAACTGGACCTCTGTGATAGACAATTCCTAGTTGTCAACTTGACAATATACAGAATGAACTATAATCCAGAAATCAAGGGCACACCTTTAATCCAGATCTTGAGGCAAGAAACACTCCTGCAGTCTGAGCCACATCTTCTGCTGGAAGCCTAGATACAGACAATGGAAGAAGGAAGGCTTTCTTCTTCTCTGCCTGTTTGTCTTCACCTTGTCAGCACATCCATGCCTTCCTTGGTATTAGAGCCTACCTGTTTGGGATTCCCATGTATACAGAAGACCAGCTGAGACACCCAACCTCTTGGCAATGAGCAACTAATAGATTCTTAGATTTCCCATTCATTCACAGCTAGCCATTGCCGGTTTGTTCAAATGCAGACTGTAAGTCAATCCAATAAATTCCACAGATAGATAGATAGATAGATAGATAGATAGATAGATAGATAGATAGATAGACAGACTGACTCACTCACTCACTCTGGAGAACCCTGACTAATGCAGCCTCTTTATCTATTTCTGTCAGTGTGGCCACATTGATTAGATCTCTCTTCTGCCTTTCATCAATCCTTGTCTCTCTAGTTGTCATATTGGAGCAAGTGTCTGTGAAACAGCTGTGGCTTCTGCCTAAAATTCCTATGAGACAAGTATCTGACTTAACATTTGAATTATTATTTCTAGCATGGTTCTTTACAAAATTATGATTCTACTTACTAACTACTCAATTTTCAGTTTTAAGTAATTAGAATTTTTATCAAAGTTAGAATGAACTGACAATTCACATATTTAATAGGAAAAAAGGAACACATTTGTTGATGCATGTGTGTGCTGGGGGGATATCAAAATGTAAAAAACATAATTAAAATATCAGTGTTCAAAAGTCAGATGATAGAAGCTTAAATAGCCTTAGTTGCTAAAGTTATTTGAAGTTGTATGAAGAAACACAGGATTGAACAGGGTGGGAGGCTGGTGTTGGTAAGTCCTGGAAGGATGGAAGAAAGGATACACAGACACAAAAGTTCATATGAGGTCCACAAAGTACATTATGTAATGTCTCAGCATTGCCTTCCGATTAGATGATGACTGAACAGGTGGAGAGTCCTGCATGCAGTCTTTTTCCCCCAGTAATTAATATTCCCAAGATGAACTAATTTTATAATTGCCTTCCCCCTAGGAAGGTAGTTCCAGATGAATCCTTGAACTTCAGAAAAGAAAGAGGATGGACACAGGAGATCATAGAAAAGCAAGCTTCTCAATACTTTTGTATTGTTCCTGTATTGTTGCCAGACTTTAGAGTCTGGGATGTAATTTTTTTAGTTCCAACACCCCATCCTTTGGATGTGAATGTAGCACAAATTTTCTAACTGAGGGCTACATGAAGTTGTATTTATTGATTACCTCAGATAAATACATTTAAATGCCTTCTTTCATACATTTAAAAAAAATAAAATACCCATTCATTTTAAGTACATTAAACATCAGTAAATCTTGAAATAATAAAATGGATGTATCTCACAAAATTACCAAGCCAAGCAAAAGAAAGAAAAGGACCACAGATAGGCAATATATTATGTCATCTATATTTTAAACAGAAGGAGAGGTCCCATAAAAAAATATTGCTAGCCAGATCATCATCTTTCCAAACACAATTAATGCTCTGACAAAGACAAATATTTTCAATTTACATATCCCTAAATTAAACATAAATGTTTAATAAAAAGAACAGACTTCTTCTTATGACTCCAGTTATATGTTGCCTGGATCTCGAGAAATAGAAAAATGATAGCAATGATAGATGATAATTTTTTAAAAAACTTTGTACGGTTAAAATTCCTCAAATCTTAATGTAATTAATGATCACCATCATAAACATAGAGGCAAGGAGAAACATCTCTAGAGGTTGCTAAATCATTCCCATGACTTCATGCTTCCAAGTCTTCTCCAGTGCTCTTTTGAAACAGGGAGACTTTGTTTAAAACCACAGCCACACAGTCTCTTCCTAAGCTGCTTCCCCTTGTCCCTACTCCCTCAATATCCTCTCCATTGTCCCTCAGAAAAGTGCCAAGTCCTATAGCAAGTTCTATCTCTGTCTCTTACAGTTATGCACAGAACTACAAAAGGATATGTGCTATTCAATAAATATTCCCTAAATTCAACCACACCAGAGTCCACTTCCCTGTAGATTCATAATTTAAACATACTTTTCTAAATGAGAAAAGGTGAGGATTGCAAAGTTACAAGTAATAGAAAATCAATGATTCAAACAAGCATTCACTAAATCTATTATATCACATCTCAAATGGGTTTTTAAAACTTTTTCACTATCCTAGGAATTTTTTTCCAAACTGAACATAAATTTCTTAAGACTGCTTAATGTAAACAATTAAGCCTATGACAAACCCTTGTTATAAATGTAAGATCAGTTCATCCTTTAAAAGTTTTAAAGATGACATTGGCCATATGATATTTTTTACTCATTGGCTATTAAAAAATTTCAACTTATATTTAGAATCTCTTTCATTCATTAAAAAAGAAACTATAAGTCATACAAATTTGGAACAATAGTTCTTCTTGCAATGATACAATTCTACTTAATAAATTTAAAGTATCAATTGATTTTTTCTACCAAAAGTAGCAATTGTATCATTTCAAAGTTTATTTACTGAAATTTGACTTTTTAATATTTTATTAAATTATACCTTGAGAGAATGTTCTGCATAAAACAGCTTCTTACTAATTACACTAAATTATTGCATATAGCACAGGAATAAATAACTTTAAACATAATTCTGCTATACAATTTGTTCTTCACAATAGGCCAGACTGTCTGTAATTATGTTCACTACCAGTAATAATCAGTATTAATAACAGAAGACAAAGTTATAAGTACGAGAGTACATTAGTATTGTTATATCTATGTGTTTTCTTAGATGAACCATGGAAATTAACTATAAGGTTACTCAAGTTTTTAAGCTTTAGTAATCTTTGCAATATAGTACAGAATACACTGCAATCCAGTTGCCACAAGAGTTGATCACTTTGTCATATTCTTCAAGAGGAAGCAGTCTTTGTAAATTATTCTAAGCATGGAATATTGGAACAAAAAAGCAATTCCAAGATACAGGTACATCACTTCAGTGTAAACGGAAAATTAGCATTTATTCTCCTATGCAATATGAGAGCCAGTTAACTGTGTTCTTATTTAAAAATAAAAATCACGCATGGTTAGCATCACTAGAGTGGCTGAAAACGTTTCCTAAGCATAAAACGAACACAAACAAATATCAAATAACAGTCTAAAAGCAGCAAGGCTTACTCAGGAAGAATAATGTTCAGTTATTCTCTTTAAAAGTGAAGGTCTGACTCAATTTCATATCCCTGTTATTTGGAAGCAGAGTAATTTCTGCGTTCAAAGTTTATGCCATTTTCCTTCCTCCAATTTGAATATATTTAGGCTTGCATGGGAACAAACATAAGCTTCCTGATCCCTAAATGCATTAATGCAAACAGTGTTAGATCTACCAGCCTCTAATACATTTAGAGACCAGGGCTTACAGAAGCCATGCGATTGGCTTCTGTAACTGTCTTGGATTTATTATCATGTTGAAATAAATACCTTTTTTATCTTTTACAAGTTTTAGAAGATAACGTGCAATATTGCAGATAGAATCACATACAAATCAGTCAGGTAAGTAAAGAGTCATCTTTTCCATTCCACAAAGGTGGAAAAAGAAGATTTTTAAAGACAAAACTCAATCATTTAATATCAAAATTGTCATAATATATTTTTAAATACTCACTTGCTCAACAAAAAGTACCTATAGTATTATTTTGACTACTATGTCAACACTACTTTATTCTATATATGCTTGCTTTTGATACATCCATTATTCATGACAATGTGAAATCTAATAATAAAGACTATTACTAAGCATTTTACAGAGATGATTTTTTTTCTTGAAATCGTTTATCATTTTTATTCTGTGTGCTCTGATACATTGACCTATTAACCTTAAAGAATTAAGTTAAGCATTTATGAATGCTACATAGTAGAATGAACCTAAAAACAGGTAGTATGTTTTACTGTTGATGCATTACCTATCAGCTGAAACTAAAAATCAAATATTTCACAAGTATCATGTATATCCAACTAACAAATTCATGAGTTATAGATATACATACAGAAAATAAACTAATACATACAATCAGCAAAGCTGAGTCCGGTGCTAAAATGTTAGCACAGAACTGATTACGTTCATACTCAACATCTAACAAATACTCAATCCATTAGTGATTCCAAAGAAATTGTTGTGGCTACCAACAGTTAGTTTCAACATTACAAATATATTTTAGTGTCTCAAATGTTGCTTTCAAGAAAGAAGGGATAGCATGGTGGCTCATGCCTGGAATTCCAGAATTCAAGAGACTGAGGGAGCTGGTGGATTGCCTCTAGTTCTAATCTATGTCCGCCTTGACTACATAAATAGTGAGTTACAGGCCACTCTAGGCTACAGTGTTAGCTACTGCCTCAAAAGCACCAAACAGAAATATGCAGATCAATAAATAATCCATTGAACAAACACAATTGTGCAAACATCTTTGTTAACATTTCACAGAAAAAACATGAGGTAGGCTTTAAACCACACCTGTTTTGAATATAAAGATAAAAGAAAAACAGTGAGTTTACTGGTTATTCTTTTCTGCTTAAAAAATAACCCAGCCTTTAACATAACAAACTCTCACTCAACGTTCTCAAAAATGAAAATCTAAACACAAAGAGGCCTAGGACAGGCTATACCCTTAGGCCTGGCTCCTGATACTCAGCTCTCATACCAACAGGCCTAGTAAGTGTAGCTCTTATGCCTCATCCAAGAAGGCTCTTTTTTTTTCTTCCTCTTCTTCTTCAGAGTATTACAGGGATCCACAGTTGGTCAAAATAATAAGAATAAATGACATGAGGGATCCAGTCCTAAATGATACATCTGCACTATAACTCATCCACCTAGGGCTCAGGAAAATTGTGGTCGAAAGGGCAGAAAGATTGCAAGAACCAGAGGACCAGGACAATTACTGCTAGATAGGGAACTCTAGATGGGACAGAAAAGCTATACTCATGAAATCTCACAACACAGTCACCTAACAAGATCTAACAATGATAACACAAGCTGGCATGCCAGCATGGATGTGTACATTTCACAAAGTCCCACCCCTAAATGAAGAGCTATGGTCAATCAGTGACTGCTGAGAGATGAAGAATTAGATCTCTGATAGGTTGCCTTGCCCCAAGTGGTCACCCTAAACACATCTACAGACCACTAACACAGAATGAAATCAGTAGGGATTTTTTTTGTGGTGTGTGTGTGTGTGTGTGTGTGTGTGTGTGTGTGTGTGTGTTTGTGTGTGTGTGAATTTATATATGCACATATGCAACAATAATTATTTAAAGAGATGAATTTGAGACAATGTAGGAAGAGGTACAGGAGATGCTGAAGAAGAAGGAGGAACAGAAGTGACGTAAATACTGCACTTCAGGATGAAATCTCAAAAACATTTAAAGTTTTAAAAATAAAAAAATTATGATTAAACTACAGCTATGAATAAAATGTAAAATATCAATTTTAAAATGCACAAACATATTATGTGTGCATAACAAATATAAACAATCCCAATTTTATTGCTATAAACCCAGTTGATTGAGTGAGAAAGCTCATGACCTTTAATTCTGAAAGCTCTTAATATCATTTCATCTCTTTAATGAGCTTGGACTTGTGTAAAGGAAAGTTTCCTTACTTTGCAAATGGAAAAACTGAAGTCACAGTCAGGAAAGACACTCTGCACAGGGTGATTCATAAAGTCAATCTCGGAGAGAAGAGTGACATTTACAACCTCAAACGCCCACTTCCACAAGAAACACCAGCCACATTTCTGTTTTTTGTCATTCAGCTCCCATGCCCACCATAGTAGAACCATCTCACTGACAGGTTAAATGGAAGTGGTGTTAATGTAGAGCAGCTCGACCAGCAGAAAAGACCCCTTAGAGCCTGGCTAGCCTGCAATCTGGAAGCAGTAAGGTCGCCCTGACTTGCACTTCTTCAGGTGAAAGGAGATCTGTTTAAGGGGGTCACTTCTGAAACGCAAGAAAAAAATACTAGTTGAGCTTCCCATGACCCCAAATCCAGGCTATTTGAGAATAACTGAATTATTCAATTTAGGTGAAAAACCATCTGCTCAAAGCCCGTCTTCAGTTCTTACTCGCCAGGAAAACAAAGAAGAAAGGTCCAGGTCAAGGGATGAAACTTGCACCAACAACGTGCATCTTGAGGGACATGGTAACAGTGCAAGCATACGCAAAGCAGAAAAGCATCAGCAGCGCAGAGGGTACCATATTGCTATTCCAGAGAGAGAATGGTAGGGGTCACACTGCCCTCCCCCAGGCCTTCTTGCACTCTCCTTGTGATACTCAACTACAGTCTAGTTTGTGTGTGTGTGTGTGTGTGTGTGTGTGTGTGTGTGTGTGTGTGTGTGTGTGCGTGCGTGCTGTGTTTTCTTTTTCCTCCAAGAAGACTCTTAGTCATTTAAAATTTTCATTTCAAAAGAAACCCCTTATTTAAGTCACAGTACCACCACCAACCCCTTCCAATTATTCTCTGCAACTTCCCCAGTCTCTTTCAGGCCTGGCTACTGAGCTCAGTCTAGTTTGGCTGCCCGCCAGATTCCTCTCTTCTTTCCTTGTCAGTCGTAAAAACTTGGAAAATGCTCCTGGACAGCTCAAGGAGAGCGTTTAATTATGCAGTGGAGCAGTACCTTAGCCTGACCGTTGTTTCCAGAAAAGCTTGCAGTCACCAGCGTCTGAACTCTCCCAGTCGGTGGGTTTTCTAGCAAGGCTATTTGTTTATGAGGGGGAAGGGAGGAAAAGGCTGGCAGAGCAAGCAGGCCTTTTGCAAATCTGAAAATGTTCCCGTTCCTTTCAAGGTTTCCCACCTCTCACCATCAATTCTGTCTTCCAATCTGCTCTTTTATGACCTTATCACCTACCCATTTGGACTACATAAAACCATCAATATCCTGAACTCTGCAAACCTATTATTAATAGGGTAGCTAGAATTCGAATAGTCTAGAAAGTTTTCATTCTTAAATGCTGGTGCAGCATCTTTAAAAGAAGGCACAAAATGAAATGTTATACATCTTCCTAATTGATAGTATATTGTCAAACTTACAGATTGAAATAATGTAGGTTAATGTCTAATTGCAACCCAAGAAAAGTAAGGCGGGAGGGGGGTACCTTGTCAGCCTACACTTGGGAGTTTCCCCACCACAGCTCTATCTTCCTCACTCTACCTTGGCACGCTATTTCTAGCTGCAGCGTCCAGCTTCCTGTTCAAGTCCCATTCAACATTGTAAACACATTCCAAGAAAACTAGCCTGCCCAGAGTTCTCTCCTCACACAGCAAAGTCAGCCCAGCAGCCCCAGAAGAAAGAACCAGCTGGGCTGTCTTCTGAGAGAGGTCCAGAGCAAGGCCACCACCGAGAGGTGGACCCAAGGGAGCAAGCTTGGCAAGCCGGGTCCCACTAACGTAACGCCCAAGAAGCAGCGATCTGACCCGCCCAGCCAAAGGGCACGCGCGTGGACACCGCCCCAGACTGGGGGCCCTGCCCGCATGGGCTTTAAAGTATATGAGGCCCGGTCACGAGCTTCTAGCCTCCCCGCCCCCTGCCTACATTTTCCCAGCGACCCAACAAAAGCGAGACCAGGCTGGACGAAGTTGACTCTCGGGTCGCCTCGCTGACCCAGCGAAGCCTCCGCCAGCCGAGCAGCGCCTGCTCAACGCACCCGCAGCGGGATGGTTCAGCGTCCGCACTGCTGGTTCCCGGTCCCTGCACGCCCGCGCCGCACCCAGGCAAAGTTACCCAAGGGGCCAGAGGGAGCTGCGGCGGGAAAACGCTCGCAGGGGACCCTCGGAGCCCCCACCTCTCCCGGCACTGCCCCTCGCCTGAAGCAACAGGTCCCAGCCTCCTTCCCCGCCCGTCGACTCCCTGCGCCTTCAGGGTCCGGATCTGTGCAACCTGCGGGCAGCGGCAGCCCCGCGCCCTCCTCACCCGCCCGGCTGACCGCGCCCGCTTCCCGGGGTCTGCTCCCGGTCCTGGTTCCACGCCACCTGGCCAGAGTTGGCCGGACCCGGACGGACGCTTCGGCTTCCTACCGTGGCTTCGCGGAGGGATGCGGCCGCTAGGCTGGGGCAGACACGGGATCTCCTGGGACCTTGGCCCGCTCTCGCGCGTCCGTGGAGGACAAGGAAACTTTGTGGACGTCTTCACGACGCTGGGCCTGGGACTCTAGGGCTCCCGTCCCCTCCCTCCTCCTCCTCCTCCTTCTCCTAATCTGCCGAAGCCTGAACTGGCGCTGGTGGCGGCCCGGGCTCGGTCGGGAGTTGCAGTCACTGGGGTTGGGATCGAGGGGCTCCCCCTCTCGGCCAGACGAAAACTCCTTATGCGCACTTCGACCAGTCTCCTGGGGACGCTGGTGGGGCTTTCTGCAGTAGCATGGAACTGTCCTGTTTTTAAAGACAGATCTGAAAGGGCTAGGAGGTGTGGAGAGAAAGAAACGGGTCCCCAGGAGGGGCTGTCTCTTACCCGGTTCTTATTCCGAAGGGAGCGAAAACGCGGGCCCTGCCCCATTCACAAGAGCACCGAGTTTCCTTTGGAACCTCCTTCCAAAGAAGCTGTCTGTTAAGAATTTAAAACACCTCTGCGGTCTCACAAGGGGGAAAAGTGCTACAGGAAGGGCATAAATATGTGTGAGGCGTGCCCTCTCCTAGCCTCAATCATGAAACAGACGCTGCTGCTCTGACTAGACCTTTTTTTGTTTTTTGTTTTTTGTTTTCTTCTCTTTAAACACAGGCTGAATCTTTGCACATTATCCCTCCCACCCCACCCTCAACATACAATGAAAAGGAAAAAGAGCCTCAATTGCCACATTCTGTTTATTTGCAGCCTTCCTATGCTTACCACGGAATGCAGAACTTTTGTGTGGGATTGGAAGGATAACACAGCAATGAGCCTGGTACTCTGCGTGAGAAAAGAATAAAAATGTGTTCTCATAGGAGTAAGTCTTGGAGAATGAGAAGACCAATACGAAAGTTTCTGGAGATAACCCTTAGAATTTAGCTCAGTAAGGCATTTTACAAGGATAGCATTCATATAGTATCAGTGTTCTTTATATCCAACTATATCCAAGCCTAAGGGCTAAGAGGCAGGCAGACAGACCAGAATTCACTCCAGCCCCCCTGCTTACTCTCTCTGTTGCCCAGGACACTCTTCTCAATTATAACAGGGAAAGAACTAAGGCAACACAACTCATGGCAGTCACGTGCAGAGGAGTTAAAACTGAACTAGTGTTAGAAGAAGGAAGACAGCAAAAGTTGGGTTCTTAAACACCCCAGCATATTTTGCTTTAATTTGAACAGGTAGTAGACATTCCTTTCCCAAGACCTTGTAGCTGAATAGATATTCTCTTTGACGCTTTTTCTGTTAAAAATGATGCAGGTTTCCAATATTTCAGATATTGGCAACAGTTTAAAGGTTACTGTCCTCTAATCAAACGCCCTTGTTTTGAACACAAGATAATGGAGGTTCAGGGATATTAGCTGATTTTCCTGACACCGAGTTTAGATTTCCTGAATTTGGCTCATAGTTTTTGGTTTCGCCCTTTACCAAAAGAAATAAGCATACATTAAAATTATTGTAACAGGAGGCCAACTATGTAGTTCATTTGTTAGACTGCTTGTTTAGCATGCACCACATAATAACAGGCATGGTGAAACACAGATGCCTCAGGAAACAGAGTAAGGAAAAGCAGAAGTTCATGATCATCTTCAGATATGTTGCTAAAGGAAAGCATGGGATATATGGAACCCTGACTAGAAAGAAAGAGAGAAAGAAAGAAAGAAAGAAAGAAAGAAGGGAAGAAAGGAAGAAGGAAAGAAAGAGAAAGAGAAAATTACACTGAAAACACTTATCCGAAGACAACACTAGGTTTTTTTCTGTAAATATCCTTACACAATTCATGAAAAATTACTGATAATTTACATGACATTTGAATCATTTTCTCAATGTCATTAGAAACTACCGCTTAAGAATAAGGACTTTATCAACTTAATCCATTATTTACTTCAAATATGTGGGGTATTTTAATGCAATGATAGTGAAAGATTCTAGTATAGACTCCCTAGAATACATAGTTTGAGAAATACTAGATCACTTTCAATCAATAACTCTTCTTAAGTATAGGGCTAAAGAAAGACTCTGGCTACAGAGATCAAGCATCATAAACCCCATTCTATGAACCAGTGGAAAGTGTCATAGCTTGTCCTTTATCCCAGTTCACTTGCCTCTGCTGGCTTTCAAGAGGACTTTTAATCCCTTCCTCACTCTACTCCATGTTGAGACTTCCCTGCTTTCCCAGAACTAACTGCAGAGTCCCTGGAGCTACAACCCATATTCTGTGCCTCCTCCTCACTCCCTGACCGAAATAATTTCCCAGAGATCTGAGATAGTTCTCCCTCAATCTATGTATCCTACCTATGGCAGGTAGAAGTACTAAACACAAACCAATTTGTGACTAATAAGTATACTCACCACTAGACAGATGGGTAAAAAAATTCATGATTCACCACATCTGTCTCTTTCCACCCATTGCACAAATGATCAGGGTTGCTTGCTTTTGTATTTTCTGTAAGTTAGTTGTTGCTTAGTTATTTTTATAGTCAAACTTACAATATGAACTGCTTTATGAAATTATGAAATGGCTTGCAGGCATAAAAAATCTCAAGGATGTTAGAACCAAGTTTTTAACAGCACTAAAATGAAGCAGAGCAAAATTTTAAATCAGATGTATAAGAATGAAGATGACAAGAATAAATGTTGTGGAAGCCTGGCGAGGTATAAGCACTAAACAGTACCTAATTCTACCCATTGAATTTCCTCAGAATTTTAGTTAAAAATTCTCTCTATTCATCATGTTGTATGCAGCCACTCATAAAAGCATTAGCAGCTTTCTATTCATTTTAAAGTTAATGTTCCTGCTCAGGCCAGTTTTCAGTTTTTCTTACTTGAGTAAGAATAGAGTTGACCAATTCTTACTGATGCTGGAGGTGGTATCGCACCCCTGTAGTCTCGGCATTCAGAAAGATGATTCCTGATAATCACACTTTGATAGGATTTACAACCACCTAGACAACAAAATTCTGGGTGTGTCCCTAAGAGCATTTCTAGAGAAGTCTAACTGAGGAGTGAAGATCCACTCTGATCCCATGATCAGGGGCACAAGTTCACTATAAAAGGAAAACAGAGAACATGAGCTTGGCCTCCAGCTAGGTAACCCTCTGTGTCCAGGCTAAGATGCAATGTGGTCAGCCTACTTGTAGTGTTACCAAGGCTATAGCTGCCACAGCCTCCCTATCCTCACTACCATGATAGCCTCAAAGTGGGAGAAAAAGAAACCCCTTTTAATGTTGCTTTTGTTAGGCACTTTGTAACAGCAATAGGAAAATAACTAATACAATTAAGTTTGGACCAAGCATGAGGTACAAAGTAGACAACTGGTGCACTGCACAAGATTCACGGGACTGGCTCAAATACAGATTAATATAATTTTATTTGGGGATAAATGACTTACATTTGCTGCAAGTCCCTGCTCTGAGGATCCATACCAGCTGCCCTCCCTGACCCTATCTGGAACAAGAGAGAGCAAGCCTGTCCTAGACCCCAGATCAAATACCATACATTCACCTACACACCTGTGACCATGCCCAAACTGGCGAGTTCAGCAGCATGGGTGGCTCTGGGTAGCTGGGTAGATCTTTTCCTACAGAGGTACTCTAGGAGATCATGTCTAAGAAAGGAAGGGAGAGAGAAAGGAAAGGACAAGGGAAAGAGGGAGTTAAAGAGAAAAAAGAAAAAGAGAACATTAAATTGAAAATTACCTGTTATTTTTTGATAAACAAATACTATTTTACCATAAAACACAAAATATGCTGATTATTTAGCTCTATGTTCCACAAATAAATCATTTAAAATAGATTATAACTCCTTCTGAAAGGAAATAAACACCAAGATGGAATTAAAATATTGTGGTGGTTTGAAAGAAAATGGCCCCCAAAGAACGTGGTACTAGTAGGAGGTATGGCTTTGTTGGAGTAGGTGTAGCCTTGTTGGAGGAATTATGTTACAGTAGGGGCAGGCTCTGAGGTCTTCTTTGTTCAAACTTTGATCAGTGTGACACTCAGTCTACTTCCTGTTACCTGCATATCAACATGTAGCCTCTCCTTCTCCAATGCCGTGCCTGCCTGCACACCACCATGCTCCCCACCATGATGATAATGAACTAAACCTCTAAAACTATAAGCCACCAATTCAATTAAATGTTTTCCTTTATAAGAGTTGCCACAGTCATGGTTTGTCTTCACAGCAATAGAAACCTGAACTAAGACAAAGTATTAGAGTTGATCTCAATTGAAAATGGGAAGATGTCAAGGATAGCAATGGCCAAATATCCTTTTGATTCCCAGGAAGAATTTGGTTCTAGAGTTAATAGGTATTTATTTTCTAATGTCTGTTACTTTATCACACATTCTAAAAGAACCAATTTACTTTTGTCTTTCTGATGAAGAAGGTAAATTGTACTTTATGAAAATAATTAATAGGGGCAAGTACAAAAGATGATAAGTAACATCTGTTTTATCCTCAGGAATGCCCATTGCTAACACTTGTTCCACACTCCAAGACTTTCCTGAGGTCACTGAGATACTTCAGCAAATATCAGCCATGAAATTTACTGTTCTATGATTTCTTCTCTCTCATTTTTATGTTTATAAAGTGTTTCACCAAAATTAACACACACACACACACACACACACACACACACACACACACACACACACCCTTTTCACTTTCTTTTATTGTATAAAGCTTTTGCCATCGGCTTCCACAAAATAATAATTAGGTATCCAATGCCACATACTTAATGAATAATCCATTCCTTACCCAGTGATTTTAGAATTCAGCCTAATCCAGGTCAAATAATATGGAAGATCTAACTTGTAAAATGCTCCCTTCCCAGGTAGAAAACACCCCAGTTCTCTCTCTGGTCAAGCCAGTACAGCCTGTGATCATGGAGAAATGCACTTCTTTTCTAGCTACAAATTCACCCTCAGCTCCTAATGAGGCATTTACAGGGCTTGTTAGAAAGAGCCAGCTTGAGTGAAAGCATGATATAAGATATCATAGTCCTTTTTCATTCAACTATTACAATATTCAGACAATCAAACATTAATTACCTCAGGCTTTAATCATTTAAAATACATGTTGTAGAAAATTCTCTCCCATTATTTTTTAGTTCATATTCATTCCAGCTTATATTTTCAGTTGATCTTTGGAATCAATCTGCTTTCTTTTTTTTTTAATTGTTTTTATTATCTATTGTTTTTTTCACGTTTTACTTATTGATCCCAGTTCCCTCATCCTCCCATCATTCCATGCCCTCCCACGGACCCCTCCCCCTATCCCATCTCCCATCCACTCCCCAGGGAGAGTGAGGCCATCCATGAGGGATCATCAAAATCTGTCAAGTCATTTGGGGTCTCTAGGTTAAGGGAGTATCCCCCAATGGGGAATGGGCTCCCGAAGTCTGTTTGCGCACTAACGATACATCCTGGTTCCACTGCCAGAAGTCTCATAGATTGCCCAGGCCTCATAACTGAGGCCCACATTCAAAGGGTCTGGGTCTGGGTCAGTCCTATGCTGGTTTCCCAGCTATCTCTCTGGGGTCCATGAGCTCCCCGTTATTCAGGTCAGCTATTTCTGTGGGTCTCTCTAGCCTGGTTTTGACCCCTTTGCTCATCACTTTCTCCTCTGCAACTGGATTTCAGGAGCTCAGTGTTTAGCTGTGGGTGTTTTCTTCTGCTTCCATCAACTACTGGATGAAAGCTCTAGGATGGCATATAAGGTAGTCATCAATCTCATCAAGTGAGGGCATTTAAAGTAGCCTCTCTACTATTGCTTAGATTGTTAGTTGGGGTCATCCTTGTAGGTCTCTGGACATTTCCCAAGTTCCATTAAATCTGATTTCTTAACATAGCTTTTTCTTTCCTACCTTTGACCCCACCCACAACTCTTCTGTTAGAATTATATTTATCTTTTATATCACTTGAAAAGTATCATTATTTATTTTTCTTTTGATCCTAGAAAAGGATGCTTTTCCATCCTGAAAAGACCTGACTTTTCAGTATGACCATCCTGAAAAGACCTGACTTTTCAGTATGACCATTCATCTCATCTCATACTGCTGCCTCCTACCAAATCACCACTTGATAACATGCCAGTTTTTGTTAGGAACTGCAAGAACACATAGAACTTGGAAAATTGGAGAAAGAGGGAGCATAGGTCTGGATACATGGTCACCTTTCTGTGTCAGTTCAGGAGCATTCTAGACTGGAATGAGAGAGTGTCTTTTGAGAAATGCAACCATGAAGACCTCTCTTTGGGGAAGGAAGGTGTAGCTTTATGACAAGGATTGTTATTCTCAGACTGTTTTTTTTTCCCCTGAGATCATTGAAGCAATGTTGTGTTTGTGAGAAACTACTGCTCCTAGAAAACATTTTGCTGTCATACTTCAAATGCCAAAATATACCCAAACAGAAATTTATTTGCAGAAAGAATTGATTATTTTTTTTCTCAAAAGAGTAGAACATAACTTAAAAGTTATTTTTGGTAAATAAAAGTTTATTTGAAAATTAGAGTTTATAGTCTTTCATTAGAACACTAATTTCATCATTTTCTTCTGAACTCTACATCACAATTTATCTAAGCCTGGTGAAAGAACCAGATAGAAAAGCAGGGCAAAGCAAGACATCTACATGCACCAGATTGACATTATATGATCTGGGAAAAAATTCATCACGCTTTAAAAATTTTCAAAGGTGACATTGGCTTCTACCTCAACTTAAAAACCTCTACTTGCTGGTTGTCTTTCCATTTCTGCTGTAAAACGATTCTCGGGCTTTTCTGTAAACATCAATCTGTGCAAGTGTTTCAAGAACAGAGAGGTCTTGTTGGTTCTGAGTTAACAGTGTTTGTGGCCAACAATCTGAGAATGCACAGAGATAAGTACTATCGGCCTGATGGAAACTGGCTGCTTTACAAAGGGTGTGACTGCAAAGACCATTGTTCAGTTTCAAAAATGAAAGTTGCCTGAAGCAGCTTCACAACCACACAACTGACTGTAAGGGTGATCACTTTGCCACGTAAGAATCAATTGCTGAAGATTTCTACATGAACTCTGACGTCTACAAACACACATATTACACAAGTGAAGAATATATTTTCATACTTATTAACAAAACAATGTTTATAGAGTTTTGTTTAGTGCTATGAGTTTGGCTAAGAATTACTAAAATGTAAATAAACTTATGTATTCATTTTAGGATTAAAAATCTCTCACAGTTTAAATTTCATTTATTGAATTAAGTTTCAATTATTATAAAGGTGAAGTTTAGATCAGTAATTTTTAAAGAAAGAAGTAAAACATAGTTTTGAGTCACAGACTCTGGACTGAAGCCTCTTGAACTGTATTTGTGCCTTTTCCAGAGGGGAGGGACCATGGAGGACATGGGATCTCCTACTATTAATGTCCCATTTTTATCTTAAATTGTTTTCTCATTTCTAAAACAGAGTTGCCAAGATTGAATTGATACAAGTAAAAGATCTAAGAGAGTCTGTCAAATAAGTATAAAACAGGAAAAACAAAACAAAAGTAATGCTTTGGGTGCAATAATGGAATCTTGATCAATGTGAAGAAAAGTAAAAAGCAACAGAATCTGCCTTACAATGAAAACAACCATTGAGGATCTGGAAAGATAATGTGTGGTTAAGAACACTGACTGCTCTTCGAAAGGAACTGAGTTTGGTTTACAGCACATACATCAGGAAGTTCATAGCCATCTGAAACTCCAGCTCCAGCAGATCTTCTTCTGGCCTCAAATGGGTGGCTTACAAACCACCAGCATGTACATTTAAAAATAAATTAAAGAGTAAATTACTACTGATATTTTTTCCTTAAAAAAACTAATAGATATCTTTATCATGAGAGAAAGTTTTTTACCTAAATATTTGTTTTCAGTTTATTATGCAGTATTGATTCATAAGTTTTGCCAATTTTCTACCAATATCTTTTTTTTAATTCCAAAGTTCCACATAGCATTTCTCTTAGTCTCTTCTAATCTATGATAGTTCCTATTCTTCCTTTGTCATTCATTGCATTGACACCTTTGAAGGGCAATGATTGAATATTTTATAGGCTGTCAGTCAAGTTGAGTTTGTCTTCAGTTTTCTCATGGTTATACTGGTTCATGAATTAGGGGAGAAACTACCACAGAACTTGTGTGTCCTTGTTGCATGAATAGTAAGGATACATGATGAGTTCACATTGGTGATGCCAAGATTAAAAGTGGTGGCAGCCAGTTTTCTTTACTGTGAAGTTAATACTTTTCCCTTTGGAATTAATAACTAGGGGGCATTCTTTGAAAATATATAAGTAAATACATACATACATATCATGTTACTCTTTAAACTTTTCCACAATAATTTTAGCATGCATTGGTGGATCACTCATGTAGCAATTATTATTAGAGTAATTAATTACTCTAGCATCTTTGCTATTTTCTTGCACAGGTTTTTTTGTTTTTGTTTTTTGGGTTTTTTTTTTTTTTAATTTTTGAGTTGGAATTCTCTGTAAGGTATAAATGTTCCTTCCCTTAAATCTTTGAAATTTAATTTAGGTATAAAAGCACTTTCTGTTTAAGGAACCAGTCTTGCTTCCTAATAAGAGTTATCAATGGCGGCGATCAGATTTTTCAGAAAAGTTCCATCATCAGTCCCTTTATAGTCAGGGAAGTGAGAACTTCAAATGACAGGCACTGATCTGGGGCTGGAGAAACAATGATGAATAAGCCTGTCTGGTCACTATCCTTAAGGAGCCCATATTCCCATACAGGGACACCCACATGGCAAATAAAGTAATAAATAGCACAGGTAAGACACTAAATAGGAATGTGTTCTTTCATGGTCCAGCGCAGGACATGCCAACAACTTAGAAACTATTCATATTGTCAAAGTGTGAGCTGAATTTTGAAAGGATATTGAGTATATGGCAGGCCAGCAAGATGGAAAGGGACACTGGTGTCCTGAATTAATAGCACAAAGGCTGAAAACCTGAAAACACAAGATAAAAACCAGAAAGCTAAACAGCCTTTTGTGTTGATAAGCAGAGTGAGAATTTGAACTTCTTGTAGGAAATGGAAGCTACTGAGAATCGTAACATAAGATAATTTATCCTGGTGTCAGAAAAATCATTCTGTGACATCTGAGGGAGGATATTGAAGCTATGTGACATTGAGTGTGAAGATGACAATTAAGGGAGCTGTGTTCTCTTATTATTCAACTCTACATCCTAAGGTATCTGACTCAATATGAGAAGGAGCAGAAAAGGCAAATTTGAGGGGTAACAGCCATCCCTCTCTAAGGAAAATATCCAATAATGTGTTCTCACCATTTTGAATTATGTCTATAAATCTGAACCCTGATCAAAGTGTGTTACTATTTTCACTACTTGACATTTCATATCATTGAAAATTCAAATACTGCTGATACCTGAGAAGGGTTAATGACATAGTATGACTATGAAGTAATCTAGATTTTTGTAACCAACATTTTTGTCTAACACTTCTCACAAACTTGCAACATATGTTTTCATTATCTTTGTCTGCTTTTACAAATCTGAAATAATGTAGGTGCCTCCAGGAACCTGTTTCATCTACATACTTAAGATTACAGCTAAATAGGGCTATTTTAATTATTTTCTCAATATTTAATCCTGTTTCTTAAGAACATTGTAAGTTGTGGAAGTAAAGTAATTGCTGAAAGAACCTCAACGATCAATACGACTATGGAGCATGCAAAGGAAGACACACAAACAAGTGAGGAACACTCTTGTTAGTACAGAAGTGCATGGGGTCTCAATAATAATATGTCAAAGGTAGTTTAGGTTAGACAGAGAAGAGATATGTTTCAGGTTTTCTCTAGATATCAGAGAAACTCGAAATCAATGTGAATTAAACTACATAAAGTTATGGCAAACTATCAACAACTTGATCTTTGAGTTTTTGTATAAAACATTAGCTTCCCTGAATATAAAAATATAATAGATTATACAAATATTTTTAAAGCTACTATAGAAACTATGTATTATTCAGAATTTTGGTAAGAAGAAAATTCTTTATTCATACCAGATAATTTGAAAATAATTTAATTTGGAGATTGTTTTTAAAGATATGGACAGATGTTAAGGAAATCAAACAATATAGTTACTCCTTAGAAAAATATATTGGGAAGACATGATCATGCCTAGAAAGACAGGAAATGCATCCCAGAATAGGGGGAGATAATTGTGGAGAGTACCTGACAAAAATTCCAAGGTTCAGTAAGCATAATGGATAGGATGAAACAGGATTGTCATGATCAAGGACTGGGAATGGGGTTGATATCACTGTCTTCCACATCCCCATCTTCTGAGGGCCATTCCCCTTGATCCACATCAGAAAGAAATCTGAGGCTTTGAAGTAGGTGAGGTGTGTTTTCAATGAATTTGACTTCTTAAAAGCAGGTCAATATAAGATGTTGAATAAAAGAGGCTGGAGAGATGTCTCAGCTGTTCAGCACACTGGCTGCTCTTCTAGAGGACCTGGGCTTGATTCCCAGAACCCACATGGCAGCTTGCAACTGTCTGTTAGAAAGTTCCAGGAGATCAGGTGCCCCCTTCTAGCTTCCACGGGTACCAGGTATGCATTTGGTGCCAAAACACTCATGCAGGCAAAACACACAGACACAAAATAAAGTATTTTTTTTTTTAAATATAGAGATTAAATCCAGAGGACTGAACTATAAAGATATCAAAATATTTTTAAAAGTGTACTTGTTTTATGTGTGTGTGTATAAGTTTATTTGTATTATTTACTTCCCTGGTGCCTGGCATTGGATCCTCTGAAATGTTATAGATGATTGTCAGTCACCATGTGGGTCTAGGAATCAAACCTTGCTCCTCTACAAGAGCAGCAAGTGCTTTTAACTGCTACTCATATTTTTAGCACCATACTTAAAACATATTAGTCAGGATTTTCTAAGATTCTCATATTGCAGAGTTATCTGTATTTATATTGTTCTTTATTGGAATGTACCTCTTAAGGATAAGAGCAAAGTTATGTTTTCTGTGGGATTTTTTGTTAATTTGTTTGCTTTATTTCTTTTAGATTTTGCTATGTCATGAATGGATTCAAACTCACTATGAAGCTGAGGATGATGTTACATTTTTGTTCCTTCTCCCCAGTTTTGTTAAGCTCCCCAGTGCTGGAATTACAAGCATGTCCACCATACCCAGTTTTATGTTGTGCTGGGAAGGAACCACACCCAGTATTTTGTTACAGATAGGCAAGCCCTCTAGCAAGTAAATACATTGCCTGCCTGATTAGATGAGTCTGAGCAAAACAAATTTCCTTGCTTGGGATGTATTGCACTTGAGGAAACACAGAATGTAGCATGCCAAGCATGTCTTATCATTTTCAAATGAATAGTGTAGTTTTGGAAATAAAGAATATGGAAAGATGAAGAAATATTTGAGAAAGTATTTTTATGCCAAACTTGCAAAGTGGGAAATGAAGTAAAATACAAAATGAATACAGTTTACAGGCTTACGATTTTTAGTTCTCAACAGACATGAAATCCAATTTAACATTCAAATAAACACTTTTGAAAGTATGACAGATATTTAGAAGAATCATTTACATAATGCTGAAACATCAGAGACACTCAGATGACATTTGGTAACAGTATAAGAGGTTTTTTATGAGATAGATTTTGAAAATGTCTTCCCAACAGCAAACTATAAACATGTCTTCATATTCAGAGTGCATGTTCCACCCATCAGCAACAAGACAGAGGTAACTACAGAAAATCACAACCACTGAAAATGCAGTTGTGGAGCCCAGTCCTAGTAGTCCCAGTCAACAAACAACTGATGTACCTAAGGCTCAGAGAACATTGCAAGAGAGAACATGAAAAACTTGTAAATGCCAGAGGACTAGGGAGGGGGGTTCAGAGTCAGAATGTGAATGTCTCTTAGGAACGTTAGAAGCTACACACTAACATGACAGCCCCAACATGATTGCACAACGATGACCCAAATGGACATACCAAAGAGGACAAGGGAAAGCCCACGAAGCCTCAACACTATGAAAAGAACTATAGGAAACTGGGGGAAAGCTGGGAGCAGGAAAAGTGGTCTTCCTTAAGGAAAAGAACACCAATGTTCAGTGCCAAATGGTTAGCCCTGAAAACATACACACAAAAACAAATATGCAATCAACAACATATTTACTTATAAGCATACAATAGCAGCCAGTAGAAAAAAAAGGCCATGAATTTAAAAGAGATAATGGGTTTGGAGGGAGAAAAGGGAGGGGAGAAATGTTCTCATTATATTATACTTTCAAAAGTAAATAAATAAACTTTAAGTGAAGTGTATCATCAAGAATCTGTGTGTGTGTGTAAAGATTATGTTTGAAACTCACATTCATGGTGTGGTGGTGATATCTAATCAACCTTAAATAATACTTAAGAGTAGAATATTACTATCATTCTAGAAAGTCAAGAGCGTTGCAATTTATTATATCAACTACTGTAGAAATTTTTATGTAAAATCTTTAAAGTGAGTCAATGGCTAATATACAAATAGAAATTAAAGTCTTAAAGAAAATTATTTTACAAATTTCAGCATATTTTATCCTGAATAAGCTAAACAAGTTTAACTTATGCTATCTTTGGTCAGAAGTACATCTTTTTCATTTTATTCTCTGATTTATTTCAGTTTTTACACAATAGTGTTAATTTGTATAAACACATTGCTAAGAAACAGAAACTTTTAATGTATTTATTTTCTGTTTTTTTAACTGAGATTTTTCAGATTTTGCAATTGTATTGAAGAGATCTTACAGGTTTTTAGATCAATACTATTTTTAGGAATTGATTACATTACTTTCATTTTTATATAAAAATGTTTATTTAATCTAATAGTTTCAACAATAGAACCAAACATCAAATCTCTTGGTAGTTAAAACCAATTGTCTGTAGTTATAAATAAGCAAAGCCATGACATGATGTTTAGCTGGTGTGGGCATAAATTTGCAGTCTCAAACACTCGTGAGACTAATACAAAAGGACTAATCACAAATCGAAGCCCAGACCACGGAATGAAGTCAGAACAGTTGGTTTGAGACCCTTTCTGTGCCCTCCAGAACTCTCTGAACCTAGTGTGACAGCTCAGGATAATGTTTCATGGTATTAAATACAACTCTATTTACCTGATTTCTTCTCTCTATTGCTGTAGAGACAGTGTCTGTATGTTACAGGTCCATGCATTCTGGTCTACCTTTCAGAAGCCAATGATGCTAACAATAGCTTGAAAGACAAGTACTTTTGACTTTGAAGTGATAGGCTTTTCTTTGAAGTTCCATTTCTTTGTTGGCTTTTGATTTTATTTAGATTTTTGGTTTTGTGAAACAGTGTTTCATTGCGGAGTACAGGATAGCCCTCAACTTTCTTTTTAGTACAGGCTGTCCTTAAATTTGTGACAGTCCTCTGCTTCAGCCTTCAGAATGCTGGGATTCCTAAATGCATACAGCATCATGCCAGCTTATTTGTATTTTTAAAGATTTATTAAATTTTATTTTATGTGTATTTTTCCCCATGTTTGTTTGGGTACCACATGCCTTTCAGTGCCCACAGAGACCAGAAAAGGGCGTCAAATCCCCTGAAACTGGAGATACAGATGGTTGCCAGTTGCCATGTGGGTGTTGGGAATCCAGTCCAGATCTTCTGAAGGGCAGTTTGTGCTCTTAACTTCCTAGCCATCTCTTTTATTCCTAAAACTGTTTTGCTTGTTAAAGGTCAAAACTGGAAAAACTAGTGCCAGGAACTGGACTAGAAAAGAGTGATAATCTAAAAACATTTCCCCTGGTCATGAACATCAAAAAGCCTCACTGTAGGAAACAGTGATAATCTGAAATCATTTTCCCCGGGCATGAGCATCAAAAGGTCTCCCTGAAGGACTCTGACTTCCAAAGAGAAAAGGATAATAGTGGCCGGAGGGAGCACCTACCCAAAGGAGAAGGCAAGCCTCATCCTCTCTGTGCAGCAGAAACTGACTCTGTGAGCACCTCCCTCCTGAGGAGCTGTGTCCCTGGAGAGGCTTCCTTCAGAAGCTAGTTGTACTATACATTGAGAATGCACCAGTACCATGCCCCTCCTCACCTCTAGCTTTAGGTTTCTACCACAACAGGGCAGCAGAACGAATCACCCTCATAATTCCATTAAGGAAATGTTGGAGAAAATTATGCTTGTAGGTTATTCAATAATAATGGTCACTACTTTTCAAAAAGTTCAGTGATGGATGAAATTAAAATCATCATCATGTTGCTTATTGATATTTCAGCAAAGATAAAATGATTTTCAAACTCCGAAAAATAACAAGCTAACAAGTGTGTGAGTCAAACAGTGTTCAATCATGCTGGCTTTGTGACTGCTTTACTCCAAAGAATGAGCATAGGTTTAAAAGAGCCGGTTTCCCTCCTCTAGGCACTCTCTCTGTGTGTTGTAAGAACTGTAAACCATGGTCACATGATGAGCCTGGGTGGAGAGGTGGAGCTGAGACCTTCCTGAGTCACTGTGCCCTAGACTGTGACTTACCTGTGTGGCCTTCTAAAGATTTAGGAGTGCTTGTTCACAACAACAGTCCACAAAGATAGTAACTGAAAACAGTCAAGATTCTCACAGGTCACAACAAAACTTTGGTGAGGTGGGTTGCCAGAAGGAGCAGGTGTTTTATATGGAGTTGTAAGGATATGTATAAGAATATATTTAGAAAACGTATTGCTTTAGAGTTATGGATTAGGAACCAAATATAGGAATTTTTGAAATGATAAACATATCGTACAATTAAGGATTCTGTAACTGTAATCGACACATCTATCCTAAGCATCTTCACTTTTTTGGTCTATTTGTTGTTTGAGACAAATTCTCAGTCGGCAACCCAGCTGACCTCAAATTTCTGGAAAGCCTCCTGCCTAAGCACCTGGAGTGCCAAGATTATAGGCTAGAGAAACCATTATTGGCCTTTTACATCTTAAATATTGCAAAAACTGTTACTTAATATTCAATTTAAAATCGGCCAATCTTAAGAATTTTTGTTTCTAATAAAGAATAGGCAGACAATGAAAGACATAAGGAAATCAAACTGGTCAAGATGTAAAGACTAACAGACCATGGGCACCTGTATCCAAACAGGGCATCTGTAACACAACTCATGCCTGTGGCTCAAAGATCATGGAGGAAGAAGGGGACAGGGAGATTGTATGAGCCTGAAGACTGGGGTAACTGCTTCATGGACAGCAAAATGTCTTCTGGATAGGATAGGGAGGTTGTTCCATGAACTCCCAGCAATGTGGTTATGTGCACAAAACCATACCAGTTGACAAAGTCAACACAGATGAAGGAAAATTTCACAAAGCCCCATCTCTGGATGAAGAGCTATAGGCAACAAGTGGCTGCTGAAAGAGGGAGATCCAGTTTTTGTTTGTTATGTTTTTTTAATAAGGAGACACAAACCCTAAGTGTTTAACCCTAACCCTAAACATATGTAAACTAGGGTAACCCTAATAGGATTTGGAAGATTGTATACACACACACACACACACACACACACACGCACACACCATAAATAAATATAGAAGTCATAAATTCAAAAGGGGATAGATGAGGCTCCCAGGAGGATTATCAAGAAGTTAGGGAGTGCAAATGGTACAAATATTGCCTTGTGTAAACTTGTAATATTTAAAAGAAATGTTTCAGTGAAGGAATTAGATATGTTTAAAGAGACTAACATGATGCTGATAGATGAAAGAGTTCCATGGTTTTGCTTGGGTAGCTATGCTAGCCACACAACCATTCTGCTGTTCAGTTACATTTCCAACTGGATGCTGTATTTGTTAGTAATTTCTTCCTTAAAATATATTAAAGAGTTTGACATTTTTCACTGTCCTGTGTTTTCCCCTTAACTACCTGAAGATTTTAATGTATGATTTAAATCAAGTATCCACTTTTTCTTTATTATTTATATGATTAGCCAATGCTAAGTTGTGTCACCCTTCTCAATGGGCTTCTAATTGTGTATCACCTGTGTACACTAGTGTCACATCTGCAGGTTTGTGTTCAGTACTGACTGTACCGTTCATCCTTTTTCCTTTCAGGAATGCAGGCTGCTTTTCATCACTATAAATTTACAGGGATGTTATATTCAATCTTTATAAATTTATCTTCAAAAAGTAGTTCTCTCTTCACAACTCTCTTCTTTACTCCCTGATCTTTTTTCTTTCTCCTTCCTTTTTTTCTATGTTTTAGAAAAAAATTATCTTTTCTGAATTAGGCTTTGCTTTGCTGTTTGAATCAATTACATGAGAAGAAAATTGATTATTTTATTGTTTGTACCTCTGTTCTTTTAACTACTCCAATAACAGTAAGCTTGTATTTAATCTGGGAAGATGAATCGGTTGGACAAAATTTGCTGTACAAAAGTGGTAAGGACTCAAGTTTGAATCCCTAGACCCTCTGTAAAGTTGAGCACAGTAGCTTTCATAAGTTAAGGCAAGATAGGGAAGCAGGATAATCCCTGGAAGCTCACAGGCAAGATGCCAGGTTAAGTACAGACAGCATCAAAGGGACTGACAAAGAAAGCTATCCTTTGACCTCCCTATGCATGCAACAAGATATGCACACTTTCACTCACACACAAGAATGCACACACAAATATATATGTATACACACACACACACACACACACACACACACACACACACACACACAAACATTTATACCCTCCTAAAATAAGAAACCCTTATATATGAGACTTTCATTTAGAGTTTCTATGCTATGAGGAGACACCATGATCACAGCAACTCTTATAAAGGAAAACATCTAATTGGGGCTGGATTATAATGTCAGAGACTTAGTCCAATATCATCATTGCGAGAATCAAGGAGACATGCAGGTAGATGTGGTTGTGGAGAGGTAGCTGAGAGTTCTACATCTGGGTTCACAGGCAGCAGGAAGAGAATGAGACACATTAGGCATGGCTTGATCTTCTGAGACTTAAATGTCCACCCACAAAGACACACTTCCTCCAACAAGGCCACACTAATCCAAGACCACACCTCCCAATAGTGTCAGTCCCTATGAGTTTATAGAGCCATTTTCATTCAAACTACCACAGAAACTCTGATATTTTTGGCATCCTCTACCTTCTTTTAATTTGCTCTTTAATTTGTTATTGAGTGATTGTATAAATGGCATTAAGTTGTAGTGTGCATGTTTTACTTTTAGCTCTATTTTTGATTTTAACAAAATTAAACAGTTCCATAGAGATTCCAATTTTCCAAAGTAAGATACTCTTTTCCCCTTAGAGCTAATACAGCAGAATACCTCAGTGATTGGAATCTCACTACCTCATCAAGGTTGAAGTTTTTGTTCATGTCCAGTATTTGTTTAGCTTTTCTAACAGTTCATACTTTTCATAATATACTTGGCTCCTTTGTTTTCATAACCTATAAATTATTTAAAATACATGCAAACAGGCAAACATATGCATTAACAAGCATGAATGAATGAGTTAGTGTAGATGAACACACACACGCACACACACACACACACACACACACACACACAATTAAACTGTTATGCACATATACACACACTGATATATGAACTTTCACACCTGTGTGCCCATGTACAAATGAATACAAGCACAGGCACATGTGGTTAAAGCATTTCTGATCTAATTATGATAAGAAGGCTTTAAAATTACATTGTTTGATAACTTTTAGTGATAAATTATGTAAAATAAGCAAGTCCTTTGGAATTTATTTAAAAATTACTGTAAGAAAAAAAAAATTGAATGGTTGAAAGAAAAATAATCTTAATTTTATACATTCTTACTTAGATTTCTTTTGGGTAATAAAAAAAGGCAATGACACCTGACCTTATAAAAAATGAATAAGTCTGGATACTAGTTTTGAAAAGAATAATTCTCAATAAATGGTCCATGAATGTCTGGAAGTTTAGATCTACATCTGAAATGTCAGGTAGCATAAAGTCAAAAGAGAAAAATAAAGAACATGAAAGTGTCTGGTACTCCATCAGTAACTGCCCTTGCTGGTGCATCAGGAGCATCATCGTCTCTCAGTCCAAAATAGCTTTGAAGCATTACAGGAATCTTGATTGCCAGTCCCTTTAAGTTCCTTGACATATCTCCAAAATCCCCAGACATTTTATTTGCAAAGACATTGCTATTGTGCATTTGGTAAATGCCACCATCTGAAAATGGTATCCAGATTCAGTTACATGATAAAGTATCTTTTTATATGGTTCTTATATGTTTGGAGTTTCTATTTATTAAAACTAAGAATCCTAATCCCAATAGGAGAGTAATGATGTTATAAGGGTTTAAGATTCATTTTCCTTCCTCACCAATCTTCCCTCTATATGACTTTATAACTTAGATGTATCACATATGGTTAGGGTGTTTTTCATATTGGTAAAATTGCATGACAAGATCCAACACAAAGATCAATGTTATACCTATGGAAGTTATAGTGATCTATATCTCTGTCTCCTCATTTTCCTGATGTAAACTCATCCCCTTATCTACCAAGATTTTACATACCACATATGTATGTTAACACATGATAACATGACTTTTGAAAGTAGAAACTTTGTTTCACTTTTATGTACAATATAGTAATTTTAATTCACCTAATATAGTAAATCTAAAATGAAAGTAAGACAGTTATTGGATGCATAATAATATCATAAATGAAGAAATATAATCTGAACACAGGAAGGTATTATACACAATTATTTCAAAACTATTCTTTCTTGTAGGTATCAAAAACTAAACAAACTCTACATCTCTTTATTGTTTTGGGGGTTTCCTTCATTAGACTGTACAAATTAAATCTGAAAATTTAAAAGCACTGAATAACATCCCTCCAATTTTCTTTGTATACTAGCCTACTAAAACAGAATGCATATTTTGGTAGATATTTTATTGCTTATGGACTTTCACATTTTTTCTTGAAATTTACACACAAGAACTAAGAACACAAAGTGAATATGCAGTGGGGAAAATAAACAATGGCAATGTCATAAGAAAACAGCCAAGTAGACTATATTCAAAGGTGAAAACTATTCATTGTATAAAATCAAGCAGAGTGAAACAGCTTGTTTGACTAATGATAGTAGTGGATAAGCCACATTATAGAACAACAAAGATGCATGAAAATAAGATCAATAAATAAATAGCAATTTTTGAAAGATAATTTCTGTCTATGTAGCTCTCTGACTGTTCTGGAACTCATTATATATAGCAGGGTGTCCTGGAACTCATAGAGATCTGTCTCTCTCTCCTTCCCAAGTGCTGGGATTAAAGGCTTGCACCACTCTGTACAGCTAAAAGTCAACTTCACTGATTTTATATGTATGATCTGGAAACTGTTTTATTAATGAAACAGGCATGCTGATTGACATAGCAAATTGAAAATCTCTTTTGTGGCAACCAGCATAGGAATTTAATGTGTACAAAATGTAAATTTGAATGAAACCATTTTTTGCTCATTTTTTTCTTATTGGTGTGATAAAATACTATGACAAAACAACTTAAAAGAGAGTTTGCTTTAGCTCACAATTGAAGGTACAATTCATTTTGGTGAGGAAGTCAATTAGCTTGAAGCAGATGTTCATATTGCATCTATAATCAGAAAGAAGAACAATGAATACACCAGTTTCCTTGCTTCGTTTTATACAGTTGAGCATCCCCTACCCAAGAAATGGTCTCACTCACAAGATGAGTGGTCTTTAATTAACATGGTCGGAATAATCCCCCTAGGAATGTCTAGAAGCTCTTCTTCAAGATGCTCTATCTCATCAAGTTAACAATTAGCTCTAGTCTTCACAGACATGTAAAAAAAAAATACATTTTAGCATATGTGCTGCTGACACAAGCACAAGAAATACATTTTATTAAAGGCAAATTGCTAGATTCTTTTTCTCCCATTGTAGCAAAATACTTGAGATGATACACTAATGCTGAGTCAGAAAACTTGGAACACTCAGGCCTAAATAGAATGTCCTCATCTAATCTCTCCCCTCAGAGCTCATGAAGACCCCTGGAAGAGGAGGTAAAGGGTTTAAGATCCAGAGGGAATAGAGGACACCAAAAGAGCAAGGCCTTTTGAAACAACTGAGCAAGGATCATACCAACTCAGAGACTGAAACAGCAAGCACAAGGTCAGCACCAGATCCTCTGTGTATATATTATACAAATGAGTCTGATTTTTGTGACTTCTCTTGGGGTTCTTTTCCTTCTATTGGTTTGGATTGTCCAACTTCAATGTAATGATGTAATGGTTTTTGTTTTATGTTATATTTTATTTTATCATGTTCATTTGTTAATTTTTGGAAGCCTGTTCATTTCCAATGAAGTACAGGAAGGGAGTGGATCTGGAGGCGAGGGAAGAAGGGGAGGAACCAGGAGAAGTAGAGGGAGGGAAAATTGTAATCAGGATATATTGTATGAGAAAAGGATCTATTTTTAATAAAAGACAGACAATATTAGCTATGATACTTTAAAAAGTAACAAGGATCTATTATTGTCTGGTGCTTAGAATAATTCAAAATGATATTAATAGTAGCTTTGGCACAAAGTTCAAAAGCCATATTTAGTCATTGTGAAAATATCTTAATTAACCTGAATCACCTAATGTCTTAGGGTTGGTTGGTTTGTTTATTTGTTTGTTTTGATTGTTTTTGTTGTTGTTTTGGGTTTTTTGTTTGTTTTCTTTTATATTTTGTTATGAAGAGGTACCATGGCTGAGGCAAACCTAATAAAGAAAAACATTTCATTGGGGGGTCTCACAGTTTAGAAGTTCAGCCCACTATCTTCATAGTGGGACATGGTGGTGTGCAGGCAGACATGGTGCTGGAGAAGTAGCCAAGAGTCCTATATTTTGAGGCAACAGGAAGTGGTCTGAGTGTCACACTGAACAAACCTTGAGCAAAGGAAGCCTAAGAGCCCACACCCACAGTGGCACACTTCCTGCAACAAAGCCATATTTAATCCAACAAAGCCATTCCTCCTAATAGTGCCACTCCCTCTAGGCTTATGGGGGCCAATCACATTCAAACAATGACACCTATCTACTGTATTTTAAAGATGTACACATGCTGTCACATCTTTCTGTTATTAAAAATATTCTAGATACAAATAGGTGTTGGTTTTCTAAACAATTCCTCTCCTTTTAGAAGCACACACACACACACACACACACACACACACACACACACACACATATATATATATATATATATACACATATATATATATATTCGTGTATATATATATATATATTTAAAATGTATACGAATTATAGGGATTGTGAATATTCCTTCAGAGCTCTCTATTTGTCCATGTTGCTATGCCTGGGATGTGTTCATTCTTCAACACATCTCTGTGCAGCATGGAATTTTATGTCGTACTATTTGTAATCATTCCTATTGTTTCATAAAAAAAGCAATATTTCAATCATCTCATGATCATATTGAAAATATTTTTCTTCTATTGTCTCATATGTAGTTTCGTTAAAAACAATTCTATAGGTAAACCATAATCCTTTTTGAATACTATTTTATCTCTTGTTAGGAAAAAAGAAAACTAAAGCAATAGATAAATCTGCTTAAAATTTTTTTGTGTGTAAATTGGAGATTTGGGGAAAAAAAAGCACACATACATCATACATTTTCCACTTATAGACAAAGCACAATTAAAAGGAAACTTGGGAGAAAATAATTTAATTTGCATGTATTTTACATTCCTGGTTTTACTGTGATTAATGATTGCAAGAAAAGTGAACTCATTTTATGTGAAAAACTTTGGTAAAGGGAAAGGTAGAAGTCATAAAAAAAGAAAAGAAAAAAAAAGAAAACCTAACCTAAACTGAAGATTTTAAGAGCAAATAGATATTATTATCAAAAGCTGTATTTTCTCTTTTTCATTTAATATAGAGGAAAGCCAAGAATATGAATATTATTCTCCTAATTATTCACATTTAATCTCCTTTTTTTTCTCATTAGTAGAAATCATTAATAAGAGTTGAGAGTCAAAGTGAAGAGTTAATTTGACACAATCCCCATAGCATTATCCAGGCCTGGTGACAGATGTCTTTATGCCTAGATACTTTAGGCTAAGGTTAGAAAGATCACAGGTTCAAGGCCTGTCTAGGACAGCTAGTGAGATTCTGTCTCACAATAAAGAAAACCATCATTTAGTGCTATATGACGGTAGGAAAAGAATTGTCTAGTATGCTTGAGGCCCAAAGGTTAAACACAGTAATGAAAGATAATTAACATTTCAAGAATATTATTAGAGCACAAAAAGAGCAGTTTGCAAATGTTGCATAGTTGACTTTGCTCTACTTTTTAATTAAAAAACAAAACAAACAACAGAAAAACAACAGGTTGGTGATTGCTTTGTTAAATACTGGAAAATATATCATTTGTAGTTATTTTTAAACTTAGAAACAATCTTATTTTACATATCAATCCCAGTTCCCTCTCCCTCCTATCCTCCCATGCCCCCCACCAAACCTCCATCTCATCCCCCATCCACTCCCCAGGGAGAGTAAGGCCTTCCATGGGGGATCATCAAAGTCTGTCACATCTTTTGAGGGAGGGCCTAGGCCTTCCTCTGAGTATCTGGGCTGAGAGAGTATCCCTCCATGGGGATTGAGCTCTCAGAGTCCATTTGTGCACTAGGAATAAATACTGTTTCCACTCCGCTGTCAGAGGTCCCACAGACTGCTTTGTAGTTATTTATACATTGGCAAATGTTAGACATGTATATCATTTGACAGTAATCATACTAAGTATGTGTATTGTAGACTGTGTTTTGTTATATGAGAGATCTCTCAATGTTACTAGGCTGATCTTGAAATCCTTAGCTAGTCAGTGCTGGCTTGGACTTCTGTCTTTTCTGTTTTACCCTCCAATGTGGTAGGATTACTGCATACACCATTACATTCTGTTAACCATATTTTTTAAATCAAGAATGTATTTCAAGATATCACCCCGTCAAGTTCTTTAGTGTTTGAATTATTTTTATGTTCACAAACTGTCAAGTACAAAGGTGATGTTAACTTTTTCAGTCTAGCACTGAAATTAAATAAATATTTTATTTAATAATTAAATAATTTTATTTATTCCTTGATACATTAATTAATTTATAATTGCTATAATAATGTATAATTTAATCATTTTCCTCCTAAACATATAAGCATAGAAACATTGAGTGTTCTGTTCAAATTTTGTTCCCTTCATGGAGTAGTGTCTGCCATGTTAATGACAAGTCTACCCATTTGTTGAATGGATATTTACTCAATAAACAGAAAACTTTGTTAGTCACTTTACATTACAATACTGATAAAATGTACACTGTGGTAGTTTGAATGAGAAATGTTCCCCCTGACCCCACAGAGGCATGAATGTTTAAACCCTTTATCCACAGTTAGCAGCACTGTTTGGGAAGATTTAGGCAATATCACCTTGCTGGAGGAAATAAGTCACTAGGGTCAGATTTAATGTGTTGAAAACCTCACCTCACTTGCAGTGTACTCTCTGTTTTGTGCTTGTGGTTGAGGATGGGAGGTCTCACCTTTCTGCCATGACCACCATGACTGCTACTTGGTGCCATTTTTCTTTTCCCATCATAATGGACTCTTATTCCTTTGGAACTGTGAGCACAAATAAGCTCCTCCTCCCTTCCCCCCCCCCCGTGAGTCTATGGTATTTTATCATAGCAACAGAGAAGTCACTAACATAAGCATCTTAAAAAGAAAGAAGAAAATGATTTGGTTCATTGTTTCATGGATTTCCATCCATGGTGATCTTGGCTCCATTATTTCTGAACATACACATGGTAAAATAAAACATAATGTCAAAGAGGCTGAAGTAAGGCAAAGCGAAGACAAACTTTTCGAAGGATTGCCCACAGAGGCCTATTTTCTGTATCTAAATCCTACCACCTAACAAACCATTCATCTATGAACTCATTGTTAGGTTTATCTACTAATGGAGTTACAACCCTTAAGACTCAACTAACTCCCAAATTCTCCACCAGTTGAGGACCCAATCTTTAACATATGACCCTATTGTGGACATTTTATATTCAAAATTATGATTCCAAATTATGGTGACAACTAAGACGAGAACACCAAGTGACTTCCCTAGCCTAACAGACAAACTTGTGACTAGTTCAAAGTCCGACAAACAGGTGCTTTGGGCTCTCACTGGTCACAGTTTCCTGCACCACTGGAATATTCATTCTTTGCTTTGTCCTTCTCAGATCCTAGTTGTACTGTCAGATTTTATTAGGAAGCTTAACTGTTTGATTCTTCACAAGTAGTATGTACAAGTTTCCATGTAGCATATCTACTGGCTATCATATTTCATTTTTATTAGGATCATATATTCCATATTTCTTGATATTCTATTGTTATCCATTAGATTTGGCATTACTGAGGTTATTATTAATCTTTGCTTCCTTTTTTTTCCTTATCTTGAGTTCTCAGCTCTGGTAAACCTATGCCTTAATTATAACATTTTTCTTTACTTTTATTCCCAAATGACAAATGTGAGTGATAAAATCCTCTGAATTCCTATCAGCAAGTACCATTCTCTTTGCCAGCAGACTAATATCTGTTCTGATGGAATTATCCTCAGATTGCTACCTTTTTTTTTTTAACTCAGTGGTCTGACAACTAACCTATTTTTTCCTATCAGATAAGACGACAGACACAGTGAGTCTTTTTCTATTAGGAAGCTTATGCTGCTTTCAGATGATTTTAGCCTAAGGGTTTACACCCAGTAAAGTTTAACATAAATCATTTGTCATCTTCATGACTGGCAATCTGATGAGGTATTTGAGTTTATAAGCGTTAACATTCATTCAGCTCATCTTGGTGGCTCACATCTGCAACTCCAACACTGGGATACTGGGAGGATGTCTAAGACAGGACAGTTACTATATAGTAAGATGATTCCTCCCTGACTGTGGCTTCCTCACCTCTGAAAAAAATAGTTTAATTTTTTTTTTAATTCTTGTTTTCTTCTGAAACTACCTTTTGTTTTATAAATTGCATTTCTTATGCTATCTCTAAGTCTCATTTTCATTCACATTTCACTTACACTAATTCTTTTTGGTGTTGATTTTGAGTTGCCTCCCCCTTCAAACCTGTTTGAGAGGTCAAAAGCCTCTGTCCATTTAATTAATATGCAAAGGGTTTTAGTGCAAAGGAATGTATTATTTCCAGGGCAATTACTCCTCATCCATGCCCAGGAAGTTCTTCCTCAGAGGTTCTGTTTTAGTAAAAAACTAAACCAAATGTTCTGCCATTCTGCTGTGTGCAGACTGTTCCTCAAAAGACTGATTGCAGCCTTCTCACTGCACTTTCACAAATTGAACTCTGTAGAAAACAAACTGAGAGCTGGGTGGTGGTAGCTCAAGCCTTTAATTCCAGCAGTAGGGAGGCAGAGGCTGAGGCAGGTTACAGGCCAGCCTGGTCTACAGAGCAAGTTCCAGGACAGCCAGGGCTACAGAAGGAAACCCTGTCTCAGAAGAAGAAAGAAAGAAAGAAAAGAGAGAGAGAGAGAGAGAGAGAGAGAGAGAGAGAGAGAGAGAGAGAGAGAGAGAGAAAGAAAGAGAGAAAGAAAGAAAGAAAGAAAGAAAGAAAGAAAGAAAGAAAGAAAGAAAGAAAACAGAATGGAGACTTATCGTTAGTACATTCCCAGTGTGGGCCTGTGGGTCCACACCTAGGGCAGGAAAGGAGATAATGCATTCTTGGACAAGGAAAAAAAATAAGATACAATTATCATTTGACCCATCATTTGACCCAAAGCTTCTCTTCAGCCAGTTGTGGGGGTGAGCACTTGATTGAAGATTGATATGAAACAGTTGTACTGATCTTGCATTGTGCAGTGATTGGATAAAAGCTACACTCAAACAAAGGTGTTGCCAGGAGTTTGGCAAGTTCTCCTAGTGTAGTCAATCCCTTGAAAGAATTTACAGCTGACAATCTGGTTTTGCCCCTAGCTTTGGAAGAACAATTTTGTTTTTCTTAAAAGGAACCTTTGTGTAGCTTGTACACCATGGTTTCTCACCCATACATTCCTAGAATTCTTAAGACTGGACAAAACAAAGAATGCCCCTATCTTTGTAATTCTCTTCTTGTCACGTGCCTGGCCTCTGCTGCTTAGCCATTGTCATCTGGCATGTATTCTTTTAGGGCCTCCCACCTCTTTTGTTGACAGTGTTTCCAGTTCATTAATGGCATTCCCAACAAATAGTCCATGCACCAGTCAAGATATCATTGAACTTCTTACTGGTGTTTATATTTCTCTTATTGGTGCAATTTCTCTTGTTTTCGTAATGGCATGTCTTCAAGCCTCCCCCATAGAACATAGTCAAGTGCTAGGGTTTCCAGTCTTATTCTGTTTCCCAGACTAAAAAGCCCTCTTCTGTTGCCTCACACATGTAGATTACTGATTCTCATGATCTATGAAGTAATTTTTAAATGGATGTCTTTGCAGAGTAAGTGATAATTCCAGATGAATCCTTCCATATTTATAAATGGTGTCACTGCTTCAAATTTATGTTTAAACCCTACTTTTTGTCTATAGCCTATTCAAAATCCAATCCCAAACATAATGTTGTGGTTCCTTCATGGCATGGCAGCTAGCCCCCATCCCCCCCTCAGCAGGTCCAGCATTTCTCTAACAGAGTGATATTAACCTATTTTAATGGTTTAGGGTTTAAAAAAAAGGCATGGAGAGGATGCTGTAGAAGTGTTATAATGTGCAGTTTACATGACCCTGCATGCTCTTGAGATGTAGGATGAGGGTACACTTAGGCTTATTAGTAAGGCATAGGCCATTGCCAAACACTTAGGGCATTATAAGACAAATGCAAGAAATTAAAATTTGTAGACCTCCCTGTTCCATCTTGTAAGTTAGGATTAACTCTTTTTCTACAAGAGATTGGCATGTGCTAACAGATTTGTTTACTACTTTGGCTATGAGTTTAGTCTTCAGATTTCTTGATGATTCTTCCCTAAGTCTGTACTACTACTGCCCTTAATGCATCTTTCTCTTATATGCTACCAGGCTTGTAATCCAGATTTCACCTTTAGCTTTGTTTGATTTTATCTGTTTTCTTGGAGCTTAAGGCCATGATCTAAAGTTACAGTTTGCCTAGAACTTGCTATGTAGACAAAGCAAGCCTTGGACTTGTGATATGTCTTTGTATCTGCTTTCTGAGTTCTAAGATTATAGATTTGTGGTTAGATTTACTTGGCTTTCTAATAATCAATATTTCATTTTCCATTATTTATATTTTCTACAATAATGCATTTAATGTTTGCTTAGTATGTCCCTTTATTTTGCCGAAATCTCTCTCATATTTTTCAAATGCTTGATAAATCTTACCAGAGAATACATTATCTTTTTTATTGGTGCACCACCCTAATATGTGTTTAGTATCTACAATTACTTCCTATTTTGTGCTAACTGGCACATTGCTACCTGGGTGGAAGGTAATCCAACTCCAAATTTCATTTTAGAATTTGCTTTTTCACACTTTGCTCTGTATCTTCTGTGGCACATTGGGTTCTCAGGAAGAAGACAACAAAATTGATTACTGACACACAGGGTATTCTTTAATGTACTTAATAATCTTGCCAGGGATATGACATAAATATTCAAAGAGGGAAGGTGAGCCTTGGTGCTATCAAAACAAAATCCTCATTGACACTCTGAGGAGTTATAGCACTCATGTGGGCCTTCATGGTTACCCTACATTGATACTCTGAGGATGTACAATACTGGTGTGGCCCTTCATGGTTACCCTACATTGACACTCTGAGGATGTACAGTACTGGTGTGGCCCTTCATGATTACCCTACATTGACACTCTGAGGATGTACAGTACTGGTGTGACCCTTCATGGTTACCCTACATTGACACTCTGAGGATGTACAGTACTGGTGTGGCCCTTCATGGTTACCCTACATTGACACTCTGAGGATGTACAGTACTGGTGTGGCCCTTCATGGTTACCCTACATTGACACTCTGAGGATGTACAGTACTGGTGTGGCCCTTCATGGTTACCCTACATTGACACTCTGAGGATGTACAGTACTGGTGTGGCCCTTCATGGTTACCCTACATTGACACTCTGAGGATGTACAGTACTGGTGTGGCCCTTCATGGTTACCCTACATTGACACTCTGAGGATGTACAGTACTGGTGTGGCCCTTCAGTTACCCTACATTGACACTCTGAGGATGTGTAGCACTGGTGTGGCCCTTCAGTTACCCTATATTGACACTCTGAGGATGTGTAGCTCTGGTGTGGCCCTTCATGGTTACCCTACACTGACATCCAGAGGAGGTATAACACTGGCATGGCCCTTCAGGTTATCCTGCATTGTGCCAAGATGACTGTGCTTGCTTTTCATGCACAATTTAACTTTGTGTTGATGCTTCCTTTGATGGGATCATGGCTTTTTGCTTTGCAATTTTCTTCAATCAATATAGTCAATAAAGACTGCTGAGCATTGACCACTTTTGAATAGTACACATGAAACCTGGGGGAAATATTCTCCTGAAGGACAACCTTGATGTTAGGAGTGAATTTGAAGGACACAACCTGGCAGATGACTGCAATTAGGAAAAATTCATCCCCTCTCTTTAGATTTTGAAGGCTAAAGAGAACTTGCTTTCCTTACTAATTTCTCATAAATCTGGGGATGGGGAGATAGAATATGACCATGTTAACTCTAGGGATTTCCAGTTTACTAAAGACAATGTTTTTCATATCTACAGATCTTTCAAAATGTTCTTTATCCCAGGCTACTCTAGAAATCAGCAGGAAATAGGTCTTGAAAGGTCTTGAAACTGTTGGCTTTGTTCGGAGCTTTCTAGCTGTCCTCAGGAAACGTACACTGAATATCTCTCGAGCAGTGTATCTGAAAGGCAGGCACTCATCATCCCACTTTTGGACCAGGACAAGGATCTACAAATCTCCCCAGAACACTAATGTACCCTCTTAAACGTGCTTCCTGCTTCCTCGATTACTTTCTGTAGACAACCTCGACTATCTGCTCAGTCTTTGGTGGCAGAGCCAGTGGCTCTTGTGTTCTTCTTGTATGACCTGTACATCCTTCCCTACTTCTTCATTTTCAAGGTTCTGTTGGATTGCTTTCATGTTTTCTTCCTCCTTTATAAACCCTAACTCCTAGCTGCTTGGCTCATGCTTCATTGTTTACACTTGGTAGGCACCCCAGCCTACCTTCAAATGTTCTGTGTATTGTGTGATATAATTTTTAAAGAAAAACATTTTACTTTTTTCCCATATTGCTGTATATGTTATAAATCCACTAGCCATTGTTATCCTTTTTATATCACCAGCCATTGTTATCATTTTGGCTTTGAACAACCAAATGCACTTTGAAAATTTTAAATAGAAATAATAGAAGTCTTTATATTTACCTACAGTTAGTTACACTTCCCACGCTCTTCATTCAGCCACATAGGTTTTCATATGATTTTAGGTTCTCTGTCTCAAGGTCTTCACTGTATTGTTTGATTCTTGATAGTGAATCTTCTTGTCATTTACCTTCACTTTTGAAGAACAGATTCTCTGGATAAAATTCCAAACTGACAGTTTTGTGTGTGTGTGTGTGTGTGTGTGTGTGTGTGTTTGTGTTTTTTGTTTTTGTTTTTGTTTTTGTTTTTTTGTATCTTAAAGAGGTCATTCTAATTTCTCTGGCTTGCAGTTCATCAGAGGTGAATCCTGATGTCACCTTGATATTTGTTCTTCTTTATATAACAGGTCTTATATAATCTGATACTTTTGAGATTCTTTCTGTTGTCATTGGTTTTGAAAAATTTGATTAATGTGGCTTAATGTAGTTTGCTTCAGTTTTCTTTTGTTTTGGAGTTATTGAACATTGCAGAGCTGTGATATAAAGCTTTTTATTAAAGTTCAAAAATTCTATCATTGTTTTAATTTTTTGAGACAGTCCATTATATTTCACAGAATGAGCTTAAGCTAATTATTCCCCTAACTTGAGAAACATGCATCATAGTGCCAGCCTTCAAATATATTTCCTTCTCTCTCTCTCCTGTCCTTCAAGAACTCTAATTATATGTACATTAAGCCAGCTGAAATTTCCCTTAGGTCACTGAAACATGCTCAGTTTTTAGTTTTTTCTTAATATGTTTGCTTCTGAGTATTCGTTTTTATGTGTATTTAAGCACAAAAGTCTCTGTGATTTTTTTATTTTGTTGTTAATTCTATCTACTTTAGTTTGAACCTCAAACCCTAGAGTTCTAGGCTGTGGCATATGCTTTTCTAATTCTTTTATATACTTAACATGCCCAATCTTTATCTGTTTTCTTGACCACATGCAATACATTTATAATTTATGTTTTCATGATCTGCTATATCCTTCATCTAAAGTATGGATAGGTTTCTAAGAACTGACATGCTTCGTTCAGTATGGTCTGTCTTTCCCTTTCTCTGTGAATGGAGTAAAATGGAGTAAAACACATTCATGTTGTCCTCTAATGTGTGAGTTGTCTATTCTTAAAGTTTTCTCTGGGTTAGCAATCAAATGGTCTTTAAGCCTTGACTTTAACAAAGAAACATCCAGCCTAGGGTTAGCTTTTCTCTATTCTCAAGCTTAAAATGCCTTCTAGGTGTATCAGCTAGGTCTAAACCCTGAACCCGGAACACGCCCACTCTCATCTGCCTTTACCAGTCAATTCACCGTAAGTCAATTTTCTGCTGATGTATGGAAGAAGTAACTGGCCTATGTGAGCTCTTTCAGGAAGTGTTTCTTCTAATCCTGTTGAGCAGCTCTTTCATGAGTCTTGTGTAGTTGTCTCAAATAGCTGAAAGCTGAAAATGTTCTTCTTTTGAGACCTTTTCCATTGGCTAGCCAGCCATAAGAACACTTAGTACTTGCTGGGCTCCCCACTTGTTCAAATCAGAGAATTGTTATATATGTACAAAGATTATTGTTTTATTGACTGCTCCTTAAAATACATACGTGTGTGTGTGTGTGTGTGTATGAGAGAGAGAGACAGAGAGAGAGAGAGAACGAGAGAGACAGAGAGAGAGTTTGAATAGGAGCACCAGGCATAGAGGAATAATTTTGCTCATAGAAAACATGTACTATTAAATGAAAATATCAATGTCAGGAATGAGATACATTCCTGCAAATTATTTGTCCCAAAGAACACTAGAAGTTATGCAGGCTGTTGTCAATGCTTTTGGTTTCTCACCAACCAGATGTGAAGATGCTATTGCTAAAACACCATATATTTTCATGGTATGACATAGAGAAAAAACCTCAGACTGACCAGGAAACTCTTTGCTAGCAAGCTTACATAGTGACAAAAGATGCTAGGCAGGCCATTGAGGAAGAAAACATCAATGGTCTTTCACCATATGTATCACAATATTGACATGTTGGTAAGATATGCCCGTTGGTGTAATTGTGGCATGATGGTCCTGGGGGGGCGGTAATCAGCTGTTTTCTGATTGGATATGAAGTCTGCTCCACAGAAGACATTTTATTCCTTGAATTATAAACCTTTCTAAAAGCCCACAAATGATGAGATTATAGGCCCAGAAGGTGAACCTATTGATTGTTTTCTAGATGGTTATGTCAAATTGCTTTCTAAATGTTTATGTTTATACCCATAGATTCGTTTTTCAGTTAACTTTGGTCAGAGAAGCTCCCCCCTCAGTGGGTAGTATATAATAGACTCATAACTGGCTCACTATAAATAACAGCAAAATGATAAATTGTGGATTTGTCTAACTCACATGCCACTATCTGAGGATTACAGCACGCATGAAAGAAGGGTCAGAAAGAATGTAAGAGCCAGTGGATGGAGAGAAGAACTGTGAAATGCAGACTTCTAGCCAAGATATGGCTGCTACACATAAATTCATAGTAGCTGGAGTTACATGCAAAAGATCAAGCCAGTCACTATTCCAGCATGAATCTGTGAAGAACCCATGAGGTCCTACCATTTTAGAGGAACTTTTGGCAGTTGGTAACTACTGCAGAAGGCAGAGCCACTGTCCTTTGGGGATATGGCCATTGGGAGGTTGCTCATGTTCTGGTGGATAGCAGTGCATCCATACGCATATGGGCAGTTTTAATTGTACCCAGGGAGTTAATTAATAACCACAAAATTCCACACAAAGTTAGGAGAAAGACTGGGAGAAGAACACTAGGATAAACTGGAAGAAGGTAGAGCTTATAAAACTTGAAAATAACCATTTTTATATAGAGATATAAAATTTTTATATTCTTCTCCCATCTATTATTTAAGATTTGAAGCTAAATGTTTACAATAGCCATTGACCAATATTTATTTTACGTTAATGTTAAATAAGAGCTTAATATACTTGCATGACTTTGAATTGCAATTCAATAAAATGAATTTAATTTTATTTGTATATTTTTATAGATAAAACAATTTGGTACATTGCTTCAAGCCAAATAGCTAAACAGGGCTAAATTAACTTAATATTTCACAATTTATTGTAGCCCTTTTAAGTGAATATGTAGTGTGATCTAATAATATGCAAGCGTTCTTTTAGCAAAGCAATAATGCTTACATTCTCTCTTCATGTTAATTTTTTCTGAAATAATAATTTAAGAAAACATCTTTTGGTCGCTAGTTTTAGTACATTCATAGAGCTTGACTACATAGTAGATTGGCATCATAGACAAAATAGATGTGTATTTCCCTTTTTTTTCCTCACCTGTATTGAAACTGTTTTGCTTATATAAGAAAAACAGTGGAAAGGCAATGAACTGAGGGAACAAGTCACAGATGAATCATTTAAAAATCCTAGAGCACTTGAGCACCAGTTCAGCTACTCAAAGCTGAGTCAGCCACGTGCCGTTGTTCCTCAAAGATGTTTTTAACTTCAGACTTGCTGCCCTGTAGCTCATAGTGTAACACAGTCCCCAGGTGATTTGTGGGTACACTAGTTTGGGAAGCCTTGCTCATCCCAGTCAGAGCTCTTCTCCTTCTCTCATGTCCCCAGCAAGGAGCTATCATCTGGCTAATTATCCTTGATCAGCAGCTGTTTCAGGAGAGGAGAAAGAAGTTGAAGCTGAAACTCTAAATTACTGATTCCAAACTAAGAAGTGCCACCTGCTCGATACCCTCCTACTCTCTACCCAGTTCTTTTGGGATTTCTAACACATGGGAATCTAATAACCAAGATGAACACTAACACCTTTGTGATTTTTCTAACCATCCTTCTCTGGTTTCTGTATGTTCCTTTTTGCTTTAATTTTTTTCAATTAAAAAAAAATATGGAGAATTGGGGGCTGGGAGACAGCTTATTTGGTAGATTATTTACATGTCTTTAGATACTTAGCACCCATGTAAAAGTTGGGCATGGTGGAGCTTGTCTTTAATCCCAGTGCTGGGAAGGCAGAGGTATCTGGAACTCTGGCACTCACTGATTAGATAGCCTATGTGAACTGGTGAAGTATAGGTCCAGAGAAAGAATCTGTCACAAAAAATAAGGGCAAGGAAAAACTTATTATTTGGTTTGTATTTTGAAATATTTTGTATATGACTAAAAGTAATGCCTTAGAAATAAATAGAAATAAATATGTTTGAGAGATAAGATAGAATATTGAGATGATTTTTAAACAAACTTTTCTTTGTTTTATTGGGAAAATTCCAATTTTAAAGAGTATATATATATATATATATCATACATATTGTATTAGTGAGAGATTATATAGAGAATAGAAATGCATTATTGGCTTTCTTTAAGATTCATATGATAAGTGATGGAAGACACATAGGCCTAGAAATTTGCTGTAGGTGTTAAGAGTCCTGGGTTCTGGCCTGGTTTCTTCTATAGGAGAAGAAAGAGGCAACTTTTGTATTGTGAGTTCAGTTATTTTCTGTTTCCTTTCCTTTTTTTTTTTTTTAAAGTCCAAGATGTTAACTTTATTTTTTTTATTTTATTTACTTATCAGTTCCAGTTCCCTCATCCTTCCATCCTCTCATGACCCCAAACCCCCTCCCATCCCATTGCCCACCCACTCCAGAGGGAGGTTGAGTCCAGGAGGGATCATCAAAAATCTGTCAAGTTATTTGCAATAGGGCTTAGGCCCTCCCTCATGTCTCTGTTTCTTAATATGAATCTCTAAAATGGCTCACAATGTCCTAAAACTATGTCTAACACAGTAGCAGAAACAAGTCACATTGTACATGGTGTATGGACTGGCTAAATAAAGATCACTGTCTGTACTAATTGACTTGTTTCTGTCCTCTGCTATTACTGTGCAATATCAAACATGCTTTCTGACTTACCATATTCCATCCACAAATTTAAACCACTATAATTACTACAAATGATAGAAAACACAGTGAGTCTTTTGTATTTTTAGGCCATGCATTTCACATATTCAACTGTGAATTTTTAAAATATCTGAAAAATATAATATGGTAAAATACAATGACATTTTTTTGTTTGAAAAATACCATAAAAATCCATAACATTATATAGTAACTTAAACATCAATAACAAAAATGGTGGTTATTATGTTGTCTTAGTTACTCTTGTAGTACTGTGAAGAGACACCATGACCAAAGACACTTAGAAAATGAAGCATTTAATTGGGGGCTTGCTTATAGTTTCAGAGGGTGAGACCATGACCATCACATGGTTGCAGCTAGGCAGACATGGCTTTAAAGCAGTAACTGAGAGCTTATACCTAATCCTCAAGCAGGAGAGAGAGAAAGAGAGAGAGAGAGGGAGAGAGAGAGAGAGAGAGAGAGAGAGGGAGAGAGAGAGAGACAGAGACAGAGACACAGAGAGAGATGAGACAGAGAGACTTACGAACAATTTTCTGCCAGCCTAATCCCACAGCTGCATCAGCCCCAAATAACATACACACAAACACACACACACACACACACACACACACACTGTATTAGATAAAAAGATGTTGGCCTGTTACTAGCGTTTCTTATTGGCTAGCTCTGTCTTAAATATTAACCCATTTCTATCAATCTAAGTGTTTCCACATGGTCTTATCTTACTGGAGAGAGGGTCCGGACCTTCTTCTCAAGTCCTTACATCTTGAATCTTCTCACTACATCTCCCAGAATTCTCCTTGTCTCCTAGTCCCGTGTATTTTGCCTTCCTATTTGCCAACAGTGCTTTATTCATTAACCAATGAAAAAAGCACATTTACAGAATGACATCTCCCATCAGATGAGATGAGAGACAGACTGATGAGCTTTTGAAACCGTAAATGCTACCCCAGTAATGCACCTCCTCCAACAAGATTATACCTGTTAATCTTTCCTAAGCAGACCACCACTTGGGGACTAGACGTTCACATATATGAGCCAGTCTCATTCAAACCACCACATTAGTTATGGTGGTAAATAAACATATGGATTGAGTGTCTAAAAAACTACAGGAAATACACAAGTCAGAAGCAGCTCTCTCTCCCTTTATTGCAGTGACTCTTAATTCATACCTTAGGTATAAGTCATTTAGAGAGACGGACAAATCACCAGGACTCACCTTAGAGTAAGTAATTCTGTCAAAAATCTGTGTGTCACTTGGTTATTATACATTTCATTATTTCTGAGGTTCTTTATCCCTAGAAGGATAAGAAAAAAAATTTCTCAAACTTCAAATGAGGCAGTTTGCCAACACAGAATACAGCAATCAGTCAACTGGCAGGGATGCAATATTATTAACAAGAAGGAACAACAGGCCTCTGGAGACTTGCCATTGTGTTCTGAACATGTTCCCGCTAATACCCCACATCTGCATTGTGCTTCATGCTGCAAGAGAAATATATTTAAAAACATTATATATATTTAAATTTTTTATTCTTGTGGAGAGAAAGGGAATAACTCAAATACTCATGCTTGATGGCAAGTGCCTTTATCCTCTGAACCATTTTCCTGACTCAACAGAAATACTTTTGTAGTTTAAGTTAGGAACCTAGTGTTTAGCGAAGTCTAGAAAACTCAAATCACTCATTTTGATATTCTCAGAGCCTGACATCTGTTTCCACCACACTCTCACATATACACAATGTTTTACTTTCTGTAGTTTTACTTGTTTACTAATACCCTTCCTTTGCTCTCAATTCCAGTAGTATTGCTCCATCCCACCACATCCAACGATCCCATGAAGCTCAATATAGTTCTTATATTGTAACTACAGAAACACCCATGTTTCCATGGCCAACTTTAGAGGCTGTAATCTAGTCCCATGGATCCATGACTGCATTTCTTTGAAACACATACTACATAACTCTAGGGGGTGAGTAAGTATTGTGTTGGCCAATTTTATGTTAATTTGTTACAAGCTAGAGTCATCTGAGACATAAAAACCTCAGTTGAGGATATGCCTCAATACGATCAGTCTGTAGGCAAGTCAGTAGGGCATTTTCATAATTAGTGATTGATGGGAGAGTGTCCAGACCATTGTAGCTGGTAGTCTTAGGTTTATAAAAGAGCAGGGTGAGCAAACTATGAGAAACTAGTCAGTAAGCAGTCTTCCTTCATGTCATCCACACAAGTTTCTGTCTCCAGGTTCCTTCTCAGTTTGAGTTGCTGCCATGACTTCCTTCATTGATAAACAGTAAAGTGCAATTATAAGAAAAAAAACCCCTTTCCCCAATGTGCATTTGGTTATGGTGTTTTGTCACAAGAGTAACTCTAATAAAGACAAATATGTATTACATACTGCTGCCCAAAGATATAACTCTCTCAAGGTTCAGTACTGTACCAATAAAAGTCTATTCCTCACTCACATTGCATGATATTCCTAGATTAGTTATAAATCTTAAGTTAATTTTTATTTCAGGTTCAGAGAAATAATGCTGGTCTAGCAGAACAACTAATAGTAACAATAGAAGAAGGAAAGATGATATGATGAATTATTTGTTGTCATTTAAATTTTCTGCTCTTATGTGATAAACATTAAATACCCTCATGCTCCATTATCTAGTCAATTAATGCATGAGTAAATTCATCTATAGTAAGGGAAGTTGTGATTTCTCTTTCCTAGAGAGGAAGGACAATGAATATGGATATATACTCAGGCACACACAAATGCATGTAAAAAAAAAAAAAAACACACACATAAACACACATACACACCTCCTGCACACCACTCTACTATGGAAGAATTATAAGTAAAATTCAACCTAAGGGGAGAGATTCCTCTGTGGTTAAAAGAATTTGTTGCTCTTACAGAAGACACAGTTCAATTTCCAGCACCCACATGGTGGCTCACAGCCATCCTTAACTCCAGTTCCAGGGGATCTGCCACCCTCTTCTGACTTCCACAGGGACTAAGCATAAACATGCTGGAAATGGGAGTTTCTGTCCCACCTGGTCCTGCAGCTATTCAGTCACCCAAAACACACAGAGGCTTATATTAACTATAAACTGTTTGGCCTATAGCTCAGGCTTACTACTAACAAACTCTTAACAATTTAAATTAACCCATTACTCTTATCTATGTTTAGCCCTGTGGCTTGAGACATTTTCTCAGTGTGCTATTTTCATTTTGCTTCCTCTGTGTCTTGATGGTGACTGTGTCTCTGTCTTTCCTATTTCCAGAATTCTCCTAGTGGTTACCCCACTTATACTTCCTGGCTACTGGCCAATCATTATTTTATTAAACCAATACAAATGACAAATCTTTACAGTGAACAGGAGCATTATCCCCCATCATCATATACATACATACATTGAGTCAAAACATTCACAGAAGAAAGCAAAGTAAATACAGCTAAAATAAGTGAATCTATTCTATCGTACTATTATATGTAATATTATAATTTTATTGTAGTTTGTGGTTGTGCATTTGTGGAACAGATTCCTTCAGTAAAGAAATACATTTTTTATTAACTGTTATTTTCTTAGAACATAGCTGGTGCCTGGCACATAGCTGGCATGGACAAATATTTCCTTTATGAATTAAGAAAAACATAGTTGCATCTAGAAATTTCTGAAATTCAATGATCTTGAAATAAAGCCACATTGCTCTTAAGTATAAGTACTTCTAAACTGTATAAAACACACTCAGCCCATGTGCTGAGATTATCTGCCAAACACATCTTACTTCATCAGGCGTGTGGCCAAGCTTGAATCCAGTCTTTGAAGAAGCTCTCTAGGAGTTTGTCTGAAGAGAATGAAGTGTTAACTTTTGCCAGAAAGCACTCACTCTGGTCATAATTATTGAGGTCTAAATTGAAAAAAACATTATGAGATTTCCTCTTCTTTTTTGTTCAGTAAGGTGATATGCCACTGTATGGTGTATGTGAAGTACTTGTAGAAACATTCCAAAATGTGTAGAAGGCAGGGCTTGCATTTATCCTCAAAGAAGGCTCTCCGTGCTTTATCAAAAATAAACTCATACACTTTGTTTTCTTGCATTATTAGTTAGTGTACATTTAATCACATAGTTCAAGTTCTACCATTTAAGTATATTTATATAGCTGAAATGATAATTTTCTTTTAAAATGCCTTGCTAAATTAAATTTTATAATATTTTTTGTCAGAGAGCAAAGTTATTGCTTTACATCTTGACAACCTACAGCAATAGAGCAAGAGACGAGAAAGGGTTTCCTCCCTGTGCAACAGTGCAGACATATGTTAAATATACATTTTAATTTCCTTTATTGTGAAACATTTTAAATTCAGTTTTAAGTGATATATAAGCATACCAAAATTGTACATATTAATGTGGAACTACGTAATGCTTGCTTGCACGTGCGCGCACACATACACACACCAGTGAGTGCTATTTGTAGCCGACTGTTATCAGTCTCCTCAAACAAGTTTTCTTTTCTTTATGGTGAAACTTTAAATTCCTTTCTTTTGGCTTTGTGAAACACACAACATGGTGTGGCTATTTACAGTTAACTCACTCTGTAATTGCCTATCAGAATTCCATGTACCTACCAAACTGTACCTCAGCACTGGGCAGCCAATATTTTCCCATTGTTTCCTCACTGGAACCATTATTGCTCTGCGTTGTAGATAGAGCCATAAAAAGATTAGACTTTTAGAAAGGATTACCTCATAAAATGATGAATGCTTTTCTTTCTTACAAGAAAACAATTACTGATTAGGTAGAAAAGAAGCATGTATAACAAAATAGAAAAGCTCAAATTAATTATGTGAAATGATTAAAAAGCTTCCTTTAGATCTGGATGCAGGTAAGGGCAGAGCTTTAAAAAAAGAGAATGGGACAGCTCTGCCTACCCACTGTTCACTGGTGCATGAAATTGAGCTGTGGAAGCCAAATTCATTCCACTTACAGTTTTAAATTCCTATAAAATGACTCTTTTACAACAATAAAAAGCATCTATTTTAAATTGCGGATGATTCGAAAGGTAGAGGCAGACCTATCTAACTGGGCTTTCTTAGAGAGAGCATTTCAATATGAGTGAATCTTGTTGGGAAGCATCTTAGAGAGAAAATTGGCAGTCAGTACTTCCATTTAAGGTTGCTGCAAGCTCTGTGTACCATTTGAGGAAGACAATATTTGTAGAAGAATCGTTTCAATGACTCAATTACTGATAGAAATCTAGGTGATACAAAGATTTGGTGTTGCTATCGTTTCCTAATAAACTTATTCATTTAATGCTTATTTATTTGAATTGCTAACTAAAGCAGAGCATTTCTTGACTGGACTAGTACACAGTATATAGCTTTGTACTCATAGCAATCCTCCTGCCTCAGCCTCACCAGTGTTGAAGTTAAATCTGGCCTTCACCATATCTGTCACTTTCATTTCCTTAAATTTTTTCTTTTGATTTATCTGTTTTATTTTGCATGAGTGTTTTGCCTGCATGTGTTATGTGCACCATGTTCATGCCTGTTACCCACAGAGGTCAGAATGGGAACCAGTCCCTTTAGAACAGGCCCTACAGGTGGGTGTGAGCCACAGTGTGGGTACCAGAAACAGAATATAGCATGTGCTGGGAACAGAACATAGGATGGACATAGTATGTATAAGGAACAAAACATACTATGTATCAGAAAGAGAACATAGTGTGGACTTGTTCTTAAAAAAATTGAAACAGGCTTGTTTCCCATTTAAATAAAATATTACTATCATAAAAAATAGAATTTCAAGTATGCAGGTTACCAATGATTACTTAAAATAATGCCAATGCAATGTGAATATGAAAATGCAAATAAATGTACTAAAATCTTTCAAAAAAGAGATTTGTTCAATTATTATATATACAGTGGTCTGTCTGCATGTATGACTGCAGGTCAGAAGAGGGCACTAGATCTCATTACCCATGGTTGTGAGCCACCATGTAGTTGTTGTGAATTGAACTCAGGACCTCTGAAAGAGCATCTAGTGTTCTTGACTGCTGAGCCATCTCTCCAGCCCCTGGACTTGTTCTTACTTACATCCTTTGAAAGGAAAAGGTAACTCTGGCATGGTAGTGCATGTCTGCAATGTTTGAACACCAGAGTAGAAGAAAGAGGATCATGAGTTTGTAGCCAAACTGGGATATGGAGCAAGGGGTTAATATATAAAACCAGAGTAAAAGTAATCTACCCCTCAGGGGGAAAAAAGCTACCCAAACAAAACCCTAAACAAGAGAGCAAATACAAGTACAAATCTGAGACTGGGACAGAGAAAGAATCATATACTCTTCAATTAAACTCACTTTGATAGATGGCCAGGGTAGAAATCAGGATATGAGTAATAGGAGAGGAGCTCCTGTGACCAGGAGTGGGTACCACCTCTGATCTAGCAACCTCCACAAGAAGAGCAGAGCCATGATTGACCATAGCCTTAGCAGTGATGAGGCTGGGGGTTGATATATTTTCCTGCCTAGAAATGCCATATCCACCTGCTTGGCAAACCTGGAGCTTCCAGAAAACAGGAAGAACCGTTTCAGGAGGGGCCGAGAGTGACATACTTTGTGAATTCTATTAGGGGGATCAAATGTGCTAAAAATTACCCAAAATATGTGAAAACAGTTGAATACAGAGTTCATAATTTTGAAAAATATTAATGTTGTGCTAGACTGCTCCAAGATCATTTCCAACATTGAGCTGTGTTTGAAGTTTCCCATATAGTTACTCTGACACCATTTTCTTACTTGGCTTTTTTTCTTTTTTAAACAGATGTTAAACTAAGTTATTTTCTCTGGCTTTTAAGAGGTTTAATAACGTTTACTATCTATTTTTCCAATCATGTATTTGATATTTATTATTATTTTTTAATTAATTTATATTTTACATTCCAATCCCAGTTCTCCCTCCCTCTTTTCCTCCCACTCCCTCCATTCCGTGCTCCTCCCATTTGCTCCACAGATAGGGTAAAGCTTCCTCTAGAAAGTCTACTAAGTCTATACCATAATCTAATTGAGATAGGACCAAGGCACCTCTCCACCCCCACACCCCTGGGTCTAGGCTGGGCAAGGATATTTATTATTCTTACATAAAATAAATTTATTACATATACATTACATAATCATAAAATAAACTACAATGTATTTTGTTTTAAAGCGGTATATAAATGACACATAAAACATTTATAATTTACTTTTCAGAATTATTATTTAAAGCATATCCATGTTGAAAAATGAAGGTGTTAAAAGTTTTCTATTATTTGACTATGTATTTGTTATTACACTCATGAACATTTAGGATGCTTGCAGATTTTACTTTGTTTTTAATTTTTAAGTTATATTTATTTACATATTTATTTAGTTGTATATGTGTGTGGGCACTTTCTTGCAACATCTCACATATGCAAGTCAAAGGACAACCTGTGGGAATCAGTTGTCTGCTTCTACCATATATGGTAGATCTAGAAATCACTCAGGCCAACAGTTTGACACCATGGTTTACTGATCCATCTTGACAGTCCACTTCTAGAATGTACATAGTATTGATACAGTTTTTAAAATGGTTTTGAAAGTTTACTTTTACTCTCTTGAGGTAATATTATAAATTCTAAGTATATTAAAGTTCATTATATTCTCTAGATTTAATGTGTCCTGTTCTGGAGAGTAAATAAAAGTGATATTTTTGACTTTGGTTTACTTCATAATGGCTCATGAAAACTTTTTGTTAGGTTTGTTGCCTGTGACTGTGATTCCAGAGTCTGAGAGCCTTAAAAAGTAGGCAAGCCTTGCGTAGGGGATCATTCTGAACATGAAATCACACAATAAATGGGTAAATACACATGTGCACATGATCCAACACTTTCATCCACAGGAATATCTAAGGTTATTATCAATAACCTATTTAGCAGTGCAATGAGCTGAGCAGGCCACTCATTTTGGTTTGCTGAAATTTTCACTTTAAGTTGGGGCATGGCTTTCCTAACATCCTATTTTTTTTTGTCTTGGTTATTTGATAAAGTTTTAATCACGTTTTTAATATCAATGTATAAAGATCTAGTTAGCATTTATATTTCATAATGAGTCTGAACCTTCTTTTTATGCATTGGCAATACTTTAAATAGTGACCAAAATGTTGCTTTTTTCACATCGAGATTTTATTAAGAAATATGGCTTTATGTGTATATTAGACCAGTGAGGGGGATTATGCATGTTATACCCATGTGTTTCCCTATCTCTATCTTACAACACTTCATTGTTTTGTTTCTTAAATCTGCATTCTTGGTAGTACTCTGCACTTAATAGTTAAGAACCTTTATGCATGGTAAAGTAAATAGAGTAATAATCACCAGACATGCCCATTTTGAATCCTGGCATCAATACATAGACCTCAAATCACAAAGGAAGTGGTTACAAATATAACTGTGGTAGCCATTGACCTAACACTGAAAGAGGGAGGATAGTCTGGAAGATGTATGTGGACTCAGTGTAACCACAGGGTCTTTATAATGGAACAGAATGCACAGGGGAGGAAAGCACAGACAGCACTGTGAGAAAGATTTGGCTCTAAACATGAAGCAAAAGGGTCATCAGCCAAGAAATGAGGGTGGTCCCTAGCTAGAAAACACAGTGAAACAGGGTCTTTTGGGAACCTCCAGAGGCAATGCAGCCCTACTGACTTCCGCTAGTCCAGCAATATCTACTGGCATCCTGACCCCCAAAGTTGTAAGATAATAAATGTTTCAAATCACTAAGTTTATGGTAATTTTTGCAGCAGCATGGATAACTATGTAGATGAACATTCAGAACCAGATTTAACTACAGCCATGTTTCATTAACTGAGTTCATTTCTTGTCATTAAGTGCTCTTCCCTTATGTTTAAATTAATAACAGAGAATTTTCTTATAGATTATGCACTTGATTTTAACCACCAACAATCATGTCAAATTTGTTTATTATCATTAGTATCTATTAGTATTTATCACACGTTTCTGAGTTCTAGTCACTGCTTCTCCACTCCCTCATCACTCATTGTTATACATTTTGTTAGACATGACTTCACTCCCTCTTATTATTTTCACTTGGAAATGAAACGCTCTATGAATTCTGTAGAATCAGACAGACCAGGGCTCAGAATCTAAGCCCCAGTTTCCTATCTGAATGATTTTAGCTTTGCGTTCATGTTCCCATTTGTTATGATGAACTATACTTCCACTGTTCTTGGTTTTGAGTGTAAAAGTTTAGAAGATAAAAGATATTTCCTGTTTTCAGGATGTTGAAATCAGGCATATATTCAAATAAAGATATAATAATTATTGCATTTAATAAGCATTGTGAAACTTAAAAGAGGGAAGTGATCAGAGTCTGCTATATAAAGTACATTTTTGATTAACAAGGAAACTGCTTGGGACCAAAGGCAAAGATGGAACTGTGAACAGCTTGTTTATGGATAGCAGAAGACTTAATCAGAGAAGTTATTCATTTTGTGCTATCACACAATATATTCTAAGGATTAAAAAATGTCTAAAAGATAGTAAAATCTGGGCTGGCAAATATGGTTTACCAGGTAAAGGTGATTATCCCCAAATATGGCTATTTAAGTTCAATTGGTGAGGCACACATAGTGTTCTCTGGCCTCCACACATGAATGCACCCTTCCCTCCTCCTCCTGTTTATCCTCCTCCTCCCTCCCCCCTCTCTCTCTATATGTATGATTGAGTGACTGAGGAGATACCCCCATAGTTTAGAGCACATATTGCTCTTGAAGTAGATCAAGTTTAATTCCTAACATCTACATCAAGTGTCTCACAACTCCCTATAACTCAATTCCTGCAGACACAACAATTTGGTCTCAGAAAACACCAACACTCACATCTATAAACCCACAAACACACACATGAACATAACTGAAAATAAAAATAAATATTTTAAAAGCAAGATTGTTTGCTAATACCTGTCAAATGTCCTCAATAAGTTGCTATATTTTTGACCCAACTAACCAACATGATGGATTAGAGATTGTGATGAAAGAGTTTTCTTTGAGTTAGTTCTCTTCAGTTATTATCTCCACTACATTTTTTTTAAAGATTCCTTTCAATTTCCTTTTAGGCATTAGGTAAAAATTAGTTAACCCAATCATTCGCTTACTTATTTAATGAATAAACATCTTACTGATGTGTTATTAGTGGTATCAGTTTTTACTTTCAACATAGTTAAAAGTACAGAGAGAACTGTGCAACTAATTCAATGTGAACATAGATACATGACTGATACAGGTGCAGGGTATCTGGAGAGGACATTTTGCTAAAAGGAAAAGTCAATTCTATAAGAAGAGTTTCCTAGAGTAGCCAAAATGTAAAATATAAGTATGTATGTTAGGTTTCTGTAGGAGATCATCATTGTGGAGGTGAAGCAATATGAGAAATTTATGGAGCATTCATTCTAAAAGTTCTAATTCCATTCCATTACCCCTGGACCACTATGTAAGATAGTGGGTAGAAGGAGGGATGATCTGGGGAGAAAGGCAAAAGCGGAGAATAGAAGACATTGACATTGAAGCCATTTAGATTTGCTGTGATTGGAAAAAAAGAAGACTTAGTTGAGATATGCTTGTGATCATATGAGCAGTTTAGAAGGAAGACTTTCACACAAGGTTAGGGCAGTGGTGATCTGGAGAAAAGGCTCCTTTTGGCACTTCAACACCATAAGCAAATTGACAGTCATCCAATATGTTCTTAAGCCTTCACCACCTTGTTTTCTTGCCTTATCCTGCAAAAATCTAGGATTTGCTTTCAACCTTCCCATTACTGTGACCCTTAAATACAGTTCTTCATTTTGTGGTAACCCCCAACCATAAAATTATTTTTGTCACTACATAATAACTGTAATTTTGTTATTGTTATGAATTATGATGCAATATTTGATGTGCAGAATATATGACCCTGTGAAAGGGTCATTCAAACCCCAAAAGAGGTCATGATCTACAACATGAGAACCCTGGGCCCTAGGGAAACATATATTTAGTGTTTGTTGATACATAGAGGCAAAAACAGATAACATTGTTAATATTTCAGAGTACAGAGTATTTTAAAAGCTATGTGTTGACTGTTTTACCTACTTCTTCCCATAAAGTACACAGATGTAGATGAGAGCAGAACCAGGCAGGTGGTTATGTGGAGGACCAATCAGAAAAAAAGGTACTCATCCTTGTTAGAAAAAAAAGTGTGATCCTAGTTAGCTCAAATGTCCATGCAATCCCTACACAAAATCTTATGGAGCAAGTGAACTATAAAATAGAACTGCGAACAGTTTGTTTATTGGAAATAAAAACAACTGAAAGTATTCACTACATTGAAATATATAAATTAAACATTTAATTGATTAGTTTAGAATATGAAAATTCTATATCATTGTTTACTACTCTATTTGGTAGCACGAACCCCAGAGAACAGGACCTAAATGAGGTGGACTAACATCTCTTGTAATAGCCAACCTTTTTCAGAGCATCAGACAATTTATGCCCTGAGAGTTAAAAAAAAAAAAAATCACATGGTAAGGTGTTCAATCACAAGGACAAACTACATATGGCGAAAAAGATGGTTTTCCATAGAGGCATATGAATAACAACAGGTGAAATAAACTCATTCCTATCCACTACACCTGACAGGCACAAAAATACCACATTCCAAAAGCACATTTCAAAAGCAATTCTGCGAAGAAACTGAGAGTACAAGACTTTCTTGGAGTTTTACCACAAACACTTAGAATTCCTTCACAAGACTCCATTCTTGGACTGTTTGCCAACATATCCAGGCTTTGTCTCCACACGGAATATAGCCAGCTGACATAAGAAAGAAGTAACTGGTGTGAAAAAAATAATGTACTTTGTGGGGTTAAATAATTGTTTCAGTGCTTAAGTGACTCCCAGAGGACCTAGATTCACCTCCCAGCACCCAGATGGGGGCTCACAAATGTCTGTAATTGTAGTTCCAGGAGATGCAACTCCTGTTTCTGGCCTTGATGGGGATGGCCCGTATTATCCATATAAACCCATGCACACAAACATTTTAAAAAAAAGTTTTCCCATAGATATAAAAGTAATTAAACTTTATATTATTAGGTTCTACAGGTGAATAAAATTAGTTAAAATTTTCAGTAGTTTAATGATGTTTTTATTTAGTGGATGTAATAAAATCCAGTTTTTAAAATTAAAACTTGAAGTAGTATAAAATATTTCTGTTTTTTCCCAGTTAAATAAAGCTAAAATAAGTTTTTAAGTATGTCTTAAAGCCTTTCTTGGGATGAGTACCCTTGTGTTTCATCCTAGCTCTAAAGATTACTACCAACACATTTTATTCACTAATTCATTTAGCTTTCATATTCCAGTGTTTTCTATATTTTATAAGGAAGTTCTACCCAATGGTTGCCTAAGCAAGATCTAAAAATAAAATTATGACAAAACCAACTGTCTTGCCACAAGGACAAGACAAGACTCATAAGATCCCTCACTTAAATGAAGAGATATAACAATTCTTGTCAAATGAGGAAGAATTAGTTTAGTCCAGGGATGATCCTTCTGATACATGAGCCATTCATAAGCGCCCCTAAACACATATAAATATGAGCAACACTAAATAAACTTAGCATGTCATATTTAAGTATATACATATAAACAATAACTGAATAATTAAAGAATAAGAGGCCATGAATTTGAGCAATGTGGGGAGCAAAGGAGGAGATGGATGAAACAGAGGAAGGAGGAAATGATGTAAATACAGTAATTAAAGTATTCTTACAAAGAAAGAAATGAATACCTAGAGAGAGCAAGTAGTCTGATAAATTCACAAAAGAGACGACCACTACACGTGTATTTGACAAGTATCTTTGTCCCTTGACTTGATGCTTCTGCTCTTACAGTATCTGTCTATCTAAGGTGGTTTGCTTCACTGAAGAGAATATTGGCTTTTTTTATGTTGAGTTCTACCAAAGTGGAAAGATGAAGTGTTACTTGACAGATTTTTTTTGACCCCTCCTGGAAGGCATCACCCTCCCTGTGGAGTGGGAGTGGAAAGGGATAGGAAGGTGGTCGGGAGGGGGGCATGGGAGGAAGGGAGGGAGGGAGGGAGAGGGGGAGGGAGGGGGAACTGGAATCAATATGTAAAATAAGAAAAAAAAAAATAAAAGATGAAGGGTTACCTTCTTTGGTGGTATCTAGGTAAATTATAGGCATTGTTTGCCAGGGATCCCCCACAAAAAAAGCTTAAATGAAACCCAGAGGTTTGCTCTAAGGAAAGTTTTGTCCTTTGGCAGAGTTAGAGACAAAGAGATAAATTTTTACATTGTTCCAAGCATAAAATTTACTTGTCCTGGAGGTAAACTCTGTCCTATTGATTTTTGTTGTTGTTACTTTGCTTTGTTTTTAACTGAGCTAGGAACTTCCTTTTCACAATTTGTTGTTTCTGTTTTATTTTCAAGACATGGCTTCTCTGTGAAGCCCTGGTTCTCCTGGAACTTGATTTCTATGCCAGACTATACTCAGACACACAGAGATCCACCCACTGTGCTCTAGAACACTACACTTAACAGGTGAGTGCTATCACCGCTGCCTGGTGTTTTTATAAATTTTTGACATACAACTTCATTCTCTCTTATTACTGTCACTGGGAAATGAAAGGCTCTAGACAAGTCCTATAGAAGGTTGCACAATATAAGAATGTATCTGCCACCAGGTAGACAAGAGTTCAGAATCCAAATCCCCAGTTCTTATCTGAATGACTTTAATCTTTGGGTTCATATTTTCTCATTTGTTATGGAGAATTATTCTTGAATGACTAAGGATAAATAAAGTTTCACACTAAGTTTTTGGCATATTATAAGCTTTTACTGAATTTAAAAAGTAATAAAGTATTAAATGTGAATTTATGTAAAACCACAGGTGGGGAATAATTTTGGACACAGGCACTGGAGGCTCTACTGTCCACCTTCATCCTACACAGGGGAACCAGCAACTTTGTTTCACTCACACAGGTAGGGAAACTAGTACTACTTGCCTGCACATTTCCCTCTATGTTTTAATTGTAATGACAAAACTAACTTTAGAAGAGTTGAAAACTCTATTTGTAGGGTAGAAAATAAATGATTTGTGTTCATGGTACATTAGAAAAAAAAGTTGTTGCGTTTCCATAATCTTACTGTAAATGTTTACTTAAATGGTATTACATGATTTTAAAGGGGTTGCTTTTAGACTCAAATACCCAAAAGGGCAAAACTAACCGAATGCATATATTAATTGTGGTTTTATTTCCTCAAGTATTAGCTATAAAAGCCATGTTGTATTGTCAGAAAGAGACTTTATTTTCAATTTTGCTCTATTCCATGAGAGAGTCCTGCTCTATATTTGAGGCTAGGACATTTAAAGTCTTCCGTAGTTAAAAAAAAAAAAAGAAAAGAAAATTTAGTGTTTTGAAAAATATCTTTAAGACATGAAGGTCTGGAATTTCCTATGTGTATGTGTTCTATACTTTTTTTTTTTTGTAACCTCTACAGACTAAAGCAAAGATACACGGAATGCAGACAGTAGCAATATTTCATGTCTTGTTGGTAATGATAAATTAGTGTCTACTTACTACTTTTTCTAACTTCAAACATTTTAGAAGCTCTTCACATTTCAACTTGAATGAGATGTCAGCTGTATCTTTGGACTTTATTGTAGGCTAAAATGTATTTTGTTTTTTCTTTCCTTCCCCAAACATTCTGTGGTTTCCTATTATCATCTTAAGAAATGCTAAGTTCTGCCTCCTTATGCAAAAAAAAAAAAAAAAAATGAATTTGACTCAATAAAAAAACTCACCACACACCGAGTCCTGCCTCCCTTGGTCTCCTCCTATTTGTTTCAAGCATCTATCACATCTCACTTCTCTGAGATCCCAGAAGAAAGTAATTCTAATGTCAAGGTCTGCTTTCCTGTAAACTGTATAAACCCACTTTTGCGAAACCGCTGCATTCCTGCATTCTTCTACTGTTGTGTGACTTCTTTTCCCTTTTTCAAGCCATATTGACTTTTTTCATACCTCTTGAAAGGATTAAGGTGCAGTCAATAACCAAATAGTTATCTCTAATGGTAAATGAAAGTTGCTAAAGTTGATATTTTAAGAAGCTGCTTGTATTTGGAGACTGACTCTCTTTCCCATGGAAAAAGCTTCCTATAATCTCTGAAGCATCATCAACTGAAGATAAACAGAGTATTGGAGAATGGATGGGCATAGTTACATTTGTGTGTTCAATAGTTATGCTTTTCCTACTACCCAAAATTTAGCCCCTAAGTACTCAGCTACCATTGCTTCACAAAAAGGTTAATCAATTTGGCTCAAAGCATGTACTATTCACCTGGGTGGAAAGATACTTTAAAATAATAAAGGAAGAGACTACATTATTACATTTGGATTGGTGGGCAAGAGATATATTTTCATGCTATAATTTATAAATATAAATATTTGCTGGTGACCAACTATGCACAGATTACTCAATATACTAAACTGAGAAAAGGATTAAAATATCTCATCATATTAATAATCACTAAAGTTTCCTGACTTCCCACTGATACATAATACTCTACGTAATTTTACATGCAACATTTTATTTGAGATTTATGGTGTGCACCATAAAGAAGTAAAGCATAGTTGAATATGGTGGAGTTCACCAGCTTCAGCACTTGGGAAACTAAAGCATGAGGATTATCAAGAGTTCCAGTACTGCCTGTGCTGCAATGTGAGACCCTGCCTGAAACACACACACACACACACACACACACACACACACACACACAAGAGAGAGAGAGAGAGAGAGAGAGAGAGAGAGAGAGAGAGAGAGAGAGAGAGAGAGAGAGAGAGAGAGAATGACAAGGAGGAAGAAAAGAAGAAAGGGCAATGAAACAAAATATTGAGAAAAACACAAAGTTTTCCTGCAAGTTTAGGAATTTGTGCCTAGCTCTGAGAAGTGAGAATGAGCTTGGATGGTGGTGAGTGGAAGGAGGAAAGATGACAGACACCCCAACAGACAGGTCATAGCAGACAGCAAGGAGGCCTCATACTCTTAGTCTGTGACTGCGGCTCACTGCATGGCTCACTGTGGATCAGCACAGCTTTCCTCCCTCTTTCAAAGTGACATGGAGTAAAAGTTACCATCTAGAAATTCTTCCTGACAATATTTTTTGTTTTTGTTTTTTGTTTGTTTTGTTTTTTTGAGACAAGCATTCTCTGTGTTGCTTTGGAGTCTGTCCTGGCAATTGCTCTGTAGACCAGGTTGGCCTTAAACTCAGAGATCTGCCTGCCTCTGCCTCTGCCTCTGCCTTCCGAGTGCAGGCTTTCCTGACAATCTTTATGATGCTCCACTGAACAAGACTCTAGAAATCCTTCTGTGTTCCCAATGGATTTAAGCATTTATATTGTTTTCTTTTTTTCTCTTGTTGTTTGAGTTTTAAGACTAGTTCCATGTGCTGTTAAATGTTTGTACATTTCTCTTTTGGTTTAGACTGAACATCTAGATTCTGACTTAAAGAGGGTTTGACAGATTCATGCATGTGTGGTTTACTGAACAGGACCTTCAGACCTCAAAAGGCTACTTTGGAATCTATGTACTATCCACACATTCACCTGTCCTGTGCAATGCACTCTAAGTCTACTGTTTATTTGTTTCTATTCTACTTTAGTCTGTCTCGTTATGGATTCTGAAACTACAGGCATTAGCCAGACTGAGGCTGTACTCAGCACTGTCTGCCTCCACTGGGATGTTCAATGGATAGAAGTGGGGGCTGAGAACCTGACTCCTGACAAATAATCCTGATAGACATATTTACAGGGGATTAGAAGAAACAAGGAAGAAACTAGCACTTGGATCAGAGGAATATGAAAGGACTAATAATCCATACCAAATACATGTGTAAAACAGCAGCAATAGGAAAATAAGCAAATATAATGAATGGCTCTGTCTTTCATGGCATTCAGAAGTGGATTCTGGATTCACATGCATAGTGTCAAAATCCAAGACTTGCTACTCCCAGTTTTGTCTTTGTCTAGAGCATTTAGTCATTCTACCCTTCATCTTGTTATCTGTAAACTAGTATCTGTGACATTAATCATGTAACTATCATTAAGGCCCATGGAAAGTGCCTATGCAAATACAAATTCATCGAATTTCCCCACCTTAACAAGATAGGCACAGTCTTTACTCTTTTACTACTCATATTCTATAGTTACTTTGGGTATAATAAAATCACATAGAGATACATAGCTTTCTGGAGTCAGAGGAAATAAGATTGCAGTGCATTTGAGACCAGCCTGGGCTATAGTATGAGACTCTCTTTCAATACCACCACTATTGCAATCACCACCACCACCACCACCACTAATAAATCACATAAAATAATACCTGAAACATAATAAACATCCATCCTTCCAAAATGTTGAGAAATAATATTTTTGTTAAAGCTTTTACTATATATATTATATATATACATGCTATATATAATATATGCATAATATATTACATATCTATATAAATTATATAAGCATACACAAAAAAGAAAACCCATCCCATCACCAAGTATTACAAAATTTACTATGCTGAGGTGGGGCATGGGTGGTAATTGCCTTAATTTACTAATCTTTAAGAGAAGATAAAATAAGATTGATTAAAGAGAGTTAATAAAAAGTAAGTTACCAGTTGTTGGGAGACAATTCTCTGCTGGCTTTCCTGCATGCCTTACATCTTCTTTTGGTCTGACCTATCTCTTCAAGGACATTCCTTCAGGAAACAAACTTCTGAGAAGAGATAATGTTCTCATCACAAACTCATTTGACTGCAGCAACATCTCCCTCCAGGAAAGGGCTAGGCTAATTTGCTAGCAGTTCTTTCAAACAAGATTGGGTTTCCTAAGATGCTCTGCTGTGATTCAAATTTTTGTGTGTGGAGCAACCCTGGTGCCCCTGTGAGCCCTCATTCTCACTTCTTCAGATCCTGGAAGAGAGGACATGAGGCTGATCATGCTCACTGTGGAGGATTGTTACACAACACTGAAGCAAAGAGTAGAGTTACACAGATGCAGATCAGGGAACACCAGCTACTTAGGCAAATAGTGAGAGATGTGGCCCTGATGAAACCCTGGATTCGTGGTTTTTAGCTTTCAGAACTGAGAGTAGCATTTATGTACTCTCAGTATTATCATGTAGTCTGCGATACTTTCTGAGGAAATACTCTGAGGCAACAACATACTATTTTTACCAGTATAGTCTTCAAAGTTGTTTTCTTTGGAGAAAAATGAGGAAACAACATTATGGTGACAGAGGAGAAGAATACCAAGCTCTTCGACCCAAAGCCATTTATTGGAAGCTGTTAGAACTAGGTTGTATCCCAACTCCTCCACACACTAGGCAGGTGTGCAATCCTGAAAGGTTTGCCATCCTCTGCAAACCCTGAGACCACCGTTGAGGAGGTTACCATAACTGCTGCTGCAGCCTACAAAGGCTATCTGTTGCTGATGGTGGAGATGGATTACATGAATACTATGAGCAGAGGAAGGGATCCACAAGTCAGCTAATTTACTAGTTCAGATAAGAAATATAAGAGGTATGAACTATAGCAGTGATAATGAAATAATAATAAGAGGATGGTCATCTGTTAACATTAATTGGCTATTGCTGGATATGCCATTGGTAGTCTTCAAACAAATGCACTTCCACTAATTCCCCCTAGGCTATAAGAAGAATATGCTTAACACAGTGTTCTGTGTTGTTTAAATCTTCCAGGTGAGGCCTGCTGTGATATTACCCAGATCACTAGATATGCTTAAAAGCCCCCCATTCTTGCATAAGGAAAAAGTAGGACGTGTTGTCTGCAGAAACTGATCACAATGTCAGGACACAATATCTCTATTAGAAAGAAGGTCTTATATCAGCTCAAAATTTTCACATTACCAATGTTAACATTAATTTAACTCAATATGAGAGAAAATAGCTTAATAAGTTTGATTACCTAAATATATTGATGCTGAAGTTTGACTACATAAAAAGTTATCCTGGAATTGTCTTCAAAATCTATTTCAGTGTCTGTAATTCCTAATTTCAACTTAACAAAATGATTTTTATAATACCATTATCCTCTGCTCATACAATTCAAGGAACCCCACCCAACTCTGAAACCTAAACAATACAACACAGGAAAACTGTGCTTATCGTGGTAATGACCAAGAAACAAATTGAGCTTCTTGTTGTGAGAAGTATTCTAAAGTATTGTAAAACATTTCCCCAGATATATCAATGTATAATAATAAAAACTGAGTAATAACTTGAAAACATTTTCCTTCAGATGTTTATGTTTACCATTTAACTACATGTGCATATAATCACCACCTCAAGTGAATACACACACATTTACATTTTAAAACAGAAAAAATTTTGAGATTCAGAATAGGTTTACATGTGTGATGATCTCATCAAAACATTCACTACTAGATGCTTGAAATGAATGTTAAAAAAAAAAAACTGAAGGGGCAAATAAGTAATTAATTTGTATCAAATAAAGAAAAAGGGCAAGTTTTAGAAGTAGAAACATGTTTCTGAGAGCAGAGAAAACACTCTTTTCTTAGAGTGCTCTTCTTCTCCTAAAGCTTTTTTGAAAATTTCACAGATGAGATGAACATATTACCACTGATCTGCTGAAAGTCAGGAATATTAGCAGCCATTCTCTTTCCACTTTCATGTTACATTACTTCTGAATTCCATTTTTAGGTCCATATATTTTCAGTTCCAATTGTTTCAGTTAGAAAACTTGCAAAAAAAAATATCCTCTACACCTGCAATAACTATTTGACATTTGAAATTAAAATTGAATACCATTATGCTAGTATGCTCTCTCATAACAAAGTAGTGAATGCAAAATTCAAGAAAATAAGATAAAGTTGGCAGTGGAAGTGCAAGCCCTTAATCCTAGCACTTGGGAGGCAGAGACATGTGGCTCTTGGTGAATTCAAGGCTAGCCAGGACAGCTAAAGCTACACAGAGAAACCCTATCTCAAAAAGTAAAAAAATAAAAAATAAATAAAATAAGATGTTTAAAAATAATTTTTAATGAAAGATGTGGAAGAATTGAATAAATATGGTACTCATCCTCATTTCTAAGGATAGTTAATATTATTAACATTGTTAGAATATTTTTTTTCAAATTTGATCCACAGGCTAAATGCAATCCCATATAAAATTCTTGAAACTTATTTTGTAGATTTATCCAGTAATGTTAATGTATGTTTGGAGCATTAAAAAAGGAACCCTGTAATCATTAAGAAAACTAACCAAAGTGAAAAGGTGACATTACATAACGTTAATACTTAACTATACAATTATTGCATCAAGATAGTACAGCAATGGTTAAATAGCAGGCAAATATATTGGCAGAGCAGTGAAAACCAGGATATAGACCCACATAAATACAATCACCCATTCTGTGACCATAGAGCAAAGGTAATAAAATAGGAAAACGTTTCTTCAATAATGGGTACTGAACTAAGTGGATATCCATAACACACACACACACACACACACACACACACACACACACACACACACGGGAGGGGGACTATAATGATACTATAATCTTCTTAGAAGACAACCAAAGAAATATCTGTGTGACTTCATTAACATTTCAAAAATGCACCTGTCAGGAATGCAAAATCACAAACTGGAAGGAGGAGAATAAATACAGGAGAATAAGAGAGGAAGGTAAAAATAACAGTACAAATGTCTGATAATGTCATTAGAAATCATACTATTAACTATTCAGCTAAAATCTCTCAGGGCTGATGGAGGATGTCCTTCTGTATGCTGTGAATACATGTGAATACATGTTTCTCTTATTGGTTGATGAAGAAAGCTGTTTCAGCTAATAAACAGGCAGCATGTCACCAGGCAGGAAGTATAGGCAGGGCTACCAGACTAGGACAATTCTGGGAAGAGGAAAGACAGGAAAGCAGTCACCAGAGTAAGAAACCATATAGCTGCTAAAGGAGTAATATGACAGGGCATTACAGGTAAGCCACAACCTCGTGGCAATGCATGTTTAATAGAAATGGGTTAATAATTAAGAGATAGCTAGCCAATAAGAAGTTTGAGCCACTGACCAAACAGTTTATAGATAATATAAGCTTCAATGTATTTATTTGGATCTAAATGACTGAGGGACCAGAAAGGGCAGAAAATTCCATCCACACAGGGCTAGTGAAGTCATGGATCGTGCAGGAGAACTTGCCACCATTATGTTACTAAACCAGGACAATCCATGGCAACAATTTGATATTCATCCTTGTAACCAGAGATAAGTGTAGTCCTCACCCCTCATCAAGATAACTTGTCTTTGCCACAGATGGAGACTGTTACAGAAAACCACAGCAATAAAAACATAGAAGTGTGGAATTCCATCCCAGTGAACACATCTATAAAATAATTCCTTCATCTAAGGTTCAAAATCGTTACAGAAGAGGGAGCAGAAAGACTCTTAGAGACAAATGATCAGGGAGTTTACTATTCGACTGTCTCCTAGTGTGGTGGTTTGAAAGAAAATGACCCCCAAAGGAGTGGCACTGTTAGGAGCTGTGGCTTTGCTGGGATAAATGTGGTCTTTGTTGGAGGAAGTATGTCACTGTAGAAGTGGGTTTTGGGGTTTGGTGTATGCTCAAGCTACTTCTGTTTCCTGTGAGTCAAGATTTAAGAACTCTCAGTCCTTTCTCAAGCACCATGTCTATCTGCATGCTTCCTTGCTTCTCATCATGACTAAATCTCTGAACTGTAAGGGAGCTACTCTAATTAAATGTTTTCCATTAAAAGAGTTGCCATGGTCATGATGTTACTTCATAGTGATAGTATCCTAACTAAGCCACCATAGTAATATCAGAAGCTACACCCATAAAGTCTCACCAATATGACACCTAAACATGAGCTGAACAAGAACAACAATACACTTGACAATAGGTATAGGTGTGGGGAAAACCCAGAAGATCTCCACCATAAAAAAGGATTATAAGCAATAAAGGAATGCTGACAGTAGGAGAAATAGTCTTTCCTTGGGAAAAGTATGCCAGCTGGTTACTTAATACCAAATGCTAAGCCCAGAAAACATACATACAAATACCAATATACATATTAAGCAGCTTATATTTAGGGATAGATACATCTATGCATGTAACAAAAATTAATGAAAAAAGAGGCCTCGAACTTGAAAGAGAGCAAGGAGTTGTATATGAAGGGTTTGAAGGGAGGAAAGGGAAGGGAGAAATGATATATAATTAAACAATGATCTCAAAAAAAAAGAAAGAAAAAATACACAACAAAGAAACAAACAAAAATGTGCATTAGCACCCTTTTAGATATATCACATAAAGATGTTAATTAACAAATGTTTTGGGTTTTTTTTTTTTTTTTGAAAGCAAGGAAAGCCAATGGGAAGGGGAACAATCAAACAGATGAAGGAAACACTTCAAACAGTTCAAGACTGGAAAGCTGAAATAGAGGCAATAAAGAAAACAAACCCAGGGAATGCTGGAAATGGAAAATTTGGGTAAATGATCAGGAACTATTCTTAGGCATATATCCAAAGGATACACCATCATAACATGAGGACATCTGTTCAACTATGTACATAGCAGATTACTTGTAATAGCCAGGACCCAGGAGCAACCTAGATGCCCCTCAACAGAAGAATGGATAAAGAAAATATGGTACATAATGGAGTACTACTCAGGGGTTAAGAAAAAAGAAAATGACATCTTGAAATTCACAGGTAATGGATGGAACTAGAAGAAATCATCCTGAGTGAGGTAACCCAAACCCAGAAAGACAAAAATGGTACTCACTCATAAGCAGATATTAGATACAAAGCAAAGGACAATGAGCCTACAATACACAACCCCAGAGAAGCTAGGAAGCAAGGAAAACCCCAAGAGAGACATACATGGACCTCCTCTCCCTAAAGAAGGGAAAAGGGACAAGATTTCCTGAGTAAATTGGGAGAATGGGAGAGAGGGAAGGGAGGTAGGAGAGTGAGGAGGGGAGAAGGGGAGTGGGAAGGAGAAGATGATGGGTCAGGAAGGTTGAGCTGAGGGAAGGACAGAGAAGATAGCAAGGAAAGAGATACCCTGATAGAAGGAGCCTTTATGGGGTTAAGGAGAAACTTGATACTAGGGAAATTCCCAAGAACCCACAAAGATAACCCCAGTTAAGAATCTAAGTAATAGGTGTAAGAGTACCCTAAATGCTCTTCCGCTATAATGAGATTGAATGCCATCATAGAGCCTTCTTCCAGTAGCTGATGGAAGCAGAATCAGAGATTCAGAGCTAAGCACTGACCCAAAACTCTTGGAGTCCAGTTGTAGAGAGGGAAGAGTGATGAACAAAAGGGTCAAGGCCATGTTGCGGAAACCCACAGGAACAACTGACCTGAGCAAATGGAAGCTCAAGGACTCTGCACTGGCAACTGCATAAGACTGAACCAGGCCCCCTGAACATGGGTATCTGTCAGCGGAACTTGTGCAATCGTTGGGGCTGCTGGCAGTGGAACCAGCATTTTCCCCTAGTGCATGAACTGGTGCTTTGGAGCCCATTTCCTGAGGAGGGATAATTTTTCAGCCTAGATACAGTGCGGGAGGTCCTTAACTTGCCCCAAATGATGTGACAGACTTTGATGACTCCCCCATGGGAGGCCTCACCGTCTCTGAGTTGAAGGTAGGTGGGATGGGGAGATAGTAGGGAGAGTGGGAGGACAGGAGGGAGAGTGAACCAGAATTGGTATATAAATTAAGATTGTTTTTAATTTAAATAAAAACTTTAAAAAATGTGCATCCAAATAACATTCAGATAACAATATATATATATATATATATATATATATATATATATATATAATAAATTATCAAAAACCCAGAGGATGATGCTATCAAATGCTGAAAAGATGCAGTATTTTTCTGGTGCTTAAAAGACAGTTTGGTAGTTCTTACTGTAGTGAGATATCCACCCCATCTGCACCTGCTGCACTGACAATGCCTGACAGCTAAGGACTTGGCAGGTGGGGTCTAGGTCTGGGGTCCCGGACCCCAGCTTGCTCTCTTATTTCCTGGTGGGGTTACAGAGAGCATCTGGGGGCATCATGGAGTGGGAACCGTGGCGGTCATCTGTTTCCGGTGTAAGGGATTTTTCCTGGAATAAACATCAATCAGCCTATATTGTGTTCCAGAATCTTATTTTCCATGCAATATATAGCCTAAGAAATAATTTAGTAATTAGTCTATTTATCCAAAGAAACTTGATACTTGTCTCTATTCCATATAAATACTATAGTTGCTTTTTAACTGTACATGTGGAAAAGCAACAGAAATGTCATTTTTTAGAAGGTGAATGATTAATTACCTATGCTCCATTCAGGCAAAAGAATATTAGATTTTTTTAAAAAGAGAACTACCAAAGTATGAAAAGGTATAGATAATATTTTTATTAGTCAAGTGAAGAAAGTCAGCCTGAAATGATGGATGATGCCACCAACAAAATTTTCTAGAAAAGCCATCCATGGAGAATGAAATGATCTATAGGTGTCCCGATGCTAGCTAAGGGGTGGTAATGGGAAGAAAATGTGCAGATGATTTTTAGGACAACAAAACTATTCTGTATGGCCATAAATCTGTCCAAATCTGTGAATGTACAAAAAGGGGACCTTTGATTTTCAATTTTTTTCTCATTGTTTTGGCAATGATAACTACCAATAAAAACAACTCAAGACAGCAAGGATTTTTCTGGCTCACGGTTAGAGAGTACACTCTATATGGTTAGGAAATCATGGTCACATTGCATCTTCTGTAAGGAATTGTTCTAGTTACTTTTAGATTGCTCTGACAAAACATCATGGACAGGACAATTGGATGAGTGTCTTAATCACTGTTCTATTGCTGGGAAGAGATATCATGACCAAGGCAATAAAGTACTTAACTGTCGACTTTCTAAAAGTTTTAAGTTAGTTCATGATCCATCCTCATGGCAGAAAGCAAAACAGACATGCTGCTGGAACAGTGGATAACAACTTACACGCTGCTTGGTAGGCAGCTGTTATGAGCAGTTTTCCAGCCAGATGTAGGGACTTGAGAAGAAGGTCTGGACACTCTTTCCAGTAAAAAAAGAGCATGTGGAAACACTTAGATTAACAGAAACACTAGTAACTGGCTAACAGCTTTTTATCTAATACAGCGTCTCTCTGTGCTATTTGGGGATGGCACGGCTGTGGAGCCAGGGTGGCGGGAAAACACTCCTAACAGGCAGCAGTAGGCAACAGGCAAGAGATGTGGGGAGAGGGAGAGAGAAAAGGAAAGAGAGACAGAGAGGGAGACTTGGTTTTAAAATTCTTCTAGTGACACACTTCCTCTAACAAGTTCATGGATCCCAATCCTCCCCAAACAGTCCTACAAAATGTGGACCCCCACAGAAAGGGAAAGAAATATGCAGGCTGGTGCCACACACATTTAGTGTAGCCTTCCCATATCACTTAAACCAATGTAGAACCTCCTGCAGACGTACCCAGAGGTTCATTGATAAAAAATTCTAGATCCTGTGACGTTGATAATAAGTATTAACAATCACGAAGCTCAAACCCTAATTTAAACTATGGCTTTGGGTGCTGTTGAAATACTATATAAGTTCATTGGTTGTGACTTTAATTGAAGATGCTGCTGACAAGGAGAATACATGTGTTAGGCTATGCAATCTATATAGAGTTCAGTATCCTTTGCTTAACTTTGTTACATGCTAAATTTGTTATATAATATTAAGTCTTAAAATGCTTACTCAGTTGAATTAAACAATCCAATTTTCTGAGGAAGTTTTAATAAGAGCTTATATTGAGTTGATGGTTTTTTTTATATGAACAATGACGAATTTCCTGCTCTGTAGTACATTTCAACTGAATAAGGTCTGTAAACACAAAAGCAACTCTTATACTTGGATATTGTGCAGCTCTTTAACCTTGGGAAGATTTTTGCACCATTTTTTTCTTCTTCTTCATTGAGTTTACTATGTATCCATCACAGGGAATATTTGCTGGCCTTTTCATTTCATAGAGAGGGTGGAAAAAACTCATCAGTGGGGCCTCCTGTAACCTTAAAGGGGGAGGTGAGGTCCCAGAGACCAAGGATCCACACATGGGCAGCCTGGGCAGTAGAGGCCCCATTGGGTAGATGTGTCCCTTCTTGGGGCTTGGAAGAGACTCATTTCATAGAGATAGGAAATCTACAATTTCTACTTTTAAGTACAGTAAATGAAATTTCCTTTTTCATATTTTACCTTTAGTTGCATTCAAAGTTCACCTAATTTGAATTTTTTCTTAGCATCATCTATCCAAAGTACTACAGCATATTAATTTTATAAAAACAAAGTTATATCTGCAGACATCATAGGTTGGATGGATAAATAGAAAGAAAACCGAAACTGTTTTATAAAATAGGTTTGAATTTTGTTGCTTCAAGCTGTGCTTTGCACCAAAAACTCCCAGGTTCATTAGCTACCTATGATAATTTTTAATTGGCTACATGGGTGCTAGCTTCTCTGTTCTAGAAGCTCCTGGGTTTACCGCTAGACAAGATCGAGGTTTCATCTAACCTTCAAGTATGTTTCATGTAGTTATGCTTACACTCAGTCATGCCTTGCTTTGTTGATAGATACTTTAGAAAACTTAATAAATTTGCCTAACACGATTAGTTAATGTAAAAATGTCAAATGGACCTTAGAAATTTTAAATAGCAAAGATGTGTATGACATGGCAAGTTGCATAGCTGAAGGCATCACTCTGCTGCCAAGCAACTACTTTTTCATTGGTTTTCTTTCTCTGTGTCCTTTAGGATGAAACCTGAAATTATTCAAGAACTGTGAAACAGAAATATTATTAAAGAGTGTATATTCTTCAAAATCTATTAATCCCTAAATTTAAAGGATACTTTTGTTATACTACACCAGTTCCAATTTTCAATCTATGTAAGATCAGTCAGATAAATGTGAACTGCACACATAATAGGGTACCTCAGTAAAATAGTTCATTTCCAAACTTTCCCCACATTTTCTTTCCATCACTTTCTGAGTCCCAGTGTTGAGCTGTCACGGATATCTTCTCTCTGGGTGCTTTGTGCTGCTGTCCCTGAAGAAATAGGCTTTCTTTTCATTTGCAGAAAAACTGTCTGCAATGTTCAGATATTGATCAAATGGAACAATTCTAACTTTTATCTTGGGATCCTCAAAGGTCCTATTTTTGAAACCTAAATAATTTAAAGCACCTTGACTATTACTTCAGAGCCAACTCTCTTTACAAAGGAAAATTTCCTCTGACATTTTAGAGGTTACCACGATTCTTGGTAACTTTAAGTTAAATTAAATGAATAAAGGAAGTTAAATATATTCAATACAAACATTTGTGACTTAGTTGTATGCACTGAAAGTAAATCTTTTGTTTGAGGATATTTTAAAAATAATTGATATAGATAAAGCCTAAATGCTAAAAAGAAGAGAGGATTTTCTCAAATAAGTGCTATTGCATCTTTCCTGCACATGGTGACCACACACAGCAGAAGAGTGATATGGGTATAACGGTGTTTTTATGTTGATTACATGATGGGGCTGATGCAAATTTACTCACAGCTGTAAGGCAGAAGATGCCAAATAGTAGAGACAAAAACCAGTCTCTTGATATTTCATAGTTAGAGTCCAGATGTCCAGGTGTTTGAGGTAGGCAGGATTAAATAACCCAATAACAGCCATGGCAGTTGAACAAGTGCTAACTGCTTTTTGTGAAAGGTAAACTGGATAAGTATGAAGATAAAACCCAAATCTCCCCTGTGTTTACTTTGTTTTTTTTTTTTTGTTTGTTTTTTGTTTTTTTTTTGGGTTTTTTTTGTTTGTTTGTTTGTTTTGTTTTGACATTTCTGATTAAGTTACATCAGAAAAATTCAGATCACCAAAAAAAAAAAAATGTATATTTCACTTAGTTTTTTTTCATTATTGCAGGTTTTTTTCTCTTCGGGTATTTTTTATTCTTACTGCATTTTTTTTTTCTTTTCAATGACAAAGTTCTCACCAGCATTTTTACTAGCAGGAGGACACTTTGAAATTAGTTTGTTGTAGCTCAGTCTGGAATTTTTGATCACTGTGTTTCCATTTATTAAGCAACGTGGAGAGTGGGTGCAACTCAGTACATCAGTACAATCATTCACCATGTTCCTAAACCCTAGGTCAATGCAAGTGAAATAAGGTTTAATATTTGAAAATCTTTCTTTAACTTTGGCACACACTGATCATCACTTTAAAATTATCAAGTCAAAAGTTTCCAACAAGTATCAAAGTATGTGTTCACATGACTGAACCTGACCCCTGTTGCTGGCCCACTGAGTGTGAAAATGAAATGTTTACAGATACACTGGGAAAAATGAATGTTAGGGCAGGTTCCTCCCTGCCGGCCTCCCGGTCCTGCCACCACGTGAGCCCCAAATAACACTCAGAGACTCCGTATTTGATACAATCCTGTTGGCCAGCTACCATTATTGTTTATGGGCTAGCTGTGTCTTAATGATTAACCCATTTCTACTTATCTAAGTATTTCCACGTGGTCATCTTATCCGGGAGCCGCCAGCAGCATCTTCTTTCTCTCAGGTCTCCATCTTGACTCTAACTACTTCCTCTCTCCTCCTCCTCCTGGTCTCCTAGCGCCGCCTATCTTGTTTTCTATTGGCCACAGTGCTTTATTAACAAGTATGAGAAACATATATACAGAATAACATCTCCCATCAAATGAATATGATTACTTTACCTTAATAAAAACTGAAGTGATGGTAAGTGTATAATCTCATACACCAGGCTTGAAGTATAGTGAATATCTGCATAGGAGCAATACTGAGTCAGAGAGAAGCAAAGTGACTGCCTAGATACCTTACACCTTGAAGACAAAAGCATTTTGGGCAAAAGTGTTATGAAACTATTGAAAGCACATTCCATTTAAGAAGGGAGAGGACGTGACAGAAACTCAGGATTGGGGCTAGGGTATAATATGGATGATGACCTGATAAAAGTCTAAAACAGCCTTTTGGAATCATCTAAAGATTCTGGGAAAGTCCACAAGGGAAAGGAGATAGACCATGCTTAAGGGGAGACACATCTCAAATACTTTGTAATACAGAATAACCAGGGAGGGAGTCAATGTTGATGAGAGGTTAACCTGCTCAGGGGCAGAGAGTGATAAAGAGTCTGAAAAACTTGTGAAAATGAAGTTAAAAGATGAAAATTAAAATTTTATTTTGGATTTATCAACATATGTGATATTGAGGAACATCATCTAGGCCACTGAATGAAGGAATTTGAAGCTTGACTTGGAAAATAGATTTGACAGTCTTCAACTGAAATTTACACCAGCTAAGATTTAGTATGAGTTACTATCGAGGAAAGAATTTCTAACACAATTACCAAAGCGAGGCCAAAGCATTTCTTTCTGGTAATACAGAAAGATGTGGTGTGAGTCTTCTGGCAGGCTTCCTGGCTGCACTGATTGCTCTATCATAAAGTATCCTAATATGTTCCAGAGCAGAGCTTCTTTTGTGTTGAAGATACTGGAAAAGACATGTCACTTGGTCTAAGCCAAAGCGCTCTCTGTATTTAGTAACAGCATTCTGTAGTGTTTTACCTACAGGAGACTAAAGCTCTTCTGTGATTGGGACTGTCAGGCTTTGTTAAGAAAATATGAAAATTGTAGAATAGAAAGGAATCTGGGACATTTTTGAGAAGAGGCAGATTTGGGCATCCTTAAATTAGAGAATAAACACTAAATGCATTTAAGTTGTGGCCAATAAAGGCAAAAATCATAACTGAAAGTTTAGTAATCATGGCTAGGTAGAATTAGGACAATTCCACCCACAGACTGGGAAGGATGGAGACGAGAGCAGCAATGTAGTACCAGTGATGGTAGTTTTTGGATGTCTCACCACTTGCTGTTTCCTGTCTCTAATGAAATACAAAGCTGTCTTTGGAGGGTGACTTGGAGCTGGCACTAAAATCACACTGCTAAGAGTAGAAAAGTTCTGACATCATATGGGAACAGGGCATCCATGGCTTGCATGCTTTCTGATCACCATGAAAACACAGCTCTCTTGGTTATTATGTATGCAATTACATATAGTGGAGACACAGATGTGGGTGTACAGTTCCGTGAAGACTGAGCGGCATTAATTGCTACTTGGATGTTTAGAAGTCTGAATTCTCTCATTCATTTTTGCTTGACACCTAAGACCTAATGCTCTCACCAGTTCTCTAACATTTGTTTTTCAGTCTTCCTCAGCTGATTAACCTAATCAAGATCTTATCTTTGTTACCTTACTCCATTTTACTATCTGTTTCCTTATTTGATGTTAAAATACAAATATTTAAACTGTAGTTTACTTAAAAACTATTATTTTTGAGATTATACACCAGTTCCCATTCCCTTTTCTTCCTCCAAAACTTCCCATATACCGACCCCTTGTTCTTTCAAATTCATGATCCCTGTTTTTTTAATTGTTGTTGTTGTTGTGTGTGTGTGTGTGTACATTTTAAATATATAAATACAACCTACCCTCCCATGTAATGTTATTTATACATGTATATTCTTAAAGAGTAAATTATTATGCTATGAAATTGTACACATTGATGCTTTTCTTATTTCAGATTTTTTTTTATCCTTTCTCTTTTTTTTTTTTATAGAAATCCATCTCCCCACACTCTATTGGTTTAAATGGTTACTAAATTTCCTTCTTTGGGTATATATCTTACAGAGTAATCTCACTTTATATTTTCAACTTACTAAGTAAGACATGTATTATACTAAAAGGTGTCAGCTCTGATTAATGATGGCTGCTATTATGCAAACAGATGGCAAATGTGGCACCAATGTTCTATATCTCATTATTCTCCTTATTGTCTTTATTAACAGCAAACAAATAGTCTACACAATGACGACCAAACTTAGAATGTGGTTCCTGAAATTTATTACTGGCTTTACTTGCATGCAGAGACTCTGAAATGAACAAATGTTCTGAGAAAATGCTGAAGCCAACAGAAGTTGAAAGCAGTTTTCCAAAGTGTAATAGTTCTATTGCTTATTTTATTCTTACATCACAATGGTTATCTCAATATCAGCTTAACAGGCTGAGACTTGCTGTACGAAAATTTTCCAATTCAAACACCTCAGCTTAATATACTTGGTGAGCTCCTCCATGTGACTGATCTCTTACTGTTCTACAATAATGTTCTTGCAGGTATCCCAATCTGGTTACCAAATCTCGCTGATTGTATCCTTTTTTCCATATCTCATCAATAAGAAAATGATAGGCATGCATAATGCAGAAAAATGTAGGTGTCTACAAGGTTGATATTTAAACTTTAATCAAAATGTCAAGGATATAAAATGTAAATAGTTCCAGATGTAAATGAGTCTTTCAGATTCAATATGATCATGCATTAACTACAAAGCAGACAAGGAAGCAAAGCAAAATAAAAGAATAGTGGTGTCAACCACAGTGCAATGAAGCTCTGATAGTGGTCCAAATGAAATTATCCAAGGAGAAATTCTTTTTTCAAAACAATTTCCAAGATAAATATCATCGGCTAGGTTTTGATATTGATGAATACATTCTAAGTCCCTCGGAAAAAAAGCAAATCCTGTCATTTATCTTTATACAAAGACAAAAAGTATTGCTCTGAAGTAGAATCATGAAGAATCTTTTATTTCTCACAATTAAACAGCAACTATGATAATGGAACTCTTGATATTTAGCAATATAGATTTTTAAAAAATCAATAATAGAGAAATTCAAATCTAATTCTCATATGAATTAATAATCAGATGCACTTAGTAATTTGGCTACTGTCTTTGCCCTTTACTTGGAGAACAAGTTGAGCAAATCTCAAACTTTGTGTGGTGAGTCCCCAGGATTTCTGCAAGAGGTAAAATGTAAGATGACCTTAAGAAGGTTCCTTGGTAGACAAGGAACCATCAATAGTTTCTCCCTCTGCAAGAAAAGGAGCCCTGCTTTGTCTTTACAATAGGAATCTTTAGGATATGTAGCTGTGTACTCATCGTCCATTTGCACAACTCCCTCTGGTTGTCCTATTCCAGACTCCAAGCTTGTGTCCTTGTTTGCTGCTGATCAATCAAAGTAATTTCTTCTCCCTTTCTACAATTACTGACAGAGAGGAGGCTGTGCATTTTTTTCTGAAGAGTGAGATTTTAAGAGGCTTTTTAAGAAGGTTGTGAAACAGAAATTAATATCTTTTCTTTAAGGAGATGAAAAATTAATTGTAGATATCGGAAAGAAAGCATATCATTTATTTCAACTGGCAAACATCCTAGGAGCATAAGGATTAGGTTTAGGATGGCTTCAGCAAGATGAATGATTGAATCAAAAGATGGGAAAAACTCATGGACATAATTCCATTCATCAACTCTGAATCAACCTGTCAGCCTAACTTCCCTGTAACTATATACTAATTAATGTAGTTCTATCATTTAAGAAAACTTGTTTTTGTTTTTTACCTGAAGTTGAATCATTTTGACTGAAATAGGAATAGCTGTACCATGAATAATAAAAACTTTTACAGACAGATACTGAGGTTCAAGCTGAAGGTCACAAAAGCAAAGCATCCAACCACTACAGAGGTCTTACCACTAACAAGTCTGGGATGATTCTCAGCATGACTGCAGACTGAATACCTGAGGTCTTATACTCCTTTTAAGTGTGCTCGGATTAAAGGCATGCACTACCCCTGCCCAGCTTCTGTGGATAACTAATGAGGCTGATGGAATGAAGGTGTGTAGCACCACTGCCTGGCCTCTATGGCTGTGGCTAGCTTTGCATTCTGATCTTCAGGCAAGCTGTTTTAGATCACAAAATATTACTACAGATAGCTTATAACAGGACAGTAGAGAGAATAGCCTTTTATATTTAAGTCAGGATGCTACCAATCATAAAAGGAAAGAGCTATATTAGAATGGTGTTGGACACTGACAGAAAAGAAGTCACAAAGGTAAATGTGTGTGGTTCAAGAGGAAGAAGGGCAGGTTTAATAGTATTACTGGCTGTAAGGTTGCAAGGCTGCAGTATAATATTAGAATCTATGATACAAAGACAGAAATTTTTTAATGGCCTTGGGAATGCAATAAACATGTATAATGACAGAGCATGCGAATAAGGTACCAGTTGACTTTGTCAAATGGATTATGTAACAAAAATAATTTCTCTTAGAAAAGACTTCTGTGAGAATCATTCTGAAAGAAGATTTACTTCAAAAGAAGCCAAGAACTAGAGATTGAAGGATTGGGGGTTCAGTTTAAATTTACAGGAAATCTAGGCAAATAGGAAATAGTATTTTTTGAGAGAGCAGAGTGTAAAAGTTTTAAGGAAAATTAGAATTGGATAAACCAAAGAACAGTCTTCTGAAGTGTTTGTTACAACAACAACAAAAAGAAAACCAACAACAAAACCCTAGGTTGGACTGAGAAAGTGCAGACAGGAAAGTACACTTGACTGATAGTAGCCATGGAAGCTTCTAGATAGACATACTAACCTGCTAGTATATACCACGTCTGGACTGCAGAAGAACTGAACTTATGATGGGAGATGTCATTCTGTAAATATTCTTTCTTATTGGTTAATGAATAAAGCACTGTTGGCAAATAGGAAGGCAAGATAGGCTGAACTAGAAGACAAGGGGGATTCTGGGATATGTAGTAGGGGAAGGTCAAGATGTAGGGACTTGGGGGAAGAGATCCAAACCCTCTCCCTGGTAAGATGGGAACACATAGATTGATAGAAATGGTTTAATACTTAAGACAGAGCTAGCCAATAAGAAATGCTAATAACTAGTCAACAGCTTTTTATTTAATACAGTGTTTCTGTGTGTTATTTGGGGCTGGCACAGCTGTGGGACCAGGCTGGTGGGAAAACTGCTCATAACAACATGAAGATAGAATCTTCGATTCCCAAAGTTACCCCTTTCCCATCCTATAATCCCCAGGGATCCTACACAATGTGTTCACAGTTTCTATTTCCAAAGAGAGACTGTGGCCATTCAGTTGTTCTGATTAAAGAACTATTGCTGCTTCTAGAGATGTCTGTGCAAAATTCTATTCCCATGTCACTTTCAACAGTCCTGATCTAGCACTCTTCCCATTTCTCCCCATCTACCCACAATCAAAGGAAGCACTTGCAAACATTAAAGGGATCTGAATCATGGACAATATTGCTTACTAGGAAATTCTATGTGGCATTGTCAGTTCAGGGCAAGCTGACATTTTCTAGGTCTTGGGTACATGAAAACAGCACTGAAACAACTTTTCAAAGATAACATATAAGGTGATTGTTATGAGAAAGCCAAAGACACTCTTCAGCTGTACAGAGGGAAAGGTCAGTGTGAAGATCTTTGAGACTTCAAGCATGGCCTGATTTGCTGTGTATACTGAGGTTTATTTTACACTGAAAGAAAAGCTTCTTACATTGCATGATGTCTCACAGGTAGGTCCCAGCATCGCTAGAAAATATGAAGCTTTCAGAGCACACAGTCTGTCTGAATGCAACACATGCCATTGTTGTTAGGGTAGTCTGCGTTCTTTTGAAATAGGCAAAATAAGGTGTCAACATAAACTTTCCAAATAGCAGGCAAGATCTGAAAGAAAAAGTTCTTTCCTTAGTTGTCTACCATTCTTTCCCAGTAGTTACTAACTTCTTAGTCTTTAGCATTTTTCTTCAGATGAATTTATGAAGTTACCTTTCTGGATACGGGTGGTATGTTTTTAAATTGCTTGCACAATTGTGTAATTTCTCTTTGCAAGATCATTATGCAACCTGTATTATAATGTCTTATTAAACATAACTAATTATACTCTTCTCATTATCACAAATATCTTTCATTTATCAAAGTCCATTTCTCATAGTTTAGGGTTTTTTTTTCATAAGATCATTCTAGCCTATATTCATTCATGGTGGCTTCCCTTCCCCTGTGGGTACAATAGCAATTCAGTCAACACTGAATTATGGTTTGCTTTGCTTAATGTTTTAAATTTTAATAAGTATTTTGCAGCATAAGTATTCTACCTACATGTATGCTAACCACATGTGTGTGCCTGCTGCTCACTCAGGCCAGAAGAGAGTATCAAATCCTCTGAAATTTGAGTTTTTGATGATTACAAGTCACAATGTGAATTCTGGGAACTGAACCTGGATCCTCTGCAAGAGCAGCAAGTGCTAGAAACTGCTGAATCATCTAGTTAGGCCCCTGCTTAATGTCTTTTAAATTTTAAATACATCAAGCAATAGAAGAGTCATGTTGGTAGAGTTTGGATGTATTCCTCTCTCAAGAGATTCTGCTTTGGAACACTGGTCTTCAGTGTAGGAAGGAGGGGAGCCTTTAAGACATGAGAGCTTGATCACGATCACTAGCAATATTACTTTAGGAGGAATTTATGGACCTGTGACTAGTTTTCATAATAAAATTGCTATAAACCAAAAATCTGACTTCCTGTTTTGGGAGATGACATTTCCCTCTCACAGGTATTCACCCTTGCCATGATGCCGTTTGCCATCATATAATCCAGCAAGGGTGCTGATGAGAGTCAATAAAATGCTGTTCAGATGTTTAGTCCCCAAAACTTTAAGCTAATTTTTTTCTTTATAAAGATCCTGAATTTGAATATTTCATTACAGTACAAAAAAAAGATAAACACATACAGTGAAAATTAGATTTTTTCAATGATGTTTGTATTTTATTGTATATTCCAAAGTAAAATGATTAAAATTATTAATTTAATTAATATTAAAATTAATCAAAGGATGCACATTTTTATGTATTAAATTACATAAGAAAATTTAGAATATATAAAAAAGTGAGATTTATTTTGTGCAAGTTTGGTTTCAGAATTGTTTTGTAAATAAGTGATAGTTGTCATATTGGAAGGAAAGATACAAACTGGAAATATCCATGATAAAAATTCTGTTTCACTATGTTTTTTTTTGAGCATCTCATTTAATTTATTTATTCTTATTGTTTCCTTTTTTAAAATTTGAATCAGAAACAATCTTATTTTATGTGTCATTCCCAGTTCCCTCTCATTCCCATCCTCTCATGTTCTCCACCAACCCCCATCCCATCCCTCTCCTGCTCCATAGAAAGGATGAGGCCTTCCATGGGGATCATCAAAATCTATCACATCTCACCATGTTCTTATATCTGGTTATAATTATAATTATGCTCTTCTAATTGCTTAAAATATTATTTACCTGTAAATTTACCATATTTTATGTTCATCTCTCACAGCTTAATCTAATTTTCCTTTTTATGAAGTCATCCATGTCTGTTTCATCCTTAGTGGCTTCCCTTTCCCTATAGTCTTCAATCCAATTAGCACTGAATTACATCTTGTTATACTCAATAGTTTTATAACACAAATGTGCCAGACTATTAACCTCTTTTTAACTACAAATTCATAGCATGGAGAGAGATTATTGCCTTGGGTGGGCTGCATGTGTTTCTTTCCTTCCACAGGGAAATAAGAATATCTTGCCCCTAAGCATTTGTGAGGATTAAATGTGGGCAAAGCATTTCTAATATCATCAAAGAACCAATAAATATCATCCATATTGATAAAAACAGGCTAATGAAACCAATCTAATAATTTGGACCCACAAAGAACATGTACACACACGGGATCATATATGTACAATACCTGTATAGTGAGTGTCAAAGAATCCTAATACAGTGGTTGTATGTATACCCATTAAAGAATTTTAGATTTACTATTTACTTCTATCTGGTAAGTGCTTTACAGTTACTACAAGAAATCTAATAATGTCACAACTTTAGAAACCCCAAGATGGAAGGTCTAGAGTCATTTATCACTGTTATTTCCTTTTGGTGTATGCTGCTCCTGATTCTAGTTTAAGGTTATGTATTTTTTAAGCCAGTAGTGCCTTTGACATTTGGTGAGCAATCAAATTAGTCTAACTAGAGTCAATTTAGCTGAGTTTGTGGAATTTGATTTCTTGGGATAAATGGCACTTCCAAACTCTATATATTCTTACCTTATTTCACAATGACTTATAAGCATTTATTAGAATGATGGATTTCTGAAATCATTCTCTCAAAAATATTTGATATATTTCTTAACAAAAAATATTTGTGCCTTCAAGTTTTTGTTTTATATTCAGTTTCACAGTAATTAATTACCATGACATACTCAGTAAATTAAATTTAGCTTAAAATATTTAGGATGAGTTTTTCAGATGAAAATTATTTAAAACAAAATTACATAATTATTAATGGTTATGATATTAGCAGTTATTGTGGAGTAAAATCTAGGATTCTACTTAGAGAAATGAAGTAATTGAAATCCTGCTGAGAGCTTTTGATATATTTGCATTTCTCAGCCAGCAACACTTTATAGGTGAGCATCCATGGCAGCCAGTGACACTTCATAGATGAGCATCCACAGGGAGATGGTCATGATTAGCAATTGGCTCCTACACATCATGAGACCATGCAATCATGTTCTCTTCATTCTGAACTTTTGGCTGTTCTATTCCATCTCCTTACTATTTTATTAATGTGGTCAATGCTTGGTGACTTCCTGTTCTCTCCATACATGGCTCTAAGCCCAGGGTAACCATAGAGAAAGCACCTCTGGTTTCAAGTGGCCATTGCCATTTTTCAGTGTAATTAGTGTCTACTCCAATTCAGCTAAGCATATTTACCAGTATCTGTTACGTTCATGTCACGGTCTCATGAGAAACAAAGATGCAGCTTAGCTTTTTCCTCAAGCATAGACATTTTAGAAAGACCAACATTTACAATCAGGAAATATTTCTGAAAAAAGTAGTTATTTAATTTGTTGAGTTCTGATGAAGGCTCTGTTTAGTGCAAAGTGTAGAGGAAGGAAGGTGTTCATTATTTCTGTGCTGTCTGTTTCAGTCCCCATGCTCTGCACCCTCTCTGATAAGAACTATTGTTGTCTTTTCACTCATATAATTCTTTCTTGATTACCAGTGAACTAGCTAACAAACTTTTTTTGTTATCACTATTTTTTATAGTTAGGTGGCTTAATGCTCCCAGGTAAAAGATAGTAGGGATGTATACTGAGCAGCAGAGAAAGTTGGAGGAAAAAAATTAAAGTGTTGAATAATTCTTTCAATAAATATTTATTAAGTATTTGGTCTACATAAGATAGTAGTTTAAAAAGACCTGGAAATACAATACATAAAACAAAATATATTTTTGTAGGAACTATTTTTCTAGTAAGTAGAATAATTAACAAATAAATAAAATATTTAGTATTCATGGGCTGGGAAGATAGCTCAGTTGGTAAAGCACTTTTCTTGCACACATTAGGTCATGAGTGGAATCTCCAGAGTCTGTGTCTAAAAGGTCAGGCATGGTGATATGTGTTTATAATCCCAGTGCTAAGTTAGGCAGATCACTGTGATTCCCTGGACAGGCATCTAGTCTATTTAGGAAGTTTTATGTCAGTTAGACTCTGTCTAAAAATTTGTGAGGAAAAACACCTAATGTCGGCCTCTGAACTCCACACATATGTGCATAGCCATGAATGCATACACATGTGAATGCACATCACACAGAATACCTAGAATGCCAAGTGATGATTAGTACTAGAGAAAAACAAAGCACTGAGTAGACATAGAGATTCTTAGAGTCAGGATAGGTTTATTTCCTGTAAGAAGGTTCTCACAGCACAGCTGATATTGGTGCAGAGGCCTGCCTAGTTGATCAATGATAAGCAAGTAAGCACTGAGAATTCTTGGGGTAACAGTTCACACTGAGGTTCAAGGGGCAGCTATTAGGTTGTGTGGGGCAGAGTGTTGAAAGGAAAAGGCTTTTTAAATGAATTATGGAGATAGTAAATCTGATCATGAAATGATCAAATACCTTAGCATGGCTCAAAGGGAGCCAGGGGTGGGGTCAGCAAACATGAGCTCAGTCATTATCTCTCTGGTCAAAGGCCATAGTAGCAGAGAAAGAATGTGTCCTTCCTAAGGACAGGAATTCAGTCTGGGAGAAATTATGTAAAACTTAATTTGATTTTCTTACATTTGGAGAGCAATACTGAAGAGGTAGATTGTAAGCAGCCTGACTTGTGCCGCTTGGAGCAGCCATGCTATGCTAAGCTCTCTGGCTCTTCCTTTGCTTGTTCTCTGAAGGAAAGGGGCATTACCTGGTTGTTATCTTAACTATAAGCAAGCCGTTTAAAGCTCGATAAGTTGCTCCAACCTGCTGCTACAAACATGGATCGGCTACTTTGAGAGAGCCAAGGATGCCAGGTCTGTGCTGCATTTATTGTTTTTAAAATGTACAGCTGTTTCTACAAATTAATAGTCCTCACTTTTCACTGAGGAAAAAGCTATTCTTTGGCCTGGTCTTCTGCCAGCTTTGGAGCTGTGCAGAGATAAATCTAGGTTTTTTATACAGGCATGCTTACTCATTTGTGCCCTGAATGAATGCAGAGGAACAGAGGAACAAACTCTCTCTCTCTCTCTCTCTCTCTCTCTCTCTCTCTCTCTCTCTCTCTCTCTCTCTCTCTCTCTCTCTGGGTGTGTGTGTGTGTGTGTGTGTGTGTGTGTGTGTGTCTCTGCATCCCAGAAGCTTCCAAGGCTACTCCATTATTTCAGAATAAATTGTACTTTTGGTAAGATGCTACCTTTATATAACAAATTTTACAAAATGCCATCCTTTCATTTAGAAATGCCAGTCTCCTCTTCTGAGATCCTCATGAAAGATCTCCTAATGGGTTGTAGGTCAGGTTATCAATTTCATTGTGACATTTTAGAGTAGATTTTTAAAGCAATAGATTGCTGACTTCATTAACAAATAAATTTATTGGGCAACATGGTGGGAGATTTTATGGACAGAATATTAGTTGTTTTAGAAACAGAAGGAACATCAAATAAAAATAAGATTGTATAAAAGGAAATTACTAACTTTGTAAAAGTATAACAGAGAAATTTAAATAAATACAACTATATTTCTGTAGTTGAAAGTGCATCAACTGAATATGTTATATAAATGGAACAACTTATGTTTTGCATGCCAACAGAAGACAACCAGAAGAAAATTGTCAGAGCCAAAGTTAACCTGTAAGCCCCATTTGCCTAAGGACAAGATAATTTCCTGGAATTCTGGGAGCTGTAGTTCTTGGAAAATAATAAGCCACATGTTTTCACTCTCCTAAACAAGTTTGTTTGAAATAACTACACCCGATATGCTTGATCACATGCAGGTGGGAGGAACATAGGAGGCAGGAAATGTATCAGGATGTGTTTGCCCCAGATTATACCTGATGGGAAATGCAGTGAATTACAGGTTTTGCATTTTTAAGCCCCTGCAAAAGTGAGTGACACCTGACACCCATCAGCAAGGTTCCAACACCTAGGTATCACAACAAAGCCAAGGATGCACCAGGATACTGGGGCTCAGACCTAGAGTTTGGAGAGGCCCAGAGTGGGGATGTTAGTCAGTCCAGGGATTGTGGAAAAAAGACAATTGAAAGAGCATCTGATCTGTTCATTTCTCTTGGACTTCTCTGTAGAACACCAAGTTCTAAACACCATTATTTTATGTTTTTGGGGTCATTTTGGCTCTGTGTCTTATTTCTGTACCTGCCTTTTTGAGTCAGGATTACTTAATGGATGAACAAGATTGATAAGCTGGTACTATTTCCAAAGGTTACTGCAGAAATGGCATAGAGCTGGGGGCACAGGATTCCATGGGTCAGACTTGGGGCTGAATGGGCAACTTCAGCTGAACTGAGCTCATGGACTCTAGACCAACAGTTAGGGAGCCTACATTGGACCAACTCAGGCCCTTTGCTTGTATGTGACAGTTGTGTAGCTTTGTCTGTCTATAAAACTCATAGCAGTGAGATCAGGACCTGTTCCTTGGTGCTCAGCTGGCTTTTGGAAATCTGTTCCCCATGCTGGATTTGCTTACCCAGCCTTGATGCAGGCAGAGGACCTTAGTCCTGCCTCAACTTGATGTGTCATATTTTATTCAAGCCCATGGAAGGCCCTCCCCTTTCTGAATGGAGATAGAGGAGTGGGTTAAGAGGAGAGTAGATGGATTAGGGGTACAGGAGGAGAGAAGGGAAACTGGTCAGTATGTAATATATATGGAAAATGTTAATTAATTGAGATAAAGAAATAAAGGAAGGGAGGAAGAGAGAGGAAGGAAGGAAGGAAGGAAGGAAGGAAGGAAGGAAGGAAGGAAGGTAGGAAGGAAGAAAAGCAAAGCCCAAGCCTGGCTACAGCATCACTTTGTGTGACTAGAACTCCAACTTCTGCATCTCACCTTGTAACTACATTAGAGAATTAACAGCACAACTGAAAGCCTTAGAACAAAAAAAAGCAAACTCACCCCGGAGGAGTAGACGTCAGGAAATAATCAATTTGAGGGCTGAAATCAATAAAATAGAAACCAGGAAAACAATAAAAAAATCAATGCAACAAGGAGTTGGAGGTTCCTCAGGAAAATGAGAATTAGTTTACCACAGGACCCAGCAATTCCCCTCTTAGGTATATACCCAAATGACCCACATCCATGCAACAAAGACATGTGCTCAACTATGTTCAAAGCAGCATTATTTGTAATAGCAAGAACCTGGAAGCAACCTAGATGCCCCTCAACTGAAGAATGGATAAAGAAGATGTGGCACATCTACACAATGGAATACTACTCTGCAGAAAAAAATAATGGAATCAAGTGAATAGAACTTGAAGAAACCAACCTGAATGAGGTAACCCAGTCACAAAAAGGGGAACATGGTATGTACTCGCTCACATATGGATTTTAGACCTAGAGCAAAGGATCACCAGCCTATAATTCACACTACTAGAGGAACTAGAATACAAGCTGTATTCTAAGAGATTCATATATTGTCCCTCACAAAAGGGGGAAGGGACAAGTCCCCAGAGCACATGGGAAGGGGGGGGCAGTGAATGGAGAGAGAACTAGGAGAAAGAGAAGGGGAGGAGAAGAAAGCATGTGCAACTAGGAAGATGGTATTGGTTTTAAAGACATGAAAGGGTCAGAGAGCTGACTGGGATCTAGAAGGCAGACTATGTATGCTGCCAAGGATGTAGCCAGAGAGGTGACTCAGACCCTGGAGGAATCCCAGGTATTAAGCATTGAATTGTTTGCCTTGTTGGAACTTGGTTTTGCCTTGTGCATATTATTGTTGTGTCCTGTATCTTTCCTCTTGAAGTAAAAAAAGAGTAGTTTTTTCTTTTCTTTTATATCACAGGAAGACACATTGAGAGCTTTGAAACATAAGAGAAAAATTTTGAATTTTACAAAATTTTTTAAGGCACAGTCTTTAAAATATTTACATTTATAAGGCTGAGATTTCAAATTTGTAGGACTATGATAAAATATTTTATCATGATGTATTTTTATTAATATGTAATCTTGATAAATAGATAAATAAAAGGTTGAAAATTTAGTGTCACAGCTCTGAGCACCAAACATTAAACACCAGAGACTAACATACTCCTGTCTTATGATGCAGCGAAACAATGATCTAAGCAGCCTGGCAGAGTCCCTCCTTGCTTAAGGTCTTTTCAGGCTAACAAAGACTGATGTAAGAATGTATGTCTGACCTCTTTGGTTTTGTTAACATTGTTAAGCTGTAGCTATTTTGAAACTGAGTCATACAAGAAACTGTGATATTTTGTAATGGTATACCATGTAAGGACCTGGAAAGTAAAGCTGACATTCTCTCTATGGACTGTATTTATGATTTAAACTTTTTATTTTTGTACTAAAAGAGCTTCAATTCAGAAATTGGGGGCCCATTCAGAACTATACTTGTAGTCATGCTAAGTAATAATGCAATTAATTACAGGGAAAAAAGCTATATTTAGTTTCCTGTACATATTTTCAAGGATAGCCTAAAGGAAGTAACTAAAAAAACAATTTTTTAACCTCAGATATACTTAGTAGGTAATGGTCCTCAAACTTGTCAGAGATCTGCTGAACATGGCATTAAGATGTTTAATAGAGAAAGCTTACTATTACAGAGACCCCCCAGCTCCTACAGTGACCCCCAAGGTCTCCAAGAAGATAATGGGGGCACAATGACAACTCCACCTGGAATCTGGTAACTCTAAGCAGTGGGCAGAACTGCCCCAATGCCTTGACTGCTTCCAGGACCCAGCCTGAACTGTGGACAAGCAGGACACTAGAGAGTAGTTTGCCCCACTTTGCCTAGACAAAGTAAGGTCAGCAGTCTAGACTGCTGACTGAAGACTAATGCTGCCTTGGTACCTCTGCCCCCACACCATAGAGACCTCAGAAACCTCAGAAGACCATCTAGGTAATGGACTACTCTCTGTCATTTTACTCAATACACAGGCCATTGGATTATACTTCCCTCTATGATCTATCCTTCTCAGATCTCTTATGACATTGACAGGTAGATCAGCTTGGCAGCATCAGGCACCCAGCTCCTTCCCCCCAAGGCAGCAGATACCTTGGCAGCAAACATTACTGGGTTTCTTGTTAAGAAAGCTGGGGGAAGAATAGAGGAGAACAAGAAAAGAGATAGTTTAATAGAAGGGGTCATTATAGGTCTAAAGAGAAATCTAGCACTAGGGAAATGTTCAGGGATTCAAAGGATGATCCCAACTAAGAATCTAAGCAATAGTGGAGAGGCTATCTTAAATACCATCATAGAATCTTCATCCAGTAGTTGACGAAGCAGAAGCAGACATCCACAGCTAAGCATTGAGCCAAACTCCTGGAACTCAGTTGTAGAAAGGAAGGAGTGATGAGCGAAGGGGTCAAGACCAGGCTGGAGAAACCCACAGAAACAGCTGACCTGAGCAAGTGGGAGCTCACAGACCCCAGTCTGACAGCTGGGTAACCAGCATAGGACCTAACCACCACCCCCTGAATGTGGGTGTCAGTTGGGAGGCCTGGAGAGTTTATGGGGCCTCTGACAGTGGAACCAGTATTTATTCCCAGTGCACAAATGAACTTTGGGAGCCCCAAATGATGTGACATACTTTGATTATCCCTCATGGAAGGCCTCACCGTCCCTAGGGAGTGGATGCAGAGTGGGATGGAGATTGGTGGGGTTTAGGAGAATATGAGGGAGAGGCAACTGGTGTTAGTATGTAAAATAAGATTGTTTTAAATTTAAATAAAGAATAATTTTAAAGGAAAGGTGGACAGGGTTGCCTTGCTAACAGACTTCATATTAAAGAGAATACAGGTTTCAGGTGTAACTTTTCACTGAAGGAACATGCCTTGTGATGACTGTTCTCAATTTAAAAAAAATACCCTCATGTCCCTGGTAAATTAGATGAACATAAAAGGTTTAATGTCTATACTAATTATAAGGGTGTCTAAGAAAATGTTCTAGGATCTATAAATGTGACCTGTAAACACATAAAAACCTGATTTGAGGTAAATGAAAGAAAAAAAGTGCTTCAGACTTCTCTCCTCTCTGTAATTGTGATACTGGGATTTTTTTTTCAAACACCTGTAAAATGCTGTTTCTACAATATAGATTTTAGTATAGATTATAAGCAATGGTCATACTGATAAATCTAAAACCTTTATCTTTTTGTAAACTAAAAGTTCATGTAAGCTTCAGGGAATCAAGGAACACATAAAACATGGACCTACCTCTCAGAGGTCAGACCCCAGATAAGTATGGCCAAAGTTTTCTTACTTGTCTATGGGATGTATCTCACCCCTGGTTTTGGTGCTCCCCTCCATTAGGACTATGGACCTGAAAGTTCCAGATGTAAGATTTTCCCTTAAGTTCCTCAACTTTAACTTCTGTCCTTAGTCTATATTTGTCTCAGCAGATTTCCCCTTGGCTGACAGACACCATCCAAGAATCAGCTGCAAACTGCAAACTGCTGAGCTCTGAACTTTGCTGAAAGCTCATGGAAACCAGTACAGCTAATGTGATTACTCCATGACTCCAGCTGGGTCAGCTAACCAGATGTTTCTGATGAATGCCCCATTGCTCAGCCTCCCTCTAGCCTTTCAGTACCCTGGACCCTTACAATAACTTTCTAGTTTCAGATACAAATATTTACAGAAGAGAATAACTTATTCTTTCTCCCCCAACAGGCTGAAATGCTAATTCAAAAGAAAACTTACTGGCATAGGCTACCAAAATGGCTACAAATTAGCATACCAGGAAAAATATCTATTAAAACTGAATAGACCCTGACATGTCAACATTTATATTCATTAGCTGAAATAGTTCTACAATATGATAGGGCACTTGATCTGTTTTTTTTTAAGAGAAAAATTGTTGTTTCTATACAAACCACTGAGGATTATAACCTGGCTGTACTCAAAGAAACATTTCAAAAGGGGACCTGAGATGAAATAAATGACTGGTACCCCCTTCATTTCCAGACTCCTTCTAGATAGTAACTCTGGTGTTATCCATCTTCCAGTCTTTGGCCCTTCTATTTCCTGTCTGGGTATCATTAAGATGAGGTTATTGGATCCCAATATAAACAGGTACCCATTATAGAGTCAAGGATTTAATTCAGTTTACAACCCAATGGAGTTAGGGTATGTTGTAAGAGCCAAAGTTAATCTGTAAGCCCTGCTTACCCAAGGTCAAGATAACTTCCAGGAAGGTTGGGAACTGTAGTTCTTGGAAAATAAGAAGCCACATGTTTTAAGTCCCCTAAACAAGTTTTTTTTTTTTGAAACACCTATACCTAATATGCTTGATCACATCTAGGTGATCAACATACATAGGCAGAATATAAGTTAGGATGTATGCTTGACCCTGATTGGACCTGATGGGAAATGCAGTGAATTATTTTTTTTCCTTTAAAAAATTTATTCTCTCATTTGTTACATCCTGACTGCAGTTTTTTCTTCCTCCTTCCCCTACCAGTTCCTTTTCTGATCCCTAGCCCCTCCTTCCGTTCCCTTCAGAAAACGAAAGACCTCCCAGGGATATCAACCAAATATGGCATATCAAGTTGCATAAAGATTAGGCACTTCCTTTCATATTAAAGGTTATCCAAGGCAATCCAGTAAAAGGAAAATGGTCCCAATAGCAGGCAAAATAGTCAGGGACATAACTTGTTCCCACTGTTAGGAGTCCTACAAGAACATCAGGCTACACATCCATAACATATGTGACCTAACTGTCACAACCATGCAAGCTCCCTGATTGTCAGTTTAGTCTTTCTGAGCCCTTATGAGCCCAGGTTAGTTGATTCTGTGGGTTTTCTTATGGTGTCTCAACCACTCTGATTCCTTCCTCTCTATTTTCCCCAGGATTTCCAAAGTTCCACCTAGTGTGTGGCTGTGGGTTTCTGCATTTGTTTTCATTAGTTTCTGGATAAAACCTGTCCGATGTCACTGTGCTAGGCTCCCATATAGGAGCCTAGCAGAGTGTCATTAGGAATCATTCTACTAACTTTCTTTTTCTGGTTGTGTTTGTTGCTATCCTAGGTCTCTAAGCCATCCTGTTTCTGGTTCCTGGCCCTCTGGTCAGTGTTATGAGTGGGCTTCCTCTCACAGCATAGGTTTCAAGCTAGACCAGTCATTGGTTGTTCACTCCCACACTTCTGTGCCCTTTTTACCCCAGGAGCTTTTGCTTTTTAAGTAGCTGCAAAATGTGATTCATAGCTATTCCCTGGGAACCCAGATAGACCTAGCCGGCATTTAATTAAAGCATGCTTTAAATTTGGTTTGAAATTGTGGAACTTATTTTTCTCGCATGAATCTCAGGATTAATACAACCTAGAGAGAGAGAGAGACAGACAGAGAGAGAGAGAGAGAGAGAGAGAGAGAGAGAGAGAGAGAGACAGAGAGACAGAGAGAGAGACAGAGAGACAGAGAGACAGAGAAAAAGATACACACACACACACACACACACACACACACACACACACACACACACACACACACCCTGAGAGATAGAGACAGAGAGAGAGAGAGAAGGCACTACACAGTGCTTAAATCTTTTATTAAGAAAACTGTGCACAGTTAATTTTTACCATTCTAGTTTGTTTTTCTACTTAGAATTATGGTGACATCTTGAATAAAGCTTGCCTGAAAATCAGAGGGCAGAATTAGCCACTAGTTAACCATAGAGGTCTGGACATCTGTACAAACAGAAGTATTATGGCTGGGCTCAGCCTCTTTTTTTGGTCTGGGGATTTCATAGAGAATCCTTCCTCACATGTACAGGAAACACCAATATCAGGAACCCCTATATTCTATACTGTTGCAAATATAGCAGAAAAGGCAGATTTTAAATCAGAAAATTTGGGTAAAGTGGATCTAAGTCCTTATAATTCTGTTCAACAGTCAGAATTATATGCTATTTCCATGGTATTCATGGATCATATGGAACCTCTTAATATAGTTACTGATTCACAATATTCAGAAAGAGTTGTTTTGCATGTTGAAACCACTGAATTTATACCAGATGATACAGAACTGACTATTTATTAGTTACAAGACTTATTCAGGAATAGGAATCACCCCATATATGTTACATACATCCGATCCCATACTGGTCTGCCAGTCCCTCTAGGACAAGGTAATGTCAAAAGGATTTTGGAGCATATTCTCCATGGAGGGATACTTCCTTAACCTAGAGGCAGGAAGGAGGGCCTAGTTCCTATTCCAAATGACTTGACAGATTTTGTTGATTCCTCTGGAAGGCATCACTCTCCCTGTGGAGTGGGGGTGGGTAGGATGGGGGGTCAGGGGCATGGGAGAGAGGGAGGGAAGAAGGGAGGGAGGAAAAGGGAACAGGGATCAATATGTAAAATAAGTAAACTAAATAATTAAAAAAATTCTTAACCATAAAAATAAAAGTTGATATCAACTATTGGTTAGTAATGTACTGGAAGTATCAGCATTTCACAAAAGCCATCATGTCAATAACAAAGGTTTAAAAAAAAAAGACCTTTTTTCATCACTTGGAAACAAGCCAAGGAAATTATAATAAATAGTCCTGTTTGTTCTTTATATACCCAAACACCAACCCTGCAGAAAGTAACCCAAAGGATACTCAGAATGAAATCTGGCAGATATTCCATTTTTTAGAATTTGGAAAACTAAAATATCTACATCACACCATTGATACCTATTCAGAATTTTAATGGGTAACTGCTTTTGAGTTCTGAAAAGGCTGATTTGGTAATTACTCATTTGCTAGAAGTTATGGCCAGCATGGGTACACCTGTACAAATAAAACTGATAATTCTCCAGCATGTGTATCCAGTAAAGTGAAACAGTATTTTGCTTATTATAATATACAGCATATTACAGGTATATCATACAATCCTACAGGGCAAGCAGTTATAGAAAGATAAACATAACACTAAAGTATTCCCTAAATAAACAGAAAGAGGTAATAATGATCACCATAAATAGTTTGCATAATGCTTTACTAACTTGGATTTTCTAAATGCCAATGAGAAAAAAAAGTCAGCTATGGAGAGTCATTGGGTAATAGAAAAAAATAACTACGAATTTAAATCAACCTGTATACACTATAAAAATGTGCTAACCTCAGAATGGAAACCAGTATACGTGTTACATTGAGGAAGGGATTTTGCTTTTATTTCTATAAGAGAAGAAAATATATGGATACCATCAAAACTGATGATTAGAATTGAACAAGAGAAACCTCTTAATTAGAAGAGATGATAGTTCATGAAACAACATGGCCATTCAATTTAAATGAACCTATAAAACTAGCAATTGCTTTTCATTTGACCAGATATAATTGGCCAAAAGGGAACCTCACCAAAATTAGGGTTAGGAAAGAGCTTTGCTTTTTTCTTTTCAGGAGAATAAAGGCATCCAGCTAAGGGATCTGAAGAGCACTGGACAAGTGGTACATATGAAGAGAAAGGACAACCATCCCAAGAAAAAGAGTAAATTGGCCTATTGGTATATCACATTACCAATAGGATAAAATTTAATAAAATTTCCCAAATTTTTGTTTTCACTTTTCTCTACACACATATAATACAAATGGTCCTTTCGTTGTTCCAGTCCAATTAAAAATTAAAAGTGGTTTTGGAGTTGGAGTGCAGTTCTGTTTCTATGAACCCAAGCATACTTACTGAAGTAAAATCCAAACTCTGTCTCATTTCAGAAGAACCACCTGATATGGGACAGAACAAAAAACAAAAATAAGGGACTATTTTATTGTCAATAATCTCATAATCCTTTGGTTTTATTTTGAATATTTAAATATATTTTAATATATGTTATATATGTACATATACATATATAATCTTTGGACTATAAACTGCTAAGAACTGTTTTGAGGTGGCTAGCTGAGATGATCCAGCCTTACAGACTACTCTTGCCAGGATTTGAGACAATCCCTGCACTTTCCTGTTATGCAGAGATTGGACAACAAATGATGCAGCTACCTCTCCAAGAACTTGACAATTAATGCAAAATTTTGTTTTCAGGATCCTTTAAGATGCTGTTACACCCCAGACAGTAGGAAATAAATTTAAGAAAATGATGCCCACACTCCAAAGAGGTGGGGTGGTTGTTTTTGGTCATTGAATGGGTTATGTGTATTTGTCATCATTTAGAGTGGTTGGTTATAAGTTGTTATTGGTAATGGTCAGGAAAAACAGTTAAACAAGGAGGTTAGAATAAGAGTTCTTATTTGGAAAAGAAAAAGGAGTGATATAAATATGTTTAGGATATGAGCGTAGATTATTGAATCTTCTCTGAAAAGAAAAAGGGGGTTATAGAAATAGTATAAAAAGGTAGATTATTGAATCTAATTTTAAATCAAACAGCAACTACTAGGTTTAAATATTTTATATTGATTTTATATATTGATACAAATAGAAGATTATTTTGTTAGAACACTCTGTACATACATTTCTAATCGTGTCCAAAATATTGTACTTATGCAACTCATTTAACAATGTAACACAAATTATTAGCCCTTGAAAGTTATTATTACAAACTATTTAGGATAATAAGGAAATTATGTTTAGTAAGTTATCTATTACAGTTGAACCTATAGTCATATTAGGTATGTTTTCATGTTCAAACAGAGTTATATTTTAGACTGACAGGCCATCTTCAAGCACTTCAAAGATCTAAAGAATATGCCATTTAAGATGTCTTAATAACACAGCTTCTTATTTTATGACAATGAGACATGTCTGTTCTTGGCAGCACCAATCTACTTCACAGAAGATGATGGGCACTGAAGAAATTCTACATGGAGTTTTCTTTCTTTGTGACAAAAGTTAGTCACTGGGCAAGAAAGTGCCTCAACTGCTGAGATTGTGCTGTCCAAATTGAACAAACAGGACACAAAAGAAAGGACCATTGAATTTTGCCAAGACATGGTTGGACAGCTCTTCAGAATATCCTGCTTCACAGAAAAGTCTGTCAAATATGCCAGGCCTGTAGGTTGAATATGGATGCCCCAGTGTTGCAGGCAGCCAGCTGTCTCTGTCATTTCTCACAAGTTTTGCAAGTTGCTTTCTTGTACTTCCTGCTTACAGGCAATATTATATCCTTCTCAGGTTTCTGATAGAGTTGAAGATTTCATTGTTATACTTTTCCTTGTTAATAGATTCAGAAAAGAAATCCACTAAAGCAGTGGAAGTTGTGTAATCTTGAGGGACATTAAACGAGTTTTGGTAATACAGGTTAAAATAGAAAGGAAATTATGTACAACCTTTCAAACTCATCAAGATAGAATAAATATGGACTATTTTCTGAATTTAGCGAAATTAATGAATTTATTGCCTATATATATATTGCATATAGTTATTGTACATAGTTTTTCTTATATCAATTATAGCCTTCTTTTTTAGTTTAGACAAAAAAGAGGGAAATGTGGTGATATTTTGTTTGTGCTCTAACAAACAAATACATTCCTGAAGATCAAAGGGCAGAGTTAGCCACTAGTTAACCATAGAGATCTGGAGGTCTGTACACACAGACAGGAAGTAATATGTGTGGGCAGAGAGAAGAATATAATGTGGGAGGGGACGGGAGCTTCACCTCTTTATATCAGAATGAGGATTTTTGTAGAGGTAAGAACTCTAGTGGCTGACTGTTCTGCTTCTCTGATCTTTCAGCTTTAACCCCCTAATATCTGATTCTGGGTTTTTATTAAATCAATTAAAATGTGTGCTACAGAGAGTAAACTTGTTCTAATAATTTTAAAACTACATTCAGAAATTTAAAATCCTCCATCCTGAGTGAATATATAATCTAGAGTTACATTTTTTAGGGTGGATTTTTTTTTTCTTATTTAAAGAATTTTATTATTCCTCTTATTTTTTCCTGTCGTTTTCTACATAACTTATTACTGAATTGAAGGGACATGAACACTACTGGTTTCTCCCCTCTGGGTCCTAGATTATTCACAGACCATTCTGAAACACCAATTCCCAACACTAGGGATTTTTGTACTAAACAAGTCAAAGTGACAACATGGATGGATCTGAATTGGGCAGAAACTTTAGCAAATGACTTTGCAGGTGTACTTTAAGAGTGTAATTTTAGAATGAGCTCGGAAGGGCTGGTAAGTGTGATTGAGCATGCTAATTAGGATAGCCAAATGGGGAGTTTTGATTGCTAGACCTTGATTTCTTATAGTTGTCTCTTGGTGTTCAGCCTCAGGAATCAGTCAGGCATACTAAAATAGCCAAATAAGGAAACAAACCTTGGTGGGTATTTAGTAATGTAATCTGTTTTACCAAGGGGAAGAAAAGAGGGCAGGGCAAGACCTGCTGTCACCATGTTGGTCATGCTTGGGCTTGCTAGAGACCTTCCTAAATAATCATACCTGAGATAAAAACATCAGACTGCATTATTCTGAAGGCATTGGAAATTATGTTGTGGGCATGGCCTCCAATGCTTGAGTCTCCACTCAGTGAAGGCAAGAAATTCAATACTAGTGACTATTGTAATCACAGTACTGATAACAAAAGACTACAAAAGTGAACATATTGTTAGCATACAAGGTGATGGAGCCTAGCATTGAAGTTAGTATGAAAGTTTGTTTTATTCCCCCCCACACACAGAATATAACTGGAGTAATTCTTTTAAAATTCACAATCCACTTTCCCCTCTCAGTAATAAGACCCCTTTGGATTTGAACCTTTGCAGGTGGGAAGTGGACACTCACTCCCACTCCTAACCTAGAAGCTATCTGTAATTGATACAAACTTACAAAGAAGAACTATTTTATCTAATGGCACTTCACCAAGTATATGAGCCAACTTAAGGATAGGCTCTATGCCCAGTAGTAGGTAGCGAACACAAAACAAGTTCAATGTTATTTTTATAGGATATTTTTTGTCTCAATTTGCTTTGTTGGGGATTTTTTTTTAAATCTTACTGTTTATTTGGCTTGGATATTTTAGTTCCTGATTTTACATTTTTGTGAGTTTCTTTTAAAAAATGGGATAAAGTAAACCAAACTGAAATGTTCTATCCCCAAAACTTCAAAAAATATGGGAAAGGCAGGAAACACCTCTAACCCAGAACCTTTGAGGTGGGCAGGAATGTTATAAATTCAGCATCTGCTACATAGAAAATTGGAGACCAGATTGAGCTACATGAGGCCCCATCACAAACAAAATAAAACAAAACAAATGCATACACCACTATCCTATCAATCTTTGGAAGAACTAAAAGTTTTTCTGTTTTTGAAAGGAAAACATTATATTTTATTTATATTTTTCTTTTAGAGAAAGAGTGGGCACAAACCTCTAAAACTAAAATCTATCTCCAATTGATAACTAAAGAACCTGGTTGAAATTGGGGCTCTGCTGCAAGATATAGAAATAAGAGGCAATGGAGTATTCTTTTACTAGGGATAAGTACTGATCTATTACCATTGGGAGCTCATTCCACATAGAGGAATACTCTCAGCCTAGACAAATGGGGGAGGGCCTAGGCCCTGCTCCAAATGATGTGACAGACTTTGAAGACTCCTCATGGAAGTCTGCTCCCTGGGGAGCAGAAAGGGGATGGGATGGGGATTGGTGGAGAGGGGGCGGCAAGGGAGGGCAGAGGGTGAGGGAACTGGAATTGACATGTAAAATGAGCTAATTTCAAATTTAAATAAAAAATTATCAGAGAGAGACACACATACAGAGAGAGTGTGTGTGTGAGAGAGAGAAAGAGAGAGTGAGAGAAAGACAGAGAGAGAGACAGAGAGAGAGATAGAGAGAGAGAGAGAGAGAGAGAGAGAGAGAGGGTGAGAGAGAGAGAGAGGGAGGAAGGGAGGGAGGGAGGGAGAATGGACCACTTTAGGTGTTCTCAAGACAATCATTTATGTTCTATAACTATTATCATTGACCCTTACTAAGACTACTTAACCCATGTACTGGTTAGAAGCATTGTGTTAAATAAGCATGGGCCAATATATGAACTAACTGATATTAAAGAAGTACCAACTAATGGTGTTTTAAAGCATGAAATAATTCCTTAGGTATCTGCAGTTATTTTTGTAGGATTGAGGCTCAGTGGACTTTCCTTCATCCAGGTCTACTGATGTTCTTGTTCAGTTCATGTTTAGGCAACTGGATTCCAGTGTTTAGCTGTGGTTGTCTGCTCCAGTTTTAGTCAAATGGTATTAAAATTATTTCTGAATATTATCTTCATAAAAACATAAATACCATTATTAAAGATGTGATAATACTTTGACACTTATATACATATTGGCCACAAATAATAAGAAATTACTTCTAATAAGAAATTACTCACAAAGATTCTTAAATATAAAACTTCCAAATAAAAATAAATTTGTTATTATATTTCTAAGATTTTTCAAAGTGTTTAGGAAATTATTACACCACCCTCATAATAAACAACTAAAGTGTATCTTTGAAATTATCTTCTGTAAAACTGATGTTCAGTAGCTGAAGATGTACCTCCATAATAGAGCAATGGCCTAGAATGACCACAGTCTTAGTCTTGTGTTGGATTCCTAATACCCACACAAACAATCAATTGATTTTCAAAATAAGTACAAAGTAATATAATTATCACTCATATAGTACTTTATACATAAATCCAAATAATTACACTACAAAATGCCTTATGTTTTTTCATTTACAATCATATGTTTAAATAAATTAGTAGGTTGGTAATGATCATAGTGGGCCCATAATTCATCACACAGTACTTTGAAATTCAGGCTTAAGACTCTGAGCAGAGCAAGGAATATGATGCAACATTCAGGTTCTAATATCCAGAACTATCACTGGACCAAGAAAATCACTAGAAATCACATCTCATTTATGTTGAAATATGGTGATTTTCACAAGTATCTAATAAAAATTCCCTAAAAATTAATGTGTCAGGCATGAAAACATTAAGCATCTGTATAGGAATGATTTAAGTTTAAGAAGAAATGCATTTTTATTACCACAAATTTTTCTCAAAATTTATTTATCCCACCTTTCTGCTACAGTCCTTAGGAATACCCAGTCCTGCAATTATGGACACACATATGAACTCATTTGTATAAAAGAATAAATATGATGGATTGGGTACAATGTTAGTCCTCCCCTATGTATGTAATTCCTAAATGTGAACTATCTGCTGAAGAGATGCTGAATGTTGAGTCTTGTGAATTTGACTTCTGGACAGGCACTGAGGCTTTCTATGCATATCTTAAATTATAGTTAGTAAACTACTGTCTATGTAACCCAGCATTGAACAAAGAGTCAGAATGACAGTATAAATCATAAATATGGAGAAGTGTTTTTGTTTATTTTTAAGGTGTAGTTTTACACCCTAAATCAAATATTTTAAATACATCATCAGGTTGACAGAGCTTTGAATGTGTTATGTTACTGGTTTGTGATGTGTTGATGGTAGAATGTGAGGTTACATAAACTTTTATTGTAAACTTCATGCTTAGGGCTTCTTGAATCTTCCTTTATAGACTAGAATTTGATGTATATAAAAGAGTAAAAGGATTCCTGGTGTTAATGTGGTGAATATATTTTGATTAACTTTTTTTCCCCTTGGAGTTCAAGGAGGCCTAAAGCTTGATTCTTACACTCTGCCTGAAAAATCAAATGATACAAGACACACTGGAAAGGCCCTGGATAGTGCGTGGATCAAAATGACAGTGTTTTAGGAGACATGAGCACAGTTCTCAAAGTTGGGTGGCCCAAAGGTATGGGATTTTGCTGTGGAGAATAAAGATGCTATAGTGGTAACAAAATGGACTCATTCTGAAAGACTACCATTCAGAAAACTTACTTCTCTGAGTGGTAAAACACATGCATTGATGACATTGACTAAAGGAACAGAGCCAGCAGACATGAGGTAGAGCAGGACAGAGGGATTTATCTTTTCTTTTTTGCTTACTTTCATCAGTGAACTGTCTCATTATGTCTGTGTTATATAATACAACTACTGCAATGACATCATTGCACCTGATACAATGCAGATTTTAAGTGAGCTTGTGTATTGATGTTGGTCTATACCCTCTTGTGGCCCTGCCTTTGTCTGAGTTAGTTTGTTCATTCAGATGGAAATGACATAGAGGAGAGCCATTCTAAGCCATGCCAACCTAGTTTTGTCAATTCTCAGTCAAATCACACATTAATGCTTGACTGGTTTGTTAAACCCCTGAATTTCAGTGTCTTTATCATGTGGATATCTGAGATAAAGCTCAAATCCTTAGACTTGGTAGCAAGTGCCTCTACCCAATAAGTCTTCTTGCTGGTGCTAATGTTTAAAGTGACTTAATAATCAATGCTAGCTATTTGACAGGGGAACATGCTACACATACTCTATGGAAGGCCCCAACAAGAGAGGGACATATTTGATACTGTTTAATAACAGACTGGACTAGTGATTATGATTATAACATTTGACAAAAAGCATTTCTGAAAGCCCTAAGTAGTCATAGCTCTAGACCAGAGGTTCTCAATCTGCCAGTAGGAACCCTTTAGAGGTTGAATGACCCTTTCACAGTGTAAGAGCATTAGAAAACAAAGACATTATGATTATGAACATTATGATTCATAACCATAGTAATTTTACAGTTATGAGATAGCAACAAAAATAATTTTATGATTTAGGGTTCACCATAACACGAGGAGCTATATTAAAGGGTCACACCATTAGAAAGTTGAGAAACCATTGCTCTAGAATATACAAGTCACTATCTAGAGATGAAGATGGTAAATAATCAGAGCTAGTTACATTAAGGTAATTTTAAGAATTATGAATGAAAATTTAGAGGAGGTTCAAGAATTACTTTTAAAAGATAAAATGAAGTAATTAGAAAGAATCCAAGTAGAATTTGTTTACCTCTTACATTTTACAGCGCTGGTAGTTTTTATAATTTGTGGTTACAAAATAGTCTTCATCTACCACGTCCTAGACTTAACAATTGATCAAGTCCACTTTCATAGTGTAATTAGTTTATAGTACAAGTATGAAGCAAAGCCATTTATTTATTGCTAAATTAAAGCAATTGTAAATTTTCAACCAAATGAATCAATAGATTTTCACAATTCTGGCAATTTTGTACTTTATCATTTTTCTCAGACAGAAACTGATCAGGTAGCTCAGGCTAGTCTTGAACTCACAAACCTCTTGCTTCATAGGATGTTGTACTTTTCAGTTTAGAATTTATGTAATAATACTTAGACAGAATGAGACAGAATGGTAAAAAGTCAAATTATTTTTCCATAGTGTTTGTTTGAGGTACAGAGGATGGAACCCAGGGCCTTGTCATGCCAGAAAAGATTTTTATCACTGAGTTGTAGGTTCAGTATTTGCAGTTTCGATAACAATTTGTTTAATTTTTTAATTTTTTAGTGACACCTTGGTTTAAATTTTCTTTGCTTTCTTGAGAGTAGAGTTCTTTAGGCCTTACTGTTTGAAGGACATTGTTTGTAGGTCAGATGTTCTCTTTAGTTCAGCTCAGGTGAAGAAACTCAGTAATCAGGATGTAGGAATGATTTTTTTCCTGCCAAGTGCTCTGTAGTAACACAAAACCAGACAAAGTTAAGCAATCAACAATAAATCACAGTGTAAGAGACTTGAAATGTCTTTTTACTGAAGGGTGCTACATCCCAAAAGATACTCAGAATATAATTTAGCCTTATCTCATTGTGGAAGGAATGGTGTTGCCTGGGGAAAATTAATTTTCTTGACTGTCTGCAATTGGACAAGCACTACAATAACTCAAATGTGGCATATTGGTATGCTGGATACTTTGAACTAAAGAAGGTTTGAAGGCCTCAGAAGCAGTGCCTCATGAAAAGTCTGTCTACCCCCTTTCTACCCTTTTTCTTTCTCTTGTTTATCTAGCAGGAGATGGCTAAAGGGAGGCTATAGAAACTGAAAACTCTCTCTGTTGTGGCTGTTCACTCTACCTCCATAGGGACAGATAGCTCAAGGCCATGGATGGGGAGTTGGAGTGTGGCTCTCTCCTTCTCTAAATCCAAGAATTTTGTTAAAAGAAAAAAAAATCAGAATTTCTGTCTCATATCAGAAGAGCCACTTGGTGTGGGACCTAAAAAAAACACAAATTCAGAGACAATTGTGAAAACTCTGTTATCTCCCCAATTCTATTTCTCTCCATACTTATTTTTGTCTTTTTGGTATACTTCTTTGGATAAATATCTATCAAAAAATTTAAACTTTTCATTTTGACATTAATAGTGGTTAAATTTTCCACAGTGAACAATAAATTTTCCTAAAAACAATCTCTGAAATTTCCCGAAGGAAAATGGGGCCCCACAACAATTCTAGCTGGTTCATAATAATGCCATCAAACTGATAAACACCACTCAGGGATTAGCTTTGGACTACAAACTGTTCAAGGCAATTCCAAGTTGGCTGGCTGAGATGGCCCACCTCCTTAAGACACTCTAGCCAGAACTTCTGATAAGAACTTCATATAAACCTTACCCACTACCCAGAGACTGGCTACAAATATTACAGCTAGTCCACTTGAGTCTTAACCATTGCTTTATGTTTTTTTGTCTTGTTTTGTTTTTGGAACTCTATTGAGCTATCACTGCCTCCAAAACAGCTAAAAGTAATTCTACAAAAACAATGCCCCTTCTCCCAAGAGATGGTATGGATGGTTTTAGGTTTTTCTTGGGGTTGGTTATAACTTGTTATAGGATTGGGAGTAAAATAATAATCAGATTCAAGACTCTTGTTTGTAATTTGAAAAGGGGGAATAGATAGGTTAGGAAAATATGGTAGATTAGTGTATCTACATGTAAACTATTTTAGCAACTACTAGTTTTAGAATTTACATAGGATAGATTCTTGTATATTGATACTTACGTAAAATGAGTTTTGTATTCCTGTCTAAGATAATTTGTATATTGGTATAAATTCAGTTATATTTCTCACATTGTGTATGTTCCTATTTCTATTTACAATGTTTTTGTACACAAATGTAAAATTATTTTTGTCATACTGTATGTTTCTACTTCTGCTTAAGATATTTTGCTTATTGATATAATGTAAGAATATTTTTGTCATGATGCACTATACATTTCTACCTCTTATCAAGATATTTTTATATTGTTACAATTTTGAGGTCATGGTCCTCATGCTGCACATCTGTTTAAAGATTGTTTATTTTCATAATGTGAAGCTTTAGTCTTTAAGCTACATAGGTTATTAAGAATTGCAGACTAAGTATTGTACTGACTCAGACCCCCTGAACATGGGTCTCAGAAGTCCTAGGCAGTCTAAGGGACTCCAACAATGGAACTAGGATGTATTCCTGGTGCACAAAAGGACTTTAGGAGCACATTACCCATGGAGGGATACTCCCTTAGCCTAGACCCTACTCCAAATGACTTGACAGATTTTGATGATTAATAATCACCTATGTTTTTCATACTTATATCTAGGTTAGTTAGGTTCTCTAGACACCCAGAGATGTTCATAGATAGGAAATATTCAAACACTTCAAAGACCTATAGAACATAGCATTTAAATGTTTTAATAGTTTCAAACTTTGTTGACATGAGACACAACTGTTCCTGGCAACACTGACTAATTCCTGAGGGAATGATGAGCACCTGAGACATGCCATATGGAGCTTGTTTTTTTCTTGACAAAACTGGCCCATTGAGAAAAGAACTGCCCTTGCCTCAACTGTTGACAGTAAGCATGCTATTCAGACTAGATAAGCAGGCTATAAGGAAAAGTGACTGCTGAAACTTGCCAAGACAAGATAGAACAGTCTTTTGAATTTTCCTACTTTTGAAATTTGTCTGTCAGATATTCTATGCCTATAGCCAAATTTGGTTGCATCAACATTGCAGAGAGACTTTGGGTGCCTGTCCAGGTAACCAGCTGTTGTTTCTGTTATTTCTTGCAATGTTTGGACTTTCTGCTTGCTTGCACTTCCTGCTTACTTGGGTAATAGTATTTTCCTTCTCAGGTCTTTGATGAAGTCGAAGACTACATAGTCACAGTTACAATCCTCTCACATCTTGCTAAGACATTTTAGGTGTAAAAACTTAGACTCTTCAGGATAGAACAATTATTGTAATGATCTCTGTTATTACCCATACCCTGGACATTTAGTATGTGTTTCTTATTTGATGTTGTTCTTGTTGGTTGTAGTTCTATTTTTGTGTGTAATATTACCTTTTCTTTCTCCTGGACAAAACTTGATAATCGTTCTTATTGTGTATAGTTTTGTTTAGAACCTTCTTATTTAGACAAAAGGGGGACGTGTAGTGGGTATTCATCCTGTCCATGACCTTAGGCTATCTGGCCTGATAGAGGTATAGTTTCTTGTCTTCCACCATCACCTGTTTAAAAGAAAGAGAGGGGCAGTTCATCCCTCCCTAGTGTGGTGGTCAGAGATCAGACTGCTGGTTCCATTCATACTAGGATAAAACAGAAGACCATGGAGGATATCCACCTTGCTGTGTATCTGTGGGTGTTCTCTAATAAATTCCTAATACCAGTTATGAATGGTCTCTTGTGTATTTTGCCTACACCTTTCCAAGCCAAGTTTTCATTGCATTATTGCATGAAGTTTGACCAAAAATAAGCTTTCTAGCTAACTTTTTTAGGTACTAAGCAATAAGATACTTATTCTGAAATGAATCCTGTCATTTACCCAAGAGTGGAGAATGATTACATAGTAAAGAGAAGAATTCTGAGTAGATAGACCTTGCTGTCTCTCCCTCATCTTGAATCTGTTTTCTTTAGACCATAGACCATTGTCCAGGCACACATCCAAATACGTGACTGACCATTCTACATTAAATTTAAGCAGAAAGATAGTTTCTCCTGGCCTTTGAATATTCATTTTTGAGGTTCTAAGTCACACAATGCTTCCCCTTGTAAAGATGCAATTTGTTACAGAAGTGTCTGCTGTAACACTTATAATGAGTGAAGAAACTTTTCAGCTATATCCCATTTCCTCAAGGACAAAGACAATTTCTTGGCCTATGACAGAAGAGTAAAGAAATACAAGTATTCTTTAAGGACATGGCATCTGTACCAGGCAAATACCCATTAGAGATAATTTCATTGGCTCTAATGAGATTATCTTGTGCACTATACCTATCAACTTGTATTTAAATCCAGGTCAAAAAAAAAATCTGCAATGAGGGAGAAGGGGAGGGGAGGCTCTAATGGGAGTTGCTTTAAACTTTACACCAGGCATTAAAAGCACAGCTAGTGCCTTGCAGTTGCAGAGTGATGTTTGACTGCAGGTGCAGAAGTGTTCACATTGGCTTCCATGTGGGAGTAGGAAATAGGATCTGGGAATTGGCACCTGCAGCATACATGCCCGGCCTTTGGTCTAGGATAACTTTGGCAGTAAATACAACGTGCAAGTACAGACCGGGTATGAAAAAATCACATAGATAGCAAGTCATGACCAACATAAAAAGTGATCAGCTGAGAAACACAGCTCTGAAGAAAATTATTGAGGTAGAGTCCAAGAGAGTTAGAATTCTTGCTGAGAGAAGACAACTAGCAAGGAAAACCATTTTCATTTATGGTTAAAAATGTTAATATTATATTGTTATCATCAGGATGATTTTACCCATTTCTCATTAAGTATATTAATAGGCAGGCATATTTTGGAAAATCATGAGAAGATACAACTGTTACCCCAGAGGAGAAAGTTGCATGTACATTATTGCTCTTCTGCTATAAATGGAAGAGATGAAGAGATGAAAAGTAAGGGAATAAAAATGATCAAGTAATTGTAAAAGAATAAAGAAGGTTAAACAATACAAAACTCAGTTGATATTAAAAGAAGTGCTGGAACAAATTTACAATCACAGCCAACTATTTTACTAAAGAGACGGTAATAGAGAGAGTATGCCATTCTCCATTCCACAAAGGAAACAAACAAACATGCCTGAAAATTATATGGCTGAGATTCCTCGCTGTCCACTCACCCCCAAGACTCTTGGATTAGTCACTTTGGAAAGCTGACATGGTGGTTTTGAAGTCTCTATCTAACACAATTGCAACTATTCAGAATTTCCCTTTAAGCAGGAGATTGTCTTGTTTTGAGTAATTTTTGTTTAATTATTGCAAAAAAATCTGAGGATGAATAGGTGAGTTATTATTATTATAAAGTAGGATCAAATTCTTTTTTCCATGTACCTAGTACTCTCTTTTCATAACTTAAAAGATTACTATATACTACAAATGTTACTTTACTGATGTATTTAATATATTTTAAAAACATGTTGGTACCCATAAAATTATGTCTGTGCACAAGAATAAACAAAGATCAGTAATAGGAATGTTTAAAAATAAAAATTATTGTTTTTGTTTCCTTACACCGAAAATGTAGTCTGGCTTTGAAGTGCTATAAGAACTGTATTTATCTAACCACTTAGGGACAGATATGAAGGGTAGATTATATATGTAAGTAATAAAAATAGAGGAAAAGAAGTAATAACACCCTTTTCAAATGCTTGCTATTGGTGTTTGGGGATTTGCCTTGGAAAGTTTAGAAATATAGCCCGATCTACATAGATACAATTGTTTGTATCCTAAGGGATAAATTAATCTAAGCTTAATACATTCATAAGAAAATATTTCACTCAGCTCAAAGCTTCTCTCAAACAGAAAATTTCATCTTGAGATTAAAAAATACTTCCTCAAATTTAAAAAATGCAATGCATATTTCTTGCAGTTGTATAGTAATGCTTGACTGCAGGTGCAGAAGTATTCACACTGGCTTCCATGTGGAAGTAGGAAATAGGCTCTGGTGCTCCAGTGCTTTTTCAATGTAACATTATATAAATACATGAAAGTCTGTTTTAAATGAAAGAATATCAGAAACACCTTCACTGTAAGAGGTACTTGAAATCTATATACTGCCTGATGAATTTGAATTTTATAAAGGAAAATTGAGGATATTGTTTGAACATTGAAATTATTTTTGTTCACTGTATAAATAATGACAAATATGGGACAGTGCTTATATTTCAATAAAATGTAATAGTCATTCAATGTGTTGAGATTGTAAATGTGGTACAATGACAATATTTAACAGATCTAAACTTTTGCTCCCATTTCTGCAAAATTGATAGAATCAACCTGGGGATTGACCTTAGTTTTATTCTCCAAATTTTAACAAGTAGAAAAATAAGATCAAGAAATCAGTGTCAGTGATCCAAAATATATCAGATGAAGCCATCTAAATAACTCAATAAGTTTTATTGGGGAAAGGTGTAGCTCAAAGAGGAACCAATTTGGAGGATTTCTTATAGCATACAACTTCTTGATTAGACTCTAGACAGTCTCATTTCTGACTCTGCATCTTGACCTCCCTGATATGGGATGTCCTTTTGTATATATGATCTCTTATTGGTTGATAAACAAAGCACTGATTATCCAGTAGCCAGGCAAAAAATAGGCAGGGCTATCACACAAGGAGAATGCTGGAAAAAGAAAGCAGGGAGAAGCCACCAGAGCAGAAACCAGGTAGCTGCTGAGGGCACAAGATTCTCTGGTAAGATAATACCGCTTGGAAATACTTAGATTAATAGAAATGGATTAATAATTAAGAGAGATAGCTGATAAAAAGCCTAAGCCATTGTCCAAAAAGTTTAATAATTAATATAAGTCTCTCTGTGTTTATTTGGGTTAAATGGCTGTGGGACCACGTGGAACAGAAACTGTGTCTATACCTCCCTTTTATTGTTTATGCTTAGAGAATTGGCAACTGTGATTTTTTTTCAGTGAGATGTAAATCATCTAGCAAGAATCTTGTTAGCTTTATAATCCATAAATGCCTTTCCAAAGGATGGGAAACCAAATCTTTGTGTCTCTGCAATATAAATATACAGAGCTATTGCACTCTCGTCCTAGTTTCTGTAGCATGATGGGGATCAACCTCTAGGGGTGCCTTACTCCACATTATAAAACCAACCTGTTAAAAATATATGGAAAAGTTTACTTTCCCTTTGGATAAATCATTAATCAAGTTGTATTACTTATGATTTCCACATTCAACCTTTAAAACCCCTTTCACATTTTTCTTAGCAATGAAGTTGATTCATACTATATTTTCATCTATCTTTTATTACAATAGTCTTGGTTAAAATCTTTACACATTGCCCTTTTAGGCATTGTTTTGAATGACTAAAATTTTTTTATTCTTTTCACACGTATCTATACATCTTTTATACCCTTCCCACTTCCTCCTCTTGTTAGATGAGTTTAAGAGCTTAGTCAGCATGGTTCTTCCCTCCCTTTCTCTGACAGAGTCTTCAGGAGCAGCTATGCTCTTGAACCATTTCTAGACCAGTGATGGAAAACTTCAAAAATGAAGTGTTTAGTTCTTTTCCCAAAGCTTCTGTCACGTTCTCACTATGTGTACACCTGTCTTGAGTAGCTTTATTTAAAGTTATTATATGTGGCTATTTGAATAAAAATGGTCTCATGGGCTCATGTATTTAAATGCTTAGTCTTCAGGGAGTGGCACTAATTGAGAAGAATTAGGTAGTGTGGCCTTGTTGTAGTATATGTGGCCTTGTTGGAAGAAGTGTGGCACTAGGGATGGGCTTTGAGGTTTTCAAAAGCCCAAACTAGGGCCAGTGGTTCTGTCTTCTCCTGCTGCCTGCAGATCTGGATGCAGAACTCACAGCTTTAGTACCATTAGTACCATGCATGCCTGCATGCCACCATGACCCCTACCATGATTGTGGACTAGACCTTTGAAACTGTTGCAACCCCCTTTGAAATGCTCTTTTTCTTTCTTTCTTTCTTTTTTTAAATAAGACTTGCTGTGGTCATGGTGTCTCTTCACAGCAGTAGAAAGTATATTATCCTTTATTTTACCTTCAGACTGTGTTTTCAGGCAAGAACATTTCATTATTATGAAATGAAACTAACAAGTATGCATAGAATTTTTGCAGAATTTCTAAAAATTAGAAACAAATAGGATTTTAACATAAAATAAAGATAAAATAACAAGTTCAGTATGATTAAATGTATTTAATAGTACATATCATGAACACCTTATGTTACTAGGGATAATAAATAGCCAGATTTTTCTAAAAATAGTGGTAATAATCACTCTGATTGAACAGCCACACACACAGACAGATATACACTGTCATGTGTACAGATATACACATGACAGTATGTCATGCTGATAATTCAATGAACACAAGTTAATATTGTCAATTGGAACATTTCTTTGTGAAGTGCTAAGCAATTATTGACATATAACAAATAAATGAATAAAAACCCATAGTATATCCCATTGACTCCCAATTCATTGGTATGGCTGGTGTATTAGGATTCAATAAGATGATTGAAGAAGATTTTATGTTCTTTTATTTGATTTTTTGTTATTGTTTTTGTGTTTGTTTGTTTGTTTGTTTCCAGACAGAGTTTCTCTGTATTGCAATGGAGCCTATCCTGGAACTAGCTCTGTAGACCAGGCTGACCTTGAACTCACAGAGATCCACTCTGGCTCCCTGAATACTGGGATTAAGGGCATGCACCATCAATGCCTGGCTGACTTTATGTTCTTATATAAAGCATAAATAAAGCCCAGACTCAGCTATGGATAAGCAAGATAGTTATTTGCTTCATTTATATTATAGATAATTCATAATTGTCTGAGATAAGGTTAGATTCCTTTTTGTAGGTGTGTGTGTGTGTGTGTGTGTGTGTGTGTGTGTGTGTGTGTGTGTGTGTGTGTGTGTGACATTTGGAAAGTCTGTCAGTATGCTTCCATGAGTCATGTATTAATATCAACTAAAAACTCTCAGCAAGCAGCCATTCCTCCACTGAGACAGAGACAAGATATGATGTTATCTCAAAATAGCTTCATTCAATTTTTTTTGAAGTATCTACATTTGAAGTGACAAAATGAGTTGTTTATAATGCCAGGGTTGTTAATTAGCAGTTGAAAGGCTTTAATCAAAGGCCCACATTCATCCACAGGTATAGAAAGCCATTCAATTAGTATTATCTAAGTCTTAACAAGAGAACTTGTTAATTAGCAGAAGAAATGGCAAAAATATGTTTTCCCCAGAGAGACATATATGGTTCCCTGGAGAAGGGGAAAGGGACAGTATCTCTTAAGCAATTTGGGAGCATGAGATGGGGGAGAGGGAATTAGGGAGAAGAAGAGAGCAGAGGTAGGCATGAAGAGGCAAGAAGATTGAGCCAGGGAAAGAAGGAGATCAGGAAAAGAGATATCATAATAGAGTGATCCATTACAGGTTTTAAGAGAAATCTAGAACTAGGGAAATGTCCAGAGATCTATAAGGATGAACCCAACTAATAATCTAAAAAATAGTGGAGAGGTTACCTTAAATTCCCTTCCCTGACAATGAGATTAATGACTACCTTATATGTCATCCTAGAGCCTTCATCCAGTAGCTGATGGAAGCAGAAGCAAACACCCACAGCTAAACACTGAGCCGAACTCTTGGAATACAGTTGCAGACAGGGAGAAGTGATGAGCAAAGGGTCAAGACCAGGCTGGAGAAACCAACAGAAACAGCTGGCCTGAACAAGGGGGAGCTCGTGGGCTCTGGAGTGATAGCTGGGAAACCAGCACAGGACTGACCCAGATTCCCTGAATGTGGTGTTAGTTGGGAGTACTGGGCAGTCTATGGGGATCAGGATTTATCCCTAGTATAGGAATGGATTTTTGGGAATTCATTCCACATAGAGGGATACTCCCTCAGCCTAGACACATGGGGGAGGACCTGGGCCCTGCTCCAAATGACAAGACAGACTTTGAAGACTTCCCATGGAAGGCCTCACCCTCCCTGAGGAACAGAAAGGGGATGTGATGGGGGTTGGTGGGGGGAACAGGAGAGGATGGGAGGGTGCAGGAACTTGGACTGATATGTAAAACAAGCTTGTTTCTATTTAATATATATATATTCATTATCTCAATGAGAGTTGACAATGAAAAGAATATCCCTGTGCCATCAATGGATTCTGGATTTCTGTGTAGTTCAGCAAGGTAGCAGGATTTTAGGGCATTTGAAAGATATTGACTATGAAATGTCCTCATGAGGTCATGTTTGTACACCTGATCCTCAGCTAGTGGCATTGTTTGGGGAGGTTATGGACCCACTGAAACACAGGGTTTAGCAAGAAAGAATTGGATCTCTGGAGGTGGGACTTAATGGTAACTTCAGAGTTCTCTACTTGCTAAGCTGCCAAGACTCTACAGAACTGTGCTGGAAGCCCCTGCAACCACTCCATCTACCTTGCCAAACAAACCTAAAGCTCCTCAAAATTGTTTGGTAGGTATTTTTTTACAGTGAGAAAAGCAACCAACACAATACCCTGGTTCTAGTTCCTTTAAAATTTGTTAGAGGACTGTTTCTTCACCCAAAAGTATATATAACCCCAAGGTCATGCTGCAAACCATAGGGGTTTACTCTTTGCCCAAGTCTATTAAAGACTGGTATGCCTCACTCCCAAGGGGCAAGGCATCCTCCTGCCAACTTTTGGGCTGGTTATGGCTATAGAGCAAGATTCTGTTTAAAGAAGACTCCAGTTGGGTGGCAAGTGCAAAAAAGCTGAAACTCTGTCTAGATTACATTAACAGGGCACTGGTTTTGTGCACGCTTATAGATGATATTTATGGACTTACTTTCATAATAATACAAAATATGAGGTTCCAGGAGATGAAAACTATAGTTTGCATTTGCTTCAAGTTGTTGTCAACTAGACTTGAATAATCTGTCACAACAGTAATGCTAGTGCCTGTATGCCTAGTGGATTCATCTAGACCACTTACCCTGAAATATGTCTGATTGGTTGTTCCATCCTGGCTGGTTTTAACAGTCACAGCTGGGAGCAATAGTCTCACATCCTTTATGCAGCACTTATTTGGGAGTGCTTCCTTTTGTGAAAGTCTGCATCTCCTCCAGACAGTGTACACATAAGTGGTCTGTAACTGGAAGAATGAAGGTCTGAATGAAGATATAGTACAGTACCATCTTGCCATTTTGGCCTTTGAGTTTCTCCATCTTCATCCATGTACATAATTGTCTGTGGAGTTCCTGTTTCTCTTCCTGCCAGGAAAGAAAGCTCTATGTTGTCATTTACTGGTATTCATTTCTTACCTATTCTGACACCATATTATGTAAAGTTTGGCTTCCAGGCTAGTGAGTGGCATCAATATAATTTAAAACTTTCCTGAAATGGAGAGCATTTACACACAGGTTCATTAATTATTTCAGTGATTTTAGCCACCCTGTTCACTTGAATGAACTTAAAGCTAGCAGCAAACATCCCTCTCCACAACCCCCAAGGTTACTTTGGGTCAGGTATTTGGTTATAGCAACGGGTAAAGTAATGCATGTGCATGGCTGCAAATGAAATATGAACACATATTTCTGGAAAGCTTTATTTGTTCTGTAGAACTTTGAGATGTTCTGTTTTCCATGCAAAATTATCAACATATGGTGAATTTGCTAGTCCTTTTCTGTACAATGGGATTTAAATGCAATGGGACCTTCCATCACTACTGATGCATTGGTTAATTATTTGCATTATAAAAATTTTAACATGATAATTCCATTTTGTTCATGGTTTATTCACTGTGAGACATGTACAGATGGAAAGTTATTCCTACAAAGGTAGACTAAGTAATTCATATGGACTGTTCACATTGAATCTGATTTACTTATGGTTATTCTTTAATGTTGTAGTGTTCTATACTTTGTTGTAGTGTTCTATACTTTGGTATCTACCAATTTTGAATATATTTCTTAATCAACAGCAAAAATACCCAACGATAATTGAAGACTTGAGCACTTCAGCTTTCTATGTGCTTAATAAGATGCTGGGCAGCATGAATCTTTGGTTTATGGCATCTAAAATTAGGCAGAACTATATGCTTTTTGAAACTGCATTTTTACATAAGAAATATTAGCCATGTCCAAACTACATCCCTTATAAACCTCTCCATATCTGCTCCTTTTAAACCTCCAACTAGAACTTTCCTTCTGTGGAGACAAACATTGTGATTAAGTTTCTTGTGGGTTTACAGCTTCTCTGCTACCTTTCTTCATTTTGGTTTAAAAGCTAAGTTATTTTAATTTTTAAGTTATTTTAATTTTTTAAGTTATTTAATTTTTAAGTTATTTTAATTTTTTTAAGTTATTTAATTTTTAAGTTATTTTAATTTTTCTACTTAACACTACTGATGTTTTATCTAAATTTGAAGAAGCTGTTTGGTAACCTGAATGTTTTGATGACAAAAGCCTCAAAAATGCAGAATAAGTAGTCACCTATAAACCTATGGAAGGATCATTTATTTCTGAAATTATCTCAACTCAGGTCACAATGAAGTTGTACAATATTTAATGAACAAATAAAGACCTTGGCATCTTTATTCTAGAAATTAGTTCTAGTTCTAGAAATTAGTACAACCCATTTTGCTTCAAAACATAATTGTCATTAATAGTGTTAAAATATTCAAGTTCCAATTGTTTCTGATTTTATGACTTATTAAGTCACAAGTTCTTTATCATTATACTATACAGGTATTAAAATCCCAGTTGCATCCTTTTAATATTTAATGCTGTGGATTGAACCTAGGATTTTGTGGATGCTAGTACATATTCTAGTACTGAACTCTAAATCTTTTTATTTTAATATAAGATCTGACAAAATTGCACCGACTTTACTTAAACCTGGAATTCTTCTGACTAGCTGTGATCTCAGATCTGAGCCAAGGGGCCCAGCTACCATCTATATCCTAAATGATGGTGAAATGGCTTAACTATATAGTTCCTATTATTCAATAGCTGGACAAGTAATTACTTAAAATCATTCAGTCAACCGATTGACCCTCAAAGCTGTGACAATATAGGATAAAATTCTTTTTTGGTATTACTATATCACATGTTACTAAAATAAAAAGTAATCTGTTAGGATTTTAAAATTCTTAATTTCCATTGAAGTTTTATATAAAAATTACACATTAGTTAAAATATCAAACTGTGTAGCATAAGTTTAAACAAGTCTTAATAATAAAGTCCAGAATCAGATATAGGGCTAAATGTTGATAGATCAGAAAGACAAAGAAGCAAACAACAGCCACACATTACCTTCTCAACTTCCCTATCCAAAAACAAAAAACAAAAAACAAAAACAAAAAAGATCAAACTCCTGACTCTTTCCACCCTTTATTCCCCTCTCTTCCCTGCCATATCACTGCCTATCTCTCTATAAAGACCTCCAGACATTCATGGTTAGATAGTGGCTAGCTCCACCCTCTGATTTTCAGGAAAGTTTTATTTATTAGAGCTCAAACAAATTATCACCACAAAACTGGGTGGGGCAACGGGCCTTCTGTTCAATAACCACATCTGGAGACCTATACTCTTGTGACCAGAAGAATTTGTAAGTGTGTGTGTGTGTGTGTGTGTGTGTTTTATTTAGGAAGGCTATGGAGACACCAGTGAATGGACTTTAACCAAGTGTCCAGTGTACAAAGGAGATGGTCAATATGGAAGAGAAATCCCCTCCACACTTGCAAATAAAACACTGGTCAAACAAGGTCTTTGACACATCATCACATGATCACATGATGGACAAACTGACAAAAGAAAGACTAGAAGAATCAGAGGTTCTCCACAAGACTAAATGGTCCCCAAGGACCAGATCTTCAACTGACTTTAACAGTAAAACTAATTAATTTTAGCCACCTACATGGTTTTGAACACCCAGTAGGATAATCCAACTGGGATTAATATATAACTCTTTAATAATTCAAGTGACTACAGTACTCAAATACCATACTTAACTGTATGAGATGTTACTGTACAACTTTCTTGCTAGTATTTCTTTTCCTTATAAATACATATATTGCCCAGATATAGGACTAGACATAGGCTTACTTCAGCACAGAAGTATCTATCTGCTGCTGAATAAAAAGTCTCATCTTCTTACACACTGAGGCCAAATTTAAACACTATGTACCAATGTGCAAGCTGTTTCTGGGAGAGTACATTTCACAGTTGTAATGTGGCATCCTGTCTTCTAAGTACCTTTACTCCCTGATTCAAGAAAGATGTTATATACCCTACTGTCAGACAGACAAGATTGCAAAAAATTTTGGGATACCAAAATTGTGTTTTGGGGACATTTCTGGAAAATCCTTTTTAAAAATAGGTAATATTTATATTGCCAGTTAGGTACTAATGTCTACTTATGTCTTCAACAAATGGAATCTGGATTTCACCCAGGTTTGGCCCATATTTCCCACTTCCACTGGCACATGAGCAGAGGCATCTCTTGCTGGCAAAGCAACACAATGCCAATAGGATAATTAACTGTTTTTCTTACAAAGTTTCCAGGCATTCACTACTCATATAGAAGTCCAATGTAGTAAACATCTGATTCCACAGTTAGAATTTGATCTGTCAAATACAATTTATGTTTATTTAGTTATAGAAAAGACCATTTCTCTGGCTCTTCTACAAGGTTCTGATACACACTCCAGCTAGCTATACAATTATGCTTCACTCTATGAAACAGGACTCATGTTAGTTATAATGTAACAAATTTCCTCATTAGCTTTGTTTCTTAATGTTCTCATGAGTTTACAGTGTAAGAAACTCAGAAGCCAACTTCTGAACTTGAATTTGCAGATGAAATGTTCGTTTAATTCATAAGCCAGATGGAAGACCTCCACCAAGATGATTGAAAGTTTGATTCATCTTTCATAACCTGCAGTCTTAGCTGCCTAATTCCTTATTACACAACTTGATTTGAAAACCTCAAGGTTTCTAGAGCCCATCCTGAGCATATATTAGTGCCAAATGAAATAGCTGAATGTAGGTTAGTATGTCTAGATAATTTTACTGTGCATCAGTTTGGGCCATAGTGAAAGTCATTTGTTATACAACATGTATAAAAACTGAGGAACAGTTATGACCTCTTTTTCAGAATAAGAGAACAATTTCATCTGTAGGCTCTTTTACAAGTTCTGGTCATTTTTAAATTTTATAATCTTTAATTCCCTAAAAATCATTCTTAATCCTCTTCTAATTAGGTGAACTCAACTCGTGTAGTCTTAAAAAATCCCAGCAAGCTTACGTTGGGATATTTAATGGAATACTTTGCTCTAGGCCTGCCTGTCCACAGAGGATTAGATATTTTCTAATGCATTCTTTCAGCTAAGAAAAGAATCTTATATGATCTGAAAATAAAATATGAAATGAGCAAGAATCTTGTGCCCGAAGAACATGAGATTAAACAGAATTTGTGTTTTCTGACCATGCTTATGAAATTTTATAGTTTATTTCTCATTGACATACCTCATTGATGTTTCAAGTGGTTTGTCTTTTGTTGAGAAGAATGTGCTCAGACAGTGAAATTCTATAACTCGAAAGAAATACTTAAAACTAAAATATATGCATAAAAGAAAAGTACTTTGTTCAAAGATGTGTTTCAAGATATCAAGTGCTGATTTGAATAGTCATAAAAATTCAGTGAAACATCCTATAGAATTATGAAACCCAAGGATAAGAATCTAAGTGCAAAGTCATACCAAAGAAATAGGTAATCAGGTGGCTTTAATGTCAGCCACTAATCACTGAACAGTCACATGTTATAATCATGTTTAAGTGTATAACAATAATAAAATACAATTTCACATACAAGTTGACATGACTGTGTTTGTAGTATGGAATGCACCAAAGTTCTATTAAGAACAATTTGCATTTTAAAATACTAATGAAATAAAATAATAGTAATATTATAAACAATCGAGGAAAGAGACAAACCTTTCATTTGGTAGTTTAATGTACTGGACTAGGAAGTTTATAAAAAGACAGAAAGGAAATAGAGAATTGGGTAAATAAGCTTATCAAAGAAACATATACAGTTCTCAGTAATGTGCAATTATAGCAATCCATTTGAAAGTTTTTTGCAGAGTTGAATTTTGTGAAATGCTACTATTCCATACTTTTATATGGATGACAAGGAGAAAAATAAGTATTAAATTGACATGATTCTCAAATGATTGAAATCAAATAATTTAGCTCAAGTTTATATATATATATATGTATATATATATATATACATATATATATATTCTTTACTGGGTGAATTTCATAATATGTGAGAAGTTCAAAGTTGATGACTCCAAAGTGAGACTGTTTTCCAGTTTAATTTCTGTTTTGAGATGAGTCTAAATTTGTAGCTCAGACTGGAACTTGCAGTATCCCTCCTGCATCTGATTGCCTGTCTCAAAATAGTTTTTTTTTATTAATAATATAATTTAGAAATTTTACATGTCGATCCCAGTTTCCTCTCCCTTCCTCCCTCCCTCCCTCCCTTCCACCCTCCCTTCCTCTTACCCTCTTTTCCCTGTGACATGCACCCTGGCCACCCTCTCCTCCCATCCCCCCACCCCCATTCCACTTGTAGTGCTATGCTATCCAGGTTGGTTCATGTAAATCTTTCAAGTCATTTGAAGTAGGGACTAGGACTTCTCTCCTGTCTCTATGTTAAGGGGGTATCACTCCCTGGGGGATGATTCTGCAAGGTCCTTTTGTGCACCAGGAATAGATCCTGTTTCTACTCTCTGAGGTCCCCCAGACTGCTCAGTTCTTCTAGCTGAGACCCATATTCAGGGGGTCTGAGTCAGTCCCATGCTGGATTCCCACCTATCAGTCTACGGGGGCCCTCAAAATAGTTTTTTTGTTTGTCAAAATTCATGAAGTGTCTGCAATTACTCCTTGTTCTTTTCTATGTGCTATAAAAAAAAAGCACATGGGGGAAGGAGGGGAACCTTTGTTGAGCATTATTCTACTTATAGAAACAGTGGCTAATTTGAGTTTTGATGTGAAGCATTTACACAAGACTGACTCAGAAACCCACTTGCCCACCTGACTTTCAGATTACTTACTTACTAGTTGAGTCAGACAAAGGTTATGTGACATCCTGAAACATGGTGACACCTTGCCCAGTGGAGCAGTGACTGCACAGAGACAGGATTTTAAATACACTTCAGTCATTCTCCTAATGACTGTCATTCTCCAGGAAACTCTATTGAGTGAGCAGAGCAGCAGGTCCCGTGTTGTGTTTCTTAGCACAAGGACTAAGAAATTTAATAGCATTATCACTCAAGAGTGTGGTGAGTAGTCAAACAAATTAGCAAAAGAAGAAGGAGAAGGAAAAGGAGGAGAAGGAGAAGGAGGAGGAGGAGGAGGAAGAAGAAGAAGAAGAAGAAGAAGAAGAAGAAGAAGAAGAAGAAGAAGAAGAAGAAGAAGAAGAAGAAGAAGAAGATCAAAAGTAAAGAAGTTTCAATACCAAAGGACAGCATACAAAAGTCAATAGATAATGTTAAAAATGGATTTAAAAGGTCACAAATTAGGCATCTCAGAGGCTACACACACAAAGTCTCATTGAAATGGTTGCCTAAAAATGACCTGAACACAATAACAATGGGCTTTCCAACAGGGAAGGGGAAAGTTTCTATGCTCGTGTGGTCTCATCCTAGACAAAGAACTATGGGTAATTGAGAGTGAGAGACAGGTGTTCCTACTAAGGCAAGAGTTTTACCCCCAGTTAGTTATCTAATACCAAGTGGTCAACCCTGAGATTGTATCCATATAGATAACATTATGCAGACTTATGAATTAAACTCATTGAACTAGTGAATTTAAGAATATATATATAGATATATCAACTTTTTTTAAAATAAAAGCAGGTTTTGAAGTTGGGAGATTAAAAAAAGGGGATACATGGAAGTGGTTAGGAAGATGAAAGTGGAGGGGAGAAAAGTTATAGTAGTATTACAAAAATAAAAAACAAAATTAAATTGATTTATATTATTCTAATAATATTTCTAATTCTAGTAATATTTATATTATCCTACCTTTTAAACAATGGCATTTTTCCTAGAATATCTGTCTTGGCTAATGTTTTGTGTACCTTATTTTGAGACTTGATTTCCTAGACCTCCTACTAAAACAGTGTCTTAACCTGATTCCACACATTGAGCAATTCAGAGAACTCCCAGGATGGATGAAACCAGGCTGATATGAAATTTTATTCCCAAGATAGTACTGCAAGGGAAAATTATAGTTTCATAATATTGCTTTTTCTTACTTAGACATATAAAGGCAAAATTTCATAATAGATTGAAACTCGATTATGATTAATTTGTGGTAATAAGTTTATTAATTTCTACATGAAGTAATTGTTAAAAGCCTCTATAATACAATCAGAAATGACTACACACACACACACACACACACACACACACATATATATATGTTTGTAAGGAATTACTACCTACAGAATATGTTTTTATGCTCTCTCTCCTCTTTCTCTCTCCATCTCTCCTCTCTCTCTCTCTCTCTCTCTCTCTCTCTCTCTCTCTCTCTCTCTCTCTCTCTCTCTCTCTCTGTATGTCATAAGACAATTTGTGGGAGTCAGTTCTCTCTTTTCACCTTAAGGATCCTAGGGTTGGATTCAATGTCAGACAGCAACCTTAATCCAGTCAGTCATTTTTCTGGCCCCTTTTTAAATTTTAAAACTAACATTTATCATGTGTTTGGGTGAAAGCTGCTGAGTGCATTACATCACCAATTTAATGTTATGCTGGTACTGGTGGCAGTTGATTATAAAAGTACAGCTTAAAAATAATTACGTTATGTTTTCATTTATTCACTTTATTCAAAGTAAGTAATGACAATTTAAGTGAACCAAATCATAGTTATTTTACTGTTTTAAGTTTTGATCTTTACCTATCTGTAATTTCACATTTTAACGTGTGATGGTGCCAACCAAGCTAAGTCAGCCAATAGACTAGAAGGAATGAGAACATCATCTTCTATTTTTATGTGCTACTACTGTCTGTACAGATCATTCTGTGAAGCCTGGAAAATTAAATCATGAATAAAACTTTGTTTCTGTCTTCACTTGCACCTTTAGGAAGTCTTATGCTCTCACTTCTTGCCTATCCTAGTAATGTTATTTTCCTTCTCAGGTCTTTGATGAGGTTGACGACTAGACAGTCATAACTATATCCTCTTTTATCTTGGAAAAAAAATACTAGGTACAAGAATGAGACTTTCCAGATTAGGACTGCTGTCATGCCATTACCCTGAAACTGGACATGTAGTATGCACCTATTACTCAATGTTGCTTTTGCTGTTTATAGGTTTTAATTTGTGTATGTTTTTACCTTTCTTTTTCCTGGAATATACTTGACATGTGTTATCATTTTGCACATCATGCTTAAAACTAGATGTGACCAGAGGTAGAGAAGCATGGGTCAGGCTCTCTGTCTCTCTCCCCTCTCTCTCTCTCTGTCTCCCTGTCTCTCTGTCTTTTTGTCTCTGTCTCTCTGTCTCTGTGTCTCTGTGTCTCTGTGTCTCTCTCTCCCCTCTCCCCCTCCCTCTCCCTCTCCCCCTCCCCCCCTCTCTCTGATCACTTTGGAAGGGCAAAGACTGCATCTTCTGGTCAGGAACACCACCACAGTTTTTACTATTATCTGAGTAAGTTGTTTCCCAATAAAACAGCCATTTATCATTTACCTTGGGTCAAGTGAACTTATTAATAGCATTCCTTCAATTCAGTTCTTGAAAAGAACAAATGGGCTGATCGAAGTTGTGGTATTCAAGAACCACACTTTATTTACTATAATAGTGGACACAGAAGGGTTAAAATTACTGTAATGGAAAACAAAAGTATAAATCTAAAAAGTAATTGCCAGCTATGGATGCTGAAATGAAAAGACTGCTATGTAAGAACTAAAATAATCTAATAAATGGAGGAATGGCCTTTACAGGAATTGTAACAGTGTGGTAAACCAGATTTGTAGATTTAATAATAGTTTTGTTTTGATTTTTATCAAAGTCGTAGCAGTTTTTTATAATATTTTTTATTTAAATTTGCAACAAGTTGTTTTACACATCAATCCCAATTCTCTCACCCTCCCCTGTGCCCCTCATAACCCCCATCCCAATCCCTTTCTGCTCCCCAGGGAGGGTAAGGCCTTCCATAAGGAGTATTAAAAGTCTGTCATATTATTTGGATCAGAGCCTAGGACCTTCCTGATGTGTCTAGGCTGAGGGAGTATCCCTCTATGTAGAGTGGGCTCCCAAAATCCATTCCTAGAGTAGGGATAAATACTGATCAACTACCAGAGGCCCCAGTCCTCCTAAGACCCACGTTCAAGAAGGTCTGGGTCAAGAGGGTCTGGGTCATTCCTATGTTGGTTTCCCAGGTTTCAAACTGGGGTCCATGAGCTCCCCCTTGTTCAGTTCAGCTGTTTCTCCAGCCTAGTCTTAATCTCTTTGCTCATAACTCCTCCTTCTCTGCAAATGGATTCCAGGAGTTTAACTCAGTGTTTAGCTGTGGGTGTCTGCTTCTGCTTTCATCAGCTACTAGATGAAGGCTCTAAGTTGACATAAATTAGCCATTGGAGGACCGCATTTATGGTAGCCTCTCCACTATTGCTTAGATCATTCCATCTTTGTAGATCTCTGGAAAATTCCCTAGTGCCAGATTTCTTCTTAAACATATAATGGATTCTTCTATGGTACCTCTTTCTTTGCTCTCCTCTATTCTTTCCCTGACTCAATTTTTCTGCTCCCTCATGTCCTCCTCTCTCCTCCTTTTCTCCCCTTCTCTTTCTCATAATTCTCTCTCCCCTCCCTCCATGCTCCCAATTTGCTTGGGAGATCTTGTCCCTTTCCTCTTCTCCTCGGGGCCATGTATGTCTCTCTTAGGATCTATTTGTTTCATAGCATCTCTGGTGGTGTGGATAATAGACTGGTAATCCTTTGCTCTATGTCTAAAATCCATATATGAGTGAGTACATACCATGTTTGTTTTTTGTGATTGGGTTGTCTCACTCAGGGTGGTTTCTTCTAGTTCCATCCATTTGCCTGTGAATTTCAAGATTCCCTTTTTCCCCCACTGAATAGTACAAAAAATATTTTAAATTTTGTTTGTAAGGCAAATGAATGAAAATGGCTAAAACTAATTTTGCCATAAAACTAAATACTCCCCAAAGAAACAAACTTCACCTTTGTAGCAAACTCCCTTGCTACATCTAAGGGAATTATACTGTATGAAAGGTGTCCATCTCAGAAGGTAAAATTCTGTGTAATTTCATTTTTGTAGTGTTCTTAAAATGTTATTACAGAAATAGAGAATTGATCAGAGATTCACAGACGGGATCTGGAAAAATGGGGAGAGCCATAGCTAAGGAAAGAAGAACCTGAGATGGAACAATTCTGTCTCAGTTGGGGAGGTGTGGTAGATATGAGTCAACATTGTGACATGAGATATGAAGTTGTATGCACATATGTGTGTGCACACACACACATGTGCATATGTGTGTGAACACATGCATGCCTGTGCACTTGTGAATACATGCATGTACAAACGACCATATATAAGTGGTAGAATCTGAAACTAGAGAGAAGCTTCAACAATTAAGTGTACACATTGCTCTTGCAGAAGACGCAAGTTTGGTCCCAGCAACTATGCTGAGCTGCTCACAACAACCTGTGACTCCAGCTTCAAAGGAATCTGATGGCCTCTTTTGGCCTCCAATGATACTGTACTCATGTTCATACCCATACGTACATACACATAAGAGATGTTAGAGTCAGCACAGAACATACCCAGACACCTAATTCTCATAACAAAGGATATTTATTCCATGGAAAGTTCAGGGGTGCAGTTGGGCTGACTCTGGATCAGGCAGAAACAGAAGCAGCATTTTTTGCAGGAGTAGTTTCTAAGGAGAAAAGGGGAAATATTGCAAGGATGAGTTGGTAAGTCCTGATTGGACAGGTTAGTCAGTGTAGCCAAATAATAAATTTTGATTGATGGACCTTTGGATTTTGATACCTGGATATTGTAGTTTTAGTCAAGCATAAGTGGCCAAATAAAGGAATAGACCTTGGTGGCTAGGTTTAGGATTGTAATCTAACAGTTTATCAAGGGAGAGGGAAGGAAGATGGGCAAGACCTGCTGGCACCATGTTTGCAATATTTGGACCTGTTAAAGGACCATTCACAGTTAATGATAAAAATCTTTTAAAAAGCCAAAGCCTCCCCCCACCGCCAAAAAATGGTGGACGCTGAATACTGAATATTCTGAAGGATTTTTCAGTGTTAACTGTGGTGATATATTGTTTATGACTTATTAAATCCACAGGTGATCAAAATAGCAAAGCAGTCACACTAATGAGCCATAGAAGCCAGGCATACCCCTTTAATCCCAGGACTCAGGATTAAGAGGTAGATGGATCTCTGTTAGTTGAAGGTCACATTGACTACACAAAATTGACACTGTCCTAAAAGAAACAGCTTATGCAAAGGTGATCTCAGCACTGGGATAACATGCTGGTAAGCCTAGCACTAGGGTAGTGGAGACAGGAATAATGTGGCTGAATGGAAAATGGAATAAAAGGAGGAGACAGAATGTGGAAGCCTTCTGTCTCTGAGGATTTGTGGGGACAGAATTGCCATTTCAGATGGATAGGGGTGAGATCTACAGGGTTGGCTGTTTTGCTTCTCACATCTTTAGCTTGAAGCTTGAATCCCCGATATCTGTCTCTGAGTCTTTTATTTATAATGCTACAGTTAACTTCCTGGATGTGTAGGATAGCTACAGAATATTACCACTGGGGAAAATTGCATGAGTATAGGCTATCTTCTAAGTTACTTTTATATTTATATCCAAAATATAACTCCCAATGAGAAAAATTAAAAGTATTAAAACAATGACAAATGAAATTTCAATTAAAAAGATGAAGCCCTGTCCACATATGCTTTTTATTTTCTGTTTGTTTCCAATATTTGAATGAAAGGTCCTATGAATGAAAATGATATGAAAAAATAGTTTGATTAGGGGAAACTTTGTTACACTAATGTCAACATCATTCACTTGTAGACTGTGAATACCATCCTATTTACAATAAGGCCAAAGTATATCTGGGGATCAGTTGTATTTTTAAATCTTTCCTGATATTTCTGATAAATCTGCCCAAAATACTGTATTTATCCTTTTATTTTGTTTCTTAGTGTGAGTTCCTTAAGGCATGAGAGTGGTCATGTCCCGCCCTCCAGGCTACTATAATGGCTGGCCATAGCAGCTGTTTACAGCCTTCTAAGATGTCATACAAAGAAAAGAAAAGACCTAAATTAGACCATTAGATCCTACTAATCCCCAAGCTTACCCCAAGATTAGGTCACAGAATCTCACCAATTCTAGGCCACCATAGAAAGCTCCACCCCTCTCCAAGAAACACTGTATAAAGCTTGCCTCCTGTTCAGTTCTTGCTGCTTCTTGCCCTAGCAGACGTACCCAGCCTCCTATTTCTTTCTCAATAAATCTCCTGCTTGAGGCTTGTTATGTGGTGTGAGTTTGCTATATTCCTTGGCTCCTGACTGCTGGGATACATTTGCTTCAGAGTTGCAACACTTGCATTGTAGAAACCTTTCCACTCAGAACTGTAACACTTTATTTTACTTAGTGTTTCTAAGTGCTACAAAGAGACACCATTACCATGACAACTCTTATAAAGGAAAGTGTTTATTTAGTTGGGGTGGCTCACTTCCATTTCAAAAGTTCAGTCCATTATCATCATCATCATCATGGTGGAATATGGTGGCATGCAGCTAGACATGGTGCTGGGGAATTAGCTGAATGTTCTACATCTCTCAGACAACAAGAAGTGGTCTGAGTCTCACACTCAGTGACGCATTAGCAAAAGAGATCTCAAAGCCTACTCCCACAGTGGCACATTTCTTCCATCAAGGCCAAATCTTGTGGATGGAAGTTTCTGCCCTGCCTGGTCCTGCAGCTGTTTAGTCACAAATAAAATCACAAAGGCTTATATTAATTATAAGCTGTTTAGCAGATTACTCAGTCTTCTTATTAGCCAGCTATCTCTTAATTATCCATTTATATTAATCTGTATACCTTTATGTGGTTTTGGCTTACTGGTGATGCCTATGCTGCTTCTTGCTCAGCCACTCTATGGCATCTGTCTTGCCAAGTCACTGTCTGTATACCTCTTCCCAGAATTCTCCTAGTCTGTTAGCCCTTCCTATATTTCCTGCCTGGCTACATCCTGTCTGCCCATTGTCCAAAACAGCTTTACTCATCAGCCAATAAGAGAAACATAATCACAGCATACAGAAGGATATCCCCCATTTTCTTCTCTGATAACACCACAACACCTACTTCAATAAAGCCATACCTGATGGGAGATGTCATTCTGTATATATATTTCTCTTATTGGTTAATGAATAAAGCCCTATTGGCCAATAGAAAAGCAAGATAGGCGGGACTAGGAGGCAAGGAGGATTCTGGGAGATGTAGTAGAAGAGATTCAAGATGTAGGGACTTCAGAGGAAGAAGTCCAGACTCTCTCTCCGGTAAGATAAGACCATGAGGAAATACTTAGATTGATAGAAATGGATTATTATTTAAGACAGAGATAGGCAATAAGAAATTCTAGTAGCAGGCCAACATCTTTATATCTAATACAGCATCTCTGTGTGTTATTTGGGGCTGATGTGGCTCTGTGACCAGGCTGGTGAGAAAACTGCTCATAACACATAACTACTAACAGTGCTACTCCCTTTGGAGGCCGTTTTCTTTCAAACCATCATACACTTACACTTTGGATGGATGATTGCTATTACACTGTACTCCAGGTTTCATATTGATAAGTTATACCCTACTTTCTGCTTCCTTCTTTAATGACATTGGGCTTGATAGAAGTCATATGTATTACATTTATGCTCTCATTTTATTTATATTTATTCTAGTCAAGTTATACATTTCTCCCATTGTGCAACAGGTTTAAGTGCAGAATATTTCTTGCATATAATTTTATTTGTGCCTGAAAAATTACATTTATAAATGTATAAAATAAATACAATAATTGAAGTCACTTATTTAAAATATTGATTGGGAAGAGTCCTTTCGTATTTTAATCATATATGTATTTATATATACTACACATTCATTTACATATATGTAACTTTTATACATAGGTATATATAAAGATTATACTATACCAGACTTTACCCTGATTTTATAAATTTAATTAATGTTAGTTAATATTGACAAATACTCCTCTGTAGTCATCAAAGGTGCAATTAGTATGGATATAGAAGTACATATTTAAATAACAAAGTGATTAAGAATCTATGCAGTGACCAAATTGTCACTACTTTAAACACTGCTCTAAGCAGTTACATTTTCATAAATTTTATTCATGGTACAGACTTAGTAAAGAAAATAATTGATTGGAAGATTCTTTTAAATCTTGATGTGTTCTCTCTGCTTTAAAACTATCCTAATATCAAAACTTTTAGTAACAATTACATCAAGAATTGATGCTCTGATTAAAAGTGCAAGGGTGGGTAACATTTTTTTCTGCCAGTTTATCTTACCCAAACAATTGTGGAGGCATGAGGTTATCAACAAATAAATGAGGTCCTTCTTTCGACTTCATGAGTACAACATTTAGGTGACTATTAATTATCTTTATGTCTGTTTTTTATCATTTAAATTAGTCCTATCATTAATAATGGGTTTCCTCCTTGCTGGTAATTTCTGTCTCACATGTGTGTAGACATTAGTTTAGAACTAGAAGCTAATACATAAAAATAGCTTTAAAAGGCAACAGTTGTAAAATGCTGAGCATTTGTATGTTTAACTACAAATACTTTTTAAAGTTTTAATATGTTTTAAAGCAGCCGAAATGTGTTTTTCTTACACAGAGTGCATGAAAGTAAAATTTTCCATTAGAAGTTAATCATTTTATTTTATTTTTAATAGACATCAGGGAAATTATTGTAGAAAAATACCGACGGTTCACTTTCATTGATAAAATGTAACCCAGCAACCATTATCTATGTAAATATGAAAATATTTTCGTTCAAGATTTCAAAATAGAAGTAATTTTTATTTATATTACTTCTTCTTATTTCTTTGTGCTATTCTCATTTTAACTCAGTATTTGTCTCCACATGGGTAGAATTCTTTTTGATCCCAATAATTCACCATACAACACCTGAGGTTATTCTTTCTAAAGTATAATGCTGATAATTTTACACTCATGCAGTCAAACCATGTATAGTCACAACTGGTAGGTGTTTGTAGGTTGAAGGCCTTTCATGATCCATCTCCTTCTTCTTTCTTCGGATTTGTTCCTCATACTCTTCTTTATGTAAGCTGTACCCTGGCTAATGTGGACAGAGTGATATTTTCCTCACATTTTGCATGGCTTGATATATCCCCTACCTGTTTATTGCTGTACTAGAGCTTGAAAGAGGGCCTCATGTATGCCAGGCAAATATTTTACTAATGGAAGTAAAACTTCAGTTCCCCACAATATTTTAAAATGCTAACTTGGTGTGGGCAAGATGGTTCAGTGGATGCAAGTACTTGCTGCCAAGCCTCAGGATATACATGGCAGAAAGAGAGTACTGACACCAAACCTTGTTCTCTGCCTTCCACATGCCTATGGTGGTATGTGTCCACTGCCCATAAATGCAACAAAACATTAGATATAAACTAAACTAAAATGCTACTCATTCACACAGCTTTCTTTTAAACCAGTAATTATTAACAATAACTTATGGATTTCACTAATATCCATTGTAGTTTAACATATTGTGTTTTTAGCAATTATTAACAAAAAGCCCAAACAATTATACACTTAAATAAATTTACAAACTATTTTGCTTTGGTCCATATTAAGGAAAATATTGTATTGTAGCCACTTTGAAATTATCACTTCTGTCCTTTTCTGTTTGTTTCACCTCCAGTATTTATTTCTCTTGTGTTCATGAACAGCTACCACAATATCTTGCACTAAATATATGTATAGTAAATATTGTTGAGGTCAAAGAAACTTCCAGAAAAAAATTAAATTGAGATAATCTCAGGTTAGCCTTGGCATTATAATTAGTATTTTCCCTTTAGCACATATATTTAAGCAATTAAAGAAGTACCAAGGATTTTATTTGGGAGGTAATATGACTCAGAACAGACCACCATGTCCTTGGATTCATATTGGCAGTTTTTGTTGGCTGAGTCAAAAGGCACCAGACTGTACTTTTCCACTCACTGTTCCAGCTGAGATTTTGTTCTGAGATTTTTAAGCTGAGCCAAAGAGGTAGGGGAAGTTATTGCCAACCATCTGATGTTGCGGTGTGTTGAGCCAGGTGCAAACTTGATTTAAAAGTTAAATCAGCTTCAATCAATCAACAGGAGCTCTACTGTGAACCTGGTCTGGAGACATCTCATTAACCCCAATACTACCATCTTCATTGTTTAAAGAAAGGCACCACTGAAAAATTTGATCACCCTTTTGAATATCTCTGGGGAAATGGTCACAGGGATGGATGGCCAAAACATTGATGTTCTGGGTGTGTCATTAGAGAAAAATAAAAGTTGTAGCTTGTGGTCTGGGTGTGTCATTACAGAAAATAATAGTTGTAGCTTGTTTAATTTCTACTCAGAATTTAAAATCTTGAAATGAAATCCTTTAAGAAAAAGACAATAAGATGCCTATAAATTATAATATTTTTATTTCCAAATGGCTGTTGTGTCATAAAAGCAGTAATGTTTTTTGAGGTAAATCAAATAGCTCAGTAATCACTTCTTGCAGAATTATACACGAACAGTGACTCTCAACCTTCCTAACTGTGATCCTTTAATATATTTCTTCATGTTGTGATGGCACCCAACAACAGTATTTTTTCTTGTCACTTCATAACTGTAAGTTTTCTACTGTTATGAATCATAATGTAAATATCTGTGTTTTCTGATGGTCTTAGGTGATCCCTGTGACAAGGTCATTTGACCATCAAGGACATGTGACTCACAAATTAAGACCACTTGTCTAGAATATAAAGCCAGGCTGAATATGTGGCATTTAGAAAAGTTTGGTGATGACAGTCATTTCATGACAATATAGACAAAAGGCAGACTGATTAGGAGTTTATAAAGATTCAGATATTTAAGAGTGGACAGTAAACTTCTGAGAACAGAGAGCATATGACCAACCAATTGTCTCATTTAAAAGTGTTTACAAAGTTCCAGAGAATGAAGTTTAACTATTTTTTTAAACAACTATTTCCATAAGTATTGCAATCACTTACTTGAATGAGAAAAATGATCTTAATGGGTGTCCCAAATATCTACAAGGAAAATACCTGTTTGGTTTCAGTAGTCTTCCCAGGATGCAATGTTATTATATGATAATGGCTATTTTATCTTGCACTATTTCAATTATGTTGTAATAAACAGTCAACATAAATTCAGAGTGTATTTAGTATTCAAGAGTAATGAAAATCCTCCAATGCTGAACTGTAAAGTTAGATTTTTTTTTCTGATCAACACATCAGGAAATCATATGAGTTGATATTTAAATTCATATTGTTTTATTCTAGTGAATGAAAGTTTTGACTGAATGTATGTCTGGCTGTCCATGGAATCTAGAAGAGGAAATTAGATCCCCTGGAACTGAAATTACAGGTGGTTGTGAGCCATAGTGTGTGTGCTGGGAGTCCAATACGGGTTTTCTGGAAGAGCAGCAAGAGTTCCTAACCACATAGCAATCCTCCATATTTTTTTTTTTACTTCTACATTTAAATCAGAATACTAGATTCTTTCTTTTTCACCTGCTCTTGCATCTTTCTCCTTTGCTATTCATCAACAAACTATGGGAATGCTATCCCAGCTTTAAAGATTGTTAATAAAAGAGTTTTCTAGGTCAGAGAGAACATACTTGCTTATTATCTAAGTAGGATCATGTGTAATAGGCAATCAGTGCTCCTTGTTTTGATAATGAGTACTCAGAGGTCCCATAAGTGTGATGAGCTCTACACTGAAGAGTAGATCATTGCTCTCAGGAACTTAAATTCATTTATGTTATGAATTAGTTCACTGTTGAATATTTATCCAATAGATACTGTATGCCAGATCATTCTTCCAGATTCTAGAGAAACAAAGACAGTAAACTCTGCATCCTTCCCTCTCAGAACTTGACCAAGTCACAGAAGATATCAGCCATGTTAATAAAAAAGTGTGCATGAAGAAACTCAAACTGAAGGATTAAGTTGGAGTTTGGAGAACATTTAACATATCCATTTAAAAGGGAAAATGGAACAGATTTTTTTTATACCATTTTGCTCTTACTTTAAAGAGGGCCAAATCTATTTCATTATACCTGCCCTGAAAAAAGAATTTGCCATACTGATTTTATGATAGCAAGTATGAGGAGCTGAAAAAACCTGGGGAGGGGGCGTGGAGTGAAGGGATGGTTTTCTGGACTTCCCTTCAGTATTGAGAAAGCTGAGGGAGACTAAATAACGCTGAAAAAAACTCTCCTATGACTTCAACATGGGGACTTTTTGTTCCATGGAATAGAAGCTTCCCATTCATTTATAGGCTACCATTCTCTCAATAACAGTATCTATAAGGCCAAATTGCTGATGCAATGAAATCAGTGAACTGAAAACAGATATGTCAGGAAAGCCAGAGAAAGATGACTTGTCAGAGGTTAAATTTTAGCTAAGTGACAAATCAACTCTGTGTTACTCCTACTTCAATGCAGACACTTATTTTTTCAATGCCAGAAGTCCCAAGAGCTACAGAATCATGTAACTTATATACACAGCTTAAAAAATGACAGTTTCTGGTCATAAGAAAAAAATCTATTTTCCATAGAAAAAAGAAATCAGAATGACTATTGCTGGAAAAAAGGCAATGCATCATCAAAAAGTGGGAGAAGGGATGGGAGACGGCAGTGGTGATGCAGATAAGAGCAAGGTCAGTAACGTTTATGTGTGAAAAAACTTTAATAAAGCCCATTGTTTTGTATGCTAGTAAAAAAATATAATTCACAGCAAAATAATGGATTCTTCGATCCCTGTCTTTATTTTCCTACTTAATACTGGATCCTTAGTGCCTACATTTATGTTCTCAAGGAAGATGGTTTGTGGACTAATAATGGAGCTTTGAAAGAATTAAGTAGAAAGAACTAGAACACCTTTCTGATTAACTCTCCCATATTAATTCATTTTCTTCACACAGATTGCACTGTGACTTAAAAGCTTTTCATGTTTCTGGAGTTGGTTAAGCTTCAGCAGGATTTTGTGTGGATATGTGTGATGAGGATAAATTGACAGCAGTAGACTGTCTTACTCATTTTCCTGTAAGATATTATATACCAGTTTTTCTCTGTACACTCTAAGTCACATCTTTCCTGTATAGGGCTTGGTAAGTATGGTAGCTATTATTCTACATTTCATTTTTCAGTCTGTCAAAGTGTGGGACTGTCTTGTTGTTTGTGTACAGACATTTTGACCATCACATAGTATTATGTTGTTCCAAGTTTGTTTGTTCACACCCCTTATACAAGGTATGCATACCTCACATAGGGGAATTGGTTTGAGTTTCAATTCTACTTTCTAAGCTTCCCAGATATTCTTTAGTTTATTTAAAATTTGTATACTAACTAAAGAGGAAAAGTGGAAACCTGCTATTTGAGTGACATGGGAATATAATAAACTCTAAATTCTTTATAAGGTCATATAGGTTCAATTTCTGCTTCTACTCTAATGTGTTACCGAAACATGTGCAAAGGTCCATCATTCTCTTTGTCTTAGCATTTTTACCTATAAAAAAGACAGCTTGTTTCTATGCCATTCTTTAGTAACAGGATGAAAAAGGCATTAAATTCTATGTCAAATCACATCAAGATGATGTGAGGCAAGTAACTCTCATGGAGAAACAGCATTTCATGGTTCTCAATACTGGGTACCCATCACAAGCCTTCATTGAACTTTCCAAAGTGAACATTCAAGGTCCACAGAGGGTGCTTTCATTCTAGCATATTTATCAGCACCCATTTGTAACAGTGAAAACATTTCATGTTTTATTTTTCTGGGTAAGAGTAGTAAGGAACATGAAAAATTTAAAGTAGTAAGACTCAGAACACATGTTTTTAGGTGAACAAAAGGTATAAAATTAGATAAAACCTGTCTTTAGTCTACAATTTCTTTTTATTATAGAGTTGATAAGATATATTCCTAAGGCAAGAATTCCAGTAGCATTGGAATCTTAAGTGAATTAATGAACAGGATGACCCTGCAGATGTGCCAATAGCACCTAGTGTCATTATCTGATAGGAGACTGTAGGAAAGATTCAGTATAACCCAGTACCAGGTGGCACTACCCAGATCGCTTGCAAGATTGAGTGGTATCCAAATCAGGTCCTCTCCACACATCTTGGAAAAGTTACTGGGAGCATCTCAAGCAAAACAAAGAATAAGATCATTGTCCTTTGATGTAAGAAAAGGTAGTTTGCAAGTCTTTGACCATGTATATGTTTCTGTTTGCTCTGTTCTCAGTTCTGCTTTGGTTCTCAGTTCACCTAAATTAAAATAATATGGTTAGAGTTTGATGTTTACATCACAGAGAGAGAATGAGGTGACTTTATGCATGAACAGCCATTGATTTAGTTCCAAAAATATAGCTTATTTCTCTGCTAATGTGAACATGAGATGTGAACTGTGAGTTGCAATGGAGAGAGATAGTACAGGAAAAAAATATATAGTGTTGGTAAATGTTTCAAACAAAATTCTTACAAAATGTTTGTGGTGAAATTTTACCAATAGTACTATGCATCAGTATAATTTAAACCCATTTGTTTCATTTTGTTTTAGTTTTAACAGCCACAGGAAAAAAAAATATACTGGGCCATATCAATCAGGGTCATTGTAATAAAAAAAAATCTAAGGAATTACAGATCAGCTGATAGTTGTCTAAGCTGTGTTTCTTGCTGAGTAGGTGGACATAGTGGTTTGCATAGCTGGTTTGCACTGGAGAGAAAATGGAAGATATAAAGCATCTGGCAATTACACAGTAACTAAAAGCTGATGTTCAAGTTCAGAGAAATGTGAAATGAAAATCTGTATTATTTTTACATGGAGACATGCTGCTAATGTGAGTAAATTCTTGTTTAGAAGCTGCAGGTTAAAATTAGTTTTACCATCAGTGTAAAATTAAATAGGTGAAGTCTTGTTGAGTAGGTTAATGAGGTAGATTGTCAAAGTATAGATATTTTATATCCTTGAATTCATGAAACACATCAAGGGTTCTAAGATTCATACACATATGGTAGGAAAGTAGAAAGGAATCTTTCTTGGAGTGAAGGATTTAAGCAGGAATGGAAGTGATAGGACAGAAAAGAGGAGTAGGGCGTGGGTGTGTGTAACTAAGGATGCATGAAATATGCTTATTAAGACATAGTACTTCAGAAGCTAATTAAAACATGTATTCTTATACATAAAAAGGAATTTGAACACAGGTATGTTGCTTGAATGCATGGACAATGCTTCCATGCTAGAAGAGAAAGGTTATTATATTCATTTTATACTTTCTGTGAGATACTTCCTGTGGGCTATTTGTCACTAGGGCCCATAGACTAACACAGGCTATGCTGTTGCTCTTGGTTGCTCACTAGAATGAGATGGTAAGACCATATTGCTGAAGAGCAACATTTTGTAATTGTAAAACACAGAAAAATTGAACTAAACATGCAAACCAATAGCTTGGTTTAATAATAGAGGAAGGGGACCAAGAACCAAGGATATAGGCTACTTTATGAACTTCAGAAAATTTACAGAAATGATTTCTTTCCTAAAGTCTTAGAAAGCAATATATCTTGTTAATATAGATTCGGGTCTAGTGCAGCCAGTGTCAAACTCTGATAACATAACTGTGAGATCTCATTACACTTGTGTGCTGTATTTGAGCTGATAACTTAGTCACAGTAGAAATCAAGTACACTCACGAATACACCTTTAACTTCTTTAACTCTTTCTTCAGATAGCCAATAGTTTCCTTCAAAATGCTTCTTTCTTTTATCAAATAGCATTGGCTCAGTGAGTCCCTTAGGACTTTGTTGGGTTACAATTCTTCCTTTGCTGTTCCCATGTAGATTACCTGTTTTTATCATTTTAACACAAATGAGTTTCTTAAGTGTGTGTGTGTGTGTGTGTGTGTATGTGTGTGTGTGTAGATAGGTAGATTTTGTGTGCGTGTGTGTATGTGTGTGTGTGTGTAGATAGGTAGATTTTGTGTGCGTGTGTGTGTGTGTGTGTGTGTGTGTGTGTGTGTGTGTGTGTGTGTTTGTGTGTATCTGCCTACAGGTGATAAAAGAGTATATCAGATTCTCCAAAGAATTTTTTTTAAGTTACAGTTGGTTGTAAGCTTCCTGATGTGAGTGCTGGAAACTGAACTTAGGGCCTCTGCAAGAGAAGCAAACTGTTTCAACTACTGAGCTATCTCTGTTATCCAAAACTAGCAGGATTCTAATTGGTCAACAGTCTCAGAAATTTTCCCTGACCCCTTGGATTCCTTCTTTCTGGACTGTGTTTAAACATAACATTGTAGTGAGCAGATAAGCCAAACTAAACCAATCACCTCATAGTTGTCAGGAATACAGATGTGGGGAGAAGAGACAGAGAAATAGACAAAGGGAGAGGAAGGTGCTGAAGACAAGGCATATAATTCAAGTTCATGTAAATATCCTGCTCAACAGGGAGACAGGGGGAAAAGAAGGTGCTAGGGACAGGATATACTATTCTAGTTCATATATACTGATCCTTTCCCAACTAAGCTCCTGCTCCTTATTTTTGACTCCTTCAAATAAAGCTATCAGATCATGACTCCATAAATAGATTAACCACTGACAAACTCATGAGCTAGAGATTAAGTTTACTATACATGAGCTTTTGGCTTTCAGGGGAACATTTCTATCTTCAAAAGTCCTGATAGTCTTTTACAAATCTCAAGACTTTTTAAAAGTCTGAAGTCTTTTCTGATATTCAGTCCAATATCTTAGCTGTAACTCTATAAAAACAAAGCTTGCTGGGGTCTTGCTCTGAAGGCACTACTCCCATTATTTTATTTTTTCTTAAACCTATTCATAAACTTATCTCTTTGAGCATAAGAATTGTTTCCAACATTAATTTTCCTGGCACTTTTTTCCTCAAAATGTACATTTTATATTTCTTTTTGCTATGATTGATTTTATGAGATTATAGACCTGCATAAAATGGATCACTAATCACTTTTGTGACACTAGAATGTCTTGAAATTTTCTCTCAATGACATTAGTCCAGAACTCTTTAATTTAGCCTCTGGAAGAATTTTGGGCATAGGCAAAAAACAGTTATCTTCTTTTCCCAAATACAATAGTGGTCTCTAATATTCCTGTACACTCTGAAATCTCTTGAGCTGGGGCTTCTACAGTCTACATTTCCATCAGCACCACTGTCTTCTGTGCTCCTACTAGTATGGCCATTAATCCCCACTTATAGCAATCAACTAAACTCATAATCCAAAGTCTCTAAGTGCACATTACTTCATCAAGCAGCATGATCAACCTTATCACAGCAACAAGCCATTCCTTGGTACCAGATTTTGTCTTAGTGTAGGATCACACATAGCTGAAGACATCTGTTGGGTATAGCAAACCTGAGAGGGGGATTGTAGATTCAAGAAAGTCAAGAGAAAAGAGATACAGTTGGAAGTTTACCTGGTGAATTCCAGGATCCACCCAAGTTTATTGCTTAAATTCTTTTTATAGCCATATCAAAAGTGGGGGAGAAGGCAAAAGACTTCCTTACAAAGATACAAAGAACAAGCAATTGCAATTAACTTCTCAATACCCATAACATAAAGTAGCCATATCCTGAGTTAAGTTGCTTGGGAGGATATGCAGTGACCACATCCTAGACCAAACATCCTGTTGCATTCACATCTTAGACTAGATATCCTGTTGTCACAGTAAGACAAACAATAACCACACATTATACCCAACAACTGTTGTTCTGCCTTGGGAGAACAAGGGCAGGTAAAAACTCTCCGACTTTAAGTCAGAATGTAGCAGAGTCATTTTTGTGGGCCTGGCATCTTAGTTGCTGTTCTATAGTTGTGATGGAACACTATCACTAAGGAAACTTACATAATATTAAATTCAGGGCTTGCTTACAGCTTCAGAGGGTCAGACCATAGTCATCATTGTGTGGCTGATGGTGGAAAGAACTTACATCTTCATCTTCAGGCAGCAGGCAGAGAAAGAAGAAAGAGGATGGAGAGAGAGGAGAGAGAGCCTGGGAAGGGCTCTTGAAAACTAAAGGCCCACTCCCAATGACACACTTTCTTCCAAATGCCAACACCTTGTAATCCTTCCTAAATAGTTCCAGTAACTGGAAACCCAGCAATTAAATATATGAGCTCTTGGGGGCCATTATCATTGAAACCACATATATTGATGGTGCTGAGCTGGTCTGTCCAGGCAGAGAGCCCTTCCACAAACTATCTGTATTTAGAATGTGATATCAAAACACGTGGAGCAAGACACGAGAGGTAGGGTTCTTATTCTAAGTCTGGAGGAAACCAAGATGCCTGAGGAAGCATAAAATGTATGGCATGGCTTAAACACAGATGGTAAAATATAGGGTAAGAGAAAAGGGGGGCCAAAAGAACCAAGTTAAGAAGGGTGGAGTGTGTGTGTGTGTGTGTGTGTGTGTGTTCCCTGATTAATAAGTGCTACCTGCTCGATCTGTATATTACTTGCGTGTATGTTTTCAGGCCAAACTCAAAACAGTGCAAACCATAGAATGGTTCTAATTGTGGAAGTGATCACACCATTTTGTAATTTTTAGAAACCACTGTTTACTAAGGTACCATTCTGCCAATTACATAGCAAAAGAATTTGGTTAAGAATACTCAATCCAAATAATTCACATACATGAAGACAAAGGGTGTGTTATTTTATGAATACAAATCATCTTAATTCCTAAGTTCAAAATGAATTTTCAACTTGACCATTCCAGAAAATAAATGCAACTTTGCAAATTATCATGATTAAAAGTTTATTCAAGGTATCCTAAAGAGTTTCAGTCCAAGCACAACACCATCTACTATTCTATCACATCTCTGAACAAGGTGCTTGTAAACATTTTCCATGATAAATTTCAGACCCTTAGTTGAAATATTGCTCTCATAATGTTTTCCAGCCACTTGACTCTTACCCAGCCAGGAAAAGCATGAATACCTTAAATACAGCAACTAGCTTTGCTTTGTTTAAAGAAATCTTCACTGCATAACTGCTGTGAGATGAAAGAAAATGTCTCTTCTTCCTCCTCCTCTCCATTCCATTCCCAAGGAAAAGGAAAGTTACTCACCAAGAAGCAATGACAAAATGTTTTACATTAGATGAATTTGGGAAAATGCTCACTACAATGATGGTAAATATTCAGATTCTGTCATTCAGATTAATCAATTTACAATAAAGTCTGAACAATATTTATCTTCTGTAGAAAATAGACTTAAAAATAGTATATAAGCCAAAAGAAAGTGAGTAGGGTTGGTTTTTTGTCTGTGTCCTGTTTGTGTCTGTCTGTCTGTCTCTCTCTGTCTCTGTCTCTGTCTCTCATACACAAAACCAGGGCTCTTCTCTATAATATTAATTAATAGGTAAGTTCACAGTAACCTTATAATATTTTGTGTACCAAGATGTACATTGCTCCACTGCTGGTGGGAGTGCAAATTCGTACAGCTACTTTGGAAATCAGTATGGTGGTTCCTCAGGAAAATGGGAATCAGTGTAGCTCAAAATCCAGTAATTCTACTCTTTAGCATAAACCCAAAAAGTGCACATTCATACAACACGGACATCTGTTCAATATCTCATAACAGCATTATTTGGAAGTTCTAGCTTTTATGAGAGTCAGCACACAAGAGGATCATTTAGACCAGGTTTCAGGATCAGCAAAAGTTTAACATATCCTAAGCCAAATTTTTTAGTGAAAGCAAGACTTAACAGGGTGGGGAAAAATAAAATATTTCACACAAATATACAAAAACTTATAGTCAAAATGTAATATTCTAAATTCTGTTATTAAGTCATGTATGATATCTCAAATGTAGAGCACAACAAAGATCTAGAAAGCAAGGGGTGGAGAATGAGAGAATATTAGACTTTGTAATGCATTATGTAGTACTTAAAGCAGAAGTTTAGTTATAAAACAGGAGTAAGATATTACCAGCATTTTTGTGATTGCTGTTCCTTGAAACAATGTGAAGAATAATGCAATTGAAAGCAAAGCAGAAATCTTCAATAGGAAGCAAAAGATTCAACACCATGAGAAGTACTAATCTGTTTTGTTCTGTATTAGCTTTATTCCTCTCCCATGTTTTCATTTTATTCAGTTTTATGTCGTGGAGAAAATTTGGAGTTGCTCAGCTCAGTATAACTTTTCCACATCACAACCTACATGGCAGTATCAAAATTGGAGAAAACAAAAGCTAGGTAATCAAATATAATTTTGTTACTTTTTTTTTTAGTGGGATAAAGATTTTAAAAGTAAGAATGAGAGCTCTGTATTTTTCATCTGGAAGCATACAAAGTGCACAGCTGAAGCCTGTGAATGTGTTCTAGGTGCTCATGAAGAAGGAGTTGGGCTTTCCTTTAATGTTCAGAAGTAGAAGCTGAAGATGGACAAGTATTGTGATATTTTCTTGAGTTCTTTAATTCTATTTCCTTCCTGGTCTTATTGAAGCTGACCTAACTTTTTATCAGCAATTTTATTATCATCTGAACTTTTTCCTTTTGTCTCATACTAGGATTTTCATAATGGGTATCATCTTAAACATAAGAGAGCAAAAAATGTGTATTTCTTTTCTGGTAGTGAATAAGAGAATTAATCATTCTTATATTTGTATAGATACCATATCACTAGGTGAACATGAGAACATTCATTTTTATTTAAAATTTAAATTAAAATATAACTACATTAATTTCTCCTTTCTGTTTTTCTCCCCCCAATCTCTACCATGCCATCTTCACTTCCTTTCAAACTAATGCCATCTTTGTCTTTGATTATTATTGTTACTTGTTGTGGGATAGTTATACACTGTGTGAAAGTGTAGTGTTCTGACTTGTGTAATACACAGCTGAATGGCCAATAGCTTGGCAGGAGTTATAGGCTGGATGTCTGGAGACAGAGAACTCTGAGAAGAAAACTCTGAGTAGCCATCCAGATGAGAAAGAAGCAGCATGAACAGTATGGAGAGATGAGGTAATGAGCCATGTGACAGAATGTAGATTAAAATAAATGGGTTAATTTAAGTTATAAGAGCTAGGCAGACAAGCCTAAGCTAAGGCAAAACTCACATAATTAATAATAAGTCTCTGTGTCATTAGTTGGGAGCTAGAGGGACAGAGAAAGACTCATTACAGTTACGTATGTAATTGTTTAATTATGGATCCTATGATATTTTCCTCTTCTGATTTAGAATGTGTACTGACATTCTCATTGTGAAAGTCTTGCTTAGGTAGGCATATTGTAAGGGGTTCATGGGTGTAGGTTCCCTGTCCTTTCTGGGAGACATAATCTCACAGCAGACTTTCAGATCTACTCACATTTCTCACATTTATGGTCTTTTTTCTCTCTTCTACAATGTTCTCTGATCTTTAGATATAGGAGTTGTTTTGTAAATGTATTTGTTGGAACTGGGCTTCTCATTATGCATGCTCAAAGAATCATATTATTTTATATTTATAAAAATTATACATAATTACATAACTTTACACTTAGATATGCTCACATACTTAAATATATGGCAAGTTCATTCCTTCAGTGACCTGAGAGGCTATACAGAGAGGATACACACACACACACACACACACACACACACACTATATATATATATATGTATATATATATAATTATATATATATAATTAGCTGAGCATACAGTCTCATAAACTAAACAATTACTGAATTCTTGGGTTTCCTTTCCAAAGACAGCCATTGTTGAAATTGTTGCTGGACCACAGCCTACAAGCCAATAAGAACAATAGCAAACATCAACAGGACAAAAAGAGAAATGCTTGGCTTGGCATGAGCTTTTGAAACCTCAAAGCCCACCCTTAGTGACACACCTCATCCAACACTGCCACCTCTAATCCTTCCCAAAAAGTTTCAACAACTGGGGACCAAGCACTTAAGTATATAACCTTAATGGGCCATTGTCATTGAAACCACCATAGATACAAATATATATATATACACACACACACACACACACACACACACACACACACACACACACCACAATGCATTAATTGTGTATAATTTTATATAATATATAATATATATAATATAATATATATAATATATATATAGCCACATACATACATACATACATATATATAAATACTATATACCAGACACATACATGAACACACACATCTCTACCAGTTCTGATCCTCTAGAAAATTTTAACTAATACAGTATCTTCAATGATTTATTCCAATTGAACTGATAATGCTCCTAAGACCATCTAACAAAAACTCTAGTAGCAAGCATGGAAAACCCATTAGAGTGGTTCACTAGCGTAGTCTAAGAGGCTCATAAAGCAATATTAGTCATTGATGTTGACCTTGGTTGCTTTAAGAAGTTGAAGGTAAATTCCTATTGCTGAAATATCACATTCTTTGGACAGAATATATGAATGAACCTGAAAACATTTTCTCTATGGTCTCACTTTCATAGAGCCAAAATGTCTATGTAAACTGCCAAAACAGGAAAAAATTAATAATACTACCTATCTCTGACTCTATGAACTATAACAACAATGAGCCTTGCAAGACATCTCTCTGACACTATGAACTATAACAACAAATACCCTTGCAAGATCTCTCTAATGATGCAATAATGGTATTCACATCTCAGCAGTAACTTGTACACGCCTGCCCTTGCCAGCAAGGAAGACGCGACTCCGGGTAGATCTTCTTCATGCCGTTTTAATCAGGATCCTTTAAACCTGTTGCTTCTGGCCCACAGGGAGAGAGAGAGAGAGAGAGAGAGAGAGAGAGAGAGAGAGAGAGAGAGAGAGAGAGAGAGAGGACCCCTGCCTTAAATACCCTTGAGCTAACCAACCCCAGTGAGCCACGTGGACTCTGCAGATAGGCTACTGTAATGCAGAAGCAGACAGGCTGAACAGACTTAACCAATTAAGGGCTTGTTTACCCAGAGTCTACACCAGCGGGAAGGTGTAAGGTGGAAGCCAGTACCACTTTAAGGCGTGGCACTACACGGCTCTCTACAGTTCCCCCTTTTTGTTTTAATAACGCAACAGGTAAGGGTAGTGGTCTGGTCTCCAGTAAAGCAGTGGACATTGTAGTGACCCTGAATCCTGGTAGTCAGCCAAGTCAGTGCCACACCCGTCTAGCATCTTTTTCCTGGAGGTGGGGCCTCAGACACCAACCCACATGCAACCAAACTTGCCCTTCTAGGAGTTGCTCACTTCCAGAGCTAACTTGGAGTGCAGTGCTAAGCCATACAACCTGAGCGTGAAGGATCAATGCTTGTTCATGACTGTGAGCCATGCTTGGGGAGACTGTCCTGCCTCAATGGCTGTAAATGCCTGGACAACCATAGCTGCATACCGCTTCTGAGCAAGCCTCATCTTGCAAAGGCACCATAGGCCCACGAAGGAGATAAGCAACAAGAGGACAGCCATGGCTCCCATTCCTGCCCACTCTTTCAGATGATCCATGGCAATGGGAACCACGATGACAATCCTGCAGCCAGTCTCGCATCCACATGTGTTGAATTCACTGCAATGATGGTCACTCACAGCTGTACCATCAGGTCATCAAAGTCAGCAGACCAATTTCCTAAAAGATAGTTAGACAACTGTTGCGACAAATTAGCAGCATGTGTAAAGTTCTTATACTGAATGCTGGTAACATACAAGCCTGGATATTTCATTTCACATCCCAAATGGGCCAGCTGCCACAAGGTATCTATTTGCTCCAGCACCAGATCAATTCTTAGGTTTACAATCATTAAACCTCCTTTTAGTTGAGCACCAATTGTGGATTGAGTATCCAAGGCACTAGCCACATTCTTGGACAACTCATTTAGCTTAGAGACTGTCTGCACTTTAAGGAGTGGCACTACATGGCTCTCTACAGTAACTAATAGATCTCTATTTGAACTTCAGAGCCACTCAATGGAACAGAAATGATAACTGGTACTAGAGTTCAAGCCAAATATTAGAAGTATGTGAGGTCATGAATATTAGAAGAAAAGCTATTGTTGTCACATAACTAGACCAGCATAATTCTTAATTATATAACAAAATTTATTCCACAGATAAATGGACTTCTCACTTACCTTGCTGATAAGTGTAGTTTTCACTCTTCATCAATGAAATGTCTTTACAATGAACAGAGACCATTACAGAAAAGCAAAAATGGTCATAATTCAAAAATCATAATAATTTTGAAGAAGAAATATTAATTTTTAAAATAAAAATAAATACTTGAAGGACCTGAATGCATTCTGAGGTGGTATTTCTTAACAGAAGAAAATATTTTCCTGAATAACTCTGGAAAATACAAAAGCAAAGCATATTTTCCTGAAAATAAATGACACATATCAAGTGAAACACACAGAACCTTCATTGAATTGTCAAAGGGAGCCATAACCAGTAGATAATCACAAATGTATTCATTATGTTTGGACATAATCTACTGAAGAAGCAGAAGTTGTTGACACATATTTTTAAATATATATCTAATAGATTTGGTGGATAAATTATTTTCCAGCAAGAAGAGTTATTCAAACATAGGTTGCATTTGTATCTTACACAGCAGCCACCCTGCTGTGTATACAGATGCATCATCTTTTCTAAGAATGGGTAGTTTTTTTTTTACCTTCCAAATTTCTGAGAACACATTTTTCCTTTCAGAGTGAAATATTAATTTGTATATATTTTTCAAATATTTACATAGTAGAACCATTTTAGTTTTTTCAGAAAGTTTGTGATGTACATAATGAGTTCTCATATACTCTATAACATCTGCCATCTGTTTACATATTATTCCCTTAACACACTCTATTCTGGCTGCTGTTATGATAAAGTTTTGCTCTTTCTGTTTTTATCACACTCTACGAAGCATTGAATATAACTTTTGTATTCTACTGTTTAATGTGTACTCATTGTATGTGGTTTATAGCTAAAATCCTTAATCTGTGTCTCAGGATACCTTTTTTCTCTTTACTTTTTTATGCTACAGCTCACAGTCTGCAACTGACCTACACCTTTTAAAGAAAAATCAGATTTTATATATACACTTGCCTTTTCTATTGAATAAACTTTTTACCCTCTCTTTACTTATCAAAATTTAGCTGGATTTTACAAATTGTAGTGTACTCATTAATTACAATAAAAAGTCTTCTCAGATATATTTGAACAAAACAACATGAAAACCTTTCAGGTCATTCACACTTCTAGCACTAATCTTGGATTCTTTTCTATAGTCTATGTGATAATTTTTCTGTCCAGCTATACACACAGTGCAAATAAACAGCAAACACTTTAAAAAATCATCTTCAATTTCTATGTTTATTCACCTTATCTTCTAGTTAAACTAGTGAATAACTATTAAAGAGTGAGGGCTTCTGGGAGTTATAGAATGAAATGATTTATTATGTTAAAATATTGATCACCAAAATTCATTGACTACTGGGAGTCATAACCAAGATGACCTTGTGGGCTAAAAATCAATACAGAATACTCCATACTCCATTAGGATGTTCAATGAACTGAGATCAATGGCTTTATGAATGAAATATAAGGTTTACATATATGGGACAAAATTAAATCACTGAAAATAAAAAGGAAGTAATTCTTTGGCTTTCACACTGAACTTTTTAAAAAAGATTATTCTAGCTCTCAGCTTTCTTTATTTGTCTGTGGTTCTCTGTATAGGCTATAGTATTTCCCATCCACTTGATAGTTTCCACATTTTCTCTTCCTATCTCTCCTCCAGGACTGTCTTATAAACCATGTCTTTTAGAATTGTAGTCCTCACTCTCTTGAAGTCTACTGTGAATCATCTCTAAATTCTAATAAAATAATGATCTTATCACAAAGATTTGGAACAGTGTCTTCTGTCATCTGTGCATAAATCATATATCTGACTTCAAAAAATGATGGTAGAGGGAGATAAAATTTTATTTCTTGGCTATCTGTATTTTTAATACAGAGACTACTTTTTATGAATATCCAAATAATAAATGTTTCTTTTCAGATTAGAAACAAATGTTTATATGTTGGTGGTCAAAAATTCAGACATAATTAAATATATTTCTATCTTTTTCCACTGTTCTGTATTGCAGTATGCCAAATAGGTAAATGTTTGTACTACTTGTTTATGTTGCTAAATGTTTTCTACTTTTATTTTTCATATACAAATAAAATTTGTGCATATGGTTTAAATTATATATGAATTACATTATGCAGTCATCAGTCAACCTAATTAATAGATAGTACCTCACATAGGTCTCATTCTTGTAATGAGTACTTTACATTCATTTTCTTAATACTTTTTTAAAAGGTATGTTATTTATTGTAGTTATCATATATCCTTGTAAAATACCCATTTCTAAGTATGATTATCATTTTGTTTATAAAGATATTTTGCATAAGTCTTAATGCCAACTTTTATAACAATTTTTTTTCTGAGTTAGCATGTTATAATACTACATGTGCTAAAATAGTAAAATAATTTGGACACTTTTTAGATAACATATGTAGTCTGAAATACCATGTGTTCAAGTATTTATTTTGCACTTTGTTTAATTTATTAGAACCTCAAAATAGAATTCTCTATGTCTTTTTATATTAATCTAATTACCTATTTGCAAAGTGCCATCTAATAGATTTTATTGGAGAAATATAGCACAAATTGTAATAAACCACGTGTCACAAAAAAGAACACAGTAAACAAATAATTTAATCAGGTTTTCATTACTTAAACCCATTGAACTAATAAAACCTTTGGTTTCATTCAAATAGCAGTAGTTATTTATGTCATTATTTTATTTAAAAGAAGCATGAATCTATTCTGACAACAGGAATTTGGGATACCTCTGCCTTCAAAAACACTTTAGTTCCTTGAATGTTGGGTGCATGGGTATGCATGTATAGCTAAAAACTTCCTGGGATGATGGAACATTCAACACATTGATGGTATGCAACTTGTTTGTTTTCAGATTCTTAAAGAGCTGCTTACCAGAAAGAAGTGCAGAATCTCACCTAATTTTATCTTAGCTTCTTATTAAATAAAATTTAATAAAATAGATAATCACCTAGATATTAAAAATAAGACCCCTGTTTATACATAAATATATAAAAGATCATTTTATGCCAACATCTTATCCATTTATCTCTTTGAAAATTATTTGAACATTGGTCTCAGTTAGAAGGCCTGGGCAGTCTAAGGAACCTGACAGTGGAACCAGGATGTATCCCTGGTGCATAAAAGGACTTTGGGAACACGTTCCCATGGGGGGATACTCCCTTAACCTAGAGACAGGAGGGAGGGCCCAGCCTCTATTTCAAATGACTTGACAGATTTAGATGACCCCTCCAGAGAGGCATTACCCTACATGTGGAGTGGGGTTTTGGGTGGGATAGGAGGGTGAAAGAGAGGGAGGAACGGAGAGCAAACTGGCATCAATATGTAAAATAAGAAAAATTAAAAATTATTTGGTAAATGAAAAAGAAACAGAATCTTGTCTTTATTCATAGGTAAGCTAGAGCTCACATAACATATTTTATATACAGACATAAAATCTTGAATTGTAGTGAGATATTCACCCCAGCTGCACCTGTTGCATTCACCACACCCATTGGTGGTGGGGACAGGTGTAGTCATGACCTGGGAGAACTAGGTCTCTGGTCAGGGTCCCTGGAGGTGCTCTCTTGCTTCCTGGAAGGAGACAGATAGCATCTGGAGGCATCCTTGGGATGGGAACCTGCTGATGGTCATTTGTCTCTTTTGGAAGTGATTTCTCCTTGAATAAACATCTATCAGCCTATCTGTTTTCCCTGATCCTTATTTATCTAAGATATCTGGTGTCAGATTTCCACGGGATCTGGGGAATTAGGTTTCACCTAGGCAGTGGCTCATTGGCCTTGCTGCTTCCTTTCTGGACCCCAGACATAGTTCTTCAAGGTCACACCTGCACCTGTCTCCACCTCCAATAGGCATAGTCAGGGCAACTGGTGCTGCAGGGATGAATATCTCACTACACTTGTGACTTTGACCTGAATTTCTCTTTTTCTTTTTATCATTCTATCATTCTTAGATTTGTTCTTCTTATAGTGTCCTGATTTCCAGAATGTTTTGAGCATGGATTTTTTTAAAGATTTTTCTCTGACTGACATATCTATTTCCTTGTCCTTGTCTTCAATGCCTAAGATTCTTTTTTCCAAATCTTGTATTATCTTGATGAGTCTTGTTCCAGTTTTACATCAGTTTTGGGTTTTCTTTAGTGATTCTGTTTCAACTTTGACGTTTTGGACAGTTTTCTTCACTGCATTCCACTATTTATGTTTTCAGAGATTTAATGAATAGATTTATTCATATCATCTTTAAGGTGCTTGAACATATTCATAATAATTATTTTAGAGTCCTTGTCTATTGTTTGGGATATATTGCATTTTTTTCAGGCCTACTGTAGCAGGTTTCCTGGGTAAATGTTTTTCAAAGTATTGGGGGCTGACAAGAGGAATAAGGATGGCTAGAACCAGAAGGTGAGAAGGTCCATAAGAAGAAAGAACTCTGGATGTGCTAGATGATCTGTTGATTCCTCAAGGATTTGAGGAATAGAGGAAGGACAAGCTCCTATGTGTGCTCGGCTACTGGGTTGGGGATGAGACTGGGTAATGGGAATTGAAGGATGGGCAGGAAAGTGAAGACTACCTACCTGTTTCCAAGGAGAACCCAAAGTGACATTCTTAACTGTAACTTTTACTTTAAAATCTATAGTAATCTATTGGAAATGCTTTGTATTATTTATTACATATATGATACAGTACTGAATTTCAAACACATAAAATACAGTCCTGAAAATGAAGAGCTCTATGGTGAAGATGGTTTATCTGAAGATGATGTGGAAGAAGGCTAACAGAGACTATTTTTCATGCTCCCAAGCTACATTTAGTGTAAAGTCTGAGGGAATGACTTTGAGTGTCCAACTGTGAATTGTCACAGTTTATACATTCTGCTCATCTGAAAAATATCCAATTGCTTTGCAATCGTGTTCTGGGCTCCTGTCACCATCTCTTATTCCAGCTGTGTTATTGATTTTATTTCCTTGGTATTTCTACATTTCTGTTTAGCTTATCTGTAGTTACAGCAATGTTTTTTTAATGGCTATTGTCCAGTGTTAATTTTAATGCTAAAAAACACTGATTTGACCAACTGATAAAATACTTTCATATTCAAAATGATCCTGATGGACTTCACAATGTAAATTCCCTTCAATTTTGTTCACTGACTCTTAAGAGCAGTTTCCCAGCCAGTCTAGTCCCAGAGATGCATTAGCCCCAAATAATACACAGAGACACTGTATTAGATATAAAGCTGTTGGCCTGTTACTAGCATTTCTTATTGGCTAGCTCTGTCTTAAATATTAACCTATTTCTATTAATCTAAGTGTTTCTACTTGGTCTTACTTTACCAGAGAGAAGGTCTGACCTCTTTTCTCTAGTCCCTATATCTTGACTCTGACTCTTCTACTACATCTACAAGACTCCTGCTTGTCTCCTAATCCCATCTATCTTACTTTTCTATTGGCCAACAGGGCTTTATTCATTAACCATTAAGAGAAATATACTTACAGAATGACATCTTACATCAATGACTTCTGTTTTTAAGAGTCCTATTCATTCTCCTTTTTTTATATTTGTTTTATGTGAACTCACTTGCAAATAAAACAGTTGGGTCTTGACACATATGAACATGGATGAAGACTATATAACATGTGATATAGTCTGATACAATGTGATACAATATGGATATTATATTGTTATCTAAAATGAGAAGATGATACATTTTTCAAATTGTATATAAACTACACAGTGTATTCTAAAGGAGGGAGTTGTCAGAGGTTCAATGCTGATCAATACTAGGGGAATAGGAGCTAGTTCTGCACTGAACTGTTTCTTTTTTTCTTTAGTGGAATTGGGTTTTCATAGAATTATAGACCCTCAAACATACACATTCCACTTTTCTAAGGTTTAGTGGAATTAATTATATACAATGGTCCCATGACAACAGAAGTTTACATAATGTTGTATAATAAGTCTTAATTAATATTAATCAATCAACTATATTACAGTTAGTTCTGTCATTTGTATTTAAGGAATTGGTCCTTTAAACTAGCAAGTTGAACATTTTATTTCTATTAATTCTCTAGATAAAATAACTGCAAGTATTTAGAAATAATTGTTCATATTTAGGAAAACAGATGAACTGGAATATCAAACTTCCCAATATTTGTTGTAGGGATTAACTCTATCTGTCAAATAAATAAATTCAGAGAGAATGCTGAATATTCTAACTAGAGTGAGTTAAATTACTACACTTATGTGTTCAAATTCCAAGTTAGAACAACAGTTTGCTAGAAACAAAGAATTGGAAAATTTGACCAAATGTTTGGCTTTGAATATACTTCTTGAGAACTATGAAATAAAATACCACATTTACAGACATTTCATAATTAAAGGCTGAGAGTGGCACTGAGAAAAGTTTATTAAGCATGCATTTGATATGTATTATTTCAAATTAGAGAATCAAATAAGGATATGGATCAGTTGTGAAAGAAAGAACAAGTCCCATATTGCAGAAAAAAGGACATTCCCTGAAGATAAGAAACGACAAGTATGCTTTAATTGTCCCGGGAACAAATCTTTAGTCACTTCTGGAGATACTTTGAATTAGAAACTTCATTTGATAAGAACTTTGAGAAAGTTAATACTATTAACTAACACTGTAGCACATTATAGTGCTTATTATGTGCTGTGTTTACCCTAATGAGAAAATATTATATACACAGTCAATGCTCACAACTATTAATGTTTGCTCATATTGTAATCCTCGGTAAAAAGATTAAATGACTATGACACAAAGCACACATGTCAGAGGCCATGGAAGTATTCAGCATGTGGCAATTGATAATTCAAATGTCAATCCACTAGAGGAGTGGTTCTCTGATGAAGGTTAGTCCTGTTCAGGCAAGGCCTACAGCACCATTGACTCTGGAAACTGCTGCTCACATTTGATAAAGCAACTGAGTGTCTCCCTGATACCTGTATTGTAGTATGTAATCTCATGTGATGTGTATATGTAATCTCATGATAACATCTCAATCTTATGGAGATATATATCTGTGAGTAGTCATGAAGTTTACTTTCCATTTATCTGTATAATTTTGATACATAGAAAGTGTACTAGGACATTCTTCATAATTAGATCTATTTGTTCCAAGAGGACTGTAGATACTCAAAAGCCTGCCCTGTTCCTTTAGCTCAGACACAATTAGTTCATTTTTACATCTGAACAAGTTCAAACTAGGCTAAAGGCTCTTTGCTAACAGATCATAAGTTTAAAACTTTATGGCTATGCACAAGGTCACAGTCACAGAAGTCTAACCATGGTTGCTACTCAAGGCACCCTAAAGAAAGCATGCCAACTCTTCACCTGCCTAGTGTAGTTGATAAAAGACCTATGCCTCAAAGCTTATCTCACTGGGCACTGTGCTCCCACTTTTTGGTTGCAGTCTTACTCCTGAAACATTGAAACCCTTGTGTTGCCATGGCAAATGGCCTGTGTCCTTATTGCTTACCCTGGGAATGTGCTTTTGACCAATAAGAAGTAAGTCATTTAATTTTTTTATTGCTCCAATTCTCCAGAAGAAGAAAGGGCTTTTTTGTTTGTTTGTTTGTTTGTTTTTGTTTATTTTATTTTTAGACTACAGGAGAAGAAGCTAAGAGGAATTAGAATTAGGCCAGGAGAATTAGAATAAAAACAGAAGAATAAAGAAACTTGTTTATAATAGACAGTGTGAAAGAATTCATTCACCCTCAGATACCCTAAGGAAAAAGTTACTTTCACTCTCTATAGCATACAATGCACTCTGAAGAGGCTGGACCTCAAAAGCCCTTGTTACACACACAGATAGTAACTAGCCATGTGCTCCAGCTATGGCAATAGTTTATTTTACAGCTGGGTCTTGGGTAAGCTAGTTTATTCACAGTTTTTATAAAGGAATATATATAACAAATAATGTTTATGTATTAAACTCCTCTTCCTCTTTCATGCTCTGAAAGTAAAATGAAGAAATAATCTAAGGATAACATTTTATACTTTTGTTTAACACCCAAGCTAAGCTAATGAGGTTTCTTTCTGAGTTTAAGCTAAGAAATACATAAAACAAAGTAGTCCAGTCCTGGAGAACTAGTTGAAGCTCAACTATTGCATTATAGAAAAGAAGCTGAGTAAGCCATGGTGGTACTGGGAAGAACAAAATGTTGTTTTCAAAGACAAGGTTTAGAGAACAAAGAAGATAAGTATGAGACATTCACAACAAAGAACTAGGGAGGAAGACTCATTGTATTCCAGATAATATGTATTCTCGTGGCACAGGAGAGAAGTTGAAACAATGTCTGCTTCTGTTTGGCTATCAAACTGTCAGTGATTAAATCATCAGGAGTCACTGAAATTTTTCAAACAGAAAGATGACTTGATAAACAATAAAGCATAAGACAGAAAACAGGGGATGTCTATCTATTGCAATGCAAGAGAATAACAATTCAGTATTTATTATAGAATTATGACAGAATGGGTATAAGCAAACTAAAGGTGACATCATTGAATGTGGGTCAGAAAATGACCCTCCCCCCCCCACATATACACAGCTCCTTATTTTGTGAATCTATTCATCCACTTGCTCTTTTTTTCCCGTATTTCTTTGTCAATGTAAGTTTACTATTACTCTGATTTCTAGGAACAATAAAATGGACCTTTAAGCTTTTACCGTCTATTATTACAATATGTGTAGACTATTAACAGAGTATAATATTCCTAGATATAGAAACATGCCTCAATTAAGAAAATTTAACTAACCTATTAAGGGTGGTGAAAAAAAATGTCTAGAATTTTGAAATGTCTGACTGCAAATACAGTGTTTGTGAGAAGACAAAGGCAAAAGAACATTCCATCTAGTGGTGCCTTTAACAGTCCATGTGAAACTTCATTAGAGAATTAAGGTTCTTATGGTCCACTTGCTTGGATTAGGTTCTGATGGTTCACTTGCTTGGATTAAGGTTCTGATGGTTCATTACTAATCCCTCTCTGTCCTTCACTTTTTACTTTTTCAGCAATGGATTCTGGGGTAGCTGTTATTCCTTGTTGGCAGAGACAGCACCTTGATATTGTAGAACATCATTCCTTCCCCTGGTCTCTGCCTTCTGTCTTTGTCTTTCAATTGTGTACTTTCAGCTTTTGGAAGGTGATGGGAGATGTTATTCTGTAAATATTTTTCTCATACTGGTTAATGAATAAAGCACTGTTGGGCCAATGGGAAAGCAAGATAGGCGGAGCTAGGAGACAAGGAGAAAAGAGGAAGTAGTAAGGAGGAGTCAGCATGTAGAGCCTGGAGAGAGCAGCCGCTCTCTGTTACCATGAGCCACTTGGAAATACTTAGAATGGTATAAATGGGTTAATCATTAAGACAAAGCTAGCTGATAAACAATGATAATAAGTGGCCAACAGCTTGTATCAAATTCAGAGTCTCTGTGTGTTATTGGGGGTTGGCTTTGCAGTGAGACCAGGCGGGCTGGTGGAAAACATACTAGCTACAGTTGGTGCCCAATGTGGCTATGAGAACTTTCACTTAAAACTAATAAAAGCTTAAGAAATGTTTTAGAAACAAAGAAACAAAGACAAGCAAGGCTTCTTGGTAGCAGCATTTTTCTTGGTTGGAGTTTGTTTTGCTAGAGACAAAGATTTATGCGGCTCCTTTAAGGGAGGTTTCCTGACTCAACATAAGCCGCAAAAAAACGCACTGATTTTAAAGAGCTCTGATAACAATTCATTGGTGTGTATGAGAGCTGGCAATGGCAGTGATCATATCTCCAAGCTGGCAGCATGCTTCTGCATGCAGCACAGACCAAGGCGGTGAGCACAGCTCTCACTGCTGGCAGTAAAACAGCTGCCGCCATCTTGGATAGACTGCAACTAAAAGTGTGCCTTTCATTTTAGGAATGTTGTTGTTTAGCAGATAACAGACTCGTAGCCAGAAAAAGATAAAAGATTTAAAATGAAGTCAAATTCACATAAAGAAGAAACACTAAAGGTTAACATTGTGTTCTAAAATATTTGTAGGCTTGGGAGATAAAAGGAATAAAATGATTTTAAAAAGACAGAGAATGGCTGGGTGTGGTGGCACACACCTTTAATCCCAGCACTTGGGAGACAGAGGCAAGCAGATCTCTGTGATTTCAAAGTAAGCCTGGTATACAAAGGGAATTCCAGGACAGATAAAATGTACACAGAAAAACCCTGTCTCAAAATATGTAAAAATAGAAGTAAAAGAAATAGAGTAATAAAAATGCCATGTAAAGATGGAAAGCACAGAGAAACTTTGGCTACTATACACGATTCTGTTGTCTTTAAATTGTTTGACTACTGAGGAAATAACTACTGATAAAAGAAATGCTGCTGGATTATTTCAATTTATATATTTTAAAAATGCGTTGACTCCAAAATTTATGTCCAAGGACAAGTTACTGGCGAAAAGGATTTCTAATTTTGTTTCCACAGAAAATGAAAAGCTGTGGATTCCTTCCAGACTAATGTGGTTTGATCAAGCAAGACCTCCCCTGAAGCAACTTCAATGGGACAATGCAGCCATGCAGACCACTAAGCCAGGATTCCTGTGTCTTCTTAGGATTCCCCATGATAGAACCCCCTACCAGCAGGAAGCAGTTTGGAAAGAACAATGCCCAAATTCCCAAATATTGTTTATAAATGTTTGTTTTCATTTAAGTGGGCTTGGTTAAAAATGGTTAATGACCACAAGCAATCTTTTTAAATGTAAAAGGGAATTATGGTATAGATATGAATATTTTGCCTTGGAATGGATTTTCATTTATTGATACAAATTTAAGGTCAATATTATGATATGTATATTTGTCCTCTAGGTATTATATCAAATACAGAGTCTCTGCATGTTATTGGGGGTTGGCGTTGTCGTGGGACCAGGCAGGCTGGCAGAAAACATACTAGCTACAGGGGGGCACTTATGACCTTTCTAGTGCTTGGTGTCTGCTCTTATAGTGGCCATTATCCCCTGGCCTGCATTATGAATACAGGCCACATCGGTCCCACAAATTTTACTGTCAGTGATTTTCACAATGATGAGATGAAATTGGATTTTGTAAAGTGAAAGTCTTGGCCCAGTGTGCGTTCCTGAATTCAGAGTTATGAATCAGACACTACTAAGATATTAACTTTTACATGTGTGCCACAATTGCTGCATGGCACATGATGAGCTTTTTGATGGTGATGATGGTTTTAACACTGAACTTTTATTATCTGCAGAGTTCCATATTTGTCCTATCCCTCACTAATACATGTTATGTGTACATCTAATTGAATGCATTCTCTAAATCTAAAAGGATTAAAGGCAGCTTTATTTTGAAGTATAGATCATAGCTATTGTTTTGACAAAACATGTAGAATTTTCTACTTGGAGATAGTTTAAGGTAAAGAGAGCACATTTTGTAAATAATATAGAGAATGGTTTTTATAAGAGTTGGTAAAAATATAGTTGGTTATTGATGTCATGTATATTATGGTGTTAACTTAGGTTCCCTTAAAAATTACATGTAAGTAGATAATCTGAGAAACAAAATCAAACAGGTTTTCACAGGTGGCAGATTTCATTTTTCTTATTGTCGCAGCCTGGAAGCTGGACATCAGGATGAAGGCCTGTAACCCCAGATATTTGGAGGCAGCAACAGGAGGATCATGAATTTGAAGCTTACCAGAATTTCATACTAAGAGTGTCTCACTTATGGTCAATCACCCACCTGATCAGAAAGCAGAGTTCTAGAACTGAATAATGAGCAGTAGCTTCTATTAGAGCCATGTCCCTCCCTAAGTGTAGCTGACAAGCAACACTTTACTTTTCCCTGACTATAAGAGGGAGAAAACTAGATTGCTTTCATGATTTATAAATACCTCAAATTAGAAACAAGCTTTATAAACATTTTGAAGAGAATGAAAATGTAATTTTCTTTCTGAAGTACTAACATGACCAAATTGTAATATTTGACTTTTATACCTTCTAAAATACATAAAAGTAGTTTGCTTTTAAAGTTTACTGTTTGGATTTTTAATGGTCTAAAACTTTCAGTTTTAAGGCTTCTTCCATATTTATTATTTAATCTCACTAGGCTGTCTCTTCAGAATGCTCTGGCATCACCATGTTGTATAGAGATATATTCATGACATCTATTTGACTAATGATTTTTATTACTTCTTTCTGCAGATTAGTGGATGGGAAAGAATGGTCATAAGGCTTTCCAGACTTGATTGTGACACATTAATGGTGTTTTCTTATCATTAAACTTTGTGGCATCTTTTAGTGATTGTTTTTTAATTTTTCCCAACAGTGAAGATGAGACAAATGGTAATTGCTAAATTTGTTTTTGAGATAGATATAAAGTGTATTTATGACCAACGTCTTAGAAGAAACATGTCCTGAACATTTATTATAAAATAAGCATTGCTATTACTTGAAAAGCAAATGATACATAGTTTAGCTATGTGCTTTCTTCACTACTAGATTTAAATTCGTTAAGAAATGGTATTCATTTTGATAGTTGTCAGTAATATTTCTGATTGTAGTATAATTTTAAAAATTGTAGCATAATCTAAACTTGAATAGAGTCCGAGAGATCATTAATAGCTAGTTATCTTCTAAAGAAAACTTATGGGATCAATATAATTATCTACCATTTTCTGGTAAACCCATTAGTAATTTTTCTCTCTCTACCAAAATAGCATTGCTAGTATAATGATAGTAATAGCAGAGACTGTTCAATATTAAGTCTTTAGGCATATTATATACAATATATCTTATTACCTGAAATTTTTTCATTTAATTCTATAATAATGAAAATGAAAAAAATAATGACAGGAAAGATAGCATATGACTAATAAGATTAAATGTGAATACAGAGAGAAACTACAAAATAAAAGTTATAAAATATGATAAAATTATTTAAGTATACCAAAGTCATTTAAATCATTTGTGTAGCTCAATTTTGTTTAACATAGCAACCAAAAATAATTAATGTTGGGACAGTAAAACGTCCCATCAGGTAAAGTTATTGCATCAAGCTTGATATCTGAGTTCAATCTTTGAGTCCTCCACGGTAGACAAGGACTACAACAAGTTGTCCCCTGATCTCCATGAATACATGGATGCAGGTATTTGGCTCCCACCAAAATAAATAAATGAAAATATTTAAAAAGCAATTGACATTGTGAAGATGCATTTAAGTCTTTTTCTTACATGGTGAATTTTCAAAAGTCTCTCAATTGTCAGTGTTTAAAATTATCTGAACATGCAGGAACACTTGGTCTGTCTTCCTATATTTGCATCTTTCAAGTGTCACTTGCATTGAAACAATAATTACTGTGACTATTTCATATATACATCAACTGTAGTTTTCAAAGGTTTATGTTTTCTGTTATTAATATTCTCTCACTCCAAGCAGAGACATTTAAAATCATCATATCAGGATATTATTTTTCATCTTTATCTTTGGTGGACACGTTATAATGGAAAAATTTAGCCTAATTCTCCAGTGACCCCAGGAAGCTGGGAGTCTTAAATCCCAAGCTGTGGGTCACCTACTTTAATGTTCACAACAGCCTGTGAGTGAATGAACACAGGAAATGAGCCTTGTCGCCATACCCAGAAGCCTGTGTGAAAGCAGACTTTCTGGGTTAAGCGTGGGCTTGGATAGTTTAAATTAATTGGTCTGCACTGGATGCTATAAGGTGATTGATTCACGATGTGCGGACTTTGTTGTAACCCTATAAAAGCTGTCTCAATTCTGTACCAGGGGTCGCTCAACCCTCTACCCTGCATGACGTATATAAAAAACTTTATGCGTTTGCATTAAGACCACTTCTCATGAGTGATTTGGGAGGGCCACCTTTCCTGAGTGGGAGCACAAGGGACTACGCTCTTGTGGGTCTTACAGACAAAGGACAGACAGTTACTTTGTGCTGTACTTGAATTATAAATTTTAGAGAGATGTGCTTGTATTTCCCATCTCTCAAACAGTTGCTTTGAGAATCCACTGAAATAGCTTCTGCTCTAGGATTCTGAAAAGCACTAAGGCATATAATCCACTAGTAAGTGAATTTTGATGGTTCCCAAGTGTGTGATGTAGTAGTTAGAAAAATACATAATCACGATTAATGTATACAAAATATAAGTATTTTATGAAACTATTAAAAAGCAGTCTTTAGAACCCTCCTATTAACAAGAGCTGAGTTTGTATCTCAAAAAAATGGCGGGAGTCTGGATTTTGAAGGCAACTGAATTTATTTAAATTTATTTTCATTTTATGAAAGCATTTTATTTTTTGATTTTTCTTTTCATATTTTATTTTAAAACAATGTTTTCTCATTTCACATACCATTCACAGTTCCTACTTTCTCCCCTCCCCCTACAGCCCACCTGCTACTCCACCCCACCCCCCCATCCACTCCTCAGAGAGGGTAAAGCTTCCCATGGGAAGTCAACAAAGTCTGACACATCATTTTGCAGCTGGACCAAGAATCTCCCCCTATAGCTAGGCTGAGCAAAGTATCCCTCCAAAGACAATAGGCTTCAAGAAGCCAGTTCAAACACTAGGGATAAATCATGGTCTCAATGGCAGTGGCCACACAGACTGCCAAAGCCACACAACTGTCACCCACATTCACAGGGCCTTGTTCGATCCTACACAGGTTCCTCTGCTGTCAGTCCAGAGTTGGTGAACTCCCACTAGATCAGGTCAGCTATCTCTGTGGATTTCCCCAAAATGGTCTTACCCACTTTGTTCATATTACTGCTCTTCTCTCTCTTCATATGGACTCTTGGAGCTCAAGCTAGTACTTAGCTGTGGATCTCGGCAACTGTTTCCATCAGTTGCTGGATGAAAGTCCCATGATGATAATTAAGGTAGTTATCAATCTGATTACAGGAGAAGGCCAGTTCAGATTCCCACTCAACTAATGTTTGGGGTCTTAACTTGGGTCATCCTTGTGGATTCCAGGGAACTTCCCTAGTGCCAGGTTTCTCACTAGCCCCATAATGTCTCCCTTAATCAAGGTCTCTCTTTCCTTACTCTCCCTTTCTGTCCTTCCCTCATCTTGACCATCTTGTTGCTTAGGTTCTCCTCTCTGCCAAGCCCCCCCCCCAGACTCCCACCCCTATTTCTTCTGTCCTATCCCCACCACACTCCCAATTTTCTCAAGATAGCTTGTATATCTTCTCCAGGGGGATCCATGTGTATCTCTCTTAGGGCTCTCCTTGTTATCTAGCTTCTCTGGGGCCATGAACTGTAGACTGATTATCCTTTGCTTTACATCTACTATCCACTTTTGAGTGAGTACATGCCATGTTTGTCTTTCTGGTTCTGGGTTATCTCACTCAGGATGTTTTTGTTTTGTTTTGTTTTGTTTCTAGTTTCATCCAGTTGCCTGCAAATTTCAAGATGTCATTGTTTTTTTTTTTTTTTAACCACTGAGTAGTACTCCATTGTATAAATGTACTACATTTTATTTATTCATTCATGAAAGTATTTTAAAATAAAAAAAAATGTTATCACTGATTTCTGGGAATACGAGAAAGAAAATATACATCCTAGACTAAAATAGAGTGGATGGGGGGTGGTGGAGTGATGAGATTGTGGGGGAAATGGGAGAATAGAACAGAGAGGGAACTGGGATTGGTATGTAAAATAAGATAGTTTTTCATTTAAATAAGAAGGTTAATAAAAAGAAAAATTAATATGGCATGGTTCATGTAGCTGTGACATTTTAAGAAAGTAAAACAACAATTTTCTTTCTTTTACTTCATCTAAGTATTACTACATCCTTGACAGGGTTGTCAAGCAACTCAGCCTGTGACTAGATAATATAAGTATCTTATTTATCAAAAGTTATTATTTATTTGATACATGAAAAGAAAATATTTGCCTTTATGTAAACACCTGCATCACTGTGAAAAATTTTTATTTGTGAAACAATATGGAAATCTATGTTTCAAAAAAAGTAACACAACCTTGATGACATTCACATAGTTAACTAATTGGTGACCATTTGTTGGTTATTCATTTAGGATCATTCTTATCACCAACCCTTTCTATTCCAAAATTTACATGCAAAATAGATTCCTAAAATAAAACATAAGACACCTCTGTTTCCTCAGCATCAAATTCAGATGTGTGCTCTGATTTAGAAAACACACCACACACACACACACACACACACACACACACACACACACACACATGTTAACAGTGACCAGGGTGCTCTTGGTTTAATATTTATCCTCTGATGCAAATACATAAGACATAAACCCACCCCAAATGTATACAAGCTGAGTAATAAAGTAGGAAATGCAAAAGAATCAATAAGACTGAAACCATAAAACTGAAGGTTCTGAAGTTAGAAGTAGCTATGACTTTGATCCTCTAAAGAGATTGAATTTAAAAAATCTATCAATGCATAATGATGGTGGTTATCATAGCTAACTAAGTGTTTACAGCTTAGGCTTGGGCAGGTTGAAGCATTTTACTTCTACAACTAAATCTCATAAACATTATAGTTCCTCATTCCTGGAGAGCTACATCTGAAAAGGCAGCTTTTGGTTGCAGAAAGAAAAGGAATATTTATCTTCTACTCCATAAATCAAACAATGACCGCTTACAGACTAAATGCACAATATTGTCAACGTAATAATGGGGGCCAAAAACCTAACAATATAATGTTTACAAATAGTTATTAGCTCAAAACTCTCAGATAAATACAATTGGATTGCTATGCTACACACACACACACAGAGAGAGAGAGAGAGAGAGGGAGAGAGAGAGAGAGAGAGAGAGAGAGAGAGAGAGAGAGAGGAGGGGGGAGAGAGAGAGAGTTACAGAGATTAGAAATGCAAAGAAAAAAAATACAAATCATAAGCCTGTAACTGAAACAATTTGAAGGCTATACTGAAAATTTAAATATATGTCAAGACTGAAGGGTTAAGCAATGAGCAGTTAAAGCATTCCTTGTAGTGTTCAGGAAGAATGAAACTATTGTTAAGGTTTAAGCATGATGAAATATTTATAGTTAAGAATGTATGATGGGCTATGTTATTCTGTAAATATGTTTCTCATACTAGTTAATGAATAAAGCCCTGTTGGCCAATAGGAAAGCAAGATAGGCAGGGCTAGGAGACAGGGAAGAAAGAGGAAGTAGTAAGGAGGAGTCAACATGGAGAGCCCGGAGAGGTAGAACTCCAGCCGCTTTGGCCAGTAAGATGAGCCACATGGAAATACTTAGAATAGTAGAAATGGGTTAATCATTAAGATGGAGCTAGCCTATAAACAATGATAGTAACTGGCCAACAGTTTGTATCAAATACAAAGTCTCTGCATGTTATTGAGGGATGGCATGGCAGCAGGACCAGACTGGCAGTGGGGGAAAAACCTGCTTGTAACAAATGTATGTAAAATGGATACTCAGCAGACAGGGGGAGCTACCAGTACAATGAAGGTAGTTTCCCAGGGTGAGGCTTATCCATTGCACTCCCAATGCGTTGTCCCTGGTGATTTCCCCAAATGTGGAAAAGTTGACTGTATAATTTTGGTAATGGGGGATTGTGTTTATGCTCTCCTCTGCAAAAGAGAAAGAAAGGAAGAAAAGAAGGAAGGAAGGAAGGATAAAAGCAAGAAAGAAAGAAGGAAAGAAAGAAATGATAAAACTTTCGAAGTACCACAGAAACTGTCTTCCAGACACCACAGAGAATACAGAGGTACATAGAAAATGATGAGTTCAAGTGTAGACAAGTGAAACAGATACAATCAAAAAGTGTCAAAAAGTGTCACAAAGGAGTATGACGAAAAGGGAAAGAATTTGGTAAGCTATTTTAGTATTCACATGAATGTAAAGGTATTTTACTTGTTTACTAAGAATAAGTACATTGGTGTCCCCACCTGCCTGATCTTTGACCCCCAGTAACGGACCTCGGACCTCTACCGGAGGTGAGTCTGGGACCTGTTCAGGTCAATGCATACCCCCTTCCCTGAAAACTCCCTGGGTTAGGCCCAAATCTCGCTTCCCTCAATATCCCATCCCCAGCAAGAACACTCATGTACTCTGATTCACAAAGCCCCCTAACCAGACCTGCCATCTCTCAAACTTGTGACCTACCAAGCCCATTGTCCCACTGCTTTGGTTGAACACTGGAGCAGTGGGCGGGTCCAACAATCCCACTACCTCTAGAGAACTGCCCGGATCTGCTCTGAGCACACTAGACCTGCCTGCCTATCGACTCCAGACCACCCAAGTCCCTGCTTGTCTGATCTTTGACCCCATTGCTAGGCCCCTGCCTGAGGAGAGACATCCTAAAGAGCTTGAACCACCCAGAGCTACAGAACTCGAACTCCTGATCCACCCAAGCCCACTGGAGGGGTAGTATATATATATATATGTATATATATATATATGTATGTATGTATGTATGTATATGTATATGTATATATATATAGAGAGAGAGAGAGAGAAAGACAGACAGAGAGAGACAGAGACAGACAGAGAGAGACAGAGAGAGAGAGACCATCTGCACCCACTGAAGAAACAATAGGAAGTCAGCAATACAAGAAAACACCTAATAATAGAAAGACAAGCATGACACCACCAGAATCTAGGGACTCTACACCAACTACACCTGTACACACCAAAGCAGATGAAGCAGAAGAGAACAACTTAAAAAATATCTTCATAGTAATGATAGAGGCCCTCAAAGACAATATGAGAAAATTCCTTAAAGAAATGGAAAAAAGAAAATTGGAAGAAATAGAGGAAAAGACCACGCCAAAAAAAAATGCAAGAAATGAACAAATCTCTTAAATAAAGTAAAGAAAGCCAAGTAAACAAACAAAACAGGTGAAGGAAAAAGTTCTCAAGACTTGAAAACTGAAATACAGACAATAAAGAAAACACAAATTGAGGAAATGCTAAAAATAGAAAAACTGTACAAATGATCTAGAACTACAGACACAAGCATAACCAACAGAATACATGAGATGGAAGACAGAATCCCAGCACTAAAGAAAACTAGAGGAAATAGATTCATCGACCAAAGAAAGCCTTAAATCCAACAAATCCTTAACACAACACATCCAGAAAATGTGGGACACTGAAAAGGCCAAACCTAAGAATAATAGACATCGAGGAAGGCAAAGAAGCCCAGCTCAAAGGTGCAGAAAACATTCCACAAAATCATTGAATAAAACAATCCCAATCTGAAGAAGGACATACCCATGAAACTACAAGCATAACAAACACCAAATAGACTGGACCAAAGAAAAAATATCCTTCCACACATAATAATAAAAACACCTAAGATAAAGAATAAAGAAATAATATTAAGAGCATTAACAATCATTGATCCTTAGATTCCCTCAACATTAATGGTTTTAACTTGCCTATAAAAGACACATGCTAACAGAATAGATACTAAGAATCCATCCTTCTGCTGCATACAGGAGACACATCTAAGTTTCAAAGACAGACATAACCTCAGGGTAAAGGGTTGGGAAAAGATCTTACAATCAAATAGACCCAAGAAGCAAGCAAGTGTAGTTATCCTAATATCTAACAAGTTAGACTGCAAACCAAAATCAATCACAAGAGATGAAGATGGTCATTTCCTATTCATCACATGAGAAATCCATCAGCATAGAGTCTCAATTCTGAACATCAAAGCCCCAAATACGAAGGCACCCACATTCATAAAAGAAACACAACTAAAACACAAAGCTCATATAAAGTATCACACACTTATAATGGGTGACTTCAACATCCCACTCTCTCCATCAGAGAGAACCACTAGACAGAAACTTAACAAAGAACCAAAAGAACTAACAGAAGTTATGTCTCAGTTGGGTTTAACAGACATCTATAGAACATTCCATCCAAACACAAAAGAATATACCTTCTTCTCTGCTCCAAATGGAACCTTCTCTAAAACCGACCACATACTTGGCAACATAACAAACCTCAACAGATACCAAAAAAAAGATATCCCTTATGAACATTGATTCAAAAATACTCAATAAAATACTGGCAAACCAAATCCAAGAACACATCAGAGAAATCATTCACCATGATCAAGTAGGCTTCATCCCTGGATTGCAGGGATGGTTCAACATATGAAAATCTATCAACGTGATCCACCATATAAACAAACTGAAAAAGGAAAACAACATAATCATCTCCCTAGATGCTGAATAGACTTTGACAAAAATTCAACATCCTTTCACAATAAAGGTCTTGCAGAGATCAGGGATAACAGGAACATACATAAACATAATAAAAGCAATATGCAGTAAACAAACAGCCAACATCAAACTGAATGAAGAGAAGCTTAAGGTAATTCCTCTAAAATCATGAACAAGACAAGGCTGCCCTGTCTCTCCATATCTTTTCAATATTGTACTTGAAATTTTAGCTAAAGCAATAAAACAACAAAAGGAGATCAAGGGGATCCAAATTGGAAAGGAAGAAGTCAAATTGTCACTATTTGCAAATGATACAATAATTTACATAAGCGACCCAAAAAACTCTACCAGGGAACTCCTAGAGCTGATAAACACCTTCAGCAAACTAGCAGAATACAAGATTAACAACAACAACAACAACAAAATCAGTAGCCCTACTGTATACAGAAGACAAAGGAACTGAGAAAGAAATCAGAAAACATCATCCTTTAAAATAGCCACAAACAATATAAAGTATCTTGGGGCAATACTTACCAAACAAGTGAAAGACTTATATAGCAAGAACTTTGTGTCTTTAAAGAAATTAAAGAAGATACCAGAAAATGGAAAGATCTCCCATGCTCTTGGATAGGTAGGATAAACATAGTAAAAATGACAACCTCACCAAAACCAATCTACAGATTCAATGTAATCCCCATCAAAATTCCAGCACAATTCTTCACTGATCTTGAAACAACTTTATATAGATAAACAAAAACCCAGGATAGCCAAAACAACCCTGCATAATAAAGGAACTTCTGGAGGCATCACCATCCCCGACTTCAAGCTCTACTTCAAACTATAGTCCAGAAAACAGCCTGGTATTGGCACAAAAATAGACAGGTAGACCAATGGAATTGAACTGAAAATCCTGACATCAACCCACACTCATACAAACACCTGATTTATGACAAAACAGCTAAAAGTATACGATGGCAGGAGGAAAACATCTTCAACAAATGGTGCTAACACAACTGGATGATAGTGTGTAGAAGACTGCAGACAGATCCATGTCTATCTTCCCTGCACAAATCTCAAGTCCAAATAGATCAAAGACCTCAACATAAATCCAGCCACACTGAAATTCTTAGAAGAGAAAGTGGGAGGTACTCTTGAAAAATTGGTACAGGAGACTCTTCCTGAACATAACTCCAGTAGCACAAACACTGAGATCCACAATTAATAAATGGGACCTCCTTAAACTGAGAAGCCTCTGTAAGGCAAAGGACACCATTGACCAGATCAAATGGCGGCCCACAGACTGGGAAAAGATCTTCACCAATCCTACATCTGACAGAGGGCTAATGCCCAAAATATACAAAGAAATCAAGAAACAAGTCAACAAAACACCAAATAACCCTATTTTAAAATGGGGTACAGAACTGAATAGAGAACTTTCTTCTCAATAGAGGAAATCAGAAAAGCTGAAAGACACTTAAGAAAATGCTCAACATCCTTAGCTATCAGGGAAATGCAAATCAAAACAACTTTGAGATACCATCTTACTCCTGCCAGAATGGCTAAAATTAGAAACACCACTGACAACTTATGTTGGACAGAATGTAGAGAAAGGGGAATACTCCTCCACTGCTAGTGGGAGTGCAAACTTTTACAGCCATTTTGGAGATCAGTATGGCGGTTCTTCAGGAAAATGGAAATTAGTCTACCACAGCACCCTGCAATCCCCCTCATTGTGGATCATACCCAAATGATCCACATCCATGCAAAGACATATGCTCAACTATGTTTGAAGCAGCATTATTTGTAATAGCAAGAAACTGGAAGCAGCCTAGATGCCCTCAACTGAAGAATGGATAAAGAAGATGTAGCACATTTACACAATTTACACAGAGTAGAATACTACTCTGCGGATAAAAAGCAATGACATGTTGAAATGCGCAGGCAATTGGATGGAACTTGAAGAAACTATCATGAATGAGGTACCCTGTCACAAAAAGAGGAACATGGATTGTACTCACTCATATATGGATTTTAGACCTAGAGCAAAGGATCACCAGCCTATAATTCATAGTGCCAGAGAAACTTGGATACAAGGAGGATTTGAAGAGATTCATATATGGTCCCTCACAAAAGGGGAAAGGACCAAGATCTCCTGAGCATATTGAAAGTGGAGGGGGGCAGTGAGTGGAGAGGAAACTAGAAGAAAGAGAAGAGGAGGACAGGAAAGCACATAGGACTAGAAAGATTGAGTCAGGGAAGGAATAAACAAGAGAAAGTGTAATTAAACATGTAAAATGCATTTAATACAAGTATATCAGCTAAAGACATAGATATAAAATACATGTGTTCTTTTACCTATGGAAAAGCATATTAATCTACACTTCTGGCTTGGGCAATCCAAGGGACCTCTGACAATGAAACCAGGATGTATCCCTGGTATGCAAAAGGACTTTCAGAACACATTCCCCATGGAGGGATACTCCCTTAACCTAGAGGCAGGAATGAGGACCTAGTCCCAACTCCAAATGACTTAACAGATTTTGTTGTTCCCTCCTGGAAGGCATCATACTTCCTGTGGAGGGGGGGATGGGAGGGGAGGGTGGTCTGGGCATGGGAAGGAGTGAGAGAGGGAGGGAGTGAGGAAGGGATGGAGAGGGAACTGGGATGTATATGTAAAATAAAATACATAAATAAATAAGTAAATAAATGTAAAAAGTAAAAACTGAAAAAAAATTAAGTAAAATTTAAAAACTCACTGTCTGCTAAATATAGAGCACACATGCAAGGGAAGATCACAAATTTGCAGGGGTAAGGGAACAGAAAATATTCAAATCACTTAGTAAACAAAATAAATGCTGATTAAATAAACAGCTTGGGAGCAATGTTTTCCTATTTGGCAATATGATGTGTAATTTAAATAATAAAGACAATGACTTGTGATGATAGTGACTAGTGTTCTGGTGAACCTGCCCTAGGCCAGCATCCATAAATGCTTTAGAGAGTTTACATGATTTAATTGTGAAGACAGCCACAAGGACTTTGAAAGCTAGGATATAAATCCCTGTGGTTTTCTGCTTGATATGAATATACATCCATGGTTTTAGACTTTTATTTTTAAAATACACAGAGTCTGTTAAAATCAAACTGACAGTTTCATAGAAAAGCTATATACACAAGAAGTAATTTGAAAAGTTGATAAATCCAGAAAAAAGAAATCATTTCTGTTCTAACCAAAATAAAAAGTACTTCACTCTTACTGGCATGGCAAAAGTATAAAGTATGAAAACAAGACAGTTGACAAAGACACAAAAAAAAGAAAGAAAACCATAAAATTTGATGCAGTTTGGTAGAAGAGTGAATTGGTACTGCAGACAGTACAGTAGATTTAGCTTATATGCTAGGAAGCAATTTCATTTCTAGGAACACAAAGTAGAGAGGCTTGTACATGACTAAAGGAAATATGTAAACATTTACTCACAAAATTAATGCTCTAATTAAGAGATTATTGGAATTGCTCTGATGTGAGCAAATCCTACATGTAGGGTGGATAAAATCTTGAGTAGAGATGCATAAAGCAGGATGCTGTTTACAAAAGCATAAAAATTTGTATCTTCTTTTGTACTGGGATCCACATGTCTTCAAAGTATAAATAAATGGAAATAATGGAGCAGAAATTTAGGGGGCTGGTTACTTCTGGGTAGAATTGGAGAACCTGAGAGTTTTGTATATAAAGCTACAATTGAATTGGTAATTCTTTATTGTTATAATTACCTTTAGGATTTATGTATGTATGTATGTAAATGTGTGCACCATGTGTATAGTGTATGTGAATGTGTGTATTCGTGTGTGTGTGTGCAGATGTAATTATCTATTCTCAAAGGCCAGAAGATATCCTTCTTTGTCATGCTACTTAAGATAAGGTGTCTCAATGGGCCAGAGTTTAGAATGGCAAACAAAGAGCACCTGAGATTCCCCTTTTTCCTCTCCATGTCCTCAATCTCCAGCACCAGGGTCACAGGTGTGTGTGTGTGACCATGTCCAGATCTTGCTTTTTCTTATGTGGGTTAAGGAAATTTCAACTCATATCCTCATGTTTTAGCAATTACTCTTACTAACTAAATTTTCTTCTAAGCCTTTTGTTATTATTTTGGAGACAAGGTCTTATGTAGTCCAATTTAGACTCAAACTCACTATGTAGCTGAGCTTGACTTAGTCTTGAACTTCTGATCTCCCTGCTTTACCTCTTAAGTGCTGGTATTACAGTCATTCATTTCCATACCCATTAGTGACATTTTATTTTAAGAATAATGTGAAAAAATGAAAATGTTGTTATATTAGAGCTTGAATGATATGTAAACATGTATTTATTAGATTATTATTCATATTACCTTATGCATTTTGTAGTTCTTCTTTCATGATACTTTGTAGTCTTCAAACATATTTACACCTTCCTAAGTGTCTTGGTATTTTTTTTTTTTTTTTTTTTTTGCGTTTAGCATAAAGCCTCAAACAAAATTGGAATTCAGATGTCTACTGAGTACAGGGATGACTATATAACCACATATATGTAGTGAACTATAAATAATACTTCTAAATTACAGTGATCAAAAATGTTACTAACACTTAAATTGATGTGATGACACTTTCAGAATGTTAATTTAATGGATAATACAGAATGAGAAACCATAGTTATAGATACCTGTAACTAAGTGATAAAGAGCCATTTCATTTTTCAAAGAGAACTGAACTATAGCATAACTGCATTTTATTTTCAAAAGAGAGATTTTGATATGTCAAGTATGTTGTGAAATTTTTCTCCCTTTTTGAAAATTAATGCATGTTGTTTATTAAAAAAAAAACCTTATGGGTTTTATCCTGACATTTTGTGTACTATGTGTATGATGTACTGAATCTCATTCACCTGTTGCTCTCCTTTGTCTCTTGCCCTGCTTCCTTGGACATGTCATGAATTACTGTGTATTTTATCAAAGAATTTGTCTAGACATTGTTTTCTTTTTAACACTTCAGGCTGGGAGTGCAGTTCAAGTGTTGAACATGTATTAAAATATCCCATGACCTGTTCAATCCCCAGCCTCTCTGCCTCCTCCCAAAGTTATCACATTACAACTAAATTACCCAAGTGTTCACTGATGTTTACCCTACAAAACTTCTCTGATAAGGTCCACGTGGTAGACTTTTGAGAATAAATTAACTAAAAATACCCAACATTGATGGTTATAGATCACTTCTTGAAAAGTGTGATTTAGCATTATTAAAATTTTTTTTCTTATGAAAATGCAATTTAATGCTCATTTATTGATACTAAGTTGTTCTTTTCTAATAGCCAATAATTACATTTGTTTTAACTAATGAATCTTGGAGTTTGATAACAAACCAAACCTCTGATATGTCATAGTTGTTTTGTTTACTTGCTATAGAATAGTCATCAAAGTACTTAGAAATCACTTAGGTATTCAAGCAAATAAGTAGCTCATAATTTAATTAATTAAAAGTGGGTGACTTCATGAACTATGCCATAACATAAGGATGTTCTATTTGCTAGAAGCTTGTGAGACTGTGCTTTAGAGAAATGTTATGGTACAAGCTTTGTTTCTTCCACATTGTGTATATAGAACTCAGGCTATCAGGATTGGCAGCAAGTGCTTTACCTGCTGAGTCATCTCACCATCTCCTTAGCATTAGAGCTGTGTATGTAGATTGTACATGCTTTCACAGAGTAAGGGCCTATTTATGGAACCAAAACAATATCAATGATCATACTGAAAAACTTACCCTTTATCATTTTATAAGATGAGAGAGAAGTTAGGTGTAAGAGGAAATTATAGTTCCTAAAATCTATTTACTTTGATTAAAGACAGTAAGGTGAATGACTCATTCTAATAATGCATAAATAAATAAACATAAATATAAACAAGAGGTGATATATAATATAGAAAAGATTTTGTGTTATGGAAAATAAATATTTGTTTTTATGAAAAAAATTAAACTATCTTTTGATACTACATAAAAAGATACTAGAAAAATTTAAGAATGATAGGAATGATAAAGCCAAAAGTTCCCCTATTTAACCATGTTTTTAGTCTATGGACATGGTGTATTTAACAGTAGACAGGACTTCTAGACTTCAAATACACACATAAATGGAGTTCCATTTTATAAACATCATCCATCAGAGGGAACTGCTTACCCAATCAACACTGCCACAGCTTTCAGGTTCAAAGAATGTCTGATCATCATTTGTAGAGACTGAATCTGGAGATCCCACTGGGCATCAATCATAAGAGAATTCATTTGAACTGATTTGTGTTGCTTACAAAGATTTGAACAATTATTTTATATGTTAAAGTTTTATCTTCTGGTAACTATCTTTCTTTATGGAGATTGAAGTAGGACATAGCTTACAAAAACAGATGCAATAGAAATTGGTGGGTCCTTAGGAAATATCTAATTTTGCACTACCATAAGTTATTTTGAAATCGCCAGCCCTTTTTAGTTTATAAAGGTTGTTGACTTCTTCATTATAAAAGAATAGTGACCTAGTAAAAGAAATAATATATGCATTCTACATTTTTCTCTGAGGTAATAATTCTTAGAGCACTTTTATTTTCTGAATCATCTACAGCTTGTTGATGAGAGTGGATGGATGAGAGAATTTCTGTGATAAAAAGATTTAATATTTTTCTATTATTCCAGCAGAACATACTGAAACCACCATAATACTAAATTTTGTTTAAGGCAGAGATGATATTGAAAACATTTCATGCAATGTCCTGCAGACTCTCAGAGTGCATACTGACCTGAATGAAAGTCAGCTAGTGATGTGGGCAGGCTTCCAATTTTACAATCAAATACCAAAAGTGTGAAAAAACACATTTAAGGAAAGTACTCAAAGAGATCATTACAGTTCATTTCATGAATCTTACCATTGGCAAGAACCTCAGTGGATCTTGGTCCTTTTCCTTGAGAAAACACAATTTGATAACCAGAATAAGTACCTATTCGAGCAAGGAAGAAGTATTACCCTTTACACTGCTGCCAGTGACTGGCTCATCATCTTGGGAAATGGAGCCATATCTAGGCCTTAGTACTTATCTCTGCTGTTGAAATATCTGGCACTCATCAGCAGGTGTAGCCATGTCAAGCCTTGGTGAAGTCTATGCTGTCAAGCCCACGCACAATCCCCATCTCTGCCACCATGGCCACTTTGTTAATGGTCCATTGTCAGTGACAGGGATGATCAGAGAAAGAAGCTGTCTGTCCACAGAATGGACCATCTTATCTACATGGCTACTGAACTCCTTCCTCATCTGAAGTTACCTTTTGATGAATATTTACATGGGACATATCCTTTGAGAATTTGGAGAAATCTACCCATACACTTTGAAAGAGCGTGGATCCTCATGCCCTGACTCAGGAAAGGTGCCCCCCGCCATCCCCCCCTGCGCCCAAATCACTCACGAGAAGCGGTCTTGATGCAAAAGCATGAGGTCTTTTATATTCCAAGTGCACTGGGGTCTGTACCCATACTCCACGTGGGGGTAGAGGACTGGGAACCCTGGGTACAGGCTTGAGACAGCTTTTATAGGGTTACAATAAAGTTCACGCATGGTAAACCAATCATCTCATATCATCCGGTGAAGACCAATTAATTTAAACCATGCTTAGCCCAGGAAGTCTGCTTTTGTGCCAGCTTCTGGGAGGGGTGACATTGTTCATTTCCTGTGTTCACTCACTCACAGGTGCTGTTGTAAACAGTCCTGTCATAAACAGTCAAGGATGTGACCTTTAGCCTACTCACTGCTAGGGGACAGGGTTTGTGATTTAAACTTCCAGCTTCCTTGGGGTCAGTGGAGAGTTAGCTTAAATTTTTCTATCCATATAACTTCTTTCTCAAATGTCTTTCTCACCAATTTCAAATCATGCTCTTTCTGAGTCTTAGCCAATCCATTATCTACAGCTCATGAATCAGGGAATAATTGCACAGCATCTGGCCATTTCTCCCTCCCAACAAAATGTATGACTGTGTGTACTGAGTGAAGTTCTTCTTACAGTGAAAGTTTCCCTTTGTGGATCTCCTTCTGGGTCCACTTCTGGGTGGTGCCTACACAACATGCAAAACTATCAGTTATCCAACTCATGAGGCTCTAGGTGTGTGTTTGGCAACAGAAGACATTTCTACAGGAGCAGAAACCATAGACATTTAGAAACTTTTTCATATACCTTGCTTGTGCCTTCACGAGATTCTCAGACCCTATCTTATATATACCAGTTCCCTTCAATAATAGGTTGCTGCTGTTTGTGTCCTCTTTTATGACTAAGTGGGTCAGATAACAACCAGGTCATGAGGGGAGTCTAGGTAACCTGGTAACCTGGTAACATGGTCACATGATGGCCCACTATCAAATACTCATTTTCCACTAAGGTTGAATAGTAGGCCAAAAGCTATCTCCTGTAGGAGGATTTCCTCAACTCTGCCCTTCAGTAGGTCTTCATCCTTAACTAGCTGTACTGTGATATTTGAAGAGTTGATGGCCTTAGTAGCACTAAGGCACACACAGGGTGATTTCCATGAAGGCTGCCCCTGCAAAATGGAAATTCTTCATAGACACTTTTATTCTGGCCTCACCAATGCTTTGTTCAGAGTCCGTCCACTGTACTGCCTGGCTCCATTTGTACCCAGATAACCAATTTACTTGATTAGTTCTCAGTCTCTGTAAAAGAAAATTGTACTAACAAGCCAATAGCTACTGGAAGCACTCCTTCAGTATTAAGCATGGCTCCAGGTTAGCTGGTATGGGTTGTGTGGAACATGGTTTTTAAATCTTGTCCCTGCGCTGGATCTTCAACTGTAGAGACATCCATTCCAAAGTATGCTGCTGCTTATCTACACCCAGTTACCTAAAATCTTCTTTCAGAAATGGTGCTTTGTTTGTTACTTTCAAAAATTCTCTCTTATTTAAGATTTCCACAATTTCACCTCATGTTGATGGAAATAGCCAAGAGCATCCCAGAGTCTACTGGACCAAGTACATGAGATCACTAAAAGGCTAATCAGCTGGAGCCAGGACTCAGATGTGCTGTGTCTAGATCATTTCACCCAGAATCATGATGGAAGAAAGAAGCCCACCTTGTTATACCACAGACAACCTGGGTTCACATCTGCACGGTTTTCCATGGCCAGATTACCAGTTGTCTGTCTAGATGCATTGTAGTGTCCAAGTACCAGTTGATGTAGGACAACGTAACCATTGGCCTGTTTCTGATTATCATTCCACTTTATAAGAACAGTGAAATTGTAGTCTAACATTAAATCCTTTTTTTATTTTTAGAATTTATATGATAAAGTATTGAAATAGCAAATGAATGTAAATTATTTTAAAAATTGGCAGACATACTAACGATAAATGAGACTTGTGTTCATTGCTTTCTAGATGTTAAAAATAGTTACAAGATTACATTTACTAACAACAGAATTCCAAGAATTATAGAACAGATAGCACCTTTATTATTGACCAAATAAATTGAAATCTGCTCTGCATTAAGTAACTTATTTTCCTGTTCAAGCACTCCAGCATCCAAGGCCAAGAAGGTGAATAACATTGCAACAAAGCCATGCAATTACAGTCAGCAATGACATTTCTAAACAATTCAGTAAAAATCTATTTGTGGTAAATTGCAGCAAAGCATAATTATGTTGAATTTTAGAGCAAGCAGAATAAACTTAAAGGTTTCTGTTCCTTCTCCAATCAGTGCAACAACAGATGGGCTATAGCTGAGCAGTTAAGATTCATCAATCATCTGAGATGGGGAACTCAGCAAAGCTGTTCCATAGCTGGTCTCTGTAAGTCAAGCTTGAGATACACAGTTTGCCAAACCCTTCAAGTCTAAGCCTTCATTTAGAAATTGGATTAATTCTGAGGATTTATATGAAGAATTTGGACTTTAAGCTATAATCACTGTTTTGTGCCAATTGCTGCTGTTTAGTTGCCCTAATTCTGCAAATCATTGCACTCTGCTCAATGACCAGGTTCAAGTTCAGGCACAGCATTAAGGATTTTAAATAGGTCTCACCAGGCATTTAAAATATTTTGGTTTCTTCTCCATGAAATAGATTAAGTGATGACATGTATTCCAGGTCAGTGATTAAATGTTAAATATTTATTAGTCAAAAGCATTTAGAGCAAGGCCTGACCCACTATAAATTTCCCAGTAGGAGATGGCTGGCATTAATGTTTGTTGTTGCTGGAAATAGCCTCACATTTCCAGGAAAATATCAAGTTCTCATTGATATATCATGAATTAATATTATCAAATATTTCAATTATTTAATATTTATCAACAAGCTTGCTTTATTTTGTAACAATAAAAGTGGTTGCCAATATATATGGTCATTATTTTTAAATATTTGTTAATTCAAGTCAGTTTATAAATGCGGGAGGAAAACTTTTGAAACAATGCTCTGAAAATAATTCATCATAATTTAAGAACAAATTATAAATAATGCAGACAGAAACAATTTACTTTTCTTTAAATTATATTTTACATTACAACCAAAGTTCTCTCTCCCACACCTCCTCCCAACCCCTCACCTTCTCCCAACCCATCCCCCATCTACTTCTTTCAATATATAAGATCTGCCATGGGAAGTTGACAAAATATAGCAAATTAAATTAGGGCAGGACCAAGCTCCTCCTTTCTGAGTTAAAGCTCACCATGACATCCCCTCATAGGAAATGTGCTCCAACAAACTAGCTCATGCACCATGGACAAAATCTGGTCCTACTGTCGGGGCCCCTCAAATAGCCTATCCTTCACAACTCTTTTCTACATATGAAGGGAGTAGTTCAGTCCCAGAGAGACTTCATGGCTATCTGTCCAGAATCCATGAATTTCCATGAGTTTGGTTTAGCTGTCTCTGTAGATTTCTCCATCATGATATTGATCTCCCTTGCTTATGTATTCCCTTCTTCCTCTCTTTGAATGGACTCCCAGAGTTTTGCTTGGTTCTTGGTTGTGGATCTCTGCATCTGGTTCCATCAATTACTGGATGGAGACTCTATGATGATAGTTGGGGTATTCACCAATATTGATTACAGGGGAAGGTCAGTTGGGGCAACCTCTCCAATAATGCTCAGGTCATTCTTGTGGATTCTTGGGATTACCGTAGTGTCAGATTTCCCCTTAATCCCATAGTGGCCCTCTCTATCAAGGTATCTCTTTCTTTGCTCTCATTCTCTGTCCCTCCTACACTGACCATTCCATTCCCTCACATTCTCATCTCCCATCCCCTCTCCTTTACCTACCCCTTTGCCCCCAGTTTACCCAGGACATCTCATGTAATTTCCCTTCCCAGAGTGATCCATGTGTCCCTCTTAGAATGATCCTGGAGAACCTAGTTTCTTTGGAACTGTGAATTGCACTCTGGTTATCCTTTGCTTTACATCTAACATCTATTTATGAGTGAGTACATATTGTGCTTGTCTTTCTGAGTCTGTGTTACTTTACTCAGGATGGTTTGGGGTTTTTTGTTTTGTTTTGTTTGTTTGGTTGGTTGGTTTTTTATAGTTCTATCCATTTGCCTGAAAATTTTATGATACCATTGTTTCTTTTTTTTTCAACTGATTAATACTCCATTGTGTAAAATGTATCACATTTCCATTATTCATTCTACAGGTGAAGGACATATATGTTGTTTCCAGGTTCTGGCTATTACTAATAATGCTGCTAGGAATGTTGTTGAGTAAGTATCCTTGTGGTATGATTGAGTATCCTTTGAGTATATGCCTGAAAGTGGTATCCTTGGGTCTTGGGGTAGATTGTTTCCTAATAATCTGAGAAATAACTACATTGATTTCCAAAATGGCTGTACAAGTTTTCACTCTCACCAGCAGTAGAGGAGTGTTTCCCTGATTCCACATTTTCTTCAACATAAGCTGTCCTTAGTACTTTTGATTTTAGACATTCTAACAGGTTTAAGATGGTATCTCAGAGTCATTTTGATTTTCATTTCACAGATTATTAAGCTTATTGACCAAATCCTTAACTGTCTTTCAGCCTTTTGAGATTCTTCTGATGAGAATTCTCTGTATTCCATTTTTTAATTGGAATATTTTATATTTTGAAGTCTAGTTTCTTGAGTTCTTCATATATTTTGGAGATCAGTCTTCTGTCATATATGAGGTTGGTGACAGCTCATTCTGTAGGCTGTCCTTTTGTCTCATTTACTGTATCTTTTACCTTACAGAAGCTTTTCGTTTTAGGAGGTTCCATTAATTGACTGTTGCTCTTAGTGTATGTGTTTCTAATGTTATATTTAGGAAGTGTTGAACTGTGCTAATGCATTCAAGGCTACTTTCCACTTTCCCTTCTATCAGGTTCAATACAACTGGATTTATGTTGAGGTCCTTGATTTACATGGACTTGGGTTTTGTGCATGGGGACATGTCTGTTCCTAGCAACAACAATTACTTCAAGAGGATGATGGGCATCAAAGAAGTTCCTTATGGAGTTTGCTTTCAATGTGGCAAGCCTAGCCATTTGTGCAAGAAACTGCTCTTGTGCCTGGACTAATTGACAATATGTTGTATAACCTGGACATGCAGGACCTGCAAGGAAATGACTTTCAGGGATCCAGCTTCATCAAAGAGTCTGCCAGACATTCTACAATATACAGAAAAAAGCTCCTGGTGCATGTTGCCAAAATAAGTGGGACAGTCCTTCAAATTTCCTGCTTCACTAAAGGCTGAAGATGCATGCCCCAACATTATAGAAGAACTTTGGGTGACTGTCCAGGTAGCCAGATATCTCTGTCATTTCTAGAGTTTTGCATGTTGCTTGCAATGTACTTCTTGTTACTCAGGTCATATTATATCCTTCTGGGGTTTTTGATGGAGTTTAAGACTAGATAGTTACAATTATAGTTTTCCTTAGTTATGATAAAGATAAATTAGATATGAAACTTTAGCCTCACAATGATAGAATAGGTAATAGAGTATTTTCTTTAATTTGCCAAATATGAATAAACTAGATATTGTAATTCTTACTTGATGACTGTTTTGTTTTATATAATTTTACTTTCTTTTTAGTTAAACAGAAAAGAGAGAATGATGTGGGATGCCCTTCTATATGCTGAGAATGTGTTGCTTTTATTGGTTGATGAATAAAGTTGGTTACTACTCTATGGCAGGACAAACTATAACTAGGCAGGCCATCCAAGTAGAGATAGAGGGAGGAAGAAGGTGTCAGGGGAACACCAGCAGCTCCAGAGAAATAAGCTGTCAGAGCATTACCTGTAAACCACAGACACATAGCAATGTGCAGATTATCAGAAATGGGTTAATTTATATAAAGAGCTAGCCAGTAAGAAGCCTGAGCTGTTGAACAAATTGTGTGTAATTAAGATTATGCCTCCAAGTGGTTATTCAGGAATTGCCAGGTGGATCAGAAAACTCCAGTTACAGGCTACCTAAAAATTTCTAATTCTTTAATTTTCAAAGGCTCTCGGGTTTGCCTTTCCTTGTGAGCAAAGCTATGTTTATAAAAGACAATAACTTATGAAATATATTTTTGGAAGTATAGAAATACTATGAAAATTAATATTTTCTTACTAGTAGAATGTTATCATTCTATTATATTACAACTACCTCAAAAAATACATTTTAAAGAGTCTGTTGTACTAGTATTTACAGTTTGTTGAGTTTTTCTTTCCCCTGGGTAGGCAATATTTTACACAAAAGAACTCTCTAGGTAGGTGAAAATTTATGTTGCTACAAGTCTTATTTATTAAACTAGAAATTGTTGTTGAAAACCACACTGTATTTATTTTAATAATGCAGTTTATTTTAATACTTATTATTTCACCTTAATTTTATTCTTTCCCTTGTGTTTAAAATGTAGCACAATGAAAAAGGACAAGAGTAGGACTTTAGTTCAATAAAGCTTTGTGAATTAGTCGAAGCTCAGGAAATGGATGAGTGCCACTATCTAACTGAAGGTAAGTATCAAACAAGTCATAGAAAGGTAATGAGGTAACTGGATGACATTTGCATGCAAATGATCACATTTTATAAAGTATCTTTTGTGTTAAAGATCATAAAAGATATTTGTATTATTTCAAGTCTCAGCTTTGAAAGAAAAAATTTTGGTTATCATTCTGTAATGTTACATTGTATAAAAATTAATTTAAAAGCTGTTTTTAAAATTGTTACCAGTAACTGTTAAAATAGTTTAAACATAGATTTCTCTTTGCATATGAGCACATACTCACTGGCTCCAAACTTAACCCTTAAAATTCAATGAATATTAATGTGTAAAGTCTGTAATTATGTAGTTATTTTTGAAATTTGAAATGAAAAAGTTTTTATTTTCCAGTTTTATTTTATTTTATTTTCCACACAATGTTAATCCCAGAACCTGGGAAGCAGAGACAGGTAAAGTTTTGTGAGTTTGAAGCCAGCCTCAGACAGTCCAACTAGGGCAACACACACACACACACACACACACACACACACACACACACACACACACACGCATGCATGCACACACTCACAAACTTAATAACTAACATACTGTTAGCTGATTTGAAAGAGGCTAGTGTTATAATTCATTCATTATGTATTTTGACCCAGTTAAATGCAAAGTATTAACTGAGTACAGGCATCAACCTTATTACTATTATTGTTATTATTGTGTGTGTGCGCATGCAAACATGTGTTCCATCACATGCGATTAAAACCTTTTGAAGGTGGTTATCTTTCTACCTTTTTTGGGTTGGGGAATGAATGTAGGTCACTAGGTTTAGAACACAAGTGTCTTTAGCCACTGAGCCATCAATCTGACCCAAAGCATCAAGTTTTATGACATCCCTGTCTTCCTCGCTTTTGGATGAGGAGACACATAAAGCACAGAATTATCATGAGTGGTACGGATGAATCTAACAGGGGATGGAGTCTTGGAAACATTGAGGAAGGAGGCGTTGTTTCCAGTTTTAACATTGTAGAAAGTGCTCCTGCTGACAGTAACCAGCTGGACTTATTCACAGATGGTCATTGTTCAGAAAATCTGTACACTGTGTGACAATATGTTGCTGTGAATGGTATAATAAAGAGTTGCACGACCAATAGCTAGGCAGGAGGTACATGTTTGATTTCCAGGGGTAGAAAGAAATAGGCAGAGGAATCTAGGTATAGGAGAAGCCAGGAGACACAGAGAAGAACAAGCTAGAAGAGAGGTAATGCCAAGTGATAAAGTGTAAATTAATATAAATGGATTGTTGTAGGAAACAGTCAAAGATGACACTGAGGGGAAGTCAAGAGGACAAGTCCTGAGTTATTAAAAAAAAAAAAAAAGATGATTGGTTGCTTAGATAGAACCATATGAGGTCACTGCATAAACAGCTCTTGATCACTAGGCAAAGCATAAGGATGCCTAGGCAGGTGATAGGCTAACTTCAAAACCATTGGCTGACTGTTTTCCTGCTCTGTATTTTTCCCATTAAAAGATGCTTCCTATGGGACAAGAAATGAGTCCCTGGCTGACTAGATTCCTTGATGATTACGATTGTTTCCAGGTTTCTTGGAGGCTAGGGAACAGGCATGCAGTGCACTTACCTTTCCTGTGGCTAGGGACACAGCTTTCTGTGGCTAGGCTAAGACCCCCTATAGGTTATAAGAGCTGGAAAAAAAGCCTAGGCTATAGGCTGTAATTTCATAATAAATAAGAAGTCCCTGTGTTACTATTTGGGAGATGGCTGATAGGACAGAGAAAAGACTTGGACAGTATAATTTCAGCCGAGGACAAGTTATATGTAAACCAGCAGCATAAAAATAAGAGGACAATTGTTCTAGGCACACTAGCTGATAGTCAACTGGTTAACATGCCCTAAAGAAATGTCTGGTTTATCCTGCATCATAATTTTTTAATTAAACACTTTTAAACCTAAAAGTGTTTAGGATTTCAGCCAATATTAGGACAGGAAAATTCTGGGTCTCCAGCATCTCATCTCAGGACAAAGTAAAGACTTAGCTGAATTTTACTGAATACTTCTATACAGTTTTTCTGAAGCAGGGCTGTTCTCAAAGGGAGGATCTTATAGGAGTTGGTGAGGATATGTTACATTAAAAAATCTATTTTAAATAAAATAAATACAGAAAAATTAAAAAAACAGTGTAGTTTAAGTATAAATGTTGTATTATTTGTAGATGATAGAACATTAAAAACAAATATCATTCAATATTTTTCTTTCATTTTCCCTTCCTTTCTTTAAGTATTTCTAAAAATTAGATTTTATAAAAATTCAAACTTCACATATATTCTAGCTAAGAGCACATACTGTTTATACAAGACCCTATTACTGAAAAACACCACATATTTGAATCAAAAAAATCTAGAAATAATTCTGGCACTTACCTGGAATGTAATTTGTACTGAGAAGCCTAGCTTTCATAGGGATAGAAGGTTCTATGCATATTAATAGGGGAGAGAAGTTATCATCAATATTATACAGCTGTGAACCCTGTGAGCTATAACTTTGACATGCTTGACAAGATATACCCATGGGTTCAATAGTGGCAGAAATGTCATGGGAGTGGCCAACTACTTTCTGGTTGCATTTAAGTCCTTCTCGGTAAGATAGACTGAGTTCATAGCACAGTTTTGGCATGCCATAGGCTCTATCCTCTAGAGTCTAGAATAAGATCTACTACTATAACTCTTCTAATGGGCATAGCATTGCACCAACTCCTGAAAATGTCTTATTATACCCATAGATTGGTCCATCGATCATACCTTACTAGAGATGTTTCTTTTTGAAGGTGATGATAATGAACATGTAGACCCATGGCTGGTCAAGATACAGAGGACTGTGAGTCCTCATTCTTAAATGAGACATCTGTTATTGTATTGCAGTTCCCTCCTACAAAGGCATAGTAATTCTGGAAAAGGAATGAAAAGACTCTAGGAGTCAGAGGTAGGGGGTGGGGTATGGAAACAATAAGGAAACAGTGCTTTCTAAAGATGACAGAATAATTGCATATAAGAAAACATGGCAGTTGACACAGCACACACAAAATCTATTCAAGCTTAAGCAATACAAAAATACAAGCACTGCAGGGAGAGGTGGGTATTAAGTCTTATTTCTAGCTAAGGAACTATTGCAAATTGATAGCTGCTTGGGAAAAGTTATCTTTTATAAAGATATGGGCTTCAAGGTCCAACATGCTCTAGTAAATGGCCACACATGTATGAGTTTGTAGGCAACACTAATGAAAATTTATGGGTTAAAAAATGAAGACACAGAAATAGGTGAATTTGGGAGAGGGCGAACCTGGGAAGAGATAGGGGAGTGAGATGAATATAATAAAATTGCAATGTAAGAAACTCTCATCCAACTGCTGACACATAAAAATTTAATTTTACCTATACTAATTCTCAATAAGTAAATATATGTTGATAATATATAATGAGTTCATGGATATCAGTTTTCTTTCTCATACTCATGCATAAGCATTTGTGTATACATATACATACACACAAACACATATACATGAGCACATACAATGTCAAGTCATTGATTTCACACTATATCAACAGAGGGTGGAGAAAAGACAAATAGATCTATACTTGTTGTGATATATATATATATATATATATATATATGTATATATAATATTTATTTATTGAGAATATATATGTATACATGTCCTCACATACTTCAGCACAAAATTTTAAACTCATTGTCATTATTTATATTCAAGTTAATGTTCTTTAATTTATCCATGTTGTTATATACTAATCTCAGAAATAATAGTAACTTCCACATTTTCATATGTCTGATATCCACTGATTCTTAGGATGACTTTGATATAGTATTTTAAAATGCTATTTAATAAGTTAAAAAGATTATTACAGTTATGTGATAGTATGTCACATAACACATTCATTTTTCCAAAAACTAATTATTTTCTACTCTTGGTTTTACACTACAGTTGTTTCTGCTACTCAGTAAAATTAATATTGTTTAGTTAAATTTCTTTAAAAGCTAAGCATATGGTTTTATATTAGTACAATGAAATAAACATTAAGAGTATGTCATCAGCTTAAAGTAATGTTAATGCATAGTTTATATAAACTAGGTCCTGGCTGTAATATAAGTATAATTGTGCTACAGTAGAAAAATAGCAGACTATCATGGGACTTAAGGTATAAGAATCCAGATGAGTGATGTAATTAGTTGTTCTTCTAATCAGTGTTTCTAGATAGTGAAATACTCAGAGGAAGGAATTCATAAATTAGAATCAAAGAGGATGAAGAAAAACTGATAAATGTACAAGCCAAGATAAAAATATAAACTAATTTCAAAACAACTTAGTCAATTTGTCATAAGAAACACAAATATTGACTCTTAAAATGAAAATGGAAGAATGCATCATTAGTTTCCCTTAGTAGTTAGTAACTATAGAGAAGAATCTTCTTTCCTGAACTCCCAAATACACACACACACACACACACACACACACACACACACACACACACACACAAAATATCAAGTCATTGATTTCATACTATAACAACAGAGGGTGGAGAAAGGACAAATAAAGTCAGTACTTATTGTGTTACAAATGTTCCCCAAAACATAGTGACTAAAACCAACAAACTCCTTATTTGGCTCATGGATGCTCAGCCTGGGCAGTATTTTTTAGGAATCATCCCCTGTTGTTGCTCCTTTGTTACAGGAGTCAGTGTATTGGGTGTGGTGGTTACATTTGCATAACTTTACCAAAAAATCCCTAAGAACAGTAACTTAGGAAAGGAAGGGTTTGTTTTTGTCTCATTTCAGAACATTCAGTTCAGGGTTGCTTGGTCTTTTGCACTTGGGCAAGGCATCATGGCAATAGGAAAATTTGTTAGAAAAATCGCCATTTCATGGTAGACAACAAGCACAGAAATCCAGGCAAGAGGGTGTCAAGGACAATACACCATGCAAGAACCCATTCTCAGTGATCTACTCTCTTCAGTTAGGTCCCATCCTGTAAAATTTCCAGGATACTCAAAAATAGTGCCACTAACTAAATACCAAATATGCAAGTTTGTGGGACACATTATATCTAATTCCTAAGAGCCCATTTGGAAAGTTTTCCTCTGGAGTTCCATTTGTTCATTTGACTGAGAATGGATGTTTAATGGAAAATTATCAAGTTGATAATGTCCATATTTTTTGTATGTAGTTTTTTCCCGTGTGTGTGTGTGTGTGTGTGTGTGTGTGTGTGTGTGTGTGTGTGTGTTTACAAACCATTGAGTAGCTTCCAAGAAAATATTAGGTGATAAAGAAACCACATAAAGGTGCTTTACCTTTTAAATCTGGCCATAAAAGACACAAAGCTTCAGCATCAAAGTGGTATTTGTCAGAGGCCAATTAGGATCAATGAACATAATACAAATGAGAAGCTATCCCACCTGTGTTGTGATTAGTGTAAAATAATTCATAGACTTTGTTTGACAACATTATGGGAGAATAACAATGCAATATGCATGCACCCAATGCAAGTCACAGGTCTTTGCATGTGTCAAGAAGTAATCACCACTCAGTGTTATATCAAACAAAAATTCAGCTGTTTCCTATGTCATTGTAATCTCTCCCAAATCTCCCATCCAAAATCTATGTTAAAGTAGATACTAATCTACTGTCTTTTCTGCCTATATGTGAACTTGATGTTGTAAATATTATGACAATGGAGTCATGCATTAGGCTATGCTGCTGAGTTTTGTCTGACATCTACCCAAAGTATCATTTTAAGATTCATCTCTGTCAATAGATGTATTAAATATGTATTTAGTATTATTTATTTACAAGTTGATATACATTTGTGTTGACTCAGTGTTTTAGATAAAACAAATAATTCTGCCATGAGCATTCATACACATCTTTGCATAGATGTATGTTATTATTTCTCTTGTTTAAATCACTAGGAGGATAATACCTGGATTGTATAGCTAGTACATATTTAACCAATCTTAAGAAAGTAGGAAAGCATTTTCCAAAGTAGCTGCCCCACTTTTTTTTTTAATGTCTGTTGTTGAAAGAACTTAAGTTCTCACTCTCATCCTTACCAAAATAATAATAATAATAATGATAATAATAATAATAATAATAAGAAGAAGAAGAAGAAGAAGAAGAAGAAGAAGAAGAAGTGAAAAGCAATGACTTTTATGAGACTAATCTGAGAAAAATACCATCATGAATTTGGGAGAGACAGTTGAACTTTAAGAGATATAATATACACAGCTTTGACTGCATGGGACAGAAGATCCTCAGCACCATCCACTGGAAAAACCAACATGGAACTGGTCATTTTGATGACTTCCTGGAGGATTAGTGGAGACGAGTGAGTATGAATTGGAAACTCTTATATGCTCCTGTTAGAAAGGAACCATTACACTTCAGATTTTTCCTCCAAGAAGCCCATCAGGTTCTTAGGACAAGCATCTTAGAAAAATCTCCCATAGTTTTATCAGGGGATAGAGCCAAGTAAAACTGATACAGATTATTGTAGCTAGTTGTTTTCTGCCAGCCTGCCCACTGCCAGTCTGGTCCCGTTGCCACGCCAGCCCCCAATAACAAGCAGAGACTCTGTATTTGATACAATGCTGTTGGCCAGTTACTATTATTATTTATCGGCTAGCTCTGTCTTAATTATTAACCCATTTCTATTATTCTAAGTATTTCCACAAGGCTCATCTTACTGAAGAGTGGCAGGCTGGCATCTTGCTTTCTCCACCTGCTACTACTTCCTCTTTCCTCCTTGTCTCCTAGTCCTGCCTATCTTGCTTTCTCATTGGCCCAACAGTACTTTATTCATTAACCAGTATGAGAAACATATTTACAGAATAACATCTCCCATCATCTCCTCTTTTCTGTCTAAAATAAAAAGAAGGGTTTTAACCTTAACCTAGCAAAATGTACCACACAACAGTTATCAAATAAAAATCACAGTTAACAATATTTAGTCCATTAACATTTTGTAAGGCTTAAAGAAAATATCATCTATCCTATCTTTGTGAGTCTAAAGTCCTATATGTAACTTATCTTTAATCCTAACTAAAGAGAACTATAACCATAACTGTCTTCAACTCCTTCAAAGACCACAGAAGGATAATATATAAACTCTAAAAATGACAGAGACAACTCACTGCCTGATCAGTCACCCGAAGTTCTTCTGTAATGTTCCATCTTCAGCCCATAGGTCATAGTGTGTCTCCAGACTCCTCAACAAAGCAGGAAACTTTAAACTGTCCACCTGTGTTGGCAGTTTGTCAGTCACTTTTCTCTGTGTCCTGCAGAATGTCTGGCAGACTCTTCCATGAAGCAGTAACCCTGTAGCATTGTCCATCTTGCATCAGCAGTCACATATTTGTGGGTCCTGCATGTCCAGTTTCTATAGCATAAAGTCAAACAGTCCAGAAGAGCAATACCTTGTTCAAATGGCCAGTCTTGCCATATTAGATGCAAACTCCATAATGTGTTTCTTCGATGTCCATCTTTCTTTCTTATGCAGGTGGTGTTACCAGGAGCAGTTGTGTCTCTCCGTCAAGAAAAACCCTAAACCATTTTAAATGCCATATTCTGTAGGTCTTTGAAAGGTTTGAAAAATGCCTATCCATCTCAAATACATCTCTATATATCTAGAAAACCTAAATCACCTAAGTTTTGACTATTATAGGTAACTATCTATAATCTGCATTAAATTATACATTACATTTTTAAATGAGCTATATAAACACAATACCTAAACAAAAGGAGAAAAATACATATCACAAAATTGACTTAAATTGTATCAATAAATGAAAATCCATTCCAAAACGATGTATTCATATCTATACTATTATCCACTTTTTACCTTTAAAAAGATTGCTTGTGGTCATTAACCATTTATAACCAAGCCCACTTAAATGAAAACAAACATTTATAAACAATATTTGGGAATTTTGGCGTCATTCTTTCCAAACTACTTCCTGCTGGTAGGGGGCCCTGTCATGAGGGATCCTAAGAAGATGCAGAAATCTTGGCTGTAGTCTGCAAGGCTTTGTCTCATTGACATTGCTTCAGGGGGCCTTGCTTGATCAAACCACATTAGTCTGGAAGGAATCCACAGCTTTTCATTTTCTGTGGAAACAAAATTAGAAATCCTTTTCCCCAGTAACTTGTCCTTAGGCTTAAATTTTAGAGTCAAAGCATTTTTAAAAATACATAAACTGAATTAATCCAGTAGCATTTCTTTTATCATTAGTTGTTATTTTCTCAGCAGTCAATTTAAAGATAACAGAACAGTGTACAATATCCAAAGATTCTCTGTGCTTTCCATCTTTACGTGGCTTTTTTATTACTCTATTTCTTCTACTTCTATTTTTACATATTTTGAGACAGGGTTTCTCTGTAACTTTTATCTATCCTGGAATTCCCTTTGTATACCAGGTTTACTTTGAAATCACAGAGATCTGTTTGCCTCTGCCTCCCGAGTTCTGGGATTAAAGGCATGTGCCACCACACCCAGCCACTCTATTTCCTTTTTTCTTTTTTAGTTCTTGTACACACCAATAAATTGTTAGCAGAGCTCTTTATAAACAAGGCAGATTTTTGCCACTTATGCTAATTTTGGAAACCTCCCTTAAAGGAGCCACACAAATCTCTGTCTCTATCAAAACAAAGTTTAACCGAGAAAAATGCTACTACCAAAAAGTCTTGTTAGTCTCTGTTCTTTTGTTTCTAAAAACTATTTTTTAAGCTTTTGTTAAGTTTTAAGTGAAAGTTCTCATTCCACGTCTGACACCATTATGTTACAAGCAGGGACCAAAATGGGACCAGGCAGGTTGGCGGAAAACATACACATAAGAGATTATCTTCTCTAATAAGTGCCTGCACTCTATCAGGATTGTGCCAGAAGCAATGGTGACACCTGTCATAGCTTATAAAAGGAAACAACACCCCATCACCCTGTAGTAGCCCTTTGGTACCATCTCACAGAAAAGTTTAAAATAACAGCCAACAGAAGGCACTTTGAGAAAACAGATTGAAGATGCTACACAAGAAGACAGTATGGGAAAAGATATGGGAAAACCTGTGTTGTGGGAAGAGGAACAGGACATTTATGAAGAACTTATCTTTCCCCAAACATTGAAACTTAATGATAAGAGCACAGAATAGACTCTTCCCCATGATCACATGCATAAAATGCTAAAATATGGAAGCTCTCCCCAAGGAGTAAAGCCTGAGTTGAAAAGAGCATAAATAAATAAATAAATAAATAAATAAATAAATAAATAAATAAATGAATGAATGAATAAATAAATAAAAAAAAGCCAGTCTTGTCCTGTTTGTCTGTCATTGGAAACTCTTTTCTGAAAAGGAAATGGAGGAGATGCATCTGGGGGAGAAGGGAGTTGGGGGTTGGAATGGGAGGAGTGGAGAGTGGATATACTATGGTTGGGATGTATTGCATGAGAGACTAATATTTTCAAAAAACAAGCAGGGTTTGTATGCCTACAATTGAAAGTAAACTTAAAGACAACACATGTCCTAAAAGCAGATTTACACAATTGTCCATTCTAAAATATTATTTTCCTTAGTATTCAATGTATGCCCAATTCCCAAGTATGATAGAAAAGTATAAGGTATTCTAAATAATGAGCTAAAAATAACTTTTAAGGAGATAAAGGCAACATGAAAGTAAGATACAGCTATGGCATACAAGGCAAAGTATTAATGTAGTAGATTCAGAAAAAATAGAAAATATGCAGTTTTTAAGTTTATTAGTGGAAATGTAAAGCCCATGAGAAAGTTCAAAGGAATGTGACAGGAATCAAATACATGACAATGGAAGCAAAGAGTCTCGCTATATTTTGTTTGTTTGTTTGTTTTTGTTTTATTTTGGTTTTTGTTTGTTTTTGTTTTTCAAGACAGGGTTTCTCTGTGGCTTTGGAGCTTGCCCTGGAACTAGCTCTGTAGACCAGGCTGGCCTTGAACTCAGGCACGCCTTTGGGATTAAAGGCGTGATATGATATGATATATATCTGTGATATGATATACACTATGATATACATCTGTGGAAAGTTTCTGAGTTGAAGCACAAATAAAAACAAGATAAACAAACAAAAAAGAACATTTGAGAACTCAGGAAAATTGTACTGATGTTAATATGTAGGTAATTGAGATACCAGAAAAAAAAATGGGGAATATTTGAAATAGCAACAGTTTGAGAGACCAGGTTAGAGTTAGGATGCTAAAAACAAACCAAATCAACTCTTAAGAGACATTACATTGTGGCAGCACAAGATAAAGCCTGAGAGAATCTTAGTAATAAAATCACAGAATTGCTTACATATAAATGAACAAAGGTAGCAATCACATAAGACTTTTGGAAAGCCATACTATGTTGAGAAGGTCTAGTTTCCTTGGTGTCCTCCAAACCTTCTGGTTCTTATCTTTTACCTAATCTTCCTCAGAGTATTTGATAGTGAACCCCTGTTAAGAGTTGAGTGTTCTAATGTCTCACACTCTCTGCACATTGCCCGGCTGTAGTTCTCTGTATGTATTTGTTCCCATTTGTTGAAAAGGAAGCTCCTTTGGTGATGGATGAGCAAACAAACGACCTATGAGAACAGCAGAATATCATTCGGAAACATTATTACTACATTTCTTTACTAGGACAGCAGTATTTGTTTTTCTTTAGGTTCCTTGGCCTATCTAGTCTCGGTTTTGTTTAGTTTAGTGCCCCCCACCCCCACACACACCACCACTACCACCAAGTAGTACTGGATTTGGGTTCTATCTCATGGAGTGTGTTCTAACTTAAAGAGATATTGGTAGTTGCTTCCACAACCTTTATGCATCTATTGCACAAGTGTATCTTGTAGGTAGGTCACCCTTGCAGATCGAAGGGCTTATAACTAGGTTGGTGTTTGCCTTTCTCCTTTGGTATCATGCAAAGTACCTTTTTGCACCATGAATGTTAATCCACGGGGGTGAAGGCTCTAGGTAGGTTCCAGTTTGACTTCTCTGTGTTCAGTGAATTGAGTAAGTGTTGTCTTCACCAATAAGTCCTCACTGTCACTTTGTGGAGAGCAACCAAAACCCTTGGCAATATCCTGGGTTGTTAAGGCTTCCCATGGGACCACTTTTTGGCTAACAAATTGTTTAGATGTAACCCATTTCTTCTGATACTGGAAGCCTCATTTAGTGATAAGAAATGTCCTGTTGGGACATCTCTTCTGTTATTTAACAATCATTTAGATCAACTTCACACATGTATATATCTTAGGAAGATTCCATTTATCTGTCCCTCCCAATAATTCCTTCCTCATCCTGCTCCCCTACCCTGTTTGATACTCTTTCCAGTCCCCCTCCCTTACCCATCCGTGACTACCTATCCTATTTCTCCCTAGTCCCTTACTTGCTCTACATCTAAACTTTGTGATTATACAGATTAGAACTTGCTTATCAATGATTTAACAGAGAATAGCCATATATAAGTGAATACATACCATTTCTGTGTCTGTATTACCTCACACAAGGTGATAGTTATCTATATCCATCCACTCATCTGCATATTTCATGATTTCATTTTTAATGGCTAATATTCCATTGTGTAAATGTACTACATTTTCTTTACTCTACCCATTCATCCATTGATAGACATCAAGGCTGTATCCAACTTCTTGCTATATTGAACAGAGCAGCAATGACAAAAGTTTTTCCATGTCTTCATGCTACTGGTTTTCTAATATTTTCCTTGGAAGACTATATATATATGCATATATGTACATATATGTGAATATATATGCATATATACATATATGCATATATAAGTAAAAATATGCATATATATATTTCCTGTTATTGTTGTAAACCTAACTTTTATGTCAACCTCTAAGAAAACAAGTTTCATTATTTATCTGACTATGTCCTGGGCTTTGAATCCTTTTCCAGGAATGGGACTAAATTGATAAATATTTGTAATGTTTGGTTCAGTAAATAGTTGGTTTCTAATAATTTTAGGGTGTAATTTGTCTTTTAAAATGTCTTAACAGAAATTGTTACTGTTTGTATAAGAATGACAACACTGCCACAAGGCACAGGCTTTTTCATTTGTTTTCTTCAATTAAAGGGAAGTATGCTTTTACTTAAATTTTGTGGGGTATCAGTCTGTATAAAAATTTATTAGTAAAATTAAAGATATGAAAGTATGCAAAGATAAAAAAATTGAAATCCTTTTAAACAAAATTTCTACTTCATTTTTTTCTTCAGTTAAAGTCTGGTTTTTAGGTTCAGGCAAGAATTGCACATCAGCTGAAGCTCTCAGTACACTTAATGCCTTTGCTTATATTAAGTGGCATATGTTAATACAAATTATTTTTGCCTCCAAAACATAGATACTATCCAATGTTCTTTATTTACAATTTTACTCTTTATCTTATGTTAAAATTCTCTAAACTGGCACTGTCATCATCTTTGTTTTCATTCTTTAGATGTCAGTATCCTAGGCCCATCAAAAAAAATCCAATACCTTTGCTTCCTGTTGTTTTTATAAAATAACCAAATGAATATAACTATCATTTTTTAAACATAGCCTTAAATTTCTTTCTGATATGGGGGGGGTCCCAAGTAAATAGTCAGACATTTTGCTTGAGTGTGGAGCAGATATCTCAAATGAAATATATTCCAAGTTTATTCATTCTTACTCTGTGCACTTCCTCACGCAATAAACACAAGCTTCTACAATGTTCTCATATTTAGCACTGCCACCCACTTGTGCGTCAAGTCAAATCCTCAAAAGATATCTTTGAAACACCTTCATTTTCGTTCACATTTCATGGAAGGTTTGTGATTTTCAACCAATAATAAAATTAAGTCATCACTGTCTCATCGGTCTATGGTACATTTGACATTATTTGCATGGACTAACCCTCTAAGACACCCTTCCTTGTATTGAACACCAACAATTTATTATTCCTCTGATGTGGTAGCAGAGTTTTGCTTTTGATTTTTTGTTTTATTTTGTTTTGTTTTTTTGTTGTTTGTTTTCAACACATCAATCAGATCAAGTCATTTTTATGTCTTAATCATTCTAATATTTTCTTAAGATTTTACAAGCTTATCCACACACATGTGACCTTGTCTCTGTCCTGTTCAATTCCTGTACCTTTGCTTCCCCAGGTTTTTTTTCCCCCTATTCCTTGTCAACCTTCTGGTAAGACCTATTAGTGGAACAGGGATTAATACTGTCCTTTATTTTTAAAAGCCACTAAGCACTATTTAGAATGCTAATTATTTAATGTACATAATATTTTACATTATTCTCTTTGAAATTTTGAACAACTAGGGAAAAGTCACAAAACTGCCTAAACAGACATTGCCAGATTTCTCTCATGTTTGGTTATCACCAGTGGGAAGCTAGCATCCAAACAGCACCCTGGCTGAATTCCTCCAAGAAAACCCAGGTGCTTTAGATTTTGGTCACTACTCTGTAGCACACTCTATTCCAACTTCAAGGACCATGGTAACTAAAGCCAGGACATCTGTGTCAGAAGGACTTTTAGCCACAACCACTGCAAAAAAAAAAAAAAAAAAAAAAAAAAACCCTGTGTTGTCCTTGTGAGGCAGTACTCAAAGATAAGCTGTGGTCAACCTTAGATAACCTTGATTAGCAATCGGTAAGAGCAATACTTGCCCTGGTATCTTAGCAGGACGTTCCAGATGGGTATATCCACAATGCCTGTGGAATTGTACAGAGACCTGGAACCGGCTCTTATGGAACACTGATGGTAGAGATAGAAGCCATGTTGATGGGTATATTAATCTACATTTACACATCATACACATGCATACCAAGCTCCTGCTAAATAACAACACTATTCACTTCACTTTTTTAGCTGGTTGGGAATCATTCTCTTGTGTTGCCCTCTGAGGTCGCATAGAACCATTAAAGTTTTTCCTGCAGGACTTTGTCTTGCTTACCTGTGATCTTTTACAATGTATAGAGCAGATTCAGTTGTATTATGAAATAGATATGACAGCAACAGTAGTGTCACTATTAGCCACTGCCACACAGCAGCAATGAAACTCTGGCTGAATTCTAGAGAGGAATCTTTAGCAGAAGTGATAGAAAACCAAGGCAGTTGGGATTATGAAGGAAGATAGATGATTACAGGAGTAGAAATCCCAAACTGTGGAAGGTGAATGAGGCTGTGGTTCTATAAGAGCATTAGCTACTGCCAAGCTCTACCAGCTGAAGGTCTCCACATGTAGATACTAAGATGTGACATTTGCCATTGTGAGGATATGAGAATTCTGGCATTCTTGACTTGAGAGCAGTTAACACTGGACATACATTGTAACAACAGCTGTGAATTATGGTTAATAAGGCAGGGCTGCTTTCAGGCAAGGCATGGAACAATAGCACTTGAGCTCAACTCCAAAAGCTTTACATGCTACTTCCTATAGCCTGCAGCTCTCAGGACCCAGAGTCATAAGCCTCTGAGCTTGTTAGTGTGGTCCATGGTCTCTTGGCAGAAACCAAACTTTTACCAATGCATTATTTTTCACAGACCCACCACCACTAAAATAAAAAGGCTCAGCCAAATCATTGGTAATATTACCTGAGATTTTTCTTTATGTCTGAAATCTGTCAAGACAATATTTGTACAGACCAGTGACTCCCTTTAAATCTTCTTAAATGTTTTCCCCATTGCAGAGATGTCCTTGGTTAATTTAAAATGTGATCCTTCTCTGTTGTCTCAATTCTGCCTTGCTTCATATTTTAGCACTCAGAACAGGCTACTAGCTATAGACACTGTTTATATGTTGCTCATTTATTTTTTCCTTTTGTTTCTTTCTTTTGTTCCTTGCTATTGTATTCATTATTGAATAAACTATATCTAACCATTATTTCAACTTTCCTTTTTTATTTTTTTTATCAATAATATAATTTAAAAATTTTACATGTCAATCCCAGTTTCCTCTCCCTCCCTCCCTCCCTCCCTTCCTCTCTCCCTCTGACCCTCTTTCCTCTGTGACATGCACCCAGGCCACCCTCCCCCCACCTCACTCCCACCCCCATTCCACTTGTAGGGCTATGCTATCCAGGTTAGGTCATGTAAATCTGTCGATTCATTTGAAGAAGTGACTAGGACTTCATCCTGTCTCTAAGTTAAGGGGGTATCCCTCCATGGGTGATGTGTCCGTAAAGACCTTTTGTGCACCAAGAATAGATCCAGTTTGTACTGTCTGAGGTCCCCACCAGACTGCTTAGTCCTTCTAGCTAAGACCCATATTCAGGGGGTCTGAGTCAGTCCCATGCTGGATTCCCAGCTATCAGTCTGGGGGGGCCCACTAGCTCCTCCTTGTTCAGGTCAGCTATCTTTGTGTGTTTCTGCAACCTGGTCTTATCCCCTCTCTCTGCATCTGGATTCTAGTTCTACTCAGTGTTTAGTTATGGGTGTTTGCTTCTGTTTTTAACAGGTACTAGATGAGGGCTCCATGATGGTGGATAATTTAGTTGATGATCTCACTATCAGGGAAGGGCATTTATGGTAGCCTTTCCACTGTTGCTCAAATTGTTAGTTGGAGTCAGTCTTGTAGGTCTCTAGACCTTTCTTTAGCTTCATTTTTCTCTTCAAACCAATAATGGCTCCCTCTTTATGTTCTCTCTCTCTCTCTCTCTCTCTCTCTCTCTCTCTCTCTCTCTCTCTCTCTCTCTCTCTCTCTCTCTCTCTCCTCTCTCTCTCTCACTCTTTCTGTCCCTGACTCAATCTATCTAGTCGCACATGCTTTCCTCTTCTCCCCTTCTCTTTCTCCTAGTCCACTCTCCAGTCACTGCCCCCCCCCTTTCCCATGTGCTCTGGGGGACTTGTCCCTTCCCACTTTTGTGAGGGACCATATATAAATCACTTAGAATACACCTTGTATCCCAGTTCGTCTGGTGGTGTGAATTATAGGCTGGTGATCCTTTGCTCTACGTCTAAAATCCATATATGAGCAAGTACATACCCTGTTCCTCTTTTTGTGACTGAGTTACCTCATTCAAGAAGGTTTCTTCAAGTTTCATCCACTTGCCTGAGAATTTCAAGATTTCGTTATATTTTTTCTGCAGAGTAGTATAGATGTGCCACATCTTCTTTATCCATTCTTCAGTTGAGGGGCATCTAAGTTGCTTCCAGATTCTTACTAGTACAAATAATGCTGCTATGAACATAGTTGAGCACATATCTTTGTTGCATGGATGTGGGTCATTTGGGTATATACCTAAGAGTGGAATTGCTGGGTCCTGTGGTAAACTAATTCCCATTTTTCTGAGGAAGCACCATACTGATCTCCAGAATGGCTGTACTAGTTTGCACTCCCACCAGCAGGGGAGGAGTGTTCCCCTTTCTCCACATCCTCTCCAGCATAAGCTGTCAATGGTGTTTCTAATTTTGGCCATTCTTGCAGGAGTAAGATGGTATCTCAAAGTTGTTTTGATTTGCATTTCCCTGATAGTTAAGGATGTTGAACACTTTCTTAATTGTCTTACAGCCTCTTTGATTTCCTCTATTGAGAATTCTTTCTTCAATTCTGTATCCCATTTTTTAATAGGGTTATTTGGTGATTTGTTGACTAGTTTCTTGAGTTGTTTGTATGTTTTAGAGATCAGCCCTTTGTCAGATGTAGGATTGATAAAAAAAAATTTCCCAGTCTGTGGGCTGCAGTTTGATCTTGTCCACTGGGTCCTTTGCCTTACAGAAGCTTCTAAGTTTGAGGAGGTCCCATTTCTTAATTGTTGATCTCAGTGTCTGTGCTATTGGATGTCCTTCTTCAGATTGGGAAAGTTTTCCTCAATGATTTTGTTGAATATATTTCAGCCCCTTTGAGCTGGGCTTCCTCACCTTCCTCTATGCCTATTATTCTTGGCTTTGGCCTTTTTACCATGTCCCACATTTCCTGGATGTTTTGTGTTAAGGATTTGTTGGATTTACGATTTTCTTTGGTCAATGAATCTATTTCCTCTAGTTTATCTTCAGCACCTGAGATGCTCTAATCCATCTCTTAAATTCTGTTGGTTATGATTGTGTCTGTAGTTCCTGATTGCTTGCCCAGTTTTTCTATTTCCAGCATTCCTTCGGTTTGTGTTTTCTTTATTGTCTCCATTTTTGTTTCCAAGTCTTGACCATTTCCTTCACCTGTTTAATTGTTTTTTCTTGGTTTTCTGTACTTTCTTTAAGAAATTTATTCATTTTTTCCAATTTTTTGTTTGTTTTATTGTCCATTTCTTTAAGGGATTGTCTCGCTTCTTCTTTGAGGGCCTCTATCATTTTTATGGCAAAATTTTTTAAGCCATTCTCTTCTGATTCATTTGCTTTCTTGTGTTCCAGTCTAGTGGGTGCAGATTCCCTATATTCTGGTGGTGTTACGTAGAGAGCTGCGAAGTGCTGCGCCTTAAAGATGGCACTGGCTTCTGCCTTCCACCTCCCCAAGGGTGAGCGCTCTCTGGTGTAAACAAGCCCTTATTTGGTTAACTCTGTTCAGCCTGTCTGCTTCCGCCTTAGAGTAGCCTATCTGCAGGGTCCACGTAGCTCACTGGGGTTGGTTAGTGTAAGGGTATTTAAGCCTGTGCAGGGGTCCCCAGGGCCCTGTGGTTCAGAGAAAGCATGTTTCAAGGATCCTGATTAAATCTGCATGAAGATCTTCCCAGAGTTGCATCTTCCTTGCTGGCGAGGGTCAGGTGCGGTACAAATGGAAGCCCGTATGGGGAATTTTTCAGATCATAACTTTTTGCAGTCAGGACAGCACTGGCAAGTTCCCAAGGTAAGTTGGGACCAAATTTAAGGCCCTCGGTAAAGAGGTGATAAAGTCTCCAGTAAGGAGCAATGAAGTTCCAGGTTTGGACTAAATTAAGGCCCTTGGTAAAGAGGCGATAAGGTCTCCAGTAAGGAGCAATAAAGTCCTAGGTAAGTTGGGACCAAGTTAAAGACCACAGAAATAAGTGGCAATAAAGTCTCAGGCATTGAGCAAGAGCTTGTAATGAACCAAAAGTAAAATTTTCAAAATGGGGACTTCTCTGTCTCATCCAATTTTTCTGGCTCTTCAGGAGCTAATTTTGTCAAAGAAACTTAAAATAAAGAAAAGCACACTAGAAAAATTGCTGAGCGAATGCAATGCCATTGCACCTTGGTTCACAGTTTCGGGAGACCTCATGCTAGCATGCTGGGACAAGTTAGGCAGGGATCTTGACTTTGCTTGAGAACAAGGGACGCTAAAGTCCAGAGTCCAACCTGTTTGGAAGTTAGTGCTTAGCTGTATTGAAGACCAGAGGTACTGTAAAGAGGCGATGGAGAAAGGGAAAGCTGTGCTAGAAATGTTACAAGAAGAAAAATCAGAAGAGGTTGAGAGCACAGGAGAGTCAGGTACAGACGAAACAGATTCTGAGGAAAAATTGCAAGCCCTCGTAAAAAAGATTCATAAACAATCCCTTAAGGGGCAGAGGGGGAAGGGAGAGGAGAAATGGCGATGTGGAGGGACCCTCCTGGAACAATGCATTCGGCGCCTTCTCCTGATCAGAGTGAGGAAGGGCGGGGCCTAGGTGCAGGGTGTTTCTTTTGCCCTGAGGTCTGGAAAGCCATACGAAATGACTTAAGTCTTGAACAAGTAAATCAGATTGCCATAAAAGCATGGAAGTCATTACCCAATAAGGGAGAGGTGAGTGGTAACCTCACTAAGATACTGCAAGGCCCAATGGAACCATTTTCAGATTTTATGGCCTGTTTGGTAAAGGCTGCAGGGAGAGATTTTGGCATTACAGCAGCCATAGTTGCAGCTATCTCTTTTGCAGTTGTGGATTCAGTCATGGCTTCTGTGGCTATGAGTACATGGGTGCAAACAGCCTCTAAGCTAAATGAGATGTCCAAGAATGTGGCTACCACCTTAGATGCTCAATCCACGATTGGTGCTCAACTAAAAGGAGGTTTAATGATTGTAAACCAAAGAATTGATCTGTTGCAAAAGCAAATAGGTACCTTGTGGCAGCTGGCCCAATTGGGATGTGAAATGAAATATCCAGGTTTGTGTGTTACCAGCATTCAGTATGAGAACTTTACACGTGCTGCTAATTTGTCATGATAGTTGTCTAGCTATTTTAAGGAAATTGGTCTGCTGACTTTGATGACCTGATGGCACAGCTGCAAGTGGCCATCGTTGCAGTGAATTTGATGTGTGCCGATGCAGGATTGGCTGCCGGATTGTCATCATGGTTCCCGTTGCCATGGATCATCTGAAAGAGTGGTTGGGAATGGGAGCCATGGCTGTCCTCTTGTTGCTTATCTCCTTCGTGGGCCTGTGGTGCCTTTGCAAGATGAAGTTTGCTCAGAAGTGGAATGCAGCTATGGTTGACCAGGCATTTACAGCCATTGGGGCAGGACAGTCTCCCGAAGCATGGCTTGCAGTCATGCACAAGAATTGATTCTTCATGCTCAGGTTGTATGGATTAGCACTGCACTTCGAGTTAGCTCTGGAAGTGAGCAACTCCTAGAAGGGCAAGTTTGGTTGCATGTGGGTTGGTGTCCGAGGCCCCACCTCCAGGAAAAAGATACCGAACGGGTGTGGCACTGACTTGGCTGACTACCAGGATTCAGGGTCATTAAAATGTCCACTGCTTAACTTGAAACCAGACCACTACCCTTGCCTGTTGCATTATTAAAACAAAAAGGGGGAACTGCAGAGAGCTGCAAAGTGCCATGCCTTAAAGATGGCTCTGGCTTCTGCCTTCCACCTCCCCAAGGGTGAGCGCTCTCTGGAGTAAACAAGCTCTTATTTGGTTAACTCTGTTCAGCCTGTCTGCTTCCGCCTTAGAGTAGCCTATCTGCAGGGTCCACGTAGCTCACTGGGGTTGGTTAGTGTAAGGGTATTTAAGCCTGTGCAGGGGTCCCCAGGGCCCTGTGGTTCAGAGAAAGCATGTTTCAAGGATCCTGATTAAATCTGCATGAAGATCTTCCCAGAGTTGCATCTTCCTTGCTGGCGAGGGTCAGGTGCGGTACAAATGGAAGCCCGTATGGGGAATTTTTCAGATCATAACTTTTTGCAGTCAGGACAGCACTGGCAAGTTCCCAAGGTAAGTTGGGACCAAATTTAAGGCCCTCGGTAAAGAGGTGATAAAGTCTCCAGTAAGGAGCAATGAAGTTCCAGGTTTGGACTAAATTAAGGCCCTTGGTAAAGAGGCGATAAGGTCTCCAGTAAGGAGCAATAAAGTCCTAGGTAAGTTGGGACCAAGTTAAAGACCACAGAAATAAGTGGCAATAAAGTCTCAGGCATTGAGCAAGAGCTTGTAATGAACCAAAAGTAAAATTTTCAAAATGGGGACTTCTCTGTCTCATCCAATTTTTCTGGCTCTTCAGGAGCTAATTTTGTCAAAGAAACTTAAAATAAAGAAAAGCACACTAGAAAAATTGCTGAGCGAATGCAATGCCATTGCACCTTGGTTCACAGTTTCGGGAGACCTCATGCTAGCATGCTGGGACAAGTTAGGCAGGGATCTTGACTTTGCTTGAGAACAAGGGACGCTAAAGTCCAGAGTCCAACCTGTTTGGAAGTTAGTGCTTAGCTGTATTGAAGACCAGAGGTACTGTAAAGAGGCGATGGAGAAAGGGAAAGCTGTGCTAGAAATGTTACAAGAAGAAAAATCAGAAGAGGTTGAGAGCACAGGAGAGTCAGGTACAGACGAAACAGATTCTGAGGAAAAATTGCAAGCCCTCGTAAAAAAGATTCATAAACAATCCCTTAAGGGGCAGAGGGGGAAGGGAGAGGAGAAATGGCGATGTGGAGGGACCCTCCTGGAACAATGCATTCGGCGCCTTCTCCTGATCAGAGTGAGGAAGGGCGGGGCCTAGGTGCAGGGTGTTTCTTTTGCCCTGAGGTCTGGAAAGCCATACGAAATGACTTAAGTCTTGAACAAGTAAATCAGATTGCCATAAAAGCATGGAAGTCATTACCCAATAAGGGAGAGGTGAGTGGTAACCTCACTAAGATACTGCAAGGCCCAATGGAACCATTTTCAGATTTTATGGCCTGTTTGGTAAAGGCTGCAGGGAGAGATTTTGGCATTACAGCAGCCATAGTTGCAGCTATCTCTTTTGCAGTTGTGGATTCAGTCATGGCTTCTGTGGCTATGAGTACATGGGTGCAAACAGCCTCTAAGCTAAATGAGATGTCCAAGAATGTGGCTACCACCTTAGATGCTCAATCCACGATTGGTGCTCAACTAAAAGGAGGTTTAATGATTGTAAACCAAAGAATTGATCTGTTGCAAAAGCAAATAGGTACCTTGTGGCAGCTGGCCCAATTGGGATGTGAAATGAAATATCCAGGTTTGTGTGTTACCAGCATTCAGTATGAGAACTTTACACGTGCTGCTAATTTGTCATGATAGTTGTCTAGCTATTTTAAGGAAATTGGTCTGCTGACTTTGATGACCTGATGGCACAGCTGCAAGTGGCCATCGTTGCAGTGAATTTGATGTGTGCCGATGCAGGATTGGCTGCCGGATTGTCATCATGGTTCCCGTTGCCATGGATCATCTGAAAGAGTGGTTGGGAATGGGAGCCATGGCTGTCCTCTTGTTGCTTATCTCCTTCGTGGGCCTGTGGTGCCTTTGCAAGATGAAGTTTGCTCAGAAGTGGAATGCAGCTATGGTTGACCAGGCATTTACAGCCATTGGGGCAGGACAGTCTCCCGAAGCATGGCTTGCAGTCATGCACAAGAATTGATTCTTCATGCTCAGGTTGTATGGATTAGCACTGCACTTCGAGTTAGCTCTGGAAGTGAGCAACTCCTAGAAGGGCAAGTTTGGTTGCATGTGGGTTGGTGTCCGAGGCCCCACCTCCAGGAAAAAGATACCGAACGGGTGTGGCACTGACTTGGCTGACTACCAGGATTCAGGGTCATTAAAATGTCCACTGCTTAACTTGAAACCAGACCACTACCCTTGCCTGTTGCATTATTAAAACAAAAAGGGGGAACTGCAGAGAGCTGCAAAGTGCCATGCCTTAAAGATGGCTCTGGCTTCTGCCTTCCACCTCCCCAAGGGTGAGCGCTCTCTGGAGTAAACAAGCTCTTATTTGGTTAACTCTGTTCAGCCTGTCTGCTTCCGCCTTAGAGTAGCCTATCTGCAGGGTCCACGTAGCTCATTGGGGTTGGTTAGTGCAAGGGTATTTAAGCCTATGCAGGGGTCTCCTGGGCCCTGCGGGTCAGAGGAAGCATGTTTCAAGGATCCTGATTAAAACTGCATGAAGAAGATCTTCCTGGAGTTGCGTCTTCCTTGCTGGCAGGGGCAGGCACGTACAGTGTTATGCTTGTCTTTTTGATGTTAGGTGTTTTCTTGTATTGCCATCTTCCCATAGCTTCTTCGAGTAGGTGTTGGTGGGGTCTCTCCCTCTCTCTATGTGCTTAGGTGGGTCAGAGGTTCGATGTGTGTTGCTCTGGGTGGTCCAAGCTCTCTAGGAGGTCTCTCCATAGGCAGGGGCCTGGCAATGGAGGTCAAAGATCAGGCTTCAGCAGAGGACAGCTGAGGCCTCTTTGGCAGAGGCTAGCCCACAGGATGTTTCCTCAGGGATAGTCGGGTATAGCTCTAGCCAAGGCCTGGTGATGGGGGACAAAGCCTGGGCTGATACTCAGGATGTTTCCTCACTGATAGGCGGGTCTAGCTGGCACTCTCCAGCTGAGTGAGGCCTCTTTAGCATAGGCCCTGTGATGGGAGTCAATGATTCAGCCTGCAGGAACTCAAAGAATACCCCCCAGTGGAATTAGACCCAGACTTACCTCTAGCCAAGGCCTGGCGATGGGGGACAAAGGCTGGGCTGATACTCCAGATGTTTCTGCACTGATAGGTGGGTCTAGCTAGCCTCAAGTTTCCTTAATTATTAGTTCTCATTACACAATGTCATACATAATTAGGTGATCACATGACTGTGGAACAGGACATACACCTTCTTAGCTCTGTACAGTATCTTTTTTACATCCTCTTCAACTTTGTTTAATTTTGTCATATGCAAATACCAATTATTCTGATTTATGTTTGAAAGTTGATTACTTGATAAAAAAAACCTTTCTTAGCACAATACCTTTAAGATGTTCAACTTGCTCTTTTCTTATACACATATTATTACTTATATTATTATCACTTATAGCTATATTATTACTGTTATTTGAATATTCTGACCAGATTGCTTTTTCCATGATGAACTCAGGGGATTATATATTTCATCATTTTTCGTAGCACTTTTCACATATCACAAACAAATAATAATGTGTTTGTTGATTAAAACCATGTTCTTTTGTAGGAATCAACAATTTATTGAATTTTTTCCTACAAACTCAATACTTTAGTTAACATTTATGTTTTGAAAATGTTTACTACCTTTTGAATAACAAACACATATTCATCTTCAATCAATAATTCTAAAATTCTTCATGTAGATTACTTTTAGTTCCAATTATCAAATTTTAGATAACAAATTGCATACATCAGTCTAACTTACCAGTGTCATTGAATTTTTAATTAACATACTTTACTCAATGACATTATTTTAAAATGTTCTAAAATGCTTCTTAGAATCCTTTTTAAATTGGGTTTGCACTTTTACTTTTTCATTGATCGATTCTCTAGCACTGCTGAAGTAAGTTCCTATTGTTGAAGACAGCAAGCACATTAAACAGAGGACCCAGAATCCCCTGATTTGGAACTTATCTAAATGCCCTCTCCAGAGGACTAATCTTCATGGTACCAAAAGGCACCATACAACCTTCCGTTGGAGGAAGACAGGCACCAATCCTACCCAGCTATAATACTTATGAACTATAGCAACAACTAGACTGGCACAATAAATCTTATGGTTCAGTAATGGCACACATTACTTTCTGTTGTGTTCTAATTGGATTTAAGATATTCTCAACAAGATGGAAACCCTTACTATGTTTTCCTTCTATAGTTACTACTCTAAGATTTCAACTTTTTTCTTTATTGGATCATTAGAATTTTCTATGTTTGTCTCCTCAAATCTGTTTCTCAACAAAATTCACATTTTGCACAAAGTCTAATCAGTTTTCCACACTGATTATGTCCTAAGCACTTATAGTACATAAATAAAAATCAATTCCTTTTACATATATAAGCAATTCTTTCAAATAAATATATTTTGTGTTGTATAATATTATATTCACAGAATTTCAACATGAAGATAATTTTAAATATAACAAACAGAAGAAAGAAATGCATTACTTATAACTCAAAGTTCTCTGAAATGCTCAAGAATGTCACCCAGGAGTGGTTGTAAAATTATATTAACTGCTATTTCTAGAAAAAAAAATGACATTTTTTCTAACATGCTTATCTTGTCTCTATCAAGGATAATCTCATAAAGCTAAAATTTACAAATATTTCATCTTGCTTCATAAAAGAGTAGCATGCTACATGTCCTATTAGATATTTTTTCTTTTTCTTTCATATATATATATATATATACATATATATATATTTATATTTTTTTTCTCATTTTACATATCAATTCCAGTTTCCTCTCCCTCTTTCCCTCCCATGACCCTGACCTCCCCTTCCATCCCACCTCCCCACTCCACAGGGAGGGTGATGCCTTCCAGGAGGGATGATCAAAATCTGTCAAGTCATTTGGAGTAGGGACTAGGCACTCCCTCCTGCGTATAGCCTAAGGGAGTATTTCTCCATGGGGAATGTGCTCCCAAAGTCCTTTCCTGCACCAGGGATACATCCTGGTTTCACTGGCAGAAGTCCCTTAGACTGCTCAGGCCTTCTAACTGAAACCCATGTTCAGGGGATCTGAGTTGGTCCAATGATGTGTTTCCCAGCTATCATTCTGTGTGTCTATGAGCTCCCCCTTGTTCAGGTCATCTGTCTCTGTCATATTCTGTAGCCTGGTCTTGTCCCCATTTTCTTATCACTCCTCCCTCTCTGCATCTGGATTCCAGTTTGGCTCAGTGTTTGGCTGTGGGTTTCTCTTTCTGTTTCCATCAACTACTAGATGAGGGCTCTATGGTGACATATAAGTTAGTTATCAATCTCATTATCAGGAAAAGGTATATAAGGTAGCCTTTCCACTGTTACTCAGATTGTTAGTTGGGGTCAGTCTTGTAGGTCTCTGGACATTTCTCTAGTGTCAGTTTTCTCTATTCGCCCTTGACATCTTTCTAGTCTCACATGTTCTCTTCTCCTCCCCTTTTCTTTCTCCTAACTCCCTCTCCACTCCCAATATGCTCAGGAGATCTTGGTCCATTCCCCTTCTGTGAGGAAGGGGAATCTCTTAGGTTCTTTTTTGTTTTTCTGGTGGTGTGAATTATAGGCTCTAGGTCTAAAATCCATATATGAGTGAAGACATACCATGTTCCTCTTTTTGTGGCTGGGTTACCTCACTCAGGATGGTTTCTTCAAGTTCCATCCACTTGCCTGCGAATTTCAAGATTTCGTTATATTTTTCTGCAGAGTAGTATTCCATTGTGTAGATGTGCCACATCTTCTTTATCCATTCTTCAGTTGAGGGGCATCTAAGTTGCTTCCAGGTTCTTGCTATTAAAAATAATGCTACTATGAACATAGTTGAACAGATGTCTTTGTTGCATGTATGTGGATCATTTGGGGATATGCCTAAGAGTGGAATTGCCAGGTCCTGCAGGAGAATGATTCCCATTTTCCTGAGGAACCACCATACTGATTTCCAAAATAGCTGTACAAATTTGCACTCCCACCAGCAATGGAGGAGTGTTCCCCTTTCTCCACATCCTCTCCAGCAGAAGTTGTCATTGTTGTTTCTAATTTTATACATTCTGATAAGAGTAAGATGGTATCTCAGAGTTGTTTTGTTTTGCATTTTTTAAAAACTATCCATCTCCATGTACTAATGTGTGGGCAATCTCTATAAGTCAAATATCAAATGTTTCTTGAGTGATAATTCTCCAGTCTTATGAGGGAGATTTGAAATTTTCCTATTAATTTGGTGAATGTTTCTAACTTTTGTACCCAAATACTCAAGTTTTAATCAATTAAAGAAAAATTCTACAAAGTGGTTATGAAAGCAAAACACTTACAGATCTGCTTTGTTCTCTTTCTCACAGAAAAATGGATCATTTATTCATATTTTGAATAGATGAAAAAAATTAAATGTTAGATGGGAAAGTAAACAACACCTAAATTTGTAAATGAACAATGGACAAGAGAGTGTCTCCAGGAATTAAAAAAAGCTTGTAATCAATTAAGAATCCAAAGTTGAAAGAAAAGAAAGTGGAAAAAGAAACATTCTGGACAGGTACTTATTGTTCACCAAATGGTCACAAATGCAATTCTCAGGATACACAGAAAAGCTAATAGAAATTAGTTTGTTGAAAATAAATCTAGCTTTAGCTGTGTTTTGAAAGACCACAGAGCATTCTGCTTTATGCTCATAGCAGAAGGAAACAATACTTTAGAATTTTGTGTTTTTTGTTTGTTCCATTGATAGAACTAAAATTCAAATATTAAAATAATAGGAGTAAAATATTACGATAATACTATTCATTATTATAAGATTTTATATTATTATTTCATTATTATAATAAGATTTAAATCTACTACTGTAGGATACACTCCCACAAAATAACCAGTTTGTTAAGGAAACAAAGCAATAGCCCCCTTAGAGAATGATTTTACAGTATGTGCAGTCGACCTGCTTATTATATGATGTTGATTCACTATGAATCAAATGCTGTAGCATGATATTGTTTTAATATTAGTCTTAGAAACTTGACAATAAGGAAAAAATTATATACAGTTTTATGTTGTTCTTCTGTGCACACTCCCATCCTAAACTGATGAACACATTTTTACTTTTAGGTAAATTTCAAATAAAAACCGCACTTGAATCTTTTCCTCAGTAACTGCTTGTCCATAACGCTGGGCTTGTCTCCAGGCAATAATGTGATTGTTTTATGGTCAATGGGAAGTAATTCAGTGATGCTTTTTCATTTGCAATGCTTCTCAATAAGTAATGATGTTGTTAGGCAGCAGATAATGCAGGGCAAAAACAGGAAAGGAGACTGAAGCCACTTCAAATAATTTCTTTTAAATTTGTACTTTGAAACATTTTTAATTTCAATTAAAACTTGTCCGAATAGTGCACAGAGTTCCTATGTCTCACTCAGGTTCCTTTTTTTCATAAAATTTTATGAAAGTGGCACTTTAGTAGCCCAGACCAAGAAACTGACATTGATACAATATTATCAACAAAAACCCAGACCTCACTCACAGTTCAACAATTTTAGATCCACTTAGTTTCCTTGTGGTTGGTGTTATTTGTTTTTTGTTAGTTTTTTTCCATGTGAGTAGGTTGTTAAGTGTTGTGTCTCCTATCAGGATTAAAGAATCTCCTGTTCTCATGTCACTCACATCACCACTGTCCCCACTCTGTCTTCCTCACCCAAACTCCAAACCACCAACTCCTCCATGTTGGCTGAAATCATTTTTATTTTAGTGGTGTATGTGAATGAAATCATGAATTATACAACATTTGGAGACTTTAAATTTTTTATTATGAGATCATTGACCTCATTCTCACAAGAAGTGAGAATATTTATATTCTACTTGAAAAATTCCCATTGCTTTTTCCAGCTATATCTTACCTAACCATGGCACAGATGCAGTATTCCCAACTAAGCCATAGCCCTCATGCAGACTGCACATTTTTACATATGTCATTGCAAAACTGTACTTTTGTGAAGTAGCACCATAGATTGGATTCACTACCCACTACCACGAGGAACACAGAAGACACCCATCATTGCAAAGACTTTCTTTTTAGCTACTCCTTCAAAATCATGCTCTTACACCAATCTGACCCATGAAAATCAAGACTCTGTATTAGATTCCCTTGTTTTAGAGTTTCCTAGAACTTAATATAAAACTATCGTATAGTATGTATTCACTCTTGTCCTTTTTCTCTTGCAATATTTAGGTATTCATTTAAGCAATGCCTTATAACAGTTTATATGTAAGTGTTTTCATACACTTGCGTACATACTGTTGTCTTCTTTCACTCCTCCCCCCCCCCCCTGCTTTTTTTCTGTTTTTCAAGACAGGGTTTCCTCTATGTAGCTTTGTTGTCCTATAGACCAGGGTGGCCTCAAACTCTCAAAGATCTTCCTGCCTCTGCTTCTGGGTGCTGGAATTAAAGACATGAGCCACCACCACCGAAATCTTCTTTCCCTCTTTTTACTTGATGAATGACTTTTAAATTGTTTCTGTGATTCCAGTTTTTTAGTATTACAGGTAAAGAGCAATGAATTATTTATGGACAAAATTTTATATGAATATTTTTTCCAATGTGCATAGCACAGGTATGATAGTTAATCTCAATCTTACTGAGTTTAAATTACCATACAAAGATATTGTTGGGTGGTCCTGTAGTAAAGTTTCCATCAAGGCTTTATTGAAGATGGACACCTACCCTGCATCGAATTGCCAAGTTGAATTATGGGAGAAAGTAACAAAGAATGAGCATCTGTAATTTGTATTTTCATTCTCTTAGAATTTCTTAGAATCTAATTTTAAAATATTAATAACATCTTATTAAGCAATATTTTATATTTCATTTAAGAACTTGTCTATCACAAAGTAACAAAGACCTCCTCGTGAAAACTTGGGAGATGGAAGATTCCATTTGTAGTTCAGTTCTCCTGCAGTCTGCAAGTAGTAGAATACCAGTGGGTTTGGTGTATAGATCTCTATCAAAAGCTTCAGGAGGCCCTATACATCAAGTCAAATTTCTTTTTTCAGAGTTTTTAGTTTACATGACCCTTTTAGGTCATTAATACTGAACAATCTGAGTCCATTGTTATGTAAGTTTTAAATAGATGCCATCTTTGATACAGTGATATCTGAGTGCCATATTTGTAAAAAATGCATATTTTCCCCACTTAATTTTCTGAGTCTTCCTTAAAACCGGATGTAATCATCTTGTATATGTCCCTACTGGCTATCCACAGTGCCCAAACATTTGGTAATAATTTCCACATAAAACCTTACAAAAGCTTAAAAAGAGATTTTTAACACCAAAAAGCAGAATCGAGCATGGCTTCTTTGTAGTAGCATTTTCTCTGGTAGGCTCTGTTTTCTAGAGGCAAGAAGAAGCTTCCTGATTCAGTGTTAGTGCCAAAAACTGCTAGAGGCCCTGCTATCAAACATTTAATGGTGTTTGTGAGAAGCCACAGCACACTTCTTGGTTGTGACATGAACTTAGAGTTGTGGCAATAAACATGGTTCCTATCAGAATCTCCATCATGAAGCTGGGCTCTCAGGAAGCTAAGAAATGGGGTGGTAGCCAGCCACCACTTTTGTCCTAGTTATGCTATTTAGCATATTAAAGACTCATGTGGTTATAAAAAGATAGAGATATACAGTAAAGACTGATTCAGAGGGGGAAAACCCTCTAAATGGTTCACAGTTTGTTTAAAAATATAAGCAGGCCTGGAAGAGAAAATAAAAAGGATAGAGAAAGTCCTTAGAAAAGAAATAAAGCCAGGCAGTGGTGACACAAGCCTTTATTCCGGCACTTAGGGGACAGAGGCAGGTGAGGTCCAGATAGCCAGAACTGTTACACAGGGAAATCCTGTTTCAAAAAGAAAGGAAGGAAATTTAAAACTCTACATGAATATAGAAAATACACTGAGAGTCTGGGTACTCTGTGTTATTTTGTTGTCTTTGAAGTGTCTGACTGCTGAGGAAGGAGCAACAGCTGCTGAAAGACATTTGATTATAAATATGGCTGGAATAATCCAACCTATGTATTTTGAAAAGACCTTGACTTCAAAATTTGAGTCAAAAGATAAGTTATTTTGGAAAAGAGGTTTTGCTTTGTTTTCACAGGGAATGAGATGCTGTGGATGTATTCTCCATTAAGAAAAATAAGGCTTATTTAAGGAAGACCCCCTGAAAACCTCCAAAGGGATTGGATGGCCTAGATTATCCAACACTTCAGAGAACCTGTGTTGCAGTTTCTTCTGAGTGTTGCATCCAGAACAGCTTCAAGGTTGCTGGTTGAGATGATCCAGCTCACAGAGTACTTCGGTCCTGACTTGATCAATAATCATAAATTTTCTTTGCATCCACATAAGATCACCAGTGCCCCCAGTAAGCAGGAGGCAGTCTACAAAACTATTCCCACATTCCCAAAAAATGGATTATGGATATTTTGTCTTTGTTTAACAAATTGGTTATAAGTTGTTATGAATAAAGGTCAGGAAAAAAAGCTAAACAAAGGAGATTAGACTCAGGGTTCTTGTTTTAAAAAGAAAAGAGAGGGAAATCATGTGGGATAATGCTCTCACTCACTAGAAAGATTTGTCACTCTTATTGGTTTCATAAAATTCTGATTTCTGATAACCAGGCAGAAAGTATAGGTGGGGCTACTAGACTAGGAGAATGCTGGGAAGAGGAAAGGCAGAGAAGCAGTCACCAACCAGACTAAGAGGAAGCAAGATGAGAATGCTTTACTGAGAAATGTTACCAAGCCATGTGGATAAACACAAATAAGAATTATGATTTAATTGAAGTTGTAAGAGCTTGTTAGTAATAAGCCTGAGCAATAGGCCAAACAGTTTATAATTAACATAAGTCTCTATGTGTTTATTTAGGATTGAATGGTTGCAGGACTTGGCAGGATAGAAACTGCCTTCTACAGCTGTCACTCTAGTTCAGCAATGCCTACATCCGTCTTTGTACCACATTCCTGTTGTACTACTTCCTGGAAAGTATACAGTTAATTTTCAAATGTATTAAATGTAATTTCTTTAACTTAAAAAGTATCACTTTAGTTATTTTTAAGTTTGTCTTGGTCATATCTGTGAAAACTATCCCATCAAGATTTTGATAATAGAAAGAATATATGCATTAAAATTTATAATATACCTTCCCCAAATGGAACATTTTACTTTTTAGAGCAAAACTTACACAGCATATCTATATGTAATTATAAAAAGCTGATGAAATAATGAAAACATGACTTAAATATTGAAGATATACAACAGGATAATTAGTTGAAAGATGCAGCAAACAATACTTCAGTCCTTTCAGAATGATCTGCAGAATTCTGTACTTTGATCCTCAACGACACAGATTGGAACTCCATGTACTTACTTAATCAAAAATTTTCTTTTTTAATTTGTTAATATTTTGAAAAGCTCACAAATGAACCATATAGCATAGAAATACTGAAAAATTAAAGAAATGTATGCCATGGTACATAACATATATATAGAAAATTATGTTTTATAAACAAATATATAATAAAATGTACAACTAAGACAGGCTTGGTGGTGTAGACTGGGGAGACAACTACTTAGGGGTCTGAGGCAAAAGGCTAAGTTTAAGGCCAGCCTGGGCTACAGAGTGAGTCCAAGGATATATGATGCAAATTAGTGATATCTTTTTCAAAACCGAAGAATAAAAAGGAGGCTAGTTAGCTTAGGTCTGTGTAGAACATTCTCCTAGCATTCAGAAGGACACAGGTTCAATTTCTAGTACAATAGAAGGAAAAAATAAAGTTTTGAAAACCTATCTATACAAACACTATCTATATAAACACTTCCAAACTACATATTCATTGTAGAGGCAAAAGTAAACAAAAGTAAAATGTAGTATTTTAATTGCAACTGCAGAAGGTAAACAGTAGTATTTTCAGTGATACTACAGTGACTTCATAGCTACATCTTGTTGTTCTTGGAGTAAGCCTAAGTATTATAGATTGTCTATCACAGTAAACAATGACCTTTTACTATTCGCATGGATTTTCATAAACATTATATAATATGCATATAATGTATATATCCTGTACATGCACATGTACATAATACTTACAGAATATAAGGTGTATATTAATTAACTATTGTTATTAGTAAGGCCTCTAGTAGATGACAGGCTGTAACACTTTTAGAATTTCATTGCATATACTTAGATGCAAATTTTCCTCTTAGGAATATCAGTTCATCTAAACTGCCAACTGTTCAAAAGCCAATTGTTCAAAATGTATTACTATTTTGAAAATGGTGACTATAAAATATGTAAATTCTACTTGAGAGGGAAATATAGAGGCATTAAAATTAGATATCAGTGTGAGGTAAGCAAGCACAGGGAATAATTTAGTTTGGGATCCTATTTGATTTGCATTATGTACATATATGTCTCTTGTAATAATGCACTTTTAGCCTAATTACATCATCTGAATGTAACACACACACACACTCTCTCTCTCTCTCTCTCTCTAAAAATACACCTATCAGTCTCAAATCCTCACCTACAACATGTACTCCCTTCTCTAGTATCAAAAAAAATTTAGTTTCTATTCAAGTGTATTCCCACTGTATCTGGATAAAAAGAAAGAAAGAAAAAAAAAAGAACCAATCCATCTGAACTGTTTTGGGTATTAATTCTGTAAAGCTAATTGTGTCCTTCAAGTTAAATTTTAGAGAAAAATTCCTTATTTACCATATTATGCTTATGTATAACTGGACATGCATGTGATTAAAATCGGGTATGTTATCAGAAATGACATATGAAATAGGAATAATAAATGTATGATATAATCTATTAAACAAGGAGAACCACCTTACTTTGTCCCTTAGTAAGCAAACTTCTCCTTGAAAAACTTCTCCTGTAAAAGGAAGTACTAAATAATAATTGGTGCCCTTGAGTGTTCTTACATGCTCCCCAATGTCAATCTATAATCTGTGTTATCACTTTGCTCACAATATCATGTTTCCTTTGAAAGTCTGTGAAATCCCTTATTTTCAGTTCATTGACTAAGAAGCTAAGATGGTTCAGACTCCAGCCACTGGAGACAACTGAGATACTTATATAATGCCTGCTTATTAGTGAATATGAAAAATTAAAAAGACAAGCAAATGGTAAAGCAATACATAGCTATAACTCAATGATAGCTAATTTCAGATTCACTCTAATACAGTTAATCAGACATGACATGGGCATTTAATAAAAGTCTGATAGAAGATAAGAATATAGGTTTTTCAGAAGTGAAAACTAAACAAAGCAGTCTCTGTTTAGTTTTAATGACTTAGAAAAAATGAATTTATACTTTGCTTATGAAGGTACAATGTTGTTTATATTCTAATAAGATTTGATGCTAAATCAATTTATGTAGGAATCCAAAATCAACTTTTAGGACTTACTTTCATACTACAGTAACTTATGTGATGAAATTAATTCTGAAATATTTGAGCTATCTAATATTAAATAAACTAAGATATTAAGATTAAAGACATGAAAAATTGAAATCACTGAGTGATCTGATGACAAGATTAACATCTCTTCATTACAGAACAGAAACCCAATAAATCCATTTGAATCACTTGTTGATGTCCTAATATTTTAGCAACTAATAACATATTATGAATATTCATAATTCTAGAAAGAAACAATTGACTGTTCTAAGACAGGCAAATCTTGCCTGACCAGACAAAGCTGTCTTATCACCCTCTAGCACCTAAAACATAGGCAGACAATACTAGATCCTTATGGGACCTTCTCTCAGAATTTTACAGAAACATCTGCTAGTGATAAGGATGTTTGGAGTGAACAAGAATATCCTAATAACAGTGTCAATTAATTAATTAATGTTTATTATTTAATATTTGTATTGAATTAACATTAATTTATAATAATAATTTATCTAGTGTTTGTTAGTTTCATATATTAATTTATGACAACTTATAAGAATAATTAAGTACAAATAATATAAATTAATAATAAGTGTATTTATACTAATTAATTAAATATTTGGAAATGGTAAAACTGAAAGCTGGAAGTGTTAGGACTCCCATCTTTTAAGAAGGGAAAATAAAGTACTGAATTACTTGGTTTTTTTAGAAGCAATGCATAGAGTATGCTACAGGACTTGGAGACTTGATGCTTTTACACCATTGAATAACAGTGACTTTGTATAGCAAACAGTACTTTTGACCTGAACACTTCCCCAACCTGCAGTATGACTTCAACACAAGAATGCAAATATATCCACATCTTCAAGACTGTTTCCATTGCCTGGGCCTGTCTTTGGGTCCAATGACAGATACCAATTCTCTGTAACTTAATTTCTTGTTCCTGTTGATTTGTTCAATATATTCTTCATCTCCCTTTGGTTTTAGTGTCTGATTTTGGTTCTTGAAATTGTCATTCTGTTTTTAAGGAGAATTTTAAATTAGTATTTAAACTTTATCATCACCCGAGTTTTGTCATATCTTGTCTGTTTCATTCTGTGTTTGTTGCAAGCTGCAACTGTGGGGAACAGGGCTCCTAGGTCGACATTTCCAACTTTAGTACTACAAAGAAGAATCTATTTTCAGTTTCCCTACCTCTTACAGAAAAACTACTAAAATTATGCAGGCCCTCTATCTAACTCAACCAAGCTGGTTGGTTAATTTTCTATGAGATATTTGAATACATGTATAACAAATCCCTATAAACCAAGCTGAGCTTGTCTCAGCAAAACTGGAAAATGGTGTCAGTGAATAGAATGTAAAACAATGAGACATTATTGCACAATGTACAACTCCACTTGTTTACATTGTTTGTTATAAGATCTCACAAAGTAATGTTAAGGTTGGTAAGGTAAAAAGGCTTGAATTTATTTTCCTAAATGTTTGCATGAGCTCTCAATGAACACATTTTAATCACACAATCCATAATTTATTCTACATTTTTTTCCCAAGGAAATCCTCTTTTCCATTGATTCAGGTTACAGGTTGTTCACTATAAATAGACAATAATAGACAATGGAAATAAAAAAGATGAAGAGAACACACCTAACCTTACTCAGCAATTAACTGAATTATGAAGTCCTGACTTGTAATAAGGCATGCCTAGTACTGTGACTTTTTAAAAGAGAGTTTAAAAACTGATTAAATACATTCTACATTTTGAAATAAAATATTGCCTTTTTTGTGACAAATACTGACTTTTAATGTGCCTGTTAAAATACCAGATATTGTCCCCATATCCTCTTAGGACCACTTATTCATTTTATTTTATGTGCATGTACCTGAGTGTGTGTGTGTGTGTGTGTGTGTGTGTGTGTGTGTATTACATGTGTCTAAAAGATAGCATTAGATTGTTGGGCCAAGAACAGCTTGACTACACTACTGCCATGACAGGCTCAATAGAAACTCCTTAGAGAGTAGGTCTAAGTCTCAGTTTACTATAAGGCAACACCCAGTTACCTTATAGGAGAAACCACAAACTGACAGCACCCAGTCCCCACCCAGAAATGGGCCAATCAACATCTACGAGGGAACATTCCTAGCATTCCAAAGGAAGTACCTAACATTCCAGCTGTTGTAGATATGACCGGATGCTTTTGAGCCCAGCAATATCTATCCCCTTTTGCCAAGACACCCCTAGACAAATGTCAGCCAATCAGGGTCTTGAACCCGGAAATCCCATCACCCCCAACCTCTACTATGATATAAAGTAGGTCAGGCAACCTACTTTGCCTGAGCTCGGCCTTCCCAGATCAGACCACTATGCTGGACACATGGAGAGTCCATTCAAGCTCGAGCTTGAATAAAAGTTCTTTGCTTTTGTGTACGGATTTGGTCTCTGTGGTGGTCTTTGAGGGGGTCCCCCCCCTCCCTGATCCCATCAAACTGGAGTTACAAGTGGTGAGATCTGCCCTGTGGTTGCTAGGAACCAAACCTTGGTCCTCTGCAAGAGCAATAAGTAGTCTTAACTACTGAGCCATCTCTCCAGGTTCACGATCTTCTTTTTTAATACTGTATTCATGGTGATAAGTGAAACATGGTTTCATTTCCAAGCTCATTATCTAGAAGAGCACATCTGTACATTACTTCACTCCGATTAACCAAGTGGCTTTGGTAGTTTCCACTTGAGTAGGTGATAAATAATTAGTATGACTGACTATTGATGGTGGAATGAAAATTGTAAGCTGAAGTAGGGCAACAGCACATTTCACATGAAGTCAGCACCTTACCATTGATGTATCACAGTTGTTTATGTTGTACCCAAATTCTGAACCCCCAAATCATTGAGAGACCCATTCCATGCTAAAGCAAAGACTCGTTTATTATTAATGAGTTAACTGCATTAACTTGGGCCCTCCCTATGTTCCACATGGTGGGTCGAGATGAGAAGGACCTGGGAAAACAGTGAGGCAGGGAATTTATTGGGCAGTATGAGGGGAGTGTCTAGGTGTATGCAACAGTTTCAGGATTGGTGCACTTCTGGGCGACCTGTTCTGTGTTGATTGATTAACTGGTTGATATGGCCTATAGGCCCTCCCAGTGCACTGTTAAACCACTTTTATAGTAAAGAGCCATAAAGCACACCCAGAACCTCCCAGCTAACTTCTGATTGGTTCCTTGACATGTGATCAGTATCTGACCTCCTAGTGACCAGGGCAGCTCCTTCAAGGTCAGAAGGCCAGAAACTAATCACATGTGCTGAGTCAGGGGACTATGTCTTGCTGGGTTTTTCTGTAGCCTGTCTAAAGCTGCTAAAGCATGGGGCTGGGTGAGGGTCTGGTCCCTTCAGTTTACAATAAGTTTCTACCTTGTGCCATCTAATTCTTAGAGTATGCCCGTGAGGCAGGAGACAAGTTCTCCTTTTCAGAGAGGAGAATACTGTTACTAGAGTATTCACATGACATTCATCTAGTACATCCTAGAAACCACATAAACTCCATTTTTCCCACAGATGTTTCTTTGAACATGAGAGAAAACACCTTCAATGTGGTCCATGATAATGACATGAAGGGACTTAGAAGAATAGTACAATGTTATTTTCTGACAAAACTAGAAGGTGATTTATCTGTTCATATTAACATTTATTGTGAATCTACCACAGATCTTATTTTTTGGACACCAGAAAAGTGTCCTGTATATATACCAATGGAAATATAGTATTCATGGATGAACAAATGAATGAGTGCTAAAAAGACATACTCATAGTGAAAAACTATGTTCTCCTTCAAGAAGTTTGCTAATTACTATAACAGGAGGTATGGAGACATTAGTAAGAAAATACTGCACAAAAGAGGGCTCAAGTTAAAAAAACGTACATACGCATACCACTATATGGACTTAAGTCATATTTAGGAAAATATGTGCATATACAAATACATATATACATGCAATAACAATTGATGAAGAATGAAGCCATGATTGAAGGCAAGTAGGAAGACACATAAGGGAGGGTTTGGATATGAAAATGCTGTAATTAAATTTCATTCTCAAAATATAAGCAACAAAACATATGAATAGTTGTGAGAACATCCAGTTGGTGCATAAGTTGAGTGAAACTTCATTGGTGGTTCATATTTAATATGAACTCTTTCTTCATTAATTTCTCTGTTGCTGTAATGAAACACAGGCAAAGCATCTTAAGGAAAGGCTCACTTTAGGACAAAGGTCAAGATACAGTCCATTGTGACAAAAAAGAAAGGGTAAACAGAGCTTGGAAAAACTGGTCCCACCACATCCAGACACAGGAAGGGAGGGATTAATGCTTCCTAGTGCTTAGCTCACTTTCTCCCATTTGATACAATCTAAAATGCCCTTTCTGGGAATAGTCCTGACCATAGTTAAGATGAGGTTTTCCATATCAATTAATATATTCAAGATAATCCTACACAGGCACACTCAGCTGCCTAGCTCCTCCATGATTCTTCAGAAGTACTCACCTTGTGTTAAGAGAATGTCATTCCTGCAGAAAAAAGAAGATGTTAATGTAGCAGCATGGGTCTGGGAACTTGCCATAACAAAAGGTCTGTAGAGAATGCCGCTTTGTGTCTCATAGTGATTAAAATTTGCTCCTTCCAGTATTACCTCTGATAGCAGCAGGAAGGATTATTGGAGTGATGAAAACTATGAGTCTAATGTTTTGTTCACTGTCTGATTTGAATTTTACAGAATGACTTCCTAAACCAGCCTAGAGGGCATGGGGTGAGGAGGCAGGTTCTAGAGATAGAGAGGCAAGTAAAGAAATGCAAAACAAGTGTGCTTCCATGAGGTAATACCAAAGCAAGATTCCTCTAAGAAAAAGTGCTCAGAATTCCAAATAAAGAAGTAGCTCAGGAAGCAAATGTTTTTGATGAAGGAAGGATTAATAAAAGATTAACTTTAAGATGAAGGCTAACAGCACAAATTTCACACACACACACACACACACACACACACACACACACACACCAATTCACTGAGACATCTTAATTTAGACATGTAGGCTTTTGCACAGATAATTTGTTAATATTGTTCTGGCAGTGGTTGTATATAGGTATTTTTATAGAGAGGATAGAAAAATGCTAAGAATCTTCTTGCTGGGGGTTCCTATGGTATGCCTTTAATCCTAGCACTTGAAGCAGAGGCAGATCTCCAGCTTCTGAGTTCAATGCAAGCCTGGTTGGGGAGAGTCAGGGATATACAGAGAAACACGCTCTCAAAAAATAAAATCATTTCATAAGAATTTTCTATTATAATTGACTAAATGTGTTAATAACTGCACACAAGAAAACCTGTATATTTACATGCAACTTTATCTGTTGCTTGTAGTACTGTTGCAGGTTGTGCCCAAACTCTGAACCCCAAAATTACCAAGAGACCTGCTCAGATACAAAAGCAAAGAGTCTTTAATTTTACGAGGTAACTCGGTTTCCCCATTTGTTGGGAGCCAACCTTGAGTTACATTCTCTTGCAGAATTGCTTACACCTTAGAACTCTAATTGAGCCTTATCTTGGTATACAGGAACCTGCTTAACAGGTGGTCTCTGCCACTCATTCCAGGTACTGAGTGCCCGGAACTGAGATGGGCCTGGCCCAGGAACTAAGATAAGCAGACCTTTACTGTCTGATGTTTACTGTCTGGGATAATTACCAGGACCCCGGAGTTAGCAGAAGCTACCCCTTCCCATTTCCTCCCTGCCTGCTAACCCTTCCCATTTCCTCCCTGCCTGCTACCCCTCCCCATTTCCTCCCAGCTTTGCTTTAAATACTCCTTTTTACATCAATAAAGTTAGACCTTGACAAATGCACTGCTTGGTCTCCTTCCTTCTTTCTCTCCCATTATTTTCAGGTTCTAGCCCACCTCGACCCACGAATAACTAGGCCCCGTGGGTCGGGGCACCCATTCATCCAACAAGCGCCTAAAGCAGGTAGGACCAGATGTGGGATCTGGAGCAGCAGTGAGGCAGGGAATATATTAGGGTAGAGCAAGGGGAGTGTCTGGGATTCTTCTAGTTGCGTAGTAACAGTCTCAGTATTGGTGCACCTCCGGTCTTGGGTGGCCAGTCCTATGCTGATTGGTCAGCTGCAGCTGAAGGAAGGTTGTTATGCCTGGAGGCCCTCCCAGGGCAATTGCTACACTTTGCATTTCACTGTTACCAAAATGTATACCCAAAGCCTGAAAGCTAACTTTTGATTGGTTCATTGCCACATGGAAGGAATCTGGTGGTTTATTCCCAGTAATTAGGGCAAGATCAGAGCTCAGCACATGTTGCTGTGTCAGAGGACTACATCTTGCTGGGTCTTTTCTGCAGCCTGTCATGGCTGCCAAAGCAGGGGGCTGGGTGAGGGTCTGGTCCCTTCAACCTATAAACAGGATCTTGACATGTTTTATTTCAAAGACTATCAAAAAAGAAGAAAAAATGGAGCAGGGTTCCACATTAAAAATTGTACTTCTAAGCATAAAGTACTTTGTAATGTACTTTCTTTCATTCTGTATGTGTACTTACAGACCCAAGCAATCTTTTGGAAGCTGTTCCTGTTTTAAGCCTGGAAGAACTTTGCACATTTGAGCTGTACACTCAGCATACTGTGAGCTGTGAGTGCCCTCCATTTTCACCATTTCAGTAGTGATGCTGCAGAACAGCTCCTTGGCCTAGTGCCTTCAGGCTTAATGCTGACAAGAGTCACTACAGCGAGAGCTGAGAATACTTCTAGAAACCCATGCTGCCTCAGAAATACTAGCAATTAAGAAATAGCTTATAGAAATTGCTAGAAACCACATCAATATACTAATTAACCCAAATGGAAATATTTCCCCTTTAACTGCATTCTAAACATGCCCTTTGGTCACCCTAATGCTACTATGAAGTGGGATTTGACCAGGAGGGATTCAGTTGCTGTAGAAACAAACTTTTTAACTAACAGTGGCTCTTTTGAAAGTTTTATGGAAACATGACAGAGTATAAATACTTTGTGAGGGTTCTTTTCAGGTCTTAGGAAAGTGCTTGTGTGAGCAAAGGCCACCATTAATGGAGACCTTAGTCCTGAGAGTAAAACCTACCTCTAATGAAAATCACAGAAGGCTGGATGATGCATCTTGCATTACTGGCTGTTATCATAACTTGAGAAAAAAATAGGTGACCAATTTTCCAGATAAAAATAGATTACCCAACTTTCAGGTATGATTGCCTTATTTTTAGCACTACAAGTGGAAGATTCTTCAGAGAATGCCTTCCAGGAATTAAGAATCTGTGCTTGGAAGGAAAGAAAGAGAGATGTAGTGACATGAAGAGGCACCTGCCCCCTAATAGGCACTAAAATAAAAAGAAATATTTCAGTATTAAATGTTCTGTGTCTTTCTTTATTACTGTTATCACTTATCTTAGGTCATTTATTTCAACAGTTAAGATTTATAATTCCAAATCATGGATTTTACTTTGCTGGATTACTCATATTGATACAAATTAAGTTTCAGATATTAGTGCATAATAATCATGACATTAAAAAAATGTTATTGACTTTACCTATAGATTAACAGTACTTTCTGTTGAAGTACTGCTCTAGAAAACAAAACAACAAAAACCAACCCAAATGTGTACAAAGGCTATCATTCTAGAACATGCTATAGGAAGGAAGTCAACCACAGTTACTTGAATTTTGTAGACTCAGACAGATACATGATGAAAAAAGTTTGTATTAGAGCAAATACAAGAAGCTAATTACATCTTGTTCTAAGAATATTATTGATGGGTTTTCTGTATCCTGAAAATGGGTTTTCTCTACTGATGCAGTAAGTCAGATCTAGCCAAATTAAAAAGACTAGGTTTATTTGGGCAAAGCACTCCTGAGTGACCGTCCAGCCCCTAGACATCAAAGTGTGGGGGTGAACCACAGAGCTGGTCTAAAGGAGAAGGCTTAAATACCCTGTAGGCATGTGGTGATAATGTGTCTGTCACAGGCTGGGTTTGTGTCCATGTATGATAAGCTTTTAGGTGGAGTCTTAATCAGCTGGCAGCTTCCAGGGAGGAACTGCCACGGCTGAACTGGAATTTTTTTGATTGTTTGTTTCTGAGGAAGCCAGGTTTGGAGAGGGAGGAATGACTGCATCAAGCAGGGGTGAACTGGAGATTCCAGCCAAGTTCCATAGAGAAGCTATAAAGGGGCTAATTATTAGCAGGGTACCCTGTGGGATTGGTATGGGATTTCTCTGCATGGTCCTGAGATGGAAGCTGTGGCAACAACAAAGGAAATGGTCCTTTACAGATCAAATTCTGATCCTTCTGATCTGATTGCTACAGAAGTTTTGTGTTAAGAGTTTGATCATCTTGGGCTGGAGAGGTGGCTCAACCATTAAAGACTAGGCTCACAACCAAAAATATAAGAGTTTGATCATCTTGTATGGTCTAGCCTTTGTCTATATTTATGTTCAGTTTTTCACATAGTTTAATTTCACCATTGCAAAAATTAACACATTATCTTAAAAAAATTCAGACAATGAAAATAAGAACATTATAGACACCAGCACAACAAGGAAGACTCAGTATCTCTTTTTAAGAATAAAGCATTCTTACAACTGTCTAATGGAAAGAATAAAAGCAAATTGTTTTGTACAATATGCAAAAAGGAGTTTGGAACTATTTGTGGTACAGAAACATACATAGAGCCTGAACATCACTAGATTGTATTGAGATAAGCATGTCTACAATAATCAATTGTAGACAATTGACTACACATCATTCTGTCTTTCCCTGGAGAGCTTTGTGAAACGATATAAGGTTATATTAAACTATCTAGAAGCTGTGACTAAACTGTTTTGTGGGAAAAATATGAGATTTTGATAATAGATGTATTATCTCTTAGAAAGTAGCTCTGACTTTGTCAGATAGTAGCAAGGTCCAAGCTTTCTTCAGTGGGTTCTTTGATGTGTACAATAATAACAATAAAATAGTAACAATAAAATTATCCTATTAGAGCTACAGTGCTCTGAAAACTAAATTTTCAAATGGTTGTTCTAAATTTCTACAAATATTTTAATGAAACTTTAGAAATTGTAAAACCCAATTGTTACCTTGATCATAACTTTGTTCCTGTGCTTGTACTGGAGGTCCCACTGAGATCTGGTCAACCCCCAGACTCAATTGCATTGCCAGTTGGAGGTAAGCTTGAGCTCGTGACCTATATGTTTGATTTATGTCTGATGTTATATGTTTTTGACTCGAGTTTGATTTGAATTTTGAATCTGTGCTTGTGCAGGGCTTGCATTTGGTAGAGGACCACAGGGGGAGACAGACATGTCCTGAGACCCTTGGTCCTGCCCTGGACAAAAGTCCAAGGGTTGTTTGGCGGAGAGGAGGAGACAAGGTCTCACTTCTCTGGGGGACGGCCAGCCCCCAGACTCCACTTCCCTCCAGCTTTGTAACTTTGGTATGGCGCTGTTTGTCAACCACACGATTGTCCTGTTTGTTACATCTGTCCTTCTGTTTCTACTGTTTGTGTCCGTTTCTATTATCCCCATGGGCTAACAACTAACTACCCCCCTAAGTTTGACTTCAGATCACTTGCAGGATATCTTAGACTGGGCCCACAATGAGTCACTGGATGTCCAGAAGAAGAAATGGCATTTAATTCTGAGATTATCCAAGCTGTTAAGGCAACTGTTTTTCAGGACCTGGCTCTCATCCCAACCTGCTGCTGGAGAGTACTTGTGTGGGTCCATCTTTGGGTCTAGGAGACCAGCAAGACAGTGAGCATGTTTGTTCCCCTCCCCCAGGAGTGTGGCAGGGTCGCCAGAGCAGCTGGGGCTGAGCAGCAGCCGTGGGCCAGGGCTGTGGGGGAGGAGCCACACAGGATTTGACAGACAGGATTATGACCCAGCCATTGTGCATGTTTGGCTCCTCAGTGCGGGGTGGCCATATTGCAGCCTCCAGTACTGGTCCTTCTCCTCAGATCTTTATAATTGGAAAATTAACCACCCCCTTTTCTCAGAGGATCCCCAATGCCTTACAGGGTTGGTGGAGTCTCTTATGTTTTCTCAACAGCCAACAGCTGCTGCTGACACTCTTCACAACCGAGGAGCTGGAGAGAATACTATTGACTTGGGATTCCCCTTGACTCGCCCCAGTTGGGACTTCAACACTGCTGAAGGTAGGGAGAGCGTGAGAATCTATCAGCAGGCTCTGGTGGTGGGCGCCTGGAGAAGCCCCACCAATTTGACTAAGGTAAAGAGAGCACTCCTTTTGATCCTACTTCAGAAGCCCAAAGAGCTTTGGTGGCTCTGGCCTTCCTAGGGCAATCGGGTTCCGGATATTAGAAAGAAACTCCAGAGACTGGAAAGTTTACAGGAAGCTGAGTTATGTGATTTAGTGAAAGAGGCAGAGAAAGTGTATTACAAAAGGGAGACCAAGAAAGAGAAGGAGAGACAGAGAAAGTGTATGAAAGGGACAGAGAAGAGAGAAACAGAGAAATGAGGAGAGACAGAGAAAGTGTATGGAAGGGACAGAAAAGAGAGAGAGAAAAAAGTATGACAGAAGAGAGAAAAAGAATTTGACTAAAATCTTGGCTGCAGTGGTTGAAGGGAAAGACAGTAGAGAGAGGAGGAATTTAGAAAATTTAAAACAGGGAACCTGGGCAACAGGACCCCGCTGGACAAGGACCAATGTACATATTGTAGAGAGAAAGGACACTGGGCAAAAGACTGCCCCAAGAAGACAAACAAGGGATCGAAGGTCCTATCTAGCCCTGGGAAAAGATAAAGATTAAGGAAAATGGGGTTTGGACCCCCTCCTGAGCCCAAGGTAACTTTAAAAATGGAGGGGCAACCAGTTAAACTTTTGGTAGATACCAGAGCAGAGCATTCTGTGTTGATACAGCCATTAGAAAAATTAAAAGAAAAAAATCTTGAGTAATGGGTGCCACAGGGCAACGGCAGTATTCATGGACTACCTAAAGAACAGTGGACCTTGGCGTGGGCCGGGCATCCCACTCATTCAAGGCTACATCCCACCAGCCAACCACTTCTTGCCTTTGAATGGAGGGACCCTGACATGTGCAGAACTGGGCATCTCACCTGGACCCAAGTGCCCCAAGGGTTTAAAATTCCCGATCATCTTTGATGAGGACCTTCATAAAGATCTGGTCAGCTTCAGGAACCAACACCCCCAGGTGACCCTCCTCCAGTATGTAGATGACCTACTTCTAGTGGGAGCCACCCAACAGGACTATTTGAAAGGAACAAAAGCACTGCTGCTGGAATTATCTGACCTAGGCTATCAAGCCTCAGCCAAAGAGGCCCAGATTTGCAGAAGAGAGGGAGGTAATATACCTGGGGTACAATCTACAGGATGGGCAACAATGGCTGAGCAAGGCTCAGCCCCAACCATGGCCAGGCAAGTAAGAGAATTTCTGGGGACAGCTGGGTTTTGCAGGCTATGGATCCCGGGGTTTACCTTAGCAGCTCCACTCTACCTGCTGACTAAAAAAAATTCTCCTGGGCCCCAGAGAATCAGGAAGCATTTGATGCCATTAGAAAGGCCCAGCTGAGCGCACCTGCTCTAGAACTCCCTGAAGTAACTAAACCTCTTACCCTTTATGTGGACGAGCATAAGGGGGTAGCCTGGGGAGTTTTGACCAAATCCCTAGGGCCATGGAACAGACCAGTTGTTTATCTGTCAAAGAAGCTTGATCCTGTAGCCAGGGGATGGCCTGGCTGTCTAAAAGCTATGGCGGCTGTGGCTGTACTGGTCTAGGATGCTGACAAGTTGACTTTGGGGCAAAAAGCAACTATAATAGCCCCTCCCTTGTGCATTGAAGAGCATTGTCTGGCAGCCCCAGACCAATGGATGATCAACGCCCGCATGACTCACTACCAAAGCCTGCTTCTCACCAAGAGGATTGTGTTTGCTCCACCAGCCACCCTCAACCCCACTTCTCTTCTGCCTGAGGAGATACCAGTGACTCATGACTGCCATCAACTGTTGGTTGAAGAGACTGGGGTTCTCAAAGATCTTACCTACATCCCACTGGCCAGGGAGGCGCTGACCTGTAAAAGGTAAAGGAAGGGATGGGACAGCGGTGGTGGATGGAACCTGCACAGTCTGGGCCAGCAGCCTGCCAGAAGGAACCTTAGCACAAAAAGCTGAGCTCATGGCCCTTATGAAAGCCTTGTAGCTAGCTGAAGAGAAGTTCATAAACATTACATGGGCAGCAGGTATGCTTTTGCAACTGCACATGTGCACGGGGCTATCTTTAAACAAAAGAGGCTGCTTCAACCATGGTGACTAAAAAAAAAAAAATTACTGAAGAAAATTTTCCATAGATTTAAAATGCCTAAGGTAGTAAGATCAGACAATGGTCCAGTTTTTGTTGCCCAGGTAAGTCAGGGACTGGCCAAGATATTGGGCATTGATTAAAATTACATTGTGCATGAAGACCCCAAAGCTCAGGTAGAAAAGATAAATAAAACCATTAAAGAGACCTTCATTAAATTGACTGCAGAGACTGGCATTAATGATCAGATAGCTCTTCTACCCTTTGTGCTTTTTAGGGTTAAAAACACCCCTAGACCATTTGGGCTGACCCCCTATAAATGGCTCTATGGGGAGGATCCCTCCACTGGTGGAAATTGCCTCTGTACATAGTGCTGATGTACTATTCTCCTAGCCTCTGTTTGTTAGGCTCTAGGTGCTCAGACAGCGAGCGTGGAAGCATCTCCGGGAGGCATACTCGACGAAAGGAGACTTGGAAGTTCTATATCCCTTCCAAGTTGGAGATTCAGTCTATGTTAGATGTCACCACACAGGAAACCTTGAGACTCGGTGAAAAGAATGTCACCACACAGGAAACCTTGAGACTCGGTGAAAAGACCCACTTTGCAACTGATCCAAAATATGTCCTCCTCTTCCCCTGGACCCACTCCCACATCATTCGAGGTTATAGGACACAGAGACAGCCTCTTATAACTGCTCATTTTTATTCCTCTCTTGTTGCTTACTATTGGAAAAATTGTTACTTTTGTTAGGAAACAAGTGAGTGCCGTCCAGATTATTGTATTTAGACAACTGAACAGGAGCCTCCCAAGCCAAGAGGAGGCTGTCTCTTAATTTCCCTAGTTCTAAGATTAGAACTATTGACAAAAGAAAAATGGGGGAATGAAAGACTTAAACTAGCAAAGAAATTAAATGGAGCCCAAATAACTGGAATGCAGGGCAGTCTGACCCAGAAAGCTGACCAAGGCCACTGTGACTTAGTTCCTGGAATTTGCTAACCACCTGCAAACTCTCCCTTACAAGGCCCTAAGATAGCCAGATACAAAGAATTTCCAGATGGGACCTAGAGAAACAAAGAGATAGCTGCAACATACATTTGCTTAGGCAAGATTGATTAGCACACCCTAAATAGTGAGACCATCTAAAAAGATAAAGAGCATGCTAGAGCCCATGATTCTGGTCACATACTCAATGGTCAGAGGGTCACGGCCCCTCCCTAAGCTTGTGGGTTTTGCCTTTAAAAATACCCATGCCTGGAGAATATTGTTTCTCTCTAGCCTGCATGCTGAGAGTGCCCATTTGCGCAAACATTTCCCCTTCATTAAAGCCTCTTGCATGTTGCATCAACTGGACTGGACATTGAGTTCTTGGGGGTACCGACCAAAATGGGGTGACTCCTCCTTCTGAGTGTCTTACAGTACACATGAAAGATAATGTAAACATTAATTTGGTAATTTTGTTGAACAATAAACATTTTACCAAAAATGTGACAGAATACAGCAACTAAGTGGTCACCACTTAAAGCTAAAAGGATGGTTTGTTTGCCTGTCAAAGCAGAGTTTTCATAAGGAAGGATTTGGATTGTTTCATTAAAATGTAAAAGGAAAATGAGAATGTTCTCTTTGGGTGTACACTGATACATGTAGAAAAGTAGGAAAACATTTTCTTTGCTGAAAACTGCCATTCAAAGTGGGCAACAAGAGAATAATACAAACCTTTTCCAAGGCAGAGGAAATCTTGAACAGAAAAATGGATAAAAATATTAACGTAAAACACAAACACATGCACTGTTTCCTCAAAATTTCTGGGATTCTTCTAGAGGTCACAGGTCATTTAGAACAAGATGAACTCACTGGCTCAGAGTTTTACAAGATGTGTAAAGGCAACAAGAACTTGCACAGAAAGTGTCATGAGTTTAGAAATAAGGCAATTTCCAGTACAAAAAGCTGTTCACAGGAAAAGCAATTATGTTAAACCTAACTTTTCCTTTTTTTTTTTTTTTTTTTTTTTTGGTAAAATCACAACTTATTTAGAATCCAAATTCAGTTTAACAAATTTAAATCACCACTAATATTTTAAATAATTTTCTCCTTTTAACACCATTTAAACACTCTTTTAAATATTTTAAAAAGAATGGCATTTGAATCAGGACAGCTAGGTGATGAAATTCTATTGACACAGACTTATCCTACCAAAAACAAGGAAGGCAGCAGACACAACAAGATGGATGTTTGAGGATATGTGAAAGTGCATCTCCCCAAAGTAAAAGCCTGATGTTGCCAGTAAGCAAAGCCCCTATTAAGAAAACTCCAGTTGCAAAGGCCTTCCTCAGGAGCTTGCATTCCTAAGTGCCTTTGAGTTTGGCTGACACTATAAATAAGTGTGACTTGGGCTTTGTAGGAACTAAGCACTGGTCAAAGGAGTTTCCTGTTTAATTCAATGGCTAATAATAACTCCACAAAAATCTCATAGAAATCCTATGCTTGAGGAAAATCCTATGCTTGAGGAATTTCAGAGCCTTCCACAGGAAGGCATCCCATGGCCTCAGGGCCTCACAGCAGACATGGGAAGCAAAGCTACTTTCACTAAACACAGCTAATATCTGCCTATGTACACTGATTATTCTCTTTTAAAGTTAAACATTTCTTTTAAAACTATATAAACTGGAGCTAACATAAATGGAATAATCAGAAAAGGCTTAACAGAAAAACAAATTACACCGCTTTCTCACAGAAAGCTATTGTAAATAGTAGACAGTTTTCTTTGCAAATATTCTTTGTGTAATTGATCTTAATTGCTCGATTTGTTAAATTGCATATATTTATCACTGCTAATTATTCATGTTTAGTTTAATGTATATTGCAGTATTCATATAATAGAAAGATGTAGAATTAATAAATAAAAACCTATTGGTTAGTTTGGTTCACAAACCAAACATTTTACCTCAACATTGTCTCTGGCAGCAGCATGGACTATGGATATCAACATCACTTCCAGCTGCAGCATAGATCACTAAAGTCAACATGGTGTCCAGGGACAGCACAGACCAGGACCACAGACATAAAAATGGCCTCAGGTGGCTGCACAAACCATTGTCATCAACATGGCTTCCAGGAGCAACATGGAGCATGGACAGTAACATATTGTCCTGTGGCAGCACAGATGAACTCCTCACACCAGCATGGCCTTTAGAAGCCACCACAGAGGAAGCAGGCACCTGGTGCCTGTGAATACCATGTCTCTAGCTCCACCTCTCTCTGTGCACTGTGGCTTCATTCTGCACCTCCCTCACCTCTGTATTGCACATTGATTTGTTAAAGTGGCATAGCAAACTGCTGTGTGTCACATGGTATATTATTTTTGCCCAAACAATGTTATATTCAAATACTTATTGCAACAAGTCATTGATCTAGTTCAAGGTTTCTAGGTTCTGAAGTACCATAAACACTGGACTATCACAGAGATTCCTATTGTGTACCCTGTTGTTATCCAGAGTCAGAGTGTCAACGGAGCTCCAGGCTTCTGCAGAAATCCTTGCAATTGCCCCACTGGCTAACTGGGCATGACCATTGTGCTTATTTGACACCACATCCTCCTTCCAACAGCAGGGCAAGCAATGCAAGCTACAGCATCAGCTCCATGCAAGTGATTTTTTTCTTTTGTTTGTTTTGTTTTTACATCCCAAAGTCTCCCCTCCATTGTTCCCCTCTTCCCAGACTCCCCACTCCCACCACATTTACCCCTCTTCCATTATTTCTCTTCAGATACAGGATGGCACCCCTTGGTTATCAGCTAGCCGTGGTACATCAAGTTTCAGTGAGGCTAGGCTTTCCTCTTCTACTAAGGCTGGATGAGGCAACCCAGTAGGAGGAATAGGTCTCCAAAGCATCCAACAGAGTCAAACAGAAAGTCCTGGCTCCCACTGTTAGGAGTCTTACATGAAGACCAAGTCATAAAACTGTAACATATCAGCAGAAGGCCTAGTTCAGTCCCATGCAGACGTCCTAGTTGTCAGTTCAGTCTCTGTGACCTCTATAATCCCAGGTTAGTTGATTCTGTGTCTTTTCTTGCACTTCTCTTGAAACCACTGGGTCCTACAAGAGGAATTGTAAAGACATTTCCCACTGGGATTTTGCTTCCCACAACATTATGGAAATGAAATTATTTTTGTTGTGTTTTTCTTTTCCACCACTACTCAGTTCTCATATGCCACTGGGCTTGTATTCTTTTGAGTAGAACAAAATAAAAAAAACCAAGAACAAAGCAAACAGAAGAAAATAAAGTGGCACTTTTATCAGAAAGCCTGCCATTCATACAGATTCATGCTTTTCTGACGGGGCAATGACTTTTGCTGACTCTTTGAAGCTATGTGATTTCATCACAGTAGAGATATGCATTTTCTAGAGAAATAATCAAGACAATACTTGTGAAAAGCCTAATGTGAATTTTGGCAAGTGGATGACTTTTAGAGCATGATCACTTTTCATTCTTTTTACCCTTTCATTATTTATGATACATTTCTGTTTTAATCCCTAAAACTAGTCATCATTACTAGGTAGGCTCTAGTCATCACTACTAGGTAGGCTTTTTTCATTCTTCCTTCTCTTAAGCATCACTTCATTTTATTTGCTTTGCACATTTATTTTGGTTCTTCCAACAGTTGGGTAAAAAGGAACACATTTTCTGAAACATTTTATATTTCATCATCCTCTAAAGTACTTATAAAAATTGAAATACTGACAAATGATAATCACTGAAATTCCTAAAATTTTCTCAATGGTGAGGCTTCTCCCATTACTGTCTCATTAGATGAGTCCGTTGGGAAAATGTTACAGTTTTCTTTCATGTTCTGAGTCAGTTTAGTCTAATCTTACAGCAATAAACAGTGTAAAAAAAATGCGAGTTATATCAAGCTGTTTTCGAACCATGTTTCTCAGGTACCTAGATTCATGCTTTTTTTTCTTCAAATTTTATTGTCCCATCCTCTTTTACCACTCATTGAACTGTTAAAATGTTTCTTGTCATGTAATGGATGAATAACCACCTAGATACCACAAGACACTTAGAATCTACTATTGGCTGGTATTTTAATATAGTCTCTCAGAGGCATGCTCAGCCACAATGGGACTTAAGTATTACCCCAAACTCAAGGATCAGGAGCTATCAGGGAAGTGGGAATTCTAAGAACCAGAGGTAAAGAAAGGCTGGAATAACACAGTATCTTCTGGGCATGCTAGGACCCCTGGACTCATGAACGCAAAGCACCTGCTGATTGTCTTCATAAGATCAAGCCAGTCAATATTGCAGCTTTAGAAGGAGTAAATAAGACCCTCTCCTGAGAAGTTATATACAGTTGATGGTATATTAGTTGCTTTTTTATTGTGATAAAATGCTACGGACAAGACAACTTTATAGAAGAGTTTGGGCTTCTGGTTCCAGAGGGACATGAGTCATTATCATCATGAGAAGTGGTGGCATGGCAGCAGAAATGAAGGTAGAAACGACAAACTAAGAGCTCAAGTCCTGAATGCAGGTAGGGAGCAGAGAAAGCATACTGGACATGGAACTCGATTTCAAACTCTGATATAGTTACTCCAGTAAGGCCACATTTCTTAAAGCTACCCAAACTACATTACCAGCTTGGGACTAAGTATTTCAATGCCTGAGATTATGGAAACATCTCATCCAAACCACCACAGATGGCTTCTGGAGGAAGAAGAATCAGTTTTATTTGAGTGTGTTGGTACAGTGGATGCCCAACAACCAGGAGTGTGTAAGTGGCACACATTAGACTCAATGAGTTGTGAAAAAGGAGGGAGTAGGGGAAGAGGAGAAGGAAGCAGAGGAGGAGAAGGAGGTGAGGAGGAGAAGACCAAAAGTTGAAGCAATTGTGGATCCTGGTAAGTTAGGGGAGTGGGAGATAGGGAGTGGATACTGCAGACAGTTCTCAAAGATCTAATAAAAACATTACATTGCAAAGAAAAAAAAAGCGAATGTTTTTCTGACCCATTTTGTACCTCATGGAAGCTTTCACAGAATGGGAATCTGATACTCAGCAACTCTTCAACATGTCCTTCTTCTCATATACTTCTCTGAGAACTCTCTAATCAGTATTAAAGTCACAGTTCAAACTATGCTGCCCATTTCCCCATGTGACAGTCTTTACATTGCAGTACTAACTGATCTTACTAGTAGTCCATGGACTTCAATGACACATCAGCTTGCTTTTTCTATTTCAAACTATTTTTCCTACAACAGCACATTTTGCATCTTCTTGTTTAAATTTTTTTTATTTCAAAACATTTACTCTTCCTTTAGCAAATATTTCTGGGCTCCTCCAATATTTAATTTTTGAACAAGGTATTTGTTAGTTTGGTGCCTGCAAACACCCGAAAGCTAAACCTGATTTGCAGACTACTTCTAATTAGCAGTGAAAATCAGAGGGTTAGTGCTGCGATTTGGATTAAATATAATACTATAGCTTCATGTTAAATTTTGTTAATTTGGTAGCTTGTGTCTTCTAAAGATTTGGTATTCTTCATTTAAATTTTCAGATTTGTGATCATAATCATTTCTTAGTTAAATGTCAATGAATTAATTCATTAGTAATGATATTATGTCATGTCTAATAATTTTCGTCTTTCTTTTATCCACTATGTAGCTAAAGATATATCTGTTTCATTGATCTTTTCTATGATATTTTAAAATTACTGATCTTTCTATTTTCTTCTTCATGTAGAAGGGTATAGTAGTTCTTTGGGGGAAAAAGACTCATTGTCATAGTTTGAGTAGTAAATCAATATTTTTTTCTCAGCTATGAAGTAGCATTTGAAAATAGGATCATCATAATGTTCATATAAACATATATATGCCTGGGTGAGTCAGTTTACATTACTGTTTTGTAAAAAAGAAGAAAATTTCACAAAATTATAACCACATAAAAACATGACATGACTCCATTTACTTATTATATCTTTATCTATAATATATAGTTGTAGTAAGTTTTCTTTTTTCCACACTGTGAATTTCTTTTTTTATTATTTTTTAAATTTAGCTTAGAAAATGTAAGACCCTCAGAATGAGGAGTCTCCCTGATTCGGTCGGTACCCCCAAACTCAAAGTCCAGTCCAGTTGATGCAACATGCAAGAGGCTTTAATGAAAGGGATACGGTTGCGCAAGTGGGCTTCCCTCAGCACACAGGCTAGAGAAGCAACAATATTCTGGGTTCAGGTATATTTAAAGGAAAAACCACAAGCTTAGGGTGGGGCTGTGACTCCCTGTCCGCTGAGTACATGACCAGTCCTGGGCTATTCTCCTTGAGGCCAGATGGTCTCCTTGTTTGGCCTAGCAGGGGCCTCGGGGTGTGCTAATTAACCTTGTCCTAACCTTGTCTGGGCAAACGGAGATGCAGCTATCACTGGTGGGAGGGACAGTGCGAATTCTTGGTATCCTGCTATCTTAGGGTCCTGTCAGGAAGTTGCTGGTGCTTTCTAGGTCAGACTGTCCTTCATTTTAAGTGAGGGGTTTCCTTAACTCTGCTTTTGGTCTTCCAGAAACAATCTTATTTTACATATCAATTCCAGTTTCCTCTCCCTTACATCCTCCCATGCCCTCCAACAACCCCCTATCCCATCCCTTTCTGCTCCACAGGAAGATTGAGACATTCCATAGGGGAATCATTAAAATTTGTCACATCATTTGGGGCAGGGCCTAGGCCCTATCCTCATGTGTCTAGTCTGAGAGGGCATCCCTCTATGAGAAGTGGGCTCCCAGTCTATTCATACACTAGGGATTAATACTGATCCACTACCAGAGGCCCCATAGACTGTACAGGACTCCTAACTGACACCCATATTCAGGGGGTCTGGGTAGGTGCTATGCTAGTTTCTCAGCTGTCAGTATGGGGTCCCTTTGTTCGGGTTACCTGCTTCTGTGGGTTCCCCAGCCTGGTCTTGACCCCTTTGCTCATCACTGCTCCCTCTCTGCAACTGGATTCCAGGAGTTAGGCTTAGCTGTGGTGCATAAACACTGAATTTCTGCATTCAATGAATAGAATGAGTTGAGTTACAACTTCAAGACTCCTACATTTGTCTTCCAGAACAGGTTTCAAAACAAACCTTCTAGTTCAAAATTCCTCTCCTCAGCCAGCTGTCTTTATCTTCATTCAAAGTTTGCTTCTCCCATGTCCCCCAACTTTCCCATCCTCTCAGATTTGTAGTAAGCTTTCTTATTGGATTATCTTTGGATTACCAGCCCCCAAATAACAACACAGGGGTTTATTATTAATTATGAAAGCTTGGCCTTTAGCTTAGGCTTGATTCTAACTAGCACGACTTAATTAACCCATATTTTTAAATCTTCATTTTGCCACATGGCTCTTCTCAATATGGCATATCTGATTTGCCCCACATCTTCTGGTGAAATCTATACCCCTAGATTCCTCCTCCTGCTCTCTCTCTCTCCAGGAATCCTGCCTATCCTCTCCTGCCTACCTATTGGCCATTCAGCTCATTATTAAACCAATCAGAAGGCACCTTAGCAAAGGCATGTGTTCACAGTATACAAAAAAGATTATCCCACAACATATAGTAATGTTGGAATTTATTATTCAAAAATTGGGCTACAAAGGAGGCTAATCCAGAGAAGTTCTTGCTTTCAAGCCTTGTAACCTGAGATCAATTTCTGGAACCCTTATGAAAAAGGCAGATGCCATTATATCTTCTGTAATCACAGCACCTCATGGCAGAACGGAAGGTAGAGCAGGAGAATCTGCCTGCAGCCCAGGGAGCAGCTAGCCTGGAGTATGTATGCATTACGCAGCAGAAACAATATGAAAGATCCTGTTTCAACAAGGTGAATTGGGAGAACTGACTCCCCCAAAGATTTCCTCTGATCTCCCACAGGTGCTGTGATGAGCATGTAAGTGCATATATATGAATGAAAACATACTAAATAGAGGTTTTACCTAAACCTTCATTTCATCGATTGAAAGTATTCCTTGAATATCTAGCTGGCTTGGCACTGGGAACAACTGTCTTAATTTAAACCAGCATATAATATATATACATATTAAAGACTTTTTTCTGGGCAATTATACACAAATATAACTTGAAGTTATGATATTTATTTAAATATTCTTACAGATAAAAACTATATATATTTATATACTGTAATAATATTAGAGCTGATATATATGCATATGATCATCTACAACCATATTTATATTTATGTGTAAATAATAACTATAAAGAGAATTGTTTACTGAAATTTCAATAAAATGTAATTAATGGAGGAACATTTCTCAAATAGGCAACATCTGTCTCTAAGACAATTATAATGCCTTGTCTCCATTATTTTTCAATGTGGTATTAGTTGATCATGGGATTACTATAATTATTTGATATTGGAAATCTTTAGGTTTTATGATTCTAAGGCATTAAAATGATTTAATGGCTACTGGTTTATTGTTTTGTGATAATTATTCATATGTGTAAGCTGTTAAAAACCTAAGAATGCCTGAATGTTGTACATTCATTGTTTGTTTTGAACAAATGAATACATATAAATTACTCTAGTTTAGTTTTTAAAATAATAGAAAATTGTTAAAGATTAGAATAATTTAGATAATATCAGGATATATAAATTAGTATATTTTAACTGTACCTGGTCTTGATAGGAGCTTTATTTTCTTTTATAGTGTCTTATATTTCTTCCCATGAACTGAAGCTGATTAGCTTATTTGCGACACTCTTCAAATTCAGAATAATTTTCAGCTCTTAAAATTCATAACAGCCATTACAGCCTCAAGATATAAGGGTGTTAATTTAAGGGTGATGGTATGTGTGTGTGTGTGTATGCTTTTAGTGTTTCTGGTTGGGTTGTAAGAATTTAAAAAGATATATTTTAGCCTGGGCCAAATATTATCCAGCTTCTACATCTATCAAGATTATAAAAACAGAACTTAAAATATTTTTTTCTTTCTGAAAAGTCAGTTTTTTCCTATATGAAATAATAAGGGCTTTTGTTTTGGAGACTATGGGGGTGAGAAGACCCCTTCATCTAAATACAGTCCAGATAAGACCCCACGACTGATTCTCATTAAGCACATTTCACATTATGTTCATACTTGTTAAGTCTTGGAAGGAGATAATGCATCTTCTGCTAAACAGACTAGCATGACACTCAGGGGCTTCAAATCTCTGAGTAAATGAAAATGTATGATGATAAGAATGACGTTACCTGTTTCTGTGGGCTTCTCTAGTATGGTGTGGATCCTTTACTCATCACTCCTCCCTCTCTACAGCTGGATTCCTGGAGTTCTGCTCAGTGCTTAGCTGTGGGTGTCTACTTCTGCTTCCATCAGCTACTGGATGAAGGCTCTATGATGGCATTTAAGGTAGTAGTCAGTCTTCGTATATGGGAAGGGCATTAAAGGCACCCACTCCAATATTGCTTAGGTTCTTAGTTGGGGTCATCCTTGTGGATCCTGGAGATTTCCCTAGTGCCAGATTTCCCCTTGAACCCATTATGGCTCCCTATATTAAGGTATCTCTTTCTTTAGTCTCCTCCTCTGTTCTTCCTCCTGAGCAAGTGGAAGCTCACAGACCCCAGTATGACAGCTGGGGAACCAGCATAAGACCAAACAAGGTCACCTGAATGTAGGCATCATTTGGAAGGCCTGGACAGTTTATGGTGCCTCTGGCAATAAAAGCAGTATTTATCCTTAGTTCATGGATGGACTTTGGGTGTTCTTTCCCTATGGAGGGATACTCTCTCAGCCTAGTTACATGGGGAAGACCTTGGTCCTGCCCCAATTGATGTGAGGGAGGCCTACCTCATCTTTTCTAAGGAGTGAAAGGGGTGGGATTGGAAGTTGGTGGGGGGGGGAGAATGGGAGGGTGGGAGGGAGAGGAAACTGGATTGGTATATAAAATAATATTGCTTTAATTTAAATAAAAATTGATTGCAAAAAAAATAACATTACCTTACCTGAGCCTGTGTACTTGCTATACTGTGTCACCTTAGATTGAGAAGGGAAAAGATATAAGCCAAGTGTTGAATGAATGTGTGAAGAATTCTGTGCCACAATCTTCAAGAAAAAAATTGTGACTGGTGATGCTTATGAAAATACATAAACAATAGAGGATAGTGCAGAGACTGGGTGTTACTGAGAAGACATAACAGTAAGCAAACATTTGCTCAAGAGAGCAGGCAAACTCTTTGAAAGAGCTCAAAGAGCTGATAACAATTGTGTGGCGATTTCTCTTACCTTAACCCTGCATGAGCATGGAAGAAATCCTGTGCAGGAGTGTAGGTACTGCTTGGCTTCCTATCATAGTGATCGGAATCTACTGGGATAGTCACCTCAAAAGCAGGAAGGGTTTATTTTGCCCCCCCCCAATTTTGGAGGCTTTTTTTCCACGAATAGGCTCTGTTTCTACCTCTTTGTGGTCCATGTCTTGTCAGCACATCATAGTGGAACAAATGGTGGAAAAAGCTACTCATCTGATAATGAGGAGCAGGAAGAGAAAAATGACAGTTCCTCAGGTCCCTCATGGGCACACCTCTAGTATTCTGAAGGCTTCTCATTAGGCACTGCTCCTACTTCTTCCTAGAAGCCTAGATGTGTTAATTTGGGGGCTAAGCCTTCCCTACAAGAATGCTTAGGAGGAGAGACATTAGATTCAAAATATATCAGAGAACATGTGTGAGACTTGTTTGACCCCAATTCTCCATCAAAGGCATTAATGAAGTATTAGTTTTGTAACACTGTTGGAACAAATGAACATAGACTTGGCAGTTTCAAATAACAGATGTTTATTTTCTCACAGCCTATATGCCAGAGTCCAGAATCCAGCCAGCATCAGGGCTGTTTGTTCTGAAGGTCTAGAAGAGGATCCATTCCTCTTCACTCCTGGTTGTTCCAGATGCTCCTTGACTTGTGGCCACAATCACTGTATATGATGTCTCTGTGCTCATATTGCTTCATCCCTTGAGTTTCTCCTTTGAATATCATCTAGAAGGATCCGGATCCACATCATTGACTTTAAGGATCATTTGGATAACAGAGAATGTTCCTCTCATTTCAAACACATGATTTGATTACATTTATGAATTTTTTTCAAATATAGTGCCACTCACAGATTCTAGAGGCCCACTGATGTCTACTTTCTTGTTCCTAAAAATATATTATATGTTACATGCACAAAACATATATAATCCTTCCAACATGATGTTAAAATCCTGTGGTTTAGCCTTCTGGACTCTTGATTCTGTGACCTTACTTAGCCTTGGTAACCAAGGCTCTTTGGGGTCTGCCTCAGAAGCACAGATGTGGAAGACTTTGTCTCTGTACTTCTGGGGCTCAGTAGGTTTTGTGGTTATGCTCACAACTCATCCCCTGCCTTAGGGCTGAAGATTCATAGGGCCCCTGCATCCATAGCTATATAGTGACCCTGCATCCATAGCATCATAGGGCCCCTGCATCCATAGCTTCATAGGGCCCCTGCATCCATAGCTTCATTGGGCCTCTGCATCCATAGCTTGCTTCATAGGGCTTCTTGATAGCTTCCTTGGGTTAGTCTTCTTTTTTACATGTCAGAATAATAGCTGTAGCTAGGTGATATTTTTTTCTCCTTGGAGAACTTTTAAAGTCCAGCAAATCATTTCCTTCCATTTTCTGTTATACAGATATCTGTCAGCACAAATGACAATATTTCTATAATTCTCTGTTTTTGTGGTTGGGATCTATGCAATAACACAGGGAATCTTTTGAAATTCGTTGTTGGATTATTCTCTTTCTCTCCTGGCCTCTACTGAGGTAGTTCAGAGATCTAGGAATCAAAGATTTAAATATCCCAGAGAACACTTGCTTTACTTCACTTCTATCCTTTCCAAAGTATGCTTTCCAAGCAGTGTGTGGTTTTAGCATCATTGCAGTTTAAGTAGGACAAGAATGTTCCACATGCTGGTTCCTTTTGGCTTACTATTTTTAAATTTATCTTCATTTTATTATTAGCAGTAAGAGGACACTTGTCACTCCTCTAAACAAGTTATTTGGAATTTTTCCTCAGGAAATTTAAATTTATTACTTAGAAATACTACATTATATACATTCATCAGACATAGTGATGTCATGCCTTTTCTGCATATACAACAAGAATAATTTCCTTTGATTTTCAGTAATGTTTTTCTCATTTTTTCTGACCTGTTACCAGAAGTGTCTTTAACTTTCATATTTCTATGACTGTTCACTTTGTGGCCATCTATTAAAATCACTAAGTGGAAAATAATATTAATTTTAAGTTTAATTTTATTTGCTTTTATCAACTTGATGGATAGACAAGTTCAGAAATAACAATAAGTTTATCTCACAAACATGTGGATAACTAGTTAAATAAAGATCATTTCATGTTGTCATTGAGTGCCATCTGTTATCATATATGACACCCGATGTGCAGTTGTTAGCACTGCAAATTTATTGGATGAGAATCATTGGTGTCTGACACTAGTGTGACTACTTGGGGATGTGTCCTCCAAAGTCTCTCCAGAATGGCATGTTGGGAGGTGGTGGAGTCTTTTCAGGAGTTAAGATGGGGTGGAAGATCCTAAATTCACTAGTGGTCTGCCTCTGAGGGGATCTCTTTCATTTTCCTTGCCCTGCCTGACCATAATGTGCTGTCCTCATTAGGGGTTTGACTTTGCAATGAAACTCTCAGAACTGTGAGTTAAATTAGACCCATAGTCATTATAAGCTAATTGCTTTTAGTGTTTCATATTGGTAAAACAAACCTAACTGTCACACTTAATGTCAGGTTTAGAACAAATAAATCCTATTAATTAACTAAAGAAAAATTTACTTGATGCTCACTGTTCAGTTTTATCAGATCTACTTCATAATAAATGTTCTTCCTGGCTAAGTCCATGGGATTTCCCATAAGTCACTTTACTATTCTGAGCATTGAAACAATAATGACTACTTGACTACTTAACTTTGAACAAAGAAACTGAACTAAGAAATTTTGCTTAATTTTGTATGGGATTAGCATGTGTGATAGAAATTATCAGCAAAGAAATGATCCAATGAATTTCTGACATAAAATAATATTATGTTTATATGAAATTTAAGTATCCTAGGTGAAAAAGTTGGTATATATGTACAGAGCCATAACAAATGCATAATAAATTTGTAGCAAAAATTTATTAGTAATCATGTACATGTACATATATAATAGATTCTTAATTATCCAAGCATTTAAAATAGGTAATCTAAGGACAGGTACCTTAATTATTTGGCATATACATTTTATTATTTGGCTATAGTGGACCAGATACTAATTGTCTGAAGTAGGAGATATTGATACTATTTTTGGATGAATCATTTTGGTGATAACTCTGATAAACAAAATAAGATTTTATAAAGTTTTAAATATTTGTACTTATCTCACTGATTCTTATAAAATAAATAAACATACTAGCAACTAATTATACAAATAAGAGACCCTATGGTCTTTATAAAAGAAAAAGAAGCTATCATTCACTATTGGGAGGTAATAATCAGAAAGCACTGTATAATTTTCTAAACTTTTCAAGTGCATCTTCATTTGACTCTTATTTATAACAGAGCAATTACTTTTAGCTTTTTTTTAAAACACACTTATAAATATTTGCATGCATGTTTGAAAGTACTACACAACTTAAGACAACTGAATGTGTAATTTTAAATAAAAAATTTAAGTTTTTAAATTATGTATTTCAGATATTTTTGCTTTATTTCTTGTGTTTCCTGACACCAGTTCTCACGTTTGATCAAAGAGTGGCAGCTCCTGGGTATTAGGAATAAGCATCTGTAGTGATTATGAGGTCTGACAGAATCATGAGTGAGGATGGGGAGCAACATGAGAACAAAATGGCCCCATTGAACAAACCAATGTATAGGATGGAGTATTAAAGACCTTACGGACACATCCCCCATGGAGGGATACTCCCTTAACCTAGAGACAAGAGAGAAGTCCTAGTCCCTACTTCAAATGACTTGATAGATTTACATGACTCCACCTGGATGGCATACCCTACATGTGGAATGGGGGTGGGGGGATAGGAGGGGGATGGTGGTCAGGGTGCATGTGAGGGGGGAGAGAGAGTAAGAGGGAGGGAGGGGAAACTGGGATTGACATGTAAAATAAAAAATAATAATAATTTTTAAAAAGATGCAATCATAAGTATCAATGATGATTCCATTCCTTATTTACTAGAACAAGAGTAATAATGAATATGGATGTGTAGATGTCTCTGAAGCATGATATACAGCATGTTAACTTTATGCCTGGGTAACAGAAATTGGACACATATGGTAATTTCCTTTCTACTTATCTGAGAAAGCTCCAAGCTGATATCCAAATTGGCTGCACTTGTTTATACTCTCATTAACAGTACCTAGAATCCCCCATGCCCTACACCCACTCTAATATTTTTTTATCATTTGTATGATGGCCATGCCAACTGCAATTAGACAGAATATTAAAGTAATTTTGATTTTTATGTACCTGGTGGTTAAGGATGTTGAATTTTTTTTTAAATACCAATCCCAGTTTTACCTCCTTCCCTTTCTCCCTTCCTCTACCTCTCCCAACTCCATCTTCTTGATTCCACATGTTCCCATTTCCTACCCCCTCCCTTCTAACCCTTTACCACTTTACTCAGGAGATCTTAACTATTTCCACTTCCTGTGTGTCCCTCTTAAGGTCCCCCTTTTTACCAACCTTCTCTGGGGTTGTGGATTGTCACCCTGTTATCCTTTACCTACGTCTAATATCTATTTATGAGTGAATACATACCATGTTTGGCTTTCTGGGTCTGGGTTACCTCACTCAGGATGTTTTTTTTTTCTAGTTCCATCTATTTGCCTGCAAATTTTAAGATATCATTGGTTCTTACTATTGTGTAAATGTACCACATTTTCTTTATCTATTTGTGGTTGAGAAGCATCTAGGTTCTGGCTACTACAAATAATGCTGCTATGTACATGGTCTTTGTTGCATGATTGTGCATTCTTTGGGTATGTACCCAAGAATGGTATTGCTGGCCTTGAGGTAGATTGATTCCTAATTTTCTGAGAAACTGCCATACTGATCTCCAAAGTGACTGTATAAGGTTGCCCTCCCACAAGAAGCAGAGGAGTATTCCCTTTCTCCACACCCTCTCCAGCATAAGCTGTCAATAGTGTTTATGATCTTAGCCATTCTGATAGATGCAAGATATTATCTCAGCATTGTTTTGATTTGTATTTATGTGATGACTAAGGACATTGAACATTTCTTTAAATATCTTTTGGCCATTTGAGCATCTTCTGTTGAGAATTCTGCTTAGAGCTGTACTCCACTTATAAAATTGGATTGTTTGGTATTTTGGTGTCTAGTTTCTTGAATTCTTTACATATTTTGGAGATCAGCCCTCTGTCAGAGGTGGGGTTTGTGAAGATCTTTTCGCATTCTATAGGCTGCTGTTTTGTCTTATTGGTTGTATCCTTTGCCTTAAGGAAGCTTCTCAGTCGCAGGACATCACGTTTATTGATTGTTGCTCTTAGTCTGTGCTACTGGTGTTATTTTTAGGAAGTGGTCTCCTGTGTCCATGCATTCAAGGCTATTTCTCACTTTCTCTTCTGTCAGGTTCAGTGCACCTGGGTTTATGTTGAGGTCTTTGATCCTCTTTTACTTGAGTTCTATGCATGGAGAAAGATATAGATCTGTTCCAATTCTTCTACATGTCAACATACGGTTATGCCAGAGCCATTTGTTAAACATGCTTTCTTTTTTTTCCATTGTACAACTTTGGCTTCTTTGACAAAAATCAGGTGTTCATAGGTATATTAGTATCAGAATTAAATTACATTTAATTCCATTGATTCATATATCTGTTTATATGCCAATACCTGGCTGTTTTTATTGTACAGGATTGTTTTGGCTCTCCTGGGTTTTTTTGTTTTGTTTTGTTTTTCCATTTGAAGTTGAGTAATGTTTTTTGTTAGTTTGTTTTTGAGGTCTGTGAAAAATTGTGTTGGGATTTTTATGGGGATTGTATTTATATATTGCTTTTGGTAAGATTGACATTTTAACTATGTTTATCCTACCTATTCAAGGGCATGAGAGATCTTTCTGTTTTCTGCAATTTATACATTCACACTGTAGCTCTTTCACTTGTTTGGTTAGAGTTACCCCAAGATATTTTATGATATGTGTGGCTATTGTAAAGGGTGATGTTTCTCTGATTTCTTTCTCAGCCCATATATCATTTATATATAACTCAAAAAACTGATTTTTTTAGTTAATCTTGATTCCTGCCACATTATTTAAGATGTTTATCAGCTGTAGAAGTTCCCTGGTAGAATTTTGGGGGCCACATATAGTCACTTAGTGTATACTATCATGTTATCTTCAAATAGTGAAAGTTTGACTTCTTCCCATACAATTTGTATTTTATCTCCTTTTGTTGTCTTGTTTTTCTAGCTAGAACTTTGAGTACAATATTGAAGAGATATGGAGAGAGTGGGCAGCCTTGTCTTGTTCCTGATGTTAGTGGGATCACTTTGAATTTCTCTCCATTTAGTTTGATGGTGGCTATTGGTTTGCTGTATATTATGTTTAGGTTTGTTCCTCATATTCCCCCTCTCTCCAAGACCTTTTTTATGAAGGGGTATTGAATTTTGTCAAAGGCTTTTTCAGCATCTAATGAGATGAGTGTGTGTGTGTGTGTGTGTGTGTGTGTGTGTGTGTGTGTGTGTGTGTGTTTCCTTTCAGTTTATTTACATGGTAGATTGATCATGGTAGATAATTTTTTTGCTGTGTTCTTGGATTCAGTTTGCCAGTATTTTATTGACTATTTCTGAATCAATGTTCATAAGGAAGATTGATCTGTAATTCTCACTCATAGTTGTGTCTGTGTGGTTTAAGTATCAGTAACTGTAGCCTTATAAAAGGAGTTTGGCAATGTTCCTCCTGTTTCATTTATGTGAAACTACTTGATGAGTATTAGTATTAACTCTTCCTCGAAATTCTGGTAGAATTCTGCACTGAAACCATCTGACACTGGGCCTTTTTCATTTTTGAGATTTTGATGACTGCTTTTACTTTCTTAGGTATAATTGGTCTATTTAAAGTGTTTATTTGTTCTTGATTTAATTTTGGTATGTGGTACCTATCCACAAATTGTCCATTTTTTTAAAAAAATATTCCAATTTTATGGAATTCAGGTTATTGAAGAATGACCTAATGATTGTCTCCATTTCCTCGGTGTCTTTTGTTATATTCCCCTTTTCGTTTTTGATTTTGTTAATTTGCATATTGTCTCTCTGCCTTTTGGTTAGTTTGAATAAAGATTTATCTATATTGTTGATGTTCTTGAAGAACCAACTCTTTGTTTTATTGATTCTTTATATTGTTCTTGTTGTTTCTATTTTATGGATTTCAGACCTAAGTTTGATTATTTTCTGTCATCAAATCCTCCTGGGTGAGTTTACTTCTTTTTGCTCTAGAGCTTTCAGACATGCTGTTCAATTGATAATATTAGATTTCTCAGTGTTCTATATAGTTACTCTGTGCTATGAACTTTCCATTTGCCACTGGTTTCACAGTGTCCTGTAAGTTTGGCTATGTTGTCCTTTCATTTTCATTGAATTATAGAAAGCCTTTAATATCTTTCTTTATTTCTTCCTTGACCGAGTGATGATTCCATTCAATTTCCATGAGTTTGTAGGCTTTTTTCAATTGGTGCTAGTGTTGAATTCTAACTTTAAGCCACTGTGATCTGGTAAGATATTGGGGGTTACTACACTTTTTTGTGTGTTTCTTGAGGTTTGCTTTGTTACCCAGTATGTGATCAATTTTATAGAGGGTTCCATGAAGAGATAAGAAGATATACTCCTTTGTGAAGATGGAATTTCTGTTCTATCCTACCTGGTCCTGCAGCTGTTAGCCCAAATAAACACAGGGGCTTATATTAATTATAAACTCTTTGGCTGATGTCTAAGGCTTCTTATTGTCCAGCTCTCTCTTAAGTATTAACCCATTTCCATTACTCTATGTAATGCCATGAGACTGTGGCTTACACTGCTGCCTACCAATCTCTTCCACCAATTGGAGAGGTGTGGCCTGTAGCTCTGGTGGTCATTCTTCCTCCAGATGTAGTTGGAGTCTCTTTCTCCAGGTGCAATTGGGGTGGTTTCTGGTGTAGTTAGGGAGGGTTGGCAGGCGAGGGTACTGCTGGCTGGTCTTTGAGGGTACTGGGTGTGGAGAAGGGACAGGGACTAGGTCCTAGAGAACAGTCCTATACTTTCATCAATGTGTATTTTGGGCATATACGTTTGGTATACTGGATGGCTATTGTTGTATGAACTTATATCTTGGTCTTCTATTCTATTTCAATGACCTATGTTTCTGTTTTTATGCCAGCACCATGCTATAGATCAATAATTAAAAATGTGATCCATGTGACACTGAAATTTTATTCAGATGTAAAGAAAATAAACATGTAAAATTTAAATGTAAATGAATGGAATCAAAGAAAAACTATTCCAATCTAGGCTCAGAAAGACAAATACCCCCAATTTTTTCTCATATGAATATCAAACTTCAACTCTTTAGTTTTGCATGATAAACATAGAGCATCTGTAGAAGCCAGAAAACTAGGAAAGGGTAATCAATGCTTTAGTGGAATAAGGATATTAGGACATAGGTACAGTGAAATTAGGGAAGAGGAATACTGATTACTGAAAGGTAAAAAGAAGGGATAGGGTTGAGGACACAAGAGAGTGATCATAATCATGTTAACTAAATGGAAGAGTACAGAAAAAAATCATATGGATATATACCATCTTGTAAGTCAATTAAAAAGTATAAAATATTGTTATGAGTAGGTTTTCCCTGCCAGTCTGGTCCCACCACCACACCAGCCCCAAATGACACACTGAGACTCTGTATAGATATAAAGCTGTTAGCCTGTTACTAGAATTTCTTATTGGCTAGCTCTGCCTTAAATAATAACCCATTTCTATTAGTCTAAGTATTTCCATGTGGTCCTATCTTACTGGAGAGAGGGCCCAGACCTCTGTTATTTCAAGTCTCTATGTGTCGACTCCTCCCTACTACTTCCTTGAATCCTCCTTGTCTCCTAGTTCTACCTATCTTGATTTCCTATTGGCCAACAGTGCTTTATTCATTAACCAATATGAGAAACATATTTACAGAATGACATCTCCCATCAAAATATACTGAAAGGAGATACTCTGGATGTTTCAATAATGCTGATCCTAAAAGCAGTGAGTCCTATAACAAAATTCCCAGTGCTAGATATGGGGTATCTCCATGGGAATTATTGGTCAGGATTAGCCCAGAGACATCTAAGTACAGGCACTTGTCCATCCTTTTAAACAGCCACCAGAACTAGAGAATAAGACCTGTTGAAGATACCACATACCTTAGCTGAAAAATATAGAGGAAGCATGCTTGAACTAAGGTAGAAGCTTATTCCCCAATGATAGCTTTGTACCTTAGGGAAATAAAATCTAATGAAGCTGTGAATTCTATGAACCACAAAACCAACTACCTAGGCAGTAGGTGCCCACCTGTATAACAGTAATATGAATGTAATGGGGAATTTGAGGCCCACTATGCAGGACAGAATTCCTGCATGGTAATGTAAACCTGACTAACAACCCATAGCTGTGGAAGTGTAGGCCCAAAGGGAAAATACAGTTGCATAGCTAAATTAACACAGTATCAGACTATCTTTTAAGTATCTTTGATTATGCCTATAGACAAAAGCTATTCTCAGTGTTAATATAATACTTTCTTGGCAATGAACAATAGCATTTGCAGAAATACATAGATGTTCAAGAATCTGAGAAGTGTAAATACAGCTGAATGAGAGTAATTACTATGCAATGTATCAAACTCTCAAAGAACAAAATTTATCCAGTAAATAAAGATGCAAGAGGGCAGCAACTCATTCTTGAAGCCATGATTTTTTAATACTGCCCCACATAGGTTTGGAAGTTGGGAGGCCTGAGGGAGATAAGGTAGCAGGTTATGTGGAACATTAGGAATCCAAGTAAATGAATGAAACACAAGAAAAAGGGTCTTGAGAGAAGGCAGAAACATACTGAATTTTCTTCCCTTGTTCATCTCATTCCATGCTTGAGCACACTAAGCAAGGAAACAAACAAAAGTGCATGCACAGTCTTTCCTGATGTCCAGTTGTTGTTCTATTTATCAGGATAGAAAGAAAATTGTGAGTTCTAAGAACTAGCTTCAGCCTCTCCTCAGACTGGGGATGCAAACAAGGAGTTTGTTTGCACAGTGAAGATCTTTACTCAATAGAGTGTGACACAAAGAGAGTAACTGAGTTAACCAGTGTCCAGCTTCAGCTCATAGAAGCTTAGCTATATATAGAATGCCATATGTGCTGAAGGTCTCTCCCCTACCTCCCTCTCTTAAACTATGTATTTGACACTATAGATTATGAGCAAACCTGCTTAATGAGTCCCACTGTTTCTAAAGTGATAGTATTTCACCAGACATGTCTACGAACAACAACAGCCTGTAAGTGTACTGCCATTTATAAACTTTTAAAATACATAGCATCTTATACTTGTTACAAAGTCCTTTGAGGCTGATAGGATATGCAAATTTGCTAATAATGTATGTTTAGGCTCTTAGATTATTTCCAAAATGTCACTGAAAGTTTTTTAACACCGTGAAAATTTTGAGGAACTGGAAATCAGTGCTGATAGAGACATTTCTGTGTATAGTACAGATAGGTTTGTGCATCCCTTTATCTATCTGAAGTCCTCTGAGATAGGATCGTCTGTTCTGATACATGTTGGTATTAGGATTAAATATACATGAACAGGTTTTCATCTAACTATTCATGTTTTATTTCCTAAGAACTGTCCATTTTTATGAAATCTGACAAGATGAATTTTAGTTTACTGTTTATTTAATGAAAGAATCAGTGTGGTGTGCAATTCTACCAGAATGGGCTCATTTACAAAACATTGGTGATTGTGCCAACTGGAGAAAAGATAAGACTCAGTAAGCATATCCTCCATTTCTGTTCCTGAAGAAAGGAACATTCTTGCAGGGTGTTGGTGACACACGCCTTTAATCCCAGCACTTGGGAAGCAGAGGTAGGTGGATATCTGTGAGTTTGAGGCCTGGTCTACAGAGCTAAGTTCCAGGACAGGCTCCAAAGCAATACAGAGAAACCCTGCCTTGAAAAACAGAACAAACAAACAAATGAAAAACAAACAAACAAACAAAAAACAAAACAAAAAAGAAAAAGAAAAGAAACAATTTTAATTTTTTAATTGTTCAATACAAAAGAGGAATCTAGCCATAATAACTTCAAAGTTAATAAAACTATATTGTAATAGTAAAGATTATTAGATATAAAGCCCCTTTTAATTGTGATTAATCCAGTTTTTTAAAGACAGCTGACTGCTAATGTCATTTCCACACATAAAGACATAATCTTGTCAGAATCCTCTATAAAATATTGAACTAAATAAAGAAAGAAAACTGTATATTAAGTATGTTAAGGAAAACTGACATCTAGAGTAATAAGGAGCTCAGCCATGCAGCTGGATAGTCTAAACTCTGGGGAAAGAAGCCTTTTAATTGGAAAGATTTTCAATGTTTGTTCTATGAAAACACAGTTTGGATATCTTAAAGCAGAGGAAGATCTCAAATAAAACCAAGAGCTGTTGATACTAGCAGTGATGGGCTCACATGAGCCTCCCTGCTGTGCACCCTTGAGGTGTGGATGCACATGAATAAATATGTGTTTTGCCTACAAAAGAGAAATCACAAGTCAACATGTATAATTGGAAAAGTGATGATATTTGATAGATGTATATATCTTACATTTACTAAATGTATAAGTTTCCTGGTTATTTCAGGAAATTCACACTGATGATCCTGTCTAGCCCCATTATTATAAACAGTTTTAACCCACTTGCTAGATAAGCTTCTACATATAAAAATGAACTATATTATCAGAGATTGAGGGCCAGGCACATAAATCTAAAGACAGTTAATTAGTCAACTGTTTGGTTTTGGCTCTCTCATTAATGTTCTTTGAACACCATGCCCATTTACTATGATCCTTTTTCCTATCTGTCAGTCCAAGCAAACATCCAATGTGACAAAATTTGTGGGCCATTCAGGTTTTAAACAGAGCACTAATATTCCTGGACTCCAGTTTTAGCAATGAACACAAGGAGGAAGTCATAAAATGAGTTAGATGAGCACTTGTAGAACCAATATAGGAAATTATGGAACGAAGCTTCTCAGGCTGGCAAATGCTGCAGATTGAAGATATTAAACTCAAGAAATAGATTCTCTCAAGTTATTGTGGTTAATATTTCTCAGTTTAAGTGGTCACATATTTGACTTCCAATTAGAAAGTCTAGACACAGACCCAGCCACAAAAGCTTTGACCTACAGTATATTCTGCCTACGAAGTGTTTTGGGACCAGGGCCTAGCAAATCATCATCAAAGAAACAAAAGAAACTTTATCCAGCAACTGGTGGGAGGAGTTTCAGGGTCCCACAACCAAACATTAGGCGGAGTTTAATAAGCCCTGTGGAGGAGGAGTAAGGGGAAGGATCAGAGGAACCAGAGGGGTTGGGAACACCAAGAGAACACAGATAAATAATAGGACTCATGGGAGCTTTCTGAAATCAGGGACCTGTAGGGGCCTGCCCTAGGTCCCCTGCATATATGTTATGGCTGAGTAGCTTGGTGTTCTTGTGGGCTCCTACAGTAGGAGCAGGGGCTGTCTCTGACTCTTTGCCTACTTAGGGGACCCTTCTTCCTCCTACTGGGTTGCCTACTGGGTTGATGTGATGGTATGTGTCCTTCCTTGTTTGAGCTTGTTATACCATGTTTGCTTGATGTCCCTGGGAGGCCTACTCTTTTCTTAGGGGATTACAGTGTGGGGGTGGATCTGAGGGAAAGGGGAGGGGGGCATGAAAGGTTGTGGCGGGAAGGGAGGGGAAACTGCCCTTGAGATGTAATATATGAGAAAATAATGAATGAAAGAGAGGAGAAAGAGAGGGAGGGAATGACGGACGGAGGGAGGGAGAGAAAGTCTCCTTGGCTTGTATGTGGTGCTCACATTAGTTCCCAAGTGCTTCTAGTAAGGACATTAGTCTTACCACAGGAGTTCCAAGACTTTTGGTGTAATTTAAACTTAATAATTCTGATCTGCTAAAGAGCTTAACTTCTAAATGAATCTGCACTGGGAGAGAGCAGATAAATATTGTGGGAACATAAAAATTCAACCCATAAAAATGCATGACTTTGGATTGTTTCCTACACATCAGGTACTATTTAACACTGGCTATTAGGGAAAAAAGAAGAATGACTTTGTAACAAGAATTGTTTAGTGTGTCTCAAAAATCCTAAAGTTACTTATTTCTGTGTTTTGTTTTGGTTTTCTTTGGGAGCATTTCTGTTCTGAGAAATATTTCTGATAGTAGCTGCTTGTTCATGAAATTTTGTCTAAAATAAGATGGCATGTTTTAAAAGGATAAATTTTCTAGGATTTATTCTAAGCCAATTCCAAGAAAAGATCTCACTGGTTTAGAGCAGTTGGGAGCAGCCAGCTGTCATTTCACAGGCATCTCTAGACCCCTACCCACTTTCACCTGTGGAAATTGACTTGGAAAGGGAATTAAGTGAATCAGAAACATCAGTACTCCTTGCTTTTATGCAAAGACCATTTATCTTTTTTTTCCATCTTTTGCATGTTCATTCAAGGGAATGTTAGGTTCATTGTCTATGATGTTGCAATTTTTTTCACAGAATTAAGGCTCAGAGGGGGCATTGGTGTAACAGTATTACTATATCCATTGAGAGTATAAGATGATTTACCAGTGCACATTCTTGATTTTGGAGGGAGTTTGGAGGATGACTCAGTGGGTAAGAGCTTGCTGTGCAAACATCAGAACCTGAATTTGGGTCCCTAACATGCATGTAAAAAGCCAGGTTCAGCACCATAGTACATATCTGTAATTTCAGCACTGATAAGACAAAGACAGGAGGATTCCAGGACAATCTTGGTCAGGCAGCCTAGCCAAACTATCAAATTCCAGGTTCATTGGGAGGATTAGAGTTTGGGCATCCTCACCAGTATTGCTAGGAGTCTCAGCTGGAGTAATCTTTGTTGATTATTGGGAATTATCCTAGCACCAGGTTTCTCCCTAAGCCCATATTGGCTCTCTCTATTAAGATATCTTTTTTATTGCTCTTCCACTGCATCCCTGCCCCCTCGACCATTCCATTCCCTCATGTTCTCATTCCTCATCTCTTCCCTATTACCACTCCCCTGCCACCAGTTTGCCCAGTAGATCTCATCTAATTTCTCTTCCCAGAGTGATCTATGTGTCCCTCTTAGGGTTCTCCTTGTTACTAGGTTCTCTGGAGCTGTGGATTATAGTCTGGTTACCCTTTGCTTTACATCTAATACCCACTTATGAGGGAATACACACTGTTTATCTTTCTGAGTCTGGGTTATGTCACTCAGGATGGTCTTTTCTTGTTCCATCCATTTGCATGCAAATTTCATGAGATCATCATTTTTTACAGTTGAGTAGTACTCCATTGTATAAATATACCACATTTTCCTTATACATTCTCCGGTTGAGGGGTATCTAGGTTTTTCCAGGTGGTGGCTATAGTGAATTATGCTGCTATGAACATTGTTGAGCAAGTGCCCCTGTAATATGCTTGAGAATCCTTTGGGTATATGAATTATCACTATTTATAAAGCTAATAATCATATCTAATCTTTTCAAGGAATGCCTACAAACTTGGGAACAGAATAATAGACATTTGTTAATTATTGAATATTTCCTTATAAATATCCTATTCTGTTACATGTGGGGGTTAAGAAAAGTTAATGTAATTAAAATGTCCATCTTGGAATCATAAATATGAAGAAATAATTGGGTTTGGACATTGACAATAAATTAGGTAACAAATGTTTTAGTATTGAGGAGAAGTATTATAAAGAAACCCTACAATTTGAATGATTTAATTATGATTACAACAATAGTATAATTATCTTTAGCATGTATGATATTTGATCCTTTTAAAATGTCAGATAAATCAACCATTAAATAGCTTATTTAAAAATATGTTAATAACATTTTCTTAATACAAGTATATGTATGACTCACTTTCAGCAAATTAGAAAGTAAAGAAGGTTTGTGACTGATTCAGAGAACGAGGACAAATCAGGTTTTTTGTGTTCTCTCTGCTGCAGACTGTCGTAATTCATTCTTGTTCAGCATTGTTCCATGTCACATACTCCACACTAACACTCTGAAGGCAGAGGAAGCTGTAAACCCTGTTGAGCTCAGAGTGAAAAGACATGGGTAGTCTCAGGTTTATTTTTTCTGGTGACTGATTTCTTCATTTTCTCAAACTTAAGATGGTATAAGAATAAGTGCTCTGTCTGCAATCCTCCCCGAACTGAAAAGAGGCCATGGAATAAAGGTCAGCAATACCAAAAAGCACAAAAAATCTAGTGTACTGTAATTAAAGAAGTAATTAAAAGGACACAGAGATTAGAAAATATTTCTATTCATCATTTTCTTATATTTTCCCAAAATGAAGTTTGACTTGAACTTTGCTAAACTTGTCTTTACATGTTCTCCACAGAATTATTGCTACATTTGTTTTAAAAATAACACCAACCATATCATCAGCCTCAGTATGTAAGCTACACATATTACATTTCACTTCTTAAAAAAACTTATTTGTGATTCAATCATAATTGTGAAGAAAAGATTTACAGAGTATGTTGAATTGTTTTTCTCCTGTAGTCTTTTAAATATCAATTTTACTGATGAAATGTTTCTTTGTTTTGGATAATAATCAATTTCTCTAAATACAAGATATATTATCATCTTGAAAACATGTTTGCATATTGAGTAAAATTAAAAGTAATTGCCAGTTCTTAGTACAGCCCTACGCTAAATAGCTTAGTGAGCTATCATGAATTATGGAATTAACATTAACAAAAATCAGGACATTTTCATGTCTTAGTGACCTGTAGTAATAAAACAATTGCGCTCTATGTTGGATAATATAAGGTATGTGAAAATGAAATTCTAAAACCACACAATGGATTATTTATGGTACCTGTAAGCTACAATTCATTAGCTGTAATGTTATTTTTGTGACAAGAAAACTTACCTTTAACACTTTTTAAAAGGGGGTGAAAATGATTTCTTGATAGGAATTCTGCAATAATAATAGAACACAGTAAGGGATAGAAAAGCTCTTCCAAAATTCTATTGTTAACAACAAATAATTTCAAATTACCTGAAAAATATCTTATTGCAAAGAAATATAATTAATGCATGACAATATTTATGTAAAAAGAAAGGAAATAATTAGTAGTGCTCCTTTACATTAAAAGCATTTTTAAAATACAACAGTTCATGCTTGTCTGTGTGTGTGAGAGAGAGTGCATGTATATGAGGATGCCCCGACCCATATATGTATATGGTGGACAGAGATCAATGTCATATATCTGTGTCTATCATTACACTTCACATTTTTTGGAACATGATTTCTCACTAACTCTGGAACTCATTGCTTCTGATAGATTGGAGGTTGGTGAGTCCCAGGAACTGACTGTCCTACCTCTTACCTGAATATGGCAATACTCAGGTAAGCTACCATATCCAGGTTTTATGTGGGTTCTAGGGCACCACATGGGTTTTCAAGCTTACATAGGCACGAACTTTGCCCACTGAGTAATCTTTCCAACCATGCAACAACTTTCTGATAATTTCCAGAAAGTACCTTCAATTATCAATTATCAAAGCAATTTTACAATATTAGGTTCTGTGTTGGTATCTAGTTATCTTCCATAAATTTAAGGCATTGCTGGAGATAATCAGGTACGTTAAGGAAGTGAACTTCAGCAGGAATGTGATATTGAAAGTGTGTAATTATTATTATTAATTGTATTTGTAGATAACAAACACTTGTCCATCATCTAAGCAAGAGTTGCAAATAAAAAGTTACTTATTTTGTGGTTTCTCAAATATTTTGTACCACTATGAGAAATGAGTAATTAACAAACAACAAACACTTTCTCTCTTCATGGATATTGAAAGTCCAAAGTCATGGTGCTGATATCTGGAAGATCTTTCTGCTGTGTTTCCATGTGGTAGAAAGCTGGAGGGCAAAGTCAATGAGCTTATTCCCCACCTGACAGGAGAGAGGAGGAGAAACAATTTGCTGTTACAATTCGGAATCTTCTGATGTTAATCCTTCTGCCCTTTCTTCTTTTGAACTCTTTCAGATAGTTTTGTATGTTTTGCATCTTGGATGCTAACATATATATATATATGATTATAACTGCTGCATGTTTTCATTAAATTCAGCATTTTATCAGCATATCATGTCTCTGTCTCTAGCAATTGAATTTGACATTGCTCTGAAATTATCTTTATCTCATAATCTACTCATTCCTGCTTGTTTATTTTGTCTTTTGTTTGTCTGAGTGTTTTGAGACAGAGTCTTTCTATGTAGCTGTGGCTGATGTCAGCTCATTATATAGACCTAGCTGGCCCTGAACTCATAGGACTTCACCTGTCTCTGCCTGCCAAATGCTCCTGTTATTTTTATTTCAAGCTATGTATATAGTATATATCTAAAATTAATTTCTCAGAGATAACATAATGTTTGGTCATATATTTAAAATCCATCTGTTGTTTTCCCTCTGTTTTTATGTTATTGAAAACAAATTGTTTCATACATTGTATTCTGATTAGAGTTTCCCCTATCCTAACTCCTCTGAGGTCTTCTCAGCCTACCCTCCTATCCAAATCCACACACTTTCAGGCTTTCCTTAGAAAACAAATAAACATTTAAACAGCAGTAATAACACAAAATAAGATGAAACAAAAAATAAAGTAGAATAGAAAAAAAAACACAAACAAAAAAAGAGACAAAGAAAAATCATAACAAACACATACAGATATAAACATACAATTCTTATACACAGAAATCCCATAAAAAGACAAAAACAGCTGGGTGGTGGTGGTGCACACCTTAAATCCCCACAATGGAGAGGCAGAGGCAGAGGCAGGCAGATCTCTGTGAATTCAAAGCCAGCCTGGTCTACAGAATGAGTGCCAGGATAGACTCCAAAGAAAGCTACACAGAGAAACCCTGTCTCCAAAACCAAAAACAAAAAAAAAACAAAAAAAAAAAAAAAAAAGAAAAGAAACCAGAACCAGAAATACGTATGCAATGGATATGTAAGGTTAAAAACAAACAAAGAAAAACCAGACCCTGACAAAGCATTAATAAGACAAAGGATCTCCGACAGTGTTCACTTTTAGTTGTCCACCTAAGGCTGGACATGGACATACCTTTAAGAATGTTTGTTTTCCCCCAGTGAGACTCCTGGGGGAAAGACTATATTTTTATTTGTGAGTGGTTATCAGCTGGTGATAGCTTCTGGGTTCGGAATGACTGTTTTTGTTCACTTCTCTCACCTCTGGGACCCCATGTGGAGCAGGTCCATACAAGCCCTGGGCTTCAGTCTCAGTGTGTTCCTTCCTAAGCACATCAGTCCTGTTGCTTTTAGAAAGCCTTGTTTCCTCCATCAGCACCCCTGCCCAAGAAATACTAATAAGGTATCACTTTTTAATTTGTAAATTAAAACCAATTTTATTAATATAATGATTAGTTTTAGGACCCAAATCTAAAATTTTAAAAAATTTTTCATTTGTTTTCTTTTTATTATTTTAATTTTTCTCTTGCAAACTTCTTGTGCTCTACCCAGGTAGTACTAGCATTTCATTTGAGTAAGTCTTTTGAGCATCACATTAAGAATTTCTATATGGGGCTGGAGAAATGACTCAATGGTTCAGAGTACTTGATGTTCTTGTAGCAGACCTGTGTTCATTCCCAGCACCCTAATGGTGACTCATAACTATCTGTGACTCTGGTTCCACAGAATGTGATGGGATCTTCTGACTTCCATAGGCACCAGGCATACATGTGGTACACAGCGATACATGCAAATATTTCACACACATAAATAAAACTAAAAACAAATTCAAAAGGAAGTTTCTTACGCAGAATCATTTGGTCATTTTTTTTTTTTCTTGTATGCATGTACTTTGTCATGAGCGTCATCTGACTATATATTTTTCCCTTTAGTTGAAGGTCACGAACCTTTTCTATAAGTAGATGGAGCTGTTCAATTTATATTTCCTAGTTTTTGATATTTATTGTTTACCACAGACAGTTAGTTATACGATTGCCGCCATGTAATTGATTTTACCACAAATAATTTTACAAAGACACTTGTATGACTTATTTTTAATGGATTTTAAATACACATTTATAGTACCAGTTAACTATAAATCCGATTAACTGTTTTTATCTGATCATTAGCTATTTATATTTTAGCTTTTTCTGTTGCTTTATAATTTGTTATACCATTTTCTCATTTGTGTTCTTTTCAAAACTAATTTTGTATTAAAATTATTTTACTCTAATAACTTTATAAAATTAATGTAGAATATGAAAATTTCAAAGGTATTGAACATTCAGAGTAAATTTGAAAGTTAATTTTCAGTTTAATTCTGCTTATTTCTTCCCTCATATTAACCTTCTCAATGTCATCTATTTTACTAAATCAAATTTAATATTTAAATTTAAAAATTAACTTTCAAAGGTTTTACTTTTTGTTTTTATTTATTTAATTTTGAGTTTATTATATAATTACATTTCTCTCTTACCTTTCTTCACATCCTATGCATGCATATGTGTATATATACATACATTAATTTTTCTGAATACAACTGATAAGTCCATAATGTTACTTATATGTTTGTATGTTTTCAGGGTTGAGTGTGTGTGTGTGTGTGTGTGTGTGTGTGTGTGTGTGTGTGTGAGAGAGAGAGAGAGAGAGAGAGAGAGAGAGAGAGAGAGAGAGAGACATCTGCCACAGTGCATGTGGCATACCACATGTGTATGGAATCAGAAGAAACTTGAGGGAATCAATTCTCTCCTTCCACTACATGGATTATGGATATTGAATCAAGTCATCAGGCTTTTGTGGCATAAACTTTTGCCTGCTAAGCTACCTTGCTGACCCATTTCAGATAGTTTTCTATTCATACATTAATAAGAACACCACTATAATTCAGGAATACATTAAAAAATCAGTTTCTATATTAAAAGGATCTTGCAATTCTAATAATTTAAATATTAGACTTAAAAATAAACATAAATAAGAAAGAATACCAGATAAAATAAATGTAAATACAATAAATAAGATATACAATAATTAATAATCAGATACAAACAAATCAGAATCTAGTCTAGAATTAAAATAGAATTTAGTTGGATGGGAAAAGGTGATTACAAAAGGACTAAAATGTATATTGAGGTATCAATGCCTAGAACACATATGCCTATAATGAATAAACACAATATTAAAGAATTTTATTTCATGATAATATAAATCTACCTGATTATACACTTTTTTAAGTGCAGAGGCCTAAAACCTCAAAAAATGGGAAAGAACAAAAATCCCACTCCATTCCAAAGTGTGTAGAGGATTCTTCCTTTATTTGTGAAAAAATAAAAACACTGACTAAAGAGCACACACACACACACACAAACACATACAAACACACACACATACACATACATATACATATATATATGCATATATATACATATATATCTTGGTCACATATATGAAACACACCTCAATATCAAAGACAAACAATACATCAGAGGAAAGGTCTAAAAAAAGACATTCCAAGCAAATGGACCCAAGAAGCAAACTGGTATTAACCACTTCAATATCTACAATATAGACTTCAAATGAAAATTAATTCACATGAAAGGACTTTTCATACACATCAAAGAAAAACTCGATCAAAATGATGTGTCAATAATTATATTATATTTAAATAATATTTATAGAGCAAGTAAAAAAACATATGTATGAGCAATGCTAATTAGGTAAATAGATGTGTAAAGAGCTCCATGAATCTGTCGACTGTGCCTGCCCATCACTTAATAATTTAAATGGGCAAATTCTACTGATATTACTAAATCAAAAAGCATAAGACTATTAACAAAAAGAAATAACATGAAAAATGAAATTACTGAAAGAGAAGTACATTTTTTTGTTTCATTTTCAGAAGTATCTATTAAAGTCTGAAGCTTAATAGAAATGTCACAAAAGCAATAAAATCAAAATGATAAAAACTGGATTATATATTTTTCCAAGACTAAAAAGATAACCAGAACTGCCAGAATAGAATTTTAAAACAAATTCTATACATACTCAAATAAAATGGAAAAAAAAATACTCGACATTCATATAACAAATTTTAGTTAATCTAAAATTTAAAAACTTTAATTTTTAATGACTAAAATTCAACTACTGAAATAAGGAAGTTCCCTAATATTTCCCTTTTCACTGACAACAATACAGTGGAGTTTTATAGTTAGGACTAGTGGAGTGATAGACTTAGGTATTTGGGAAGACACAATTTTGAAAGCAGATTCCTATGCCTCATTAAACTATATTTCAAATATAAAGGTACAATGATGCAAGTTTTAATATGCCCCAAATTCAGAGAATTTGTTGCATACGTAATCAAAGGGGAAAATCATGGCTATAATCCATACAAAACAAAACACGGTTCAGGAGATTATGATTTTCTATGCTGTTGAAGCTACTGATATCCAGGATAAACTTATACTGGAAACAGGATATAATGGGTTTGTTAATATATATCTCTTCTCAATTCCATGTTTGGTAATATATTTATGTAGCCTGAAATAAACCAGTCAAGACTTCTCATTTTTCTATGCTTAAGAAAGTGGTAGAGCTAATTTGCATTTTCCTGATGGCTAAGGATGTTAAGCACTTTCTTAACCCACTTTCTTTTACCCATTTTAGATTGCTCTGTTGAGAATTCTCTATTTAGTTCTGTATCCACTTTTTAATTGGATTATTCGGTATCAAAACAACTCTGAGATACCATCTTACTTCTGTCAGAATGGCTAAAATAAAAAACATGAAAGACAGTTTATGCTGGAGAGGATGTGGAGAAAGGGGAGAGCACTGCTCTACTGCTGGTGGGAGTACAAATCCTACAGCCACTTTGGAAATCAGAATGGCAGTTCTTCAAGAAAATGGGAATCAATCTACCTCAAAATTCAGTAATTCCATTTTTAGGCATATACCTAAAATACGTACATCCATACAACAAGGAGATCTGTTCAACTATGCTCATAGCAGCAGTATTTGTATTAGCCAGAACATGGAAGCAACTTAACTGCCCCTCAACTGAAGAATGGATTGAGAAAATGTGGTACATTTATACAATGGAATACTACTCAGTAGGAAAAAAAAAAAAAACAAAACATAAAAACAAAACAACAACAAAAACCAATAAAATCTTGAAACTCTAAGGCAAATGGATGGAACTAGAAGAAACCATCCTGAGTAAGGTAACCTAGTCACAAAAGACAAACACAGTATTCACTCACTCATATATGGATTTTAGACATAAAGCAAAGGATTACTAGCCTACAATTCACCCCACAAGAAAAGCTAGTAAACAAAGTGGACCCTAAGAGAGACACACATGGTCCCTTGGAGAAGGGAAAAGGGAAAAGATCTCCTGAGTTAATTGGGAGCATGGTGGGAGGGGAGGAGAGAGAGAGTTAGCAGGAGAGGAAAGGTGGGCATGAGGGAGCAGGAAGATTGAGTAAGGGAAGAATAGAAGAAAACAAAACAAAACAAAAAAGAAACCTTAATAGTGGGAGATCTGTCACTAGGAAAATAATCAGAGACCTACAAGAATGACCCCAACTAACAATCTGAGCAATAGTGGAGAGTCTACCTTAAATGCCCTTCTTCGATAATGAGATTAATGACATTATATGCCATCCTAGAGCCTTTATTCGCTAATGGAAGCAGAAACAGACACCCACAGCTAAACACTGAGCCGAACTCTTGGAATCCAGTTGTAGACAGGGGAGTGATGAGAAAAGAAATCAAGACTGTGAGGGAAAAATTAATAACTAAAAGATAGGGGATTCATGGCAAGAAGGGAAAACCAGAAAGAACAAGTGCTTCTGCCAATAAACATAGATAACTCCCTGACTGGAGAGTACATTCTCCCTGTCCCCCATTATCTTAAGGACAAGGCCACTGAGCCCACCCGTCCTAGAGAAAGAAAACCCCCTAACTTTGCAAGTGTGCTAAACAATCTCACCTTGTAAAAACCTTGTACTTTATGAAATCTCTGTAACCTTGAAAACTTTATGGGCTGAGACTAGCAGTCTCAGACCTCCCTTACCCTTTAAGGACGCTTTGCAATTTTAAGTGGGCACCTTACTCTTCTGATAGAGTGAGGTCCCAGCCAGTTTGGTTCTGATCAATAAAAACCTTTTGCTTTTGCAGTTGCTTCCTTGGGGGTTGAGGAAACCCAGTAGGCACAACATTTGGGGGCTCATCCAAGATTTCCCTCAGCCTCCCAGGACCCCTGACTCTAAAAGGTTGAGCTCCTGGCCAGGGTGAGTGTGCTATGTCTGTCTGTTAGTCTGCTTGACTGTCTGTCTGTCTGAAAAATATATAGAGGAAGGTTCTCGTTCTGGTCCAGCAGTGGACATCTGTATCTGTATACATGTCAATAGCACCTCAGTGGACACACTAAAAGGGGGGCTGTCTCATTCTCATCTGGGTATGGATCCAGCCTAAGGCTGGATTAACCTGCCATCTGAGAATGAAGACAAGGTCAAGGACCGAGTCACCCTACTTGGGAGGCCACTTCCCATCGTACTGTGTTTGGTATTATAGACCCTCCCATGGAAACGAGGGAGTCGGGCATCTGAATCCAAGAGAGAACCTTGTGTATGTAATTCTTTATGTTGGACCCTTTGTCTGCTTGTGGCATTTATTTGTGTGGTGTATTTTTCCTTTGTCTTTCCCCTATGAACGTTACCCCAGACAAAAATTAACATAAGACAGGCTCCTTCCTCCCCTGTGTAAAATCATAAAATTTCCTGCAGCATTGGCTCCCAGGCCAGCAAGTTAAAGCCCTGTGGCAAAACAGAACACCAGGGGAACAGCACCCAGCTCCTCCCTCCTCTCCGTAGGTGGTAGCAGCTACAGGGGCTGTAGAGCAAGCAATACAGGTACAGGGGGTGGTGGAAGAGGGGGCTTGAGGGGGGATAACTTTGGTAAAGATTTTTATGTCAACTGAAAAATTAAGACTAACAAAATAGATGGTATATAGATTTAATGGCTACGTGCAGACTTGGTACAGTCTGATACAAAGAAGACAAAATATGATAAAACAGTGGATGTAAGAGACAGGTCAAATGGAGCTGCGATTTTAGAGGTCCACAAAATACACCAAAGCAGCACAGAGAACATAGGAAGGAGCCTCAAATGTTAAAGGTATAACTCTACTTCTCTAGGCAATAAAAAACTAAAACAAAAGAAAAGATTGACCAGAACCCCCCAAATAATAATAATAATAATAATAATAATAATAATAATAATAATAATAAACATAATAATAAAAACATAATAGGAAAGCTGGTAAACCCCAACAAAAGTCAACAGCTGAGGGAATGGAGGGTACAGAGAGGCTCAAGATTTAAAGGAAAATAAAAAAAAAATGTACTTGTTAAAAAGTTTTATCTGTGTTTTCTGGTATAAACATAAGTTTTGTTACAAACCGAGCTAAAACAAAAATGGTTTAATTTTTTTTACTGTGTAATGCTAATAGCAGTCAGTCATTTATGGATATAGGTCAAAATTTATCTCTGAGCTCTGATCATTAAATTCAGATAAAACTGTTTTATGGTTAAATCTATTAAAATCAAAACTAAAACGTTAAAACTAGTAAAACTGAGAATTGATAACATAAATTTAACAATCATCCAGGTGATAAAGGTTTTAAAAACATAAAGCATACTTTATTTTTGATATTACAAAAAGATAAGTTAATAGCCATCCTTATAAATAAACTGTTCATTATAATCAAGCTAAGTTTTAATAATTAATAATGGAGATAAACCTTACTCAGTGGTCTGTATATGTTTTCAAAGATTAAGCTGAAAACAGGTAACTAAAATTAAAGTTGTCTATTCACATCTACCTAGGCAGACTTCTAATATTACAGACATCTAGAGAATATGGCATTTACAATGTTAACTTAAAAGTTTATATCAGACAGAGAATCTCAGACCCTGACAGTGACCTAAGATCTCTTAAAGAAGATTATGGGGCACCACAGATTGTGACAACACTGACCAGTGAGCAAGATGCTCAAATGCAATGCCTGTTGCCAGGGAGGACCTGGCTTAGACTGTGGAGACATGCAGGGTACTGGAAAATTGATTGTACCACCTTTGCCTAGACAAAATAAGGTCAGTCTTTTCCATGTCCTTCTTCCACAGAAAGAGAGAGAGAGAGACAGAGAGAGGGGGGAAGGGGGAGGGGGAGGGGGAGGGAGAGGGAGAGGGAGAAGGAGAGGGAGAAACCCTCTCACTTTAAAGACCTGGTGAAGATTTACTTCTGCCCCCAACGCTATAGAGACTTGGTTATGGCTAACTGTATATGGAATGGTCATTGTCATTTTTTAACAGATTCAAAAGTTACATAAAATTGATCCTTCTCAGATCTCTGATAGTATTGATGGCTGAGCTAGCCATAACTTTGTCAACTTGGCAGTATTAGGCTGCCTTAATATGGCTTCTAAATAAGAATATAAAAATATAAAGAAATATAAGTCTTAAAGATATAAAATAATTTAAAATATAAAAATTCAGAGCTTAACATTTAATAAAGTTCTGATAAGCTAATAGAATGGTGACTACCTTCAGTCACAAGCTCAAGGTTTTATGATGTATTTTGGTTTTCATCTAACTATAAATGTAAAGGGCTTTTCATCAGGCCTAAGGCACCACTGTCCAATCTATACCTGGCTCTCTCTAGATAGAAGAAAAAAAAATGGACAAGCTTCTAACCCAAATCTGTACTTTTTTTCTAGGACTCAAAGGTGTAAGTATAATCCTGCTTTTTTACAGATACCCAGTATCTACTTTTTCTACAATATGGATTTCAGTACATATTGGTAATGATATCTAAAACATTTATGTCCTTTTATATAATAAAGTTCATATAGGCTTCATCAGATCAAAAGTATAAAACTTGGATCCACTTCTCACAGGTCAAAAGGACTCCATATAAGTACAGTTTTGTTATCTCATCTGTCTGTTCCTGAGATTGGGATTTTCTCCCTAGTCTTGGGACTCCTGTCCTTGATCACTGAAATTCTGGGCCTAATAATTCCCATTAAATATGTAAGTTTTAACTTCTGTTCCCAGTTTAAACATGTCTCAACAGATTTCTGCTTCTGGCTGATGAGCATCAGTTACTGACTACAGCCTGCTCCTAAAGACTGCTAGCCCTAGACTTTCTGTGGATGTGAACCAGCCCAGCTGATGTGAATCTTCAAAAGAGTCTGTGAACTGATTGATGCCTCTGATAAACGTTCCATTTCCTAAATTCCCCCTCCCTTTTCTTTTTACTTTTGACTAGCATTTCAGCCTTCTTGGACCTTAAACAACACCCCAAAAGTCAGCAAGAAGTAGCACAGAAAAGAATATGTCGCCTCTTTTCCCTGGTTGAGATGCTAACATATACAGGGGACAAGATGACTAACCTGTACCCCAAAACCCACCAGAAATGTTTTAACTAGTAGAGACCCAAGATTAGGCCTCTGAGGTTCATAGCAAAAGGGGTATGCGAGGGAAAATTAATAATTAAAAGATACGGGACTCATGGCAAGAAGGGAAAACCAGAAAGAACAAGTGCTTCTGCCAATAGATATAGATAACTCCCTGACTGGAGAGTACATTCTCCCTGCCCCCCATTATCTTAAGGACAAGGCCACTGAGCCCGCCAGTCCTAGAGAAAGAAAACCCCCTAACTTTGCAAGTGTGCTAAGCAATATCGCCTTGTAAAAACCTTGTACTTTATGAAATTTCTGTAACCTTGGAAACCTTATGGGCTGAGACTAGCAATCTCAAACCTCCCTTTCCCTTTAAAGACGCTTTGCAATTTTAAGTGGGCACCTTACTCTTCTGATAAGAGTGAGGTCCCAGCCAGTTGGGTTCTGAGCAATAAAAACTTTTTGCTTTTGCAGTCAGGAGTAACTTCCTTGGAGGTTGAGGAAACTCAGTAGGCACAACAAAGACCAGGCTTGAGAAACCCACAGAAACTGCTGACCTGAACAAGGGGGGAGCTCATGGACCCAGACTGACAGCTGGGGAACCAGCATAAGACTGACCCAGATTCCCTGAATGTGGATGTCAGTTAGGGGGCCTGGATAATCTATAGGGCCTTTGGTAGTGGATAAGTATTTATCCCTAGGTATGAATAGACTTTGGGAGCCCATTCTACATGGAGGGATACTCTCCCAACCTAGACACATGTGGGAGGGCCTGGGCCCTGCTCCAAATGATATGACAGACTTTGAAGATACACCATGGAAGGCCTCATTCTCCCTAGGGAGCAGAAAGGGAATGGAATACGGGGTTGGGGGAGAGAGAGCAAACTGGGATTGACATGTAAAAAAAAATTATTTCTAATTTAAATGAAAAAACAAGAACTTAAAAAAGAAAGAAAGAAAGGAAGGAAGGAAGGAAGGAAGGAAGAAAGGAAGAAAGAAAAAAGAAAGAAAGTGATAGAGCTAGGTGTGGTGGCACATGCCATAAATACCAATACTTGGGAGGCAGATAGATTTCTGTGGGGTCAACCTCGTCTACACAGCGAGTTCCAGGCCAGACAGGGCTACACTGTGAAATGTTGACAAAATCATCATCATCATCATCATCATCATCATCATCATCATCATCAAGCAGTAGAGGAGTGTGTTAGTCATGGCTTGTGCTGAAGTGGACAAATGTTTCATTTTAATAAATAGATTAAGGATAGATGACAAATCAGATGTAATAACTCTTATTGGGAAAGGGGCTAGATGACAGGATATACACTATTTAATGATTTTTATTCTACTCATAAAAAGAGCTTGGCAATAGTCTATATAAGCACTGTGTACAAATTAGTATCGACACAGAATTTATTATAAATAATATGTATTTTATTGTCTTTTATTTATTGCTGACACCTATCAAAATCATTAAATTGCCTCATATGTACTTTCTTCAAAAGGCCTAGGTGTTGAATATGTACTAGTATGGTTTGTTGTGAGTAATTTTAAATTTCCCTTTCTAGTCTTTATAAAACTAAAAAAGCCATATGTTCTATTGAAACTATAAAGTACTGGAATACTAGCCAGGTTTAGCCAGTTGAAATTCAAAAAAGCTTTAGAGTGTCATACTACTTAAATGGTTATTTTGTGAGGTATTAGATACAGAAAGGGGACATGCTATATACAGCAGAAATGAAATGCACCAGACTAGGCTAGTTTTGTTCATAATCTTCTTTAATACCCCTGCCAAAACAGCAAAGTCAGCTCTAAGAGGTAGGTGGATAGTGAGGGCAGAGGTTTACGTGCAGAAAGCTGAGTGAAATTGCATTTACCCAGTCCTTTAGCTGACCTTATGTAGGCAGGTTTAGGAATGCCATTTTGCCAGGATAGTGAAAGGAAATGATTCAGAAGATTCACACTAAGATACGAAACTACATTTCAGGATTCCAGTATATTAAATTGAAATGAGAACCACCCCATTAGCAGCCTCAGTGTCAATAATGGTCTTGCCACCCTGACTTTTTCTGTAGAAGGCATACAGGGCTTTACACACATAAAATGTCAGCAAAGGCAGTGAATTACATAATCCTAATGTTTAGAGGCATGGTGCAGTTACAGCCATACTATAAGAGAACACAATTTCTAATCAATGTGGATGCTATTTGCAAGGACTATGGTAATGCTGCTTCTTTCATGACTGTCTTCTGTAATTTCCTTGAGTTATATTTGTATTTTGCTTTTTATTGAAAATTTAAACAATATATTCTTATCATAGATTCCCCTCCCCTCCAGCTCAAGTTCCCTGCCCATCGAACACCATGCTTTCTTTCTCTCTCTCTAAAAAAAAAAAAAGAAGACATAAAAAAGAATATTTTTTTTCAGTCTTTATTTCTTGGGAAACTAGGAGCTATTGTGCTGATTTATAATTTGTCTCTCAAAAAGCAACTTGTGCATACTTACATGGAAATGTGTGTGTGTGTGTGTGTGTGTGTGTGTGTAATATGGTATTTTTGCCTGCAAGCTAAACACATAGATTCTTCTACTTATACATGTCCTCTTTAGAAGTTTAGAGAGAGTAGTGTAAAAGGTGATTGTAAGTGAGTTCATGAGAGCCTGAATTAAAGGGATAACAGATATTTATGGGGGAAGGGTCACTCAGAACTTACAACTGATGCAGAGAACTAATGGGAGATGTCATTCTGCAAATATGTTTCTCTTATTGTTAATGAACAAAGCCCTGTTAGCCAATAGTAAAGCAAGATAGGTGAGACTAGGAGACAAACAGAATTCTGGGAGATGAGTAGAGATAACAGCATCAAGCAAGATACAGACACTAAATGTCCAGGCTATAAGTGATTGACAAAATATAGAGATTATTCCCACAGCTATTCTATTCTGAGGAGTCTAAGTCTTGTATCTAAAATGTCTCAGCTAATATATGAGAGAATAGTACCTGTGCATATCCAACTATCTCGTCTTCAACCCCATCAAAGACCCAGAAGAAAATATAATATTACCTGAGTAAGCAGTAAGTGCAAGCAATAGCTTCCAAAAGGTGCAAGGAATGATAGAAATAGCTGGCTACCTGGACAGTCACTCAGCATCTCATAGTAACGTTGGGATAATCAACTTTGGCTGTAGCCCTAGAATACATGACAGACAAATTTCAGCAGCAGAAAAATTCAAAAGACTGTTGTCTTGGCAAGGTTCAGCAGTCCCCACCCCTTTCTTTGTAACCTGTTTGCCCAGCTTGGACAATGTGCTTGCTGTCAACACTTGAGGCAAGGGAAGTTCTTGTCCAATAGACCGGTTTTGCCAAGAAGAAAACAAGTTCCAAATGGAATATCTCCAGTGCCCATAATTTTCTCAGGAAAAGCTCAGTGCTGCCAGGAGAGGTAGTGTCTCCTATCAACAGAGTTCTAAATTATTAAAACTTGACCCAAAAATGCCTTCTGTAATCAAAACATCTCTTTCATTCTCCCCCCCCATCTGCCCCCCTGCAACCCAATCCCTCATGTTCCTATCCCTGCCAGCCCCCAGTTTATCCAGGACATCTCTTCTCTTTCCCCTCCCCAGGGAAATTCATGCATGACTGCACCCCCCCCCCCACAGACACACCTGAGCTGTCTTTGTTACCTAGCCTCTCTGGGTTTGTGGATCGTAGCATGGTTATCCTTTACAGCTAATATTCACTTATGAGTGAGTCCACACTATGTTTGTCTTTCTGGGTCTGGATTACCTCACTCAGGATGATTTTTTTCTAGTTCCATCAATTTTCCTAATGTCCTTGTTTTTAATGGCTCACCAATATGCCATTGTGTAAATGTACCATATTTTCTTTATCTAGAGCATCATCTAGCTTATTTCCAGGTTCTATCTATTATGAATAAAGCTATGGACATACTTGAGCAGTGGCCTTGTTGTATGTGCCCAGAAATGATATACCTGAGTCTTGAGGTAGATTGATTAGCAATTTTCTGAGAATCAGGCATATTAATTTTCATAGTGGCTGTATAAGTTTGCACTTCCACATGCAGTGGAAGAGTGTTCCCCTTGTTTCACATCTTCTCCAGTGTAAGCTGTCATTAGTGTTTTTTATCTTAGCCAATCTGACAGGTGTAATATGATATCTCAGAATCACTTTGATTTGTATTTCCCTGGTGGCAAATGATGTTGAACAATTTTTCAGTGTCTCTCAGACATTTGAGACTCTTCTGTTGAGAATTCTCTGTTTAGATCTGTATCCCATTTTTAAAATTCGATTACTTGGTTTTTTGATGTCTGGTTTAAGTTCTTCATATATTTTGGAGATAAGTCCTCTATCAGATGTGGGGTTGGTGAAGCTCTTTACCCATTGTGTAGGCTACCATTTTGGTCTATTGACAGTGTCCTTTGCCTTACAGAAACTTTCCAGTTTCACGAAGTCCCATTTATTAATTATTGAAGAAAGGGAGAAAGGATTGTATGACCTGGGGGTGGGGGTCAAGTCCATCATAATGGAACCTACATAAACAACTACCCTGGGCTTATAGGAGTGAACAGAATCTGGATAGATCAATATCTAGAGAGCTTGCATGCATGGGACTGACATGTGTGAAGCCTGATCTGCTTGTGGGATTCCTAGTGGTGGAAGCAGAGCCTGTCCTTAATGCTTTGGCCAGCTTTAATACAAGGGGAGGAACCTAGGCCTACCTCAAAATGCTATGCCATGCTTTGTTGACAACCAAAAGAAACTTGCACCTTTCTGAACAGAAACAGAGGAAGAGTGAATTCAGGGGTAGGGGAGATGGGGGAAAGAGATGGAAGGAGAGGAAGTAGGGGAAACTGCAGTCAAGATGTAAAATAAATTTATAAATTTAATTAATAAAAATTCATATTGTTTTATTAAGCAAAATTATGCAAGACAGTTTAACTTTCTTCAATATATATAAAGTACCTAAAATAAACACAAATTTGACATTCAAAAAGATACTAATTACTCAACTTTGTACAAAAGTAAGAGTCTTTTTTTCATAGCTTGTTCTTTATGAATAGGAGTATGTTATGAGCAGATTTTTCCCTGCCGGTCTTGTCCCACCGCCACACCATCCCCCAATAACACACAGAGACTCTGTATTTGAATAATGCTATTGACCAGTTACTAATTTCTTATCGGATAGTTCTGTCTTAATGATAAACCCATTTCTATTAATCTAAGTATTTCCTCGTGGTCTCATCTTATCAGAAAGAGGGCCGGTGTTCTGTTCTCTTCAGTCTCTCCATGTTGACTCCTCCCTACTACTTCCTCTAATCCTCCTTGTCTCCTAGTCCTGCCTATCTTGCTTTCCTATTGGCCAACAGTGTTTTATTCATTAACCAATACAAGAAACATATTTACAGAATGACATCTCCCATCAGGAGTAAGGAAAATTAATAACATATGTCATATTACTATACTGTTCACGTATTTCTTGGAGTTTAGTTTGGCTTTTAGGTATTCAATTCAAAGCTATGATGGTGGTTCTTGTTTCAAAAGACATTAGTTTTTTTGATGACAGTAAAAACAAAATCCATGAGGTTCATAGAAAATGGAATGAATGTCCTCATAGATCATCTTGTCATAAAAAAATTTTGCTTCATACTATGACCAAACATTCTTCTCACAAACATATGCACCCCAGAAATAACAATTTTAAAAACAATATAAGAAGTTAAATTTGTAGAGGTAATTGTTTTGAAAAGAAGGGAGTTTTAAAACAATATTCATAAATTCAAACATATTTATAGGTGAACCACATACATCCTATATATTTTCCAGTCTAATTAACAATATATGTTTAGTTATGGGTGTTTGCTTCTGTTTCCAACAGGTACTAGTTGAGGGCTCCATGATGGTGGATAATTTAGTTGATGATCTCACTATCAGGGAAGGGCATTTATGGTAGCCTTTCCATGGTTTCTCAAATTTTTAGTTGGAGTCAGTCTTGTAGATCTCTAGACCTTTCTTTAGGTTCAGTTTTCTTTTCAAACCAATAATGGCTCCCTCTTTTATGCCCCCCCTCACCCTGACTCAATCTGTCTAGTCACTCGTGTTTTCCTATCCACCCCTTCTCTTTCTCCTAGTTCTTCTCCATTCACTGCCTTCCCATTTCCCATGTGCTCTGGGGAACTCGTCCTGTAGTGAGGGACCATATATGAATCTCTTAGAATACACTTGTATCCCAGTTCGTCTGGTAGTGTGTATTATAGGCTGGTGATCCTTTGCTCTACGTCTAAAATATATGAGCGAGTACATACCCTGTTCCTCTTTTTCTGACTGGATTACTGGTTTCTTCAAATTCCATCCACTTGCCTGCAAATTTCAAGATTTCGTTATTTTATTTATTTATTTATTTATTTATTTATTTATTTATTTATTTATTTTTGCAGAGTAGTATTCCATTGTTTACATGTGCCAAATCTTCTTTATCCATTCTTTAGTTGAGGGGCATCTAGGTTGCTTCCAGATTCTTGCTAGTACAAACAATGGTGCTATGAACATGGTTGAGCACATGTGTTTGTTGCATGGATGTGGGTCATTTGGGTATATACCTAAGAGTGGAATTGCTGGGTCCTGTGGTAAGCTAATTCCCATTTTCCTGAGGAACCGCCATACTGATCTCCAAAATGGCTGTACTAGTTTGCACTCCCACCAGCAGTGAAGAAATGTTCCCCTTTCTCCACATCCTCTCTAGCATAAGTTGCCATTGGTGTTTCTAATTTTAGCCATTCTGGCAGGAGTAAGATGGTATCTCAAAGTTGTTTTCATTTGCATTTCCCTGATAGCTAAGTATGTTGAACACTTTCTTAAGTGTCTTTCAGCCTCTTTGAATCAGCCTCTTGGTCATAGTATGAAGCAAGAATTCTATTGAGAATTCTTTCTTCAATTCTGTACCCCATTTTTTAATAGGGCTATTTGGTGTTTTGTTGAGTTGTTTGTATATTTTGGAGATCAGCCCTTTGTCAGATGTAGGATTGATAAAAATTTTTTCCCAGTTTGTGCGCTGCCATTTGTCAACTGTGTCCTTTGCCTTAACAGAAGCTTCTAAGTTTGAGGAAATCTTACTTATTAATTGTTGATCTCAGTGTCTGTGCTACTGGAGTTATGTTCAAGAAGTGGTCTCTTATACCAATTTGTTCAAGGGTACCTCTTACTTTCTCTTCTAAGAGGTTCAGTGTGGTTGGATTTATGTTGAGGTCTTTGATCCATTTGGACTTGAGTTTTGTGCATGGCGATAGACATGAGTCTATCTGCAGTCTTCTGCAAATACCCATAACCAAACACTGAGTCAAACTAGAATCCAGATGCAGAGAGAGGGGACAAGACCAGGTTGCAGAAACATATAAAGACAGCTGACCTGAACAAGGAGGAGCTAATGCCACCCCCCAGACTGATAGCTGGGAATCCAGCATGGGACTGACTCAGACCCCTGAATATGGGTCTCAGCTAGAAGGACTGAGCAGTCTGGGAGACCTCAGACAGTAGAAACAGGATATATTCCTGGTGCACAAAAGGACCTTGCAGACACATCCCCCATGGAGGGATACCCCCCTTAACATAGAGACAGGAGAGAAGTCCTAGTCCCTACTTCAAATGACTTGATAGATTTACATGACCCAACCTGGATAGTATAGCCCTACAAGTGGAATGGGGGTGGGGGGATGGGAGGGTGCATGTCACAGTGGAAAGAGGGTGAGAGGGAGGGAGGGCTGGAGGGAGGAAGGGAGAGGAAACTGGGATCCACATGTAAAAATTTTAAATTATATTAATAAAAAAGAAGGAAAAACAATATATGTTTAAATTGCAAATGTTAAGAAAATAGATAATAACAGCCTGTCTATCCCTGCTATATTATTTTATTCTTTGTGGTGTCCAAGTATCTGACTAAAAGCAACTTATTCAAGAAAAGTTATTTTTGTTTTCTATAACTTCAAGGGACATAGTGCATCATGACTAGGAATACACAGAGGCAGGACCAGGTGTTGTCTGTGGAGGCAGGAGGTTGCTCCATCACAGCTGAGAACATCAGGAAGCTGAGAAAGAGTAATGAAGTTATCCACCTGGCTTTACTATTTTGTTTGTTTGTGTAGATATTTGTATTTGTGTTATAAGCATATGTATGTGTGGATGGTGTGTGCCCTATATACACAAAGGTCACAGGATGACATCCAGTGTCCTGTTTTGTCACCTTCTGCTTTATTCAGGTGAGACACTGAACACTGAGCAAGATGACTGCAGCAAAGCCTCCCTTCACTGTCCCCTATTGTATCTTGAAGACCTATTCCTTGTTGTCCTCCATCTTCTTCGGCATTTACACTCTTTCCTGTCTCTTCTTTTGCAGTTACCAGAGTCCTAGGGAGAGGTATTTGATAAGGAGAAGTAAGAGAAATATTCTTTAATATTGAATTATTCTTAGGTTGAATAGGTAGATCAGTCAGTTAAGTGTTTGACAAGCAAGCATGAGGACTTGAAGAATTCACATAAAAAGCTAACCATACTGGCACTTACCCATAATCACTATAGTGAGGAGCTGTTGACAGTAGGATCTAGAGCTCAATGATGAGCCAATCTTACTGAATCAGTGAGAACAAGATTCAGTTGAAGGATTCTATTTCAGAAAGTCAAGTGAAGAATAATTGAAAGACATCATTTTCTCTGATCATTGTATCTTATCTATACATGTTCAGACATACAAACATACACAAGACTCAGAGTATGCCTTTTACTTGTTATGAAAACTAAACTTTGCAATCAGTCTCCATACTTTTCTATCAATATTTCCATAGCATGTCCAGGTTGCCATTGTATTGAAGATGGCTGGGAAGGAACAAGGCCAATATCAGTGCTTAGTTCTACTGGATTTTCAAACCCATAATAAATTCATACATACTCACTTTTAAAAAATATTTATTTTCTTTTTAAAGACTATAATAAATCATTAGATCACTATATTTTCTTCAAAATATTACTAAGCCTTCTTGCCATCTTTCAAATTTGGTCTCTCTATTCCATTGTATTTTTAAATACATATATATATATATATACATATATATATATATATTCTTAAATGCATAAATGCAACCTACTCAGTCTGTATAATGCTACTTGTATGCATGTTTTCAGGGTTGACCATTTGGTGCTGGATAATAACTTGGTAAGCTCTTCCATGAGAAAGATTATTTCCCCTCCTCTCAGCATTCCTTGTATGAAGTTGATGTCTTGTGGTCCTTCCTTCATCAATTTTAGGGTGTCTATTGTTGCCCTCTTTGTTCAGCTCATGTTTCAATAGTAATGCTGATAAGAATTCATGGATGAAGTTTCTGATTTTTCTAAAAGACACCATAATAGCATACTTCTTTATTCCCTTAACTTTAGGTATAGGAGTGTTCTGTAGTTATATCCAATATGACTGGGATTCCCTATCCTGCATCTTGATCGGTTGTGGGTTTTGTTATTACAGTCTTCCTCTGTTGCAAAGAGAAGTTTCCTTGTTGAGTTTTCTTGGGTATAAGGACAAATATTTAGAATGTAGCTAGAGATTGTACTGTTTTAGGAAAGTAGTGGTTATAGGTTTTCCTTCATTAGCTCCTGTTAGTGGGATAGTTTTCCAGTACCAGACATGATTTTCATCTGTCTGGTATTGGATGTATGGATTTAGCATGTCAAATCCAATTAGAGAACAAGTTGTTACTGCCAAGACTTATGTGCCACTATTTCGCTCTTTAGGGTTATCATGCCACACTGATCATTTTTGTTGTTCATTTATCTCATAACTGGGTATGGTAATTGGCTGTTACCCCCTTTGGAAGCTTTCATGATGCTTCCTGTTCCATGAAAGATCATCTATAGGAGGAAGTACTTAGATCAGTTCTAGCTTAGGGGCCTCTGGGACCTTCATTTAATGCTCATGAAGACTTGTCTTATTTTTATGTGAATGAGTGTTTTGTATACATGAGAAGCATGTTTATGATGTGCTCTGCAGTTGAGAAAAGGACATAAGATACCCTGGAACTAGAGTTATAGATGATTTGGAGCCATTATGTAGGCACTGTGTAACAAACATGAGTCCTTTGCAAAAGCAACAGGTGTTCTTAATTGCTGAGTCTTTTTTTTCTGCCCCTTCAAATATATTCTTTGTATTATCAAGCATCTTACAAATATTTCCATAAAATAGAATGAGAATGCCACTTATATGTGAAGAAATATGAACTCTCTACTATAAGATAATAATATATAACTATGATCCTATATCCTGAAGTCAGGTTGACAGGATTTTAAACTACCATGGAAATAAACATCTGAGTAAATCTGTGAGGGATTTTCTAGATTAGGTTATTTAATGTGGAAATATCAAATGCCCACATTAAATGCATTGGCACTATCTCATTAAATGAGGTCCTGGACTGAATAAAAATGTATAAAGAGTCCTGAGGATAATTCACCTTTCTGCTTCCTGAAATCAAGGCAATGGGACCAACTGCCTCAACCTCCTGAGTCCTTGATGCCTCCTCATGATGATCCTAGATCTGTAGTTTGAAGTGAGCGCCTCCTTCTTTAAATTGCTATTCTCAGCTATTTCATCACAGTAATAAGAGAAGTTAGCAATACAGCGACTGTTCATAACATTGAGAGCATATTTTAATAGAAGTCTATTGTTGAATACTAAGAATATACTTCACAGCATTGGCTATGCTCCCTGCTGAGGCAGGTCAAGAAGCTTGATCTGAGCCTCCTTTGTGCTTTCCTGCAATTCTACCTATCTGTGTTCAAGTTGTAGATCTCTCTGAAATAAAAACTATTATGTAAGCAGAATTTCTAGTAGGCTTAAATACAGTAAGAAACCAATTTTCAGGCAATCTATATCATTATCATTGCAATGCAATTTAGCATAAAGTTAGTTGCTCAATATTACAGTGGTCTCAAATTATAATTTTCATAGTTTCTGATATGCATGCTTTTAACTTTTTAAAATTTAAAGTTGATTTTTTTCATATAATATATTCTGATCATGGTTTCCAAGCTCTCAAATCCTCCCAGGTCATCTTAACCTATCCACTCATCCAACTTGATGCCTTCTTTATCTATTTAGAAAACAAGCAAATTAAAAATGAGAACACATTACTTTTTACCAGAGCACACTAATAGCCTTAAATGTCTTCACACTTTTCACATGTTAACCTTTCAGAAGCTTAAGTCTTGAAGGAAGAAGGCAGAGTGAAGTACACCATTCATATTACATTATGCCATAAATTTGATTTTTAGGAAAACAAAACCCAAGGCACAAAAAACAAATGAACACTTCTAAGTGCTGAATTTTACCTCCTTCCGTTCAAAATTTATTATTTTGGTGATGTGTGCCAACAAAATAAATACATTTAACATATATATGTGTTTATGGATGTATGGATGTATATTCTTCACTATAGTTCAAACAATTGTATACTAATATATAGACATCTAATAAAATAGAATGAATATTGTGTTAAATTTTATATGCCAGCATCTATTCATCACTAACTGTTATTAAATAATGGTTATCAGTGGTGTAAGGATACTTTAAAACAAGTGTCTGTCTTACAGTGTGTAGGCTTATGTGGTATAGGTGGAGTACAGTTAAGAGAGTAAACAAGAGAAGAGATACTAATAGTTCCGCACAGACATACGACACAAACACTATAAGTAGTTATCCAAAAGTCAGGAGAGAGGTCTCCAAACAGAATAGAACCTGCATTCACTGGAGCAGGTACCATCTATTATTTTGGCCATGCCATCTGACCTATCCAGGTAATACAAGTTTTGTTAAAAACAAATGTAGGTTGCTACTCTAATCAGTCTAAAACTGTGGAAACAATTAGGTTGGATTTTCAGATTTAATGAGCTCTCAGATTAATATGTAAAATCAACTATAAAGTTGATATAAAATTGGAAAAGCATGATATGGAAATAAGACCTATATTGGAGAGAATATAAAAGGTAGGAAGAAACCCTCCCATTTCATGTGGCATGAACCACCACTTTAGTTTTCTTAGAAATGTCCTAATTTTATAATTGAGGCTCCATGTCCTAGGAAATCCAACAGTCTTGGGAAAACTATGACATTCCCCTCCCTCTCAGTTTTAGCCAGTTTACAAAGATTCTTAGAATTCAAAAGCATGATACTATTTACTTTCTAATGATTTTTTTTTCTTCTTTTCTGATTGGGTGCCTATCTTAGTCCCGGTCAGGAAATTCTGAAAAATCAAAGTTTATAAACCCAGCAGTCTTAACATGAACCAAAAAACAACAACAACAATAGATATAGCAAAGTGGAAGATGGAAGGCTCATGGAACTCAGCCCTACAGAAATGACTAACTGTAATTAAGGAATACTGAGAGAAGAGGTATGGTCTTCTCCAGAGAAGAACATATCAGTCCATTATCCAAATACCAAAAGATCAGTTCCAAAAGCATAAATATGCATAACACCATATGGAATTAGTAGGCTGTATTTATGAATTTAGGAATTATATGTATGAACATATACATATATGTATATAACAACAATTACTGAAAAAAGAGGTAATGGATTTGAAAGAGAGCAAGGAGAAGTATACAGGAGATTTTGTAGGGAAGAAAGGGGAGAGAAAAATGATGTAATTACCTTATAATCTCAAATACAAAAATAATTTTTAAAAAGGCATATGGATAAACACCTGCATTTCTAGTGCTGGGAAGCTAACTGGAAAAAAATTAAACCCTTGAAACCCTAGTGAATATTCCCTTCTTTGGAAGTATTTTCTTTAATCTCACAAGACAGAATTATGTTATTCCTCCAATGTATATTTCTCTAGTACTAAATTTGTGGCTTCCACATGATACTTTTATGCTCATATGAAAACACCTCCTGTCCCCAGAACATACTACCTTGAATAAAATATTGTTTAAATGTCTACCCTTTCCAATAAACTGGTCAAACACCTATAAATAGAAACCGCATGTCTTTTTCGTCACCTGTGGCATCTATACTCTGCTTGTTACCTAAATAATAAGTCCCCATTGTGACAAATGAGTAAATGGAAAGAAATCTAGGAATGATAAAAGTCGCTGCAATGGAGATATTCTCAACTGAAGAAATAAAACTGTAGTAGTTTTGGAAGTTTGGCATTTTCTAATTCACAATGGGATTCATTTATTCTTCAACAGTGTGAAACAAAATACAATTATGTGACACCAGAGAAACTGCCAGGCACTAGTTATAAAATGGAGAAAATAATATTTTTGTATGTTTCATGAGATTGTATATGAAATTATTACTATACTTTGACAGATTTGTATGCAAAGAAAAATATAAGGAAATAACATGATATTGTTAATTAAATTATTACTAATTAAAGGATACTAAATTAGAAGAAAGTTAACAAAATAAACCAAGTTGAATTTTCTGCATTTTTTTAAACTTTTAGGATTTGGGTAGATGAAATAAATATGGAATAGTCATTTTTAGGATGCTCTGTAATCTTTGAAAAGGTTTATATTTATGTGGATGATGAGTGCTCACTTCATCAGCACACATACTAAAATTGAAATTACACAGAAAAGATTAATGTGGTCCCTATGCAAGGATGACACACAAATTTGTGAAGCATTTCAAATTTTTCAATAAAAATTTAGGAATTCAAACAGAAGCTACAGAGGCAAGCTTCATCAACAGAATACAAGAGAAGCATAAATAATCTCAGACATTGAAGAAATGATAGAAAAAATGAATACATTCGTCAAAGAAGCTAAAAATTTCCTGGAATAAAACATCCAGGAAATCTGAGACACTATGAATAGAGAAACTTAAGAATAATAGGAACAGGAGAAGAGTAATTCTAGCTCAAAGGCCCAAAAATGTTTTCAACAAAATCATAGAAATTTTTTTTTTTTGTTTTTGCTAACCTAAGGATATACCTACAAAGGTACAAGAAGAAAACAGAGCATTTGAGGTGGGGTGGGTGGCTTTTGGTCATTCGATGAGTTACAGATGTTTGTCATCATTTAGGAGGGGTTGGTTACAAGCTGTTATGAGTTATGGTAAGGAAAAAAAAAAACTAAACCAAGGTGTTAGATTAAGGATCTCTTTCTGAAGGAAGAACAAGGGCTATACTATAGGAATGATGGGATAGAAGGGTGGATTGTTGAGTTTACTTTTAAAAAACCACTACTCATATATTTTACATTGGTATAGACTTTTCTACAGTGATACAAATTTAATGTGATTTTGTTATACTGTATATATGTTTCTATTCTTGTTTAAGGAACTGTACGTATGTAGCTCATTCAAAAAATGTTACATAAAGGTTTTAGTATTTGAAAGCTATTTATGATAATAAATACAGGTTAGTAAGTCTTCTGTAACTATCAAACTTATAGTCACATTAGGTATGTTTTCAAGGTCATACATAGATACATTTTGTACAGATATGTGATCTTCAAACACTTCAATGATTCACTGAATGTGGCACTTAAAATATTTTAGTAGCATAGGGCTTTTTGTAGCGCTCGTGCTAACAATCTGTTTCACTAATTTGGCGAAGGCCTAAAGCCTGTAGGAGGCTAGTTTGTAGATTTAGTTTTAAAATGCCAATTTGTACTAGATCATCGAGTGTGTTTTGGGTGGCTAAAGGCTTCCGCCAATACACCTGATAGTTGATCCACTGTGCTTACAGTATTTACAGATTGGGAGAGGGCTATCCTTGATACTGTTGCTGAAGTGGTAGAGGAAATAACAGTTGCAGCCATAATCCCCAAATCTTCTTTCCTTTATGCTGCACAAGATGGTCATCTGTAGAGGAGATCTCCAGCATAGGTACTACCCCAGGTACTCCAACCACGACAGCTGTTACTTCATACATCCAGCAGCTAACCATTCAGCAGACCTGCTGAGAACAATTGAGACTTCCTCCAAAATTAGTAGCATTGGTTACAACACAAAAGAAGGGAACCAGAACACAAGTGCTTGAAATTCTCATCCTCTGGACCAAAGTGCAATTTTATAGCTGCTTTACCCAAACTATAATTAGTGCTCAGGAAAATAGCCACACAGGACTACTCAGCTCAGGTGTATCCATTACCCCATACACATGGGCTTGAGGGGCCCAAGACTGGCCCCGCTTCTGGCTTCCTGGAGTTGGTAAGGGATTACCAGGGACATCTGTTTTTGATCTACTTTTAACACTGCAAAAAAACTCAAAAATTGCCTGAGTGAAAGGAGCATGGGGACAATAAGCAGTGACAGCCTCCTTAAGTTGTTTAATATCCTTGAAATTTAGTGGGTTGTGCTCCCAAACCCTTTACCCTGAGGATCCACTGTCTCAACCACAGCGAAAGCTTGTCTTCCCTTTCTTAATGCTTCTACCTTAATGATTAAATCTTTGACCTCCTCCCCTATCTCTTGAGGTGCAGAGGCCCTACTAAAAGGATCATAGGAAAAGGGGTTGTGACATGGCAGATGGCATTTGAGCTCATCACCTTCAGCAGTTCTTTGTTTTAATTATTCAATTTCAGCTTCCAAAGTATCTTCTTTATCAGTTATGGTAGGATTATTGTCTCCTAGTTGAGATCCCTCTTATTCCCTGATAGATTTTGCAGATTCTAAATCTTATGCTTTCTCAAAAGTCCTATTTATCTCTGCCACTTGTTCTTTTACTTTAAAATGGTTGCTCAGGAGTGTATCTTTAACTAGACACCAAAGGGAAAAGGTGGCAATAGGGAAATTATCAGGCCCCTCTTCTATATAAGCCTTTTGGAGATCTCTTTTTACCTGTTCCCATTTGGGGATGTTTAAATCTCCAGAGTGCATAAACCAGGTGCTATATTGTTCTAATATGGTTATTAATTCTTTAGCTATCTCAGTTTTAATCCTGGTGCCCTGTCTTTTCAATAGGGCACTAATTGACCACTGAGAATTTCCTTAGAATTACAGGCACCCATCCTTCAATACACCCTCATTCATTTACTTTGCCTGCCAGACTCTGAGGGTGACTTTTTAGGTGATCCTTTCTTCCTAATCTCGGTGGGACTCCACTTGTAGCTCCCATGCTACAGTCTGTTTCACTAATCAGGCAAAGGCCTAGAGACTGAAAAAAGAGTCAAGACAGCAGGTCATTCACTCAACAAGAATACCAGAATGCCAGAATGCTGATTGTCATTTATTGAGGAGAAGGAGCAACTTATATACTGACTCACAGCACAGTGGAAAACAATCCACAGTCAAGAGTTCAAGATTTCAGGCTTACCTCCTCCCCCACAGATGTGTGTTAGAAAACAGGAAGAGTACCAATAACAACTCTGGGACAAGATGTTCTAGCCAACAGCTTCAGGCTTGCTCAAGGTGCCTCAGGGGATCATGCAGGGCCCTACAGCTTTTCATGACAGTGTGACACTTCTGCTCCTGGCAGCACCGATTTACTTCTAAAAACAGTGATGAGCTATAGATGTCTTTTAAGACACTTAAAGAAAGTGCTCAACATCCTTAGCCATCAGAGTAATACAAGTCAAGGCAACTCTGAGATACCATTTTACTCTTGTCAAAATGGCTAAAATTGGAAAACTCCAATGACATTTTATGCTTGATAGGATGTTGAGAGAGGGAAACACTCCTCTATAACAAGTACAAACTTGTACAACAATTTTGGAAATCAGTATGGCAGTTCCTCAAGAAAATGGGAATCAGTCTACCACAGGATCAAGCAATTTCAATCTTAGGCATATACCCAAAAGATGCACATCCATGCAACAAAGGCATCTGTTCAACTATGTTCATAACAGCATTATTTGTAATAGTTAGAACCTGGAAACAACCAGGATGCCCCTAAACTGAAGAATGGACAAAGAAAATGTGGTACATTTACACAATGGAATACTACTCAGCAGGGAAAAACAAACAAACAAAAAGGAAAAAAATGGAATCTTGAAATTTGCAGGCAAATGGATGGAACTTGAAGAAACCATCCTGAGTGAGCTAACCCAGTCACAAAAAAAGATGAACATGGTATGTACTCACTCATATATGTATTTTAGACATAGAGCAAAGTATTATCAGCCTACAGTTCATACTGCCAGAAAAGGTAGAAAACAAAGAGAACTTTAAGACAGATATATGTGGTGGCTTGGAGAAGGGGAAAGGGACATGATCTCCTGAGGGGCAGTGAGTAGAAAGGGAGTTAGGATAAAGAGGTGAGAAGAGGAGGGGAGAGAAGAATATGAGGGAGCAGGAAGATTGAGTCAGGGGAGGAATAGAGGAGAACAAGAAAAGACATACCATAATATAGGAAGCCATTATAGATTTGAAGAAAAATCTGGCACTAGAGAAATGTACAGAGACCTACAAAAATGACTTCAACTAACAATCTGAGCAACAGTGGAAAGGATACCTTAAATACCCTTCCCTGATAATGAGAATGATGACTACCTAGAACCTTCCTCCAGTAGCTGATAGAAGCAGAAGCAGACGCCCACAGCTAAACACTGAGCCGAACTCCTGGAATCCAGTTGCAGAGAGGGTAGAGTGATGAGCAAAGGTGTCAAGACAAGGCTGCAGAAACCCACAGAAACAACTGACCTGAACAAGGGGGAGCTCATAGACCCCATATTGATAGCTGAGAAAACAGCCTAGGACTGACCCAGACCCCTGAACATGTGTCTCAGTTAGAAGGCCTGGGTATTCTATGGGACCTTTGACAGTGGAACCATGATGCATCCCAGTGCACAAAAGGACTTCAAGAGCACATTCCCCATGGAGGAATATTCCCTTAGCCTAGGGATACAAGGGAGGGCCTAGTCCCCTACCCCAAATGACTTGACAGATTTTGATGATCCCTCCTGGAAAGCCTCACTCTCCCTGGGGAGTAGATGGGGGATTAGACTCGGGGAGGTCTTGGTGGAGCACATGGGAGGATGGGATGGGGAACTGGGATCAATATGCAAAATAAGATATATATATATATAATCTTATATATACATATATATATATAAAATTTTAAAAAGTCAAAAACTAAAGAATTAAAAAATAAAAAAAAAAAGATGAGACACATTGAAGAACCCATATGCCCATATGGAGTTTGCTTTCTTTATGGCAAATCTAGACATTGCCAAGAAACTGCCCCTGCCTCAACTGCTGAAAATATGCTGTCCAAACTGCACCACCAGTAGGACACAAAGAAAGTTGACTGCCAAATTTTGACAAGACAGGACAGAACAGTTCTTCAAAAATTCCTGCTTCACAGAAATGTCAGATACTCTAGGCCAGTAAGCCAATAATAGATGCCCCAATATTGTTCAGGAAAATTGAGTGACTATCCAAGCGGCTGGCTGTTTTTGTTGTTCCTTTAAGTTTTGGGAGTTGTTTGTTTAGCACTTCCTGTTCACTAAGGTTGTATTATATCCTTATGGGGTCTTTGATGGAGGTGAAGACTAGATAACCATAGTTGCAGTTTTCCTTAGTTATAATTGAAGATAAATTAGGTATAGAAAACTTTGAACTCACCAAGATTAGATAAATAATAAAATGTTTTCTTCAAAATAACCAAATACACATGGACTGAACATTGTAAATGTAATTCTTATCTGATAATTATTCTTATTGGTTATATTATATTTTATTATATTTATTATTATATATTATATTTTATTATATTTATTATATTTTATTTTATTATATTAGAGTTAAAACCTTTCCTTTTTATTTAGACAAAAGGGGAAAACATTGTGGGATATTCCTTTCCATTCTGTGAAGATATGTCACTGTGATTGGTTCCATATAAAGCTGAATGATCAATGACTAGGTAGGATTTCTAGGCACAGAAGATTCTGGGATGAAGAAGAATGAAATTAGGCATGCAAAGCAAGTAGCATGGACTTGACAAAGTAAAGGCAATCAAGCCACATAAAACAATATATATATATATATATATATATATATATATATATATATATATATCACTCGTAGTTACAGTGATTTATTATTTAACTGTACTTTTAAGTGACCTATTCAACGTAATTTCATAAACAAGATGTCCTTCAGGTGAACAAAAACATTTTGCAATAATAATTTTACTAAAAAATGTTCTTCACCCGCATCTTATATACTTTTACACTAGTAAAAACTTTATGTTAATATATTTCCTATTGGATGAAAAATGAAGCATTCTATTGCAAGTGGATGAAAACAAAAACAACAGTTTTATGCCTCCAGAAGAGACAGTTGTTTTGACTTAGAAACACAGAAACAAAAAAGTACAGAGGCTATCAATTTTGGGGGGGGTGTACATGGGGCTCAATGGGGATAGTGGGTGGGGCTTGAATGGAGAAAAGGAAAGAGACATTGCTGTAACTTTATTTTAATGAAAACATTAAATATTTCAAACAAGCCAGTAAATAAGAGTTTTTGAAATTGCATTACCTCCAAAAGAGAATTTCTAATGTAGTTCTGCTTTAGAAACCAAAAGTCCTGTGCTTTCAGAAGACAGGTCAGTGTGCATATTATTTCACATGGGTAGAATTATTTGCCTGTGACAGAGATTTGTACACATGGTGTGGGGGAAAAAAACCCAGTCTCTTTGAATGTATAGCAGGAGAAAAACTGGAAAGTTCAGGCCAGATGACTGAAAGAGCCACTGTAATTGAGCCTGACACAGAGCAATGGAAAGACTGTCAGGGGCCAAGTGGTCTTGGTCAGGTGATACTCAGCATGATCTAATGGCCATATCTTCAGGTTTTCTGAAATGCAGAAGGAGGGGAGACCCCAAAAATCTGACTGGATCTACCAGCATCAATGAGCAGTGGACTAGATATGGTTTAAAGAACAACTGTAGTATCAGAGAACTTTAGGCCTGCTACATATGTCTCTCAAAGATGAGAAAAAAGTTTTGGTGTGTGGCAGTCTGTACATGGTAAAAAAAAAATGTTCAAATGTTTATGATTACAAAACCTGGAAGATGAAGTCCTGCTGAATTCTCTCTCTCCCTCTCCCTCTCTCTCTCCCCCTCTCTCTCTCCCTCTCTCTCTCCCTCTCTCTTTCTCTCTCTCTCTCCCTCCCTCCCTCCCTCCCTCTCTCTCTCTCTCTCTCTCTCTCTCTCTCTCACTCCCTCCCCCCTCTCTCTCTCTCCCCCTCTCTCTCTCTTTCTCAGAGAACCATTTACTGACCTTGGTTTAAATAATTTGGCCTTGGAAGACAGTGTGATATCCTAGAATATGAAATCTGGAATGTACAACCTACATAAAACTGCAGCAAATGTACAACCAGTAAAATTGCAGCTGTTTTAGTTGCATCTGGTGCCAGGGGTTACCTATCTCTATCAGGAAGCAAGTACAGCAGATGGTCTAACATATTGCCAACTAAAATGCAGAAGGCACTGCTAAATTCTGCTTCCTTGCATCAGCAATAAGTTTTCTGGGTTGAAGGTGAATGTGTTTTCTTTTCTCATCAGCTTTTAAACAAAAGATGAATTGTATTAGGTGAGAACCTTTGGAAGGTAAGTGTAAGCATTCTCTAGAAACTACCAGACCCAAGTATCTCTGTATGAGAATATTATTACAAAGCTTTAACTCATTCCAAACAGAAAACATGCTAAAAACCCGCCCATTTATATATAAAGACCCTGTAATTTCATGTTTGCCTCTTTGTTATGGGGTAGATATGGTGTGTTGAAAGAAAATGGACCTCAAATGGAGTGGAACTATTAGGAAGTATTCTCTTGTTGGTGTAGGTATGTCTTGTTGGAAAAAGTGTGTCACTGTGGAGGTGGGCTTTGAGGGCTCATATATGTTCAAAATACCACCTTGTGTCTCAGACCACTTCCTGGTGCCTACACAAGATATAGAACTCTTACCTACTTCTCCAGCACCATATCTGCCTGCATGCCACCATGTCCCACCATGATGATAATGAACTGTATCTCTGAACTGCGGATGAGCCATCCCAAATAAATGCTTTCTTTGATAAGTGTTGCTGTGCTCATGGTGTCTGTGGTAGTTTTAATGTATTGGCCCTATAAATTCTAGGGAGTGTTAATTTTAGGATGTGTGGCTTTGTTGGGATAGGTATGGACTTGTGTTAGTGTAGACTGGTAGCTTTGAGGTTTCCTTTGCTCAAGATACCCACTAATGTCACAGGCCAATTCTTGTTGCCTGTAAGATGTAGGACTCTCATCTACTTCTCCAGTAACATGTCTGCCTACATGCCCCTGCCATGATGATAATGAAATAAACCTCTGAACTGTAAGATAGACACCACAATTAAATATTTTCTTTGTGTTATCTCTTCATAGCAATAGAAACCCTAACTAAGACAGTGGATACTCTCATGTAACTTATTTGAGTCATTGAGACTAGCAGCTTTTTCCTCCCTACAAACTGAAAAGATAAATTGAGGAGCCAAGAGAATCATGTTCATCCTAACTAGTAAGAAATGCTGCATGATATAGTCTTTCTGTTTTGTTTTGTTTCTATTTTGTTCATGTCACACTTTTGAATTCCAACTGCTCAGCCTCTTTATTTCAGCTTATGGCTAGCCTGATTAGGTGTTGTTATGAGTCTTTCCTATTTCTGTATTATTCTATAATATTTTATCTGTTATTTCTCCATACCTCTAATTCAGAGACTTTGTCTGTTCTTATCTTACCCCTTCTTTTTCCATTTTTCTGTTGCCCCTCTCTTTACTTGTTTGGACTCAAAATCTGAAAATCTATAGGATACAGTTTTGTCTCCTGTGTTCTTGCTCAGAACCTTTTTGAGGGAATAATTAAGGTGCATGGTGCATTTTACTGTAGCTTATCACTAGGCTTGTTGTCAATCACTGTTTCTTTTTTCCTTATTTTTTTTATAAGTGAGAAGTTTTATTAGAAAAAGAAGGAGGTGGGGAAGGAAAGAGAAAAGAGGTAAAGAGACACAGACAGAAAGAATAGAGGAAGACAGGAAAGGCCTGTTGGCCCCAGGAAACAGCAGGAAAGAGAGAAGCATGCAAAGAGAGCTGGGAAAGAGAGTATAAGTGGGCATCTTCTGTATGTATGTATGTATGTATGTATGTATGTATGTATGTATGTATGTATATATATATGTGATATTCCATGGCAAAACCAGATTTAAACAATACATATCAACAAATCCAGCCCTACAGAAAGTTCTGGAGGAAAACTACAATCCAAGAAAGTAAACTACACTTACAAAAACATAGATAATCTCACTGTTTCTTTTATTTCAGTCAACTTGCCCTGAAAACAGAGAGAGGATACTAGGCCCCAGAGAAAATATCTAAACAATACATTCCACAAAAAAACAAGATAAACTCAGGAAGAATAAGGAAGATTGGAAAGGAGGACACCTGCATGTCAAAAGATATATAGAGTAAAACAGATAAAAACTATGAGAAACACAGCAGCACAACACCTCCCAAAGATCATGACTCCCCAGGAACTAAAACCAACAGTAATGGAAAGCAAGTGTCAGGAAAATATTTCCATCTTGACTTTTAATATTATCAGTGAATATATAGATGACTCAAATGAGTGAGGAAAAAGCTCCACACCTAAATAATGAAATTACCAAAGAAGATGAAAAAGTTATACACATGGAAATAAAATTTAAAAATGTGAGATAATTTATAAAAGTCATCAAGACTGTAAAACAGATATGAACAAACAAACAAAAAACTTCACATAAAAAAATAAAGCAAATAAATGGTGCAGCATTGGGCATCATCTGACAATATCTCAAATAGAAGAAAAAACAGCAGGGATAGGAGTACTTTTAGACATCAATGAAAAGGTATCTTGAACACAACAAGAACTCAGGGACATGATCAAGAAACCAAACCACAAAATCCTCAGTATAGAAGGAGCAGAGAAAGGCTAAAATCTATGTGGTAAAATTAAAGCAGAAAAACTAGAGAAAGTTTTCTCAACTAGAGAAAGAATGGACAGCAAAATATAATAGGCATTGTTATGTAATAATAATATAGAACCTCATATAGACATGAACAGAAAGGAGTTTCTCTAGAATATACCATTGTCAAGATATCATACGTACAAAACAGACACTTTCAAAGGTTGTAAGGAGTATATACCAACTCACTTGTAGCAGAAGCAATATAACAGCATCAGATCTCTTACCAGAAATTTTCAAACTCAGGGAAGCATGGGATGATATATTTCAAATCATAAAAGTAAGTGCCAACTGGGATTGCTATATTTAAAAACTAACAAAGAAATAGACTATTTCCTGACATGTAAAATCTAAGGCAGTTTAGGGCCACCAAACTGCCAAAACTTTATTCCAAACTATATTTAAAATAATACTATACATATAAGGAAAGAAGGCCATCTCAACAATGGGAGCACAGGAAAGAATAATTTTCATCAGAGGATAAATGAAGGATGACTGAGAAGGAATAGTACATGCCAAACACAGTAAATTAGCAAGCCCCTAGTACTAATAGGGATTAAAAAATATTTAGTCAACCAGTAAAACAACCAACAAAATATTTCTTCTTAATAACCTAAAGAGTTATCAACCTTGATGCACTTTAAAGGGATGCAGAATGACTGGCTAGATTGAAAAGCAACCTCTAACAGTGTAATAAATAAGATCCAAAACGTACAATTGTAATTACAAGAAAGTGAAAAATCTATATAGCAAAAGATATCCTTCTTAAAGAGAGACAAACGTCAATTACATATCAGATAGGAGGTTAATAACTTGACTATGAAAAAATCAAAAATGTAAATACCTGAAAATGAAATCATCCAGTCGAATGAATTAAATAAATAGCTCGCAGAAGTAAAATAAAAAAAGCGACAACTTTTTTTGACAAGATAGTGATACTGCAGAATATGGCTTTAAGAAGAAAAAATAAGAATTATCTACCATAATAAATATGAAATTACTAATTTTACTAATGTAGAGTAAGTTATCCAAACACTATTGATATAGTTCCATATTTGTGGTAGAGAATTTATGGTAACTGCCTCATAACCTCATTCATATAATGATCACTTATGGCAGCCCTATTCTCTTGAATGTATAATAAATGGCTTCTCTGATCCCTTTGGTAATTTTATGCTAAAGTTTTGTTCTATCCTCTCAGTATTTGAGAACATTATTATAGCTAAATATATCTGCTAATGACTCTGTAAAAATTCTAGATGATTACAGATTTTAAATTATACAGAGGAATTTTATATTCCTCTTTGAATTTCATTCATTTAAATGAAGCTACCCTTGGTCACAGGAAGTGGGCTCTCTTCTTAGGAATGTATTTAGTATTTGTTTTAGAGAAAGGATAATTATACTTTGTCTTCCATCAGTTGTTGTAGAAAACTAATGAGAAATTAATCCATCACAGAACCCAACCAAGATGCACATGTGCCTCAGAACTCAGTCTCTGGAAGTTAAGGTTTCATTGTGGCTTCCTGTTTAATACAATCCAGCATTTGTGCCCAAATGTTGGAAAAGCACACGTGCCTGTGACTAAGAAAAGCAAAGGGAGGCGAGTTTCTCATCAAAACATATTTCCATCTTTAAATTAGACAAACCTCTTAGTTATGTAATAGTCCAAACTTTATTATTTTAATCAATTTATAACTTTTATAGCTTCTTGTATTTTCCAAGGGGAAACAACTGAAAACTAATGGTAGCTTTAATCTATTATTTTCTGGTAACTACTTGTCTTATTTCAGAATGGAACATTTTTTTTTCAAACTATTTTAAGATTCTGAGTCACATCACTTTTTTGCCATTTATTGACATTTATATAACTTCCCACTAATTAAATTTGTCTAGTTTGAAAAGTGCACATTAAAATTTATTTGTGTGAGATTCATGCATTTTCATGGGGCTTTCACTCAAGAAAGTTTTGCAGTTGGAGCACTATCTGCCCCTCCAATAGCCTGTAGATGCCTGTGACCTTTGGAGGCAGTCTAAGACTCATTTTCTTTACATATTTCAATGATGAGTTTCATTATGATAGCGTCAGATCAGATTTTTAAAGATCTTATCTTTTAAAACTATTCTTAAATAATAATAAATGTTCTTTGAAAATCTCATACTTGTATATAACATATTTGACTTATCTTCTTATTAATCTGATCTTTTCTAATTATTTTCCATTGATTTTTTTTAAATGGTGTTTGCAAAGATTCTTTTCAGTAATAAGGCAGGTCAATATAAGAAAGTAATCATTCTATCTGACTAGTTTTAAATTCCTAATGGAGTTATGAAAATTATAATTTATTGACTATTTATATAATACCATGCCATCAGTTGTGAAATTTATTATGTACTTTAATATTTTATTTCTCCCTGTGCATAAAACACCATTCCTCATGGTATCCATCTTTAAGCTTAGTAAAGCAACGTGCTATCTAGGGACACACGTTAATAGTTAAACTATTTCATACCTCTACAAATCCATGGCCTTTCATCCTTGTAGAGCCCTGTCCACATGTGAGATGGTTGTAATCAAGTTATTTTCTCATCCTTTCAGTAATTTTCTCAAACATTAGCCTATTCCTAAAGCTTTCAGAGCACACTCTTCTGAATCTCACCACACTCCTGAACAGAGCCACCAAGGACAATCACAAGGAATGGCTTCAATATTCTGCCCCCTAAAATGTATTTTGATTGACATCCATCACTTCTATGTCAAAGAAATAATGACTGTTTCCCTGTCTAGCACTTTTTCTTGTTTTCTATCAGAGGTACTTCTACAACTTCTTCGGGGATATTTTATAGCAAAATATACTTCCTCTGTAATTAAATAACAATCTTTTCTCTGCTTATGCCTTTTCTCAGTAACTAGATATTGCTGGCTAGCAGAGCCTTAATGTGTATAATGTACCTTATTGAAGACCTTCTTTGTAACCTAACCTATTTGGATTCTGAGTCACCTTCAACAACCCATAATGGTTTAGAACTAACCTCTTGACCTTTTTGCAGTTTTTATGAAAATTAAACTTGAGAAATTAATATTAATGGCAGCACTGTTAAATACTGGTTTTATATTAGAATACTCTAAAAATATCTCTAAAATTAATGAGTGCCCGATTCAAATAACCTGACTTGGAATATTTGTTGTTTATAGACCTAGGGACTCTTCTTTTCCTCTCACCTTCCTTCCCCTCTGTCTCCTTCTCTTAAACTGCTTCCACCTCCCTCCTTCCTTCATTTCTTCTTTTCTGCCTTCCTCTTTACTTCCAACATCTTTTTTATTCTTTTACAACGTTAGTATCCAGAAAAGAGTAATTGCATTATTTATGAGTACCTATGCAGGTACCCACTCTGTTTTTACTGCTTATGCCACATGCACTTGTTAATCTGAATGGTTTTAACCACCAAATTGATAAACTTAAACAATAACATTCACCTCAAAGAGTTTTTCTGTGAGCACTGTCATTGAATCTCTCAGGAAGTGAGTCTGAAAAAAATCACAGCATACTTTAAAAATGCTACAGAAAAATACAACCATTCAGAATGCAAAATCATAGAGCTCAGTCCTAATTGATACTTCTATCTAACACTTCCACACCTAAGGCTCAAGGAACATTGAGGAACAGGGGGAAAGATTGTAAAAGAAAGATTGTAAAAGCCAGGAAATAAGTGAGTTTGCTGTGAGACTGTGTCTTCTAGTAACATCAGAGGCCACATTCATAGGTTCCCCAACATAACCACCCAAATATGAGCTAAACAAGGACACTACCAATGGACATGCCAAAATGGAAGGGCAAAGCCCAAGAGGCCTCAACTCTACTACAGACAACTGGGGAAAGCTGGTAGCAGAAATGGTGGTCTTTCCCAGGGAAGAGTACACCAGCTGACTGTCTAGTGCCAAATGGTCAGCCACAAAAATATGCATACAAGTCACAGTATATGGACTGAACAGGTTATTTAGGAATATGTGTATTTTTATCTACATATATACATATATACATATACATGAATTAACTATTAGTTGCAAATAAAAGATTTATGAATTTGAAAGAGATTGTGGGGGGAATGGGATAGTTTGGAGGGAGAAAAATGGAGAAGTGATGTAATTGTTTTATAATCTCAAAAATTGAAAAATTGTATCTCATGAATCATAGATCACACAGGTATGGTATGTCCAAATAAGATAATATCTTCCTATTTTTCCTCAAAGTCAGAGATAAGTTAATTTGGTTTCTCAAGGCTTAACTAAACTGTGGCCTTTGTTGACAAACATCACAGCTTTTTTAAACATAGAGTGTTTCTTTATTTTTTTTTTTTTTTGCACATCATCATAGCATGCCCCCAGAAAAAGGACTTCCTGTCACTCTTGTTCCATTTCCTGAGCTTTATGGCTATTTCCTTTCCATTTGTGTAAAACAACTGCAGATGTATATCTGTGCTGACCGCCATTACAGAATCATCTGAAAAGAGTGAATATTAATTGAGAAAATGCCTCCATAAGATAAAACACCAGCTTGGTTACAGTGCTTTATCAAAACAATAGAAATATTAAAACATGAATAATGGTGAATACATTGTATTTGTTTTCCTGGAAAATGTAAAGAAATGTCCTCTCACGTAGTCAGTGAGCTAAGAACATAGCGGGAAATAGTTTGCACTGAAGTCTGGCAGGGTGAGCAATTAATTTACTGGGTTAATTTCAGGGCTATGAGTGAGAGGTCCCTTACAGAGAATAATGAGTTAAACGCATCTACATCAACCAAAGCTCACCCGGTCCTGGGAAAGTGTCGTAGAAGCTGCATTCTTGAAGCTCCTTACTCAGCTTCCAGGCTGTTTGGCTGGCCACTGAGTGTCTTCTACTTAGCGACCATCACTGCTTGACAACCTTTGTGCATCTTCTCTTACCTTCCAGATGCCTATAAAATATGGTTACTTCTTGAGACTGGTAACCTTTCTTTATTTTCAGAGTCTTAAATGTCCTCCCTCTTTGAAGGAATCTTTCAAGCTGTAGAAACAGCTATTCAACATTAATTTTCAAAAATATGTGACACACATAGTAGAACTATGACAACCAGAAAAAAGGAAGCAGGAAAAAAAATAAGAAAAATTCGGATTTAAAATGAGCTCTGCTTTTGGAAATAAAAACCAATGGGCTAAACCTTAGTTAAAAATATAATTTAAGAATATAGTTTAGGTCTTGCTCAATGCCATTCAACTGAGGCAGGTGCTAACCATACATATGCCAGCCTGGGTCCTCAAGGCCTGGGGTGGCTGAAGACAGCCACAGGGCACTGCCAGTTGCCTGGTTGATGGGTGCTATTATGCTAAGCATATGTCTTGTAGAGAAATGTGTGAGAAAGAGAAGCAGAATGATTCATGTACTGTGGAAATAGGTGGGATGAAAGAAATGAAGGCAATGAGGAGCAGGCTGGTGTGGGTGGCTTGCTTGCCAACTGGGGCCATGGTGAACCCCTGGTGAGAATGCTGCTCATGACCATGTCTGGGTCTGTGGCCCTATCTTAACCGTGCTCTGTGTTAAACATCCATGGCCCATGCTACCACCAAAGGCCACATGGAAACCTGGGGTCTGTGCTGAAACCTGTGGCCTTGTTGGAGTCTGAGGGACACACCACAGCTGGGACCATGCTGATATGAAAGGCTTGTGCTGCCACCTGGGGCAATGGTGGTGTCCAGACCTGACTGCTGCCAAGGACCAAGTCTGGATCCATGGTCCTATCACAGCTAGTGTCTGTGATGAAGTCCGAGGCCTTGTTGGTGTCTGCCGCTTGTGCTGCCACCTAAGCAATCCTGATTTGGGTGGCCTATGATGTCACCTGGAGCCATGGTGTCATCCAGGCACAAGCTGCTACTGAGGGCCATGTCTAGGTATGTAGTTGCGCTGCAGCTGGGATCTGTGTTGACGCCTGTGGCCCATGTTACCATGGGGGAAGGAGGCAGACATAGGAACCGTGTGTGATGAAATCAGAGAGCTATGCTGTGCTGGCCCCATCCTTCTATCGCCCTGGGAAAGTTGGCCCAGCTCCTTACTGGACACTGCAGCAAGAGAATTGGCCACAACCCTCACAGTATAGCCAGCCCCTTCACTTTGGAGAGATGACCCCAACCCTCAGTGTATGTGTGAAAGAACTGTCCCTGGTAGCTTGGGCATATTAGAGCGGGCTCCACCCCTTGCCTGAGGAGGGACATCAGTAGCCCAGACTGAGCAAGTCAATACCACCCAGGCACACATCCAGGGCCTTGGATTGGATCACGCTAAGACACCCACCCCAATTGTGGCCTGCTGGAGCGCATGAAAGAATTGGCATTGTGGAATGATACCTGCAGAATCTCTGTGACTTCTTGCAGGTGGGATATCCAAGACAAGTTTCAGTGAGGGTCCAGCAATATAATGTAGCAGAAACCAGAGGCCTTGACCCAGACCAATGATTCATTGCAATGGACATTTGTAAGGGAAGCTAATTGAACAAAAGAATATACTGAAGCTTCTAATGCCACTCTGATGAATTAAGATACATTAGAGAGGTGGGAAAGACAAAGAAGCAAAAGAATATAGCTTTAGAATATAATTTAACAAAGGCATTGAAAGTCTAAATGGTTTCATGGGGTTGTTTTATCTTTTATGCATAATAATATAAATAGAATAATATAAAAGAAAAAGAAGAGATGAATGAAAAAATATGTCAGGAAAAACTTTAAGAAATGAAACAAATTTTCATAGCCTAGAAGACTACCATTAAGTCAACAGGAAACATAGAAATGAATGACAAAGAAATAGAAGGTAGGAAGCTATAAAGATATGACAGAAAAAAATTTCCTTATGAGTCTTTAGAGTGAAAGGGGTCTGCTGTATATCCAGATTTATGACTAAAATTTCATCTCTCCACTGATCATATCACTTTGAACCTTCGGAATACCAAGGACACAGGAGAGAAAAACAACTTAAAGATATCCATGGAGAAGAAAAATATTTCTTTCAAGAGAACAAGAATGAAAATGTCTTTAGGTATATTTTCTCATTAAGACTGAATACTAGACAATGGAGCAATAAATTCATATTTCTCAGGAAATTGGATATGAACTTGGGAATTCTTACTCAACAAACTCAATGAAATGTAAAGTCAGAATAAAAATGATTTCAGGCCTGTAACAGATTTAGTAACACAGGCTTCCTTGTGAACTTTCTAAGAATGTCTGGAGTAAAAATGATTGTCAGAAACAGTAGCTTGAAGACCACTGAAAGGCAAAGACAGGATCACTGCATCTGTGAGAAGAAATAGGTGAAGACTCGTCAGAGCAGACCAGAAGAAACTAGAAACACAAAAATCTGTGCCAGATTTAATGCAGATGAAATGGCTGACTACAAAGGGACATGGTGAAAGCAACATAACACAGTGGAAACAAAGTCATGGAAATCATAAAGGAGGAAAAATGTTCTTATTAGATCACCACAACTCACATATCCTTGAACTCTGGCATGATTTTAAACAATTGATTAATGTGTAAGCATAAATACAACTCAAACTCTGCTAAGAAACTTTCCATTTTAGAGGACATTAAGTTGTGAATGACATTAAACAGATTGGCCCAGTAATCCTCCAGTAAATCTTCCATGATGAAAATTGTATAGTTGTATCATAATGTGTTGCAAACAGTACGTATTGGATTCCAATGTACAGAAATGTTATTGTCAAAGTATAGATACCAGAAAAAATGTAAGTAAGAAGGATTTGCAAAACTATCCTTACTTTCCTTATTATGTGTATATATTGATAAATTCCAATAATATATTTTTGTAATTCTCCAGGTATAGGATGAGCAATCAATTGAATGAATAGCTATTAATATGAAACATATCTGTTGTGGAATGGGATGTTGGTTTAACTAATTAAGGATGTGTTACATGTGTTTATGTTGTGGAATCATTGTTTAACTATGTAAAGATGTGCTGCTGTTTCACCTTGCCTGCTAAGGCACCTGATTTGTCTAATGAAAAACAGAATAGCCAAGGCAGCGGATGAATAGGTGGGTCTAGCAGGCAGAAAGAGAAAGGAAGCCATCCAGCCAGCCAGGTTCCAGCCAGCCAGGGGACAGGCCACAAGGGGCCAGACATACAGACATGAAAGAAGTAGGAAAAGAAGATGGACACAACATAGATGAGGTAAACAAGCCGCAGAGAAGCATATATATATTAATAGAAATGGGTTAATTAGGTTTTAAAAGCTAGTTAAAAACAAGCCTAAGCTAAGGCTAAGCATTCAAAATTAATAATAATTAACAATTTGGAAGTCAGTGGTCCAAGCAAGCCTGCTGTACATATTAGATTCTGAATCTTTTAGAAAATTTCTAACATCATATACATTATTCTAATTTTAAATGGTTTCAGTAGAACTGACTTAGATATTAAATATAATCTTCAAGGCACCTTCTAACTAATGTTTTAAATTATGTAGTAAATATATGTAAAATAGTATGCCGATAGCAAAAATTACTAACAGTATGAAGTTATTTGATTTATTCTGTTTTATGAATACAAAAATGCTAATTATTACTAGGTGAGTTCAGATGCTACTAAATAAAGTCTTAGATGATATTCGACTTCTGTATTTTGATATTGATCTTTTAGTATTTAATATAATATAGTAAGTATTAATGCAGAAGGATTTGATTATAAAAACATTGGCAATTTCATTAATAGTACAGATTGAGTCATGTACCTCCAGTGTAATTATAGGCAGCTTTGACAATGCTAAACTCAGTAAAGAATGACCATGACCTCCTCCATATTGACGGTTAAAATGGTTTTGTGGATGAAAACAAGAGGACAAAGCTGGAACCAGGGAAGTAGACCTCTGAGGCACTGTGTTTCAAGAAATATTTGTACAATCTTTTCCTAGAGCCAGGCCAGAAGACCCATCCTACAATACTTCCAAATCTGCACTTACTTACAAAGGCAGGAGAAAAAAGAGCAGCAGCATGAAAGTATAAATTCCAACCACAGGTTTGCAAATTGCTTGGGACTGAGATTGACTGGGCTCAAATTCTGAGTCTCACTTTTTTCTTCTCTTTTACAGTGCTGGGGATTGAATCCAGGACCCTGTGAATGCAGGCAAATATTCTACCATTAAGCCATGTTCCCAGTCCTTCATCTTCCCCTTTTCTCTCTTTCTTTCCCTTTTTTCCTTTTTTAATTTAACATGTCAATCCCAGTTCTCTTACCCTCCCATCCTTCCCTATCACCCCACCAAACCCCAACCTATTCCCTTTCTGACCCCCAGGGAGGGTGTGGCCTTTCATGGTGAATCTTCAAAGTCTATCATATTATTTGGGGCAGGGCCTAGGCCCTCTCCCATGTGTCTAGGCTGTAAAGTATCCCTCTATGTGGGATGGGCTCACAAAGCCTATTCCTATACTAGGGATAAATACTGATCCATTACTAGAGGCCCCATAGACTGCCCAGTCCTCCCAACTAACACACACATTCAGGGGGTCTGGGTTGGTTCTATGATGGTTTTCCAGCTATCAGATTGGGGTCATGAGCTCCCCCTTGTTCAGGTCAGCTGACTCTGTGGGTTTGTCTAGCCTGGTCTTGACCCCTTGGCTCATCACTTCTCACTTTCTGCAACTAGATTCCAGGATTCAGCTAGTGTTTGGCTGTGAGTGTCTGCTTCTGCTTCATCAGCTACTAGATGAAGGCTCTAGGATGGCATATAAGGTAGTCTTCAATCTCATGGTTGTGGAAGGGCATTAAAAGTAGCCTCTCCACAATTGCTTAGATTGTTAGTTGAGTTAATCCTTGTAGATCACTAGGCATTTTCCTAGTGCCAGAGCTTGTGAAGAAAGGGGCACAGTCCTCCACTGATGGTGGTAGTACAAACTTTACAGCCACTTTGGAAACCAGTATGGCAGCTACTCAGGAAAATGGGAATTAGTCTACCTCAAGATCCAGTTAGTCCACTCTTAGGCATATACCCAAAAGATGCACATTCATACAACAAGCATATCTGTTTAACTATTTTCATTGCAGCAATGTTTATAATAGCCAAAACCTGGAAGCAACCTAGAAGCCCCTCAACTGAAGAATCAATGCAGGAAATATGGTACATTTGCACAATGGAGTACTACTCAGTGGGAAAACACAATGGAATCCTGAAGTTCAGGGAAATGGATAAAACTAGAAGAAACCACCCAGTCACAAAAAGACAAATGTGGTATGTACTCACTAATATATGGATTTTAGACACAGAGCAAAGGATTACCAACCCACAATTCACACCACCAGAAAAGCTAGTAAACAAGGAGGACCCTAAGAGAGACATACATGGTAACTTGGAGAAGGGGAAAGGTACAAGATCTCCTGAGCAAATTGGGAGAATGGAAGGAGGGGAGAGGGAGTTAGGAGAAAAAGAAGGGGAGAACAGAAGGGGAGAGGTTGGCATGAGGGAACAGGAAGATTGAGACAGGGAAAGAATAGAGGAGAACAAGAAAAGAGATACCATAATAGAGGGAACCATTATAGATTTAAGGAGAAATCTTGCATCTTTCCCTTTTCAAAGACCTTACACATGAACTTTGGATATAGGAGCAGCAACTGCTGGTATGTACATGAAAGCTTTCTGAACCAGCATGTCCCAAATAGGTCATCAGCTCAGGTTCTTACTGATGGTTACATAGACATAACTTTTTTGCATCATTGTCCCAGTCAGAAGGGTTCTGGATACATCAAGGTCTCAAATATAGATATATACCATCAGCATCATTGATACCTACAGTGTGAACTGAACTAAACCTCATACACACCACCTAGAAGTTCTCAGACTGGGAAGAGCTACATTGTTTATCATTGTGTCCTACAAATGAATCAGAGTTCATTGCCATGAAATTCTTGCTCAGTAAAATAACTCAGATGCACTCCAGGCTTCCTGGCATGTCACACTGACCTTGGAGAAACAGGCATCTGATTCTCTTATTCTGTCGCTAGCATTCTAACCAAGTATTTCTGGAAGAATTTATTTTTCTGTTTTCTTGTTTAAAAAGATAATGGATCTCTTTGTCATGGAGTTTATATTTCTGGAACTGAAAGCATTCTTATTCCAACAAGGGAAAACATCCTACACTCAGCAAGTTGGAGAAAAATGGGTAAATGTGGCAAAGTACTAACCAAGAGAAAGCCTGGGCATAGACAAACATTTTAATGTTCTATCCTTTGGAATTCCTTTTTATACAGAACAGTGTTTTGTTTTGTTTTGTTTTAAAGCAGTTTTATGTGTTTCTAAAACAATATGACTTACATATGTAGTGTCATACACATTTGGTGATTTAGACACATGTTTCCTCTGCTCACTCCAAGTAGGATCTGTGGAAGAATATACCTGAATCTAACTCTAGTTAATCTCTGCCTGTTTTTCTCTCTCTCACCTCTGTTTGCCTTATAGTCCATGACATTTAGCTTTCCTTGATTTCCCAGTAAGACATTATCTTGTTTTATTTATGAGATGACAGTTTAAATGATTCTTCACATTCAGCAGAGATTGGGAAACTACTGCAAGCACCTCTAAGTAAAAATTTGGCTAAAGAACCAAATAGTTACATATTGTGCCTTCCAGGGAATTCAAAGTATTCTTAGATTAATCTTCAGACAATAAGGCATAAGTCTTATTTTTGCCTTTTTTGTTGTAACTGGTTTTTATTTTTATGATGTCTAAGTAGCATATTTCAATTTTATTGTATAGAAGAACGAGTAAAGTTTTTAAAAGGGTAAGCAACTCAGCCACCTAAATGGATTAGTATGTAAAGGTGTTTGGTGCCCTGACGTTTATTCCAGGTACTAGGTAGAAGGTGAGAACTAAATCCTAAATGTTCTGTCCTCCACACATGTGTCATGGCACCCCCACACATACACAGAACATACACAGAAACAATAAAAGAAATGGAAAGTTGTTTATAAAGAAAGAAACTTTTTCTTGGCACCTCCTAGGCATTCAACTGTGTCAAGGCAAAGCTTAATATTTCCTTACCAGCCACCAGCTGTCAGTATCCCATTGAAGAGAATGATGTACTCTCTATGGGAAGCACATGGCCATGGAAGTAGCTGCTGATGCTCTGAATGGAAAGGATATATGGTTCGCTTTAGTGTTGGGAGCCACAAACAAGGTTTTCCCATGAAGCAAGATGCCTTGACTCATAGCAATGTGCCTGCTGTTGAGTAGGGGGCATTCTTGTTACAGACCAAGGAGAACTAGAGAGAAGAAGGACAAGTCTGTCTGTTCATGGGTTTATTGTGAATGCCAATTTGAGTGTTTTTAACTTGGTTATTGAAAAAAATAGAAAGGATATTCCTGGCATGATAGATCAACTGTGCCTTGGTGATTCTGGTCTGAAGGGGTTGAAAGAATCTGAAAGATTTTCAATCTTTCCAGAAAGGATGATGCCAACCAATCTGTTTTCAGAAAGCCAGAAGAAAGTAAGAAGCCCAAGAAAAATGCACTCAAGTTTCAGTGTCTTGTTATGACATGTGTCCTGCAATACAAATGTATCACTCTGAAGAAACAATGCATTTAGCAAACAAGAAGGAAGCTGCAGAATATGATAAATTTGGGTGAAGAAAATGAAGAATGCTAAAGAAAAAGCCAGGAGCCAAATGTCAAGAGACATCATCTATCTTCACTGAGAGCTTCTACTTCTGAGTCTAGTCAAATATATAACTCTTTAAGAGTAACAAATAAATGACTAGAATTTGAAAAAAAAGCAATAAAACCACTTACTGAAACTTTGAAAGTATATATTATACAGAAAAACACTTTGGCAGTAGTTGCCTTTGCCAGCTACATTATTGGTGGATGGACACATGTACACTCATTATGACACTTTCATCTGAGAAATTTAATTTCTCTTTATGATGATGATTTTGGCAAAAGAATGAACTTTATCAAAACCCTCTTAATATGTGAAGAGTACTAAATAATGTATTGAAATGAGGAAAACTTTGCCATTTAATCCAGACTAGTTCAAATAACAAAAGATGTAAATTTTACTCCTCATGAATTCTGAACTGACATTCAAATGGTTTTGGCTCTAAAAATCAGTGTTATCAATTAAAATGTAGGAACTGTTGACTATCCTGTTCATCTCATGTTTTGATAAATTAACAAATGTTGCATTTACAAACTCTAAAGATACATGAAATAAAGAAAAATAGTATGGCAATATTCATAGGTGCTGTCTACAGAACTCTCAGTGTCTCTTATATTCCAAATTGTGATGACACATGTTGAGAACATGAAAGTGATAAAGACTGGATCCATACAGAAATAAAAATGGTTTAAAAATTGTGTGAAAAGATTCCTGTAATCATGAAATACAATGAAGGGACCAAATTAAGCTTCAGAATGCTGGATTTTAGCATAATATTTTTAGAAATCATATATCTGGGGAAAAACTGTATTATTTTCCTAGAACATAGCTCCTTGTATTTTTAAATAATGGAATAGATGGTTATCTGCTACCAGTTGTAGCTTTCTTTTCATAATAACTTAGTGTTTATTATTTATTTTTATTATATATTGTGCTAGAGGCTTTTAAAATTTTCTTCATTTTATAATTTCATATATATATATACACATATATATAATAAACTCTGATTATACTTACCATTCCTTTCTCCATTGCAATTCCTCAATATACCACAAAAGTCTGTATAACAACTTCATGAATTAAAAAGGAAAACCATCTACTAAGTCTAGTTAGTGCTGCCCATATGTGTTTTCAATTGAAACCTCCCACTGGAGCATGGGATCCCCATATGTGCAGAGGTGTGAGGCCTTCCAATGAAGTGTGGGAGCTGCCAGTGGTCACATCCTCCAAGAAGAATGAATCTCTATCCCCAGCAGCTACCATCTGCCAAAGAGCTTTCATTGCCAAACTATGCTTATGAATATTGTCACTTTGTAAGCAACAATTTCTCAGCAATCATTTCAGATGCATTTACTCTGTGGAATTTACTCAGAACATCTAAGCTTAAAGATTTTATTCATTCACTAGCAAAGTCAACAGAGGCTATATTCAGCTATTTCTAATGTTATCTCAACACTGAGTCTGCTGGTCCTGTGATTGTTTCATTTGGGCCCAATGCACTTGTCTCATGAGATTAAAATTAATTTCTAATGAGTGTCTCTGGTAAGAAGGATGAGATGGTTATGCTCCACCTGCTAAGCCTCGCATACAGTGATAACATAGGGTCTTAGAAAGGTCCTAAACTCAGATGCTTAAATGCTTGCATAAAAACATGATCCGTATCAACCAGGGCAATATGTCCCCACTAGAGCCCAGAAACCCTACCACAAAAGGCATTAAATATTCCAACATGGCTGAAGTATAGAAAAAAATTAGAAAACTGTACAAAGATGATAAAGTTCCTTAAAGAGGAAATGAATCCCTTAAAGAAATATAGGGAAATACAACCAATTGAAGGAAATGAATAGAACTTCTCAAGACCTGAAAATGGAAATAAAATCAATACAGAAAACCCAAACTGTGGTAATTCTAGAAATGTAAAACTTAGGAGTTGGAATTGGAACTTCACCAACAGAATATATGAGATAAAGGAAAGACTTTCAGGCATTGAAGATATGTTAGAATAAATAGGTACATTGGACATAGAAAATGTAAAATCTAAAAATCCTGACATAAAACATCCAAGAAAATCCAGGGTACTATGAAAAGACCAAGCTTAAGAATAATAGGTATAGAGGAAAGAGAAGAAACCAGAAATTATGTTCAACAAAACCACGTGAGAAAATTGTCATAACCTTAAAAAGGAGATGCCTATAAAGGTACAAGAAGCATAAAAAACAAAACAGAACAATAAACAAACAAACAAGATAACATTTCAGTCTTAACACACACATTTCAGTTCAAAACACAAGGGCACCCAAGTGTTTCTAAAAGGAACACTCCTATTACACACTAATATTGGAATACTTCAGTTTTCCACTTTCACTGATAGACAGGCTGTCCAGACAAAAAGTAAAGAGAAATACGCTGTACAAAAAAATACATTATAAACCAAATAGACATGTCAATTATTTACAGAACATTTCACCAAAACACAAAAGAATACTTCTTTGTGTCTGCACTCATGAACTTTCTCCAAAATGGACCACATACTCGGACACAAAACAAGTCTCAACTGGGTACAAGAGGGGCAGAAATTGGAAGATAAGGTAAAGATTGAAGGGGTAATGAGGTTAAGCAAGGAGAGACAGCAAGAATTAAGAGGTATCTGAAGGGTGTTTTTGAAACCTATTGCAGTGAAAACTTTCTAAAATATATGAAGGCAAACCTAATAAACTCTCCAAGCAATGAGTGAAACAAAGTCCCAATTGGTTAACTCTTCTTATCAAAGCTTCCAGTACTAGGACTAGGTTATATCCAATTGAGTTATTGGAGTCCCATGAAAATCTCCAAACAACCTAAGTTGTTGCCAAGATTATAGGTTGTTCTCCACAAATGGATAGCAAGGCCTCATTGTTGAACACAACACCCATACAATTAATTGAACATGGAGAGGTCAGTTGAGTCTGCACAGAATTGTCACCCCCATATTGCAACATCTTTGGTAGAAGAAGGCAACCTGAAGGCTACCAAAAATGAAACATAAAACCAGCCCAGTCATAAAACCTTGGATCTACATTTTATACGGCCTGCAAAATGTGATAGGATAACAGTGGCACAATATTTGGAGTAATAAACAATTAATATTTGATTTGATTTAAGGCCCCCTCTATGAGAAGTAACCTATACCTGACACTGCTTAGGTGACTAAGAAACCAGAGGGCATATAGTCTGAAGACATAGGGTAAAATAAAGTACTCTGCTTTTTTTTTTAACAATAAAATCACTCCTGATAATATTCTGCTATACTCATTGATTGATACCTTATTCAGCCACCATCACACAAGCTTCCTCCTGCAGCAGATGGGAGCAAATACAGAGACCTATAGCAGACATAACACAAAGAGAGAGACCTTGGAGCACACAGCTCTAAATAGGATACCACTACATAGTATCTACTAACAAATCTGTATTAAATGGGCCTGGTCAAAAATGTGAAAATATCTTATGCATACTATTCATACATAGAAAAACTGTTTATGATATGAAAAACTGAAATGAATGATGGCTAGGTTTTCATTTCAATTATTCAAACTAATTAATTTAATAAGAAAACTCACATATTTACAATAGAATTTTCTGCACTTGCTCTTAGCAAAAGCTCAAGAAGTGATAAATAACAGAATTTTGCAAGTGACATTCATTTAAAATTTTTGTTATATATAGTGCTTAAATAGATATACATTTGGTTGCTAACCATTATCTTTTAATTCTTAATCAGTAACAAAAGAAAAGAATAAAATAAAGTTTCAAGGAAAAAATTAAAGGTTCATTGTTAATAAATTGGTGAGTTATATTGATTTTTTAAAAGTAGGTTAAGTGAGGCAAAAGCAATGTCTCCTTTCTCCTGCTTGAATTTCTGTTCATGCTCATGGAAAAAGCAACAGTTTTAATGTAATTTATGTTTCTCATTGTGCTCAGAATTATAGCTGGATTTTGGTAGCCAATACAACAAATTATATATGCAGTAGGACCAATTAAGCAGGACACTTTTAAAATGCTATAAAATGATAATTATTACATTTTACTGTCAAAATACACTGAAATAATTTCTCAGTTCTGTAAAATCCATTTTAAATGAATGACATGCTACAACCATTTCTTAAAGATTAACAATATTCCTTTATAGCCTATTTCTTTTTTTTCTAATAATGATATAAAACCTCTTGCAAAGTAATTACAAATACTGCAAGGTAATGAATCAGGGACTGTGAAAAATAGATATTTGTGTTTTAATATTATTGCTTTGGTTTGACATTATGTTTAGCTTTAAATTTCAAGTTAGAGAAGAAAAGCAAAAAGGTTGTTATTAATATTACTACAATAGAGTTAGCATCCACATTTTTCAGTGAGTATAAATAGCTCAGTGTAATTAATCACAGTAAGGAACTTCCCAAATATGTTTTCATATAACAGTTAGCAAATATTCTTCACAAAACTTCTTTGTTTATAACGAGAAATTATAAAAACAAATTGAAGTTATGTTATAAACATGCGTAATATGTAATTCATCATATATAATAAAAATTTTAGAGAAGTAGACTGTGGCATGTAAATGTAAATTTTGTCTGTAATATTGTACCTGTGAAGTTATTATTATTGTGCTCTTTCCATTCTTTCTGTTTCCAGTCTCAGAAGCCACTCTTGTTCTGTTGGAAGCTGCCTCAGCCCCACTCCTCTCTCTCCAATCCCTTTCCCTTTCCCAAATGGTGGTTCCTCCCCTGCAGCAGCTCAAGACCACGCCTACAGTGTATTTAAACTCTGGTCCATAGACCCCCCCATGTTATTTCTCTCATGCCCCCTGGGAGGTCACCCAAAGTGCTTCGTTCAGATTAAACCTGGTCTCTCGTTATTTAGGTTTTATTTGGCGTATTGTGTCAGCAGAGAAACCTTCTACTGGGGATTCAAAAATACTTATTTATCTTATGTGAAAATTCAACTAGTTAATTTCGTACTTTTGCCCTAGATGGCAGTACCCTTTCGGTTTCTGCCTTCCCAGCATGCACTTAGAATTTGGAAGTTTATGTCTTCTAAAGTATTTTCAGGATACTTTAAAATGTAAAGTAATACAAAATTACAAATCACTAATAAAATATGGCAATTGTTGCTTGAAGGGCATTGGAGTTGACTTATCCTAGAAAAGAACCCTAAAATTTAAGTTTATCAGCTTGAGTAAGCCTCGGCATACCCAAAATAGAATTGGAATTTATTTTTCCACCACATCCTCAGGAATTTGTCTCTCCACTTCCTAAGGCTCCATTTCTAGGTGCTGATTCCAAAATACTGAAATTTACATAACCTTGGATACTGTCAGCACTACTGATTTATGATCACTAATTTAGTCCAGATTTTTGCCCTTTCTGAGAATTTCACAATATTTCAGAGGCACATCTTGTCTAGTCTTCACTACAAGCAATTTCAAGACTCTCCTAAACCTGGCAATTATTCTCTTCTGTTGTCCCAACACAATTCATTCCCTACTTTAATAAAAAATAGGGGAGAAAGGATTGTCAAATACAGGGAGTAAACCTCAAGCTGATTTCTTAGCAAAAGCCTTGAAATCAGAAATGTGGAATGAAGTAGTTAAAACATTAACTGAAAGAAAAATGCCAGACACAAAATTCTTTATTTAGAAACAGGAGACACATAAAGATGTCACCAGAAAAACAAAGCTGAGGGAGCCCATCATTCCCAGACCTACCTTACAATAAATGGGAAAGGTTCTTCAAGTTGACATTAGCCTGGCCTGTAGTAATTATTTAAATAGAAATAAATTAAAACCCATTTTAAAATTTAAGTATATATTTAAATGTGAAATACTTTTAATTTTTATTTAATCTGTGTGTGTGTGCACGTATGTGTTTGTGTGACTATGTGCAAGATCTTCTGAAGCTGCAGACATTTGTGAGTTGCTTGATTTAGAAGTCAAATGTAAATAGACAAAATTTACCAATAAGTAGGCAAAAGGTAATTGAATATATGCAAGAAAACCACACTCCAATTTTATATTGCCTACAGTAGAAATATTTAAGCTTTAATGAAATTAAAGAACTTTGAAAACACTTTTTGGTAAATGATAATACAAAAATAAAACAGGTATCAATACATACACAAAAGTAACAATTTGATGTAGGATAACAATATAGAAAGAACATAAAGAATACAAAGGAGCTCAGTTCATAAGGGGTATGGACTGGCCAGTTTTTGTTTTTGTTGTTGTTTGTTTGTTTATTTGTTTGTCTTGTCAACATGACACAAGTTAGAGCATTTGGGAAAAGAAAAATCTCAATTGTGCAAAAACCTCCACCAGATTTGCCTATGGCCAAGCCTGTGGGCATTTTCTTGATTAATGATTGATGTCAATGAACCTATTTGACTGAGAGGTAGTGGTGGAGGGGTGGGGGTGGGGTCCTGAGCTATAAAAGAAAGCAAGCTGAGCAAACCATGAATAGCAAGGCAGTAAGCAGCATCCTCCCATAACATCTGCTTGAACTCCTGACTCAGATTCATGTCTCACTTCCTTCATTGATACAATGTGACCTGAAAGTTATAAGCTGCAATAAACCCTTTCCTTCTAAAGTTTCTTTGAGTATCATATTTTTTTAATCACAAAAATAAAAGTCCTAAGACACCAGTACATAATATTTACTTAACTGTAAATATCTTTGCACTTACCTTAGCATGTAGCTATATAAAAGAAATATTAACAGACTTGAAGGAGGAAACACCAAATATTACTAATAGTAAAGGACTTAAATACCTTACCATAATGCATAGATCTATGCACAATGCATAGATCATTTTACAAAAAGTCAATAAGAAACATTATTTGAACTATCCTTGAAACCAAATGGACCTAACAAACATTCAATAGCAATAGAAAAATCATTCTTCTCAAGTATACATAAAACATGTTTCAAGGAAGTTAATGGGTGAGGTTACAAGACAAGCTTAAGAGCTAATGAAAACTGAAATAAAATTATCTTTCTAAAAAATAATATAATAAAGGTCAATACACAAAAATTCAGAAATCTGATAAATGTATGGATATTAAGCAATGCATTCCTATTGAAAATGTCAAAAAACTCAAAACAAAAAAATAACATTTATCAGAAGATGTATTTGAGAGGAGTCAGAGATATAATGGATAAGAATGACAATGGATAAATATGATTAGAGTATGTTACATATGAGGATTAAAATATTACACAAACCCATCATTTTGTACAACAAATACTCAATAATAAAGAGTTTAAAATTGCCTTCCAAAATAAAAAAATGAAATAACTGCATACAAATTTATATAGGATGTGGCAGAAACAATTCTAGTCTGGTTTGAAACCACTTTCTATCCTAATTTTTAAAAGATTTAATTATATTAAATGTATTATCATTTTATGACTGGGAAGGAGAACAGTAATGTCATTGCCAGAAGAGTGTCCCTTTAGTTCTCATGGTGTTTTCTGAGTCCATCACCACACAAGCTCAATAAGAAAGAATACAAATCAGTTAAGCATTAATTTTACTTTTCAACAAACTCTGAACTGTGATGGTTATTTCTCTTGCTTACATATGAAAAAGAATCCAAGTTCAAACAAGACTTTTTTTACCTATTCCCCAAATTTTTTAAGAACAATAATTTTTATTTATTATTTGAGCATTTTATACATAGGCTATTGGTGTCTTAGTCCATTGGCCTATATAGAACTTTCTGGTACTAACTATGAAAGATAGCTGTCAGGGAAGAGGTTTCCCAGTCAGTTTCAAAGTTATTTCTCCCTATCTGCCAATATAAGTATGTGGTATATGGTCTTATCATTCAGTTATAATGGGCAACAGAGAATGGAGGCAGTAGCCCATGCTGCTTCTGAGATCTCTGGGATGTTGTTGCCCAATAACACATAGTACTCATTCTGGCACTATGTACTACTTTAAATTAATAATGCATGACTTTTGGGCCTGCTCCCAAAAATTTCCTGTACTAAACTAAATAATAAAAGGTGTATACATTAAATAAAAAATATGAAGGAGTAAAATATATTTAATTTTATTTTCCAGGTGGTAAATTGTTAGGAAAAATAATCAGTAGTTCTCAGTAATCTTAATGAGAAACATATATTGAGTGAGATTACAGGAAAAGGTAGTCAGCTGCTTTAGAAGCAGACAATCTTCATTAAAAAAATACATCCTTTGTTTCTCCTAGTAAATTCAAAAGATGGCAATGACAACAAAATCACACAACATGGTTGGGCGTATTAAAAAGAAGCACAAGACTCCACATATTCCTAGTTAGGATTTGTCAGAACCAAGGAATCGGTGATCTGTCTACTCTAGTTCTATCACAAGGCCAAGAACGTGCTGGCTCTCATTCAGGAGCTTCCTCAAAGGAAAGCCCTCCTGACCCTAAGCAACCACACATGGGACCTTGATAACAAGTGGTGTTAACAGGACAATAAAAACCTGCTACAGATTTTCACAATTTTGGAAAAGTAACAAATAATAGGCTTGGAGTACAAGCTGAGAGCCAGCACATAAATGTGCACAACTAAAGTTCATGACTGGTAACTGAGGTTTACAGCCCTTTCTTCCTTTCTTTCTTCCTTCCTTTCTTCCTTCTTTCCTTCCTTTCTTCCTTCCTTTCTCCCTTCCTTCCTTCCTTCCTTCCTTCCTTCCTTCCTTCCTTCTTTCCTTCCTTTCTTCCTTCCTTCCTTCCTTTCTTTCTACTTTTTAAAAACAATCTGATTTTACATACTAATCCCAATTACCTCTCCTTCCTGTTCTCCCATTCCCCACACCATCTCCCCACCCCACCCCTATCCACTCCTCAGAGAGAGTGTGCTTTCCCAAGGGGTGTCATCAAAATTTGTCACATCATTTGGGACAGGATCAAGGCCCTATCCCCTGTATCTAGGCTGAGCAAGATATCCCTCCATAGGGAATGGGTTCCAAAAAGGCAGTTCATGCACTAGTGATTATTACTGATTCCACTTCCAGCAGCTCCCTAAATTGCCCAAGCCCTCAATTGTCATCCACATTCAAGGGACTTAGTTTGGTCTCATGCAAGTTCCTCAGTTGGCGGAGGAAGCTTGCTGGAGCCATGAGCTTCTGCTTGCTTGTATCAGCTTTTTCTGTGGATTTTCACAACATGGTCTTGACTCCTTTGTACCTGTTATTTCATGCCTATTCACAACAAACCAAATTAGCATGAATGAAAACCAAGGAGAAAGGGCTAAACCTTACTGTAGTCTTGAATCATTGGGAAACAAAAGGCAATTTCCCATTATTTTCTTCCTCTTTCACTAGATGTATACAGGAGACTATGGAGGCAGCAGCAGAATGCAGATTTTCTGCTTCTACTTCACAGACTAAAACCAAGAGTGATTTTTATTTCCTAAATAATATGACAAAATTTAATTGCAGGACAGTAAATGACTGAAATTTAATCAAAATAATTCCTGCATATAATGCTACTGGGCAAATTTAATAAAAGAATTTGAAGATTTTTCCTCAAATCTCTGCGCTCTACAAAGCCCGTTAGTCAGAATTACTTCTGAAATGCAGAAGGCCTGTTTATGTTTAAATTATTCTTTAAACAGATCTTGTATATGTTTCCTTCTGCAGAGATGCTGAAATATGCTGTGAAGTAGACAGGAATAAAAAACAAACAAACACTTTCCTTGAAGCTATATGTTTAAAAGCTTTAGAGACAAATGGGGTCATTTTTGTTTCTATGCAATATTACATCTGAAAAAGAAGGGGTATGTAGTTCTGAGCAGACAAAAGATATGTCAAGGACATTCTTCTGCCCTGGCATGTGATTTAGACAGAAACTCAGTAGAAAGCCTAATTCTTGGTCTAAACACAACCAGTACAACATAATTTGTAACTATTGCGACTACTAATGACTTAACTCTAATTATAACTGTATATATTACTTAATCTTTCTATAACAGAGTGAGAGACTGTTTTGAAGATTGCTGTAATACTCTGAAGTTATCTAAGACTTACATTGATGTTGTTTATATTTAGATAAATCCATCCTTTTATATATTTATGTTATATAAGAGAATCTTTCCTCAGCCTGGTAAGATTTTCTCTGTTTATAGCAAAATTGACCTTCTTTGAGCCAAATAGTACATCAACAAAGCAAACTGAGATGTTAACACAATTACTGTGTCACTGCTTTGAACAGTTATTTGAGACTGAAACAGGATGCAATAGAGTCTACTTTCATCAATTTAACTGTGGAGTTCAATGTTATACAAATAGCTTATGCAAGTAAAATCTTTCTTTGTGGTGATGAGGGATTGTTTATCATAACCACATCAGCTAACAAGAAAAGAACAAGCAAATTGTAGAAAAATTCATGGCAAATTTTGAATTTCCTATCATTTAATTCTTTAGAGCTCCTAACAGCAAATGTGCTGTCTTTATTATCCAGGATAAGGCACAAGTGACTTGATAGGTTAAGCTGAAGATGTGAGCCACCTGCAAGGCAAGAAGAGCCTATTTCCATTTGCTAATGGATTGTCAGGAAAATCAAGTGGCCAAACAGACCGTTGTGATTTGAACAGCTACTTGTCAGTCTGAATTACCAGGGCCATTCTTCTCAGCTTCTATGAATGGTTTATAGCATACGAAGGAGGAGACAGTGTTAAGATTCATAATGTTTGAGTGGAAATAGGAATCATGGGGAGCCAACATAGTGGAATGTATCAGCTTTTCCCCATTCATTTTCTAGCTCTAAAACATGAAAGTGGTATTAATATAAAATAATGCACATCCTGTAGTAAAAGAAATAAATACTAACTTACCATAAAATAACACAAAAACAAAAGATATGGACAATAAAACCAGAAAGAGTTCTTCCAACTCTATTGTTTTCAGGTGAATCTGATTCTCTTCCTGAAATAGCCAATGTTGTCAACTTCTAGTCATCTTTTACTTTAATTTATATTATTAATAAATCTTTTCTCTAAGAATTTGCAAAGCCAATTTTTTCTGCTAATACAAGATAGTCATTACTGACCAGCCTTACATATTGTTCATTTTTATTTTAGTTTGTTAAGTGCTGAATAATATAGATTTACCATATTGCAATTTGTTTTTGCAATATGAATACTGAATGTTCATTTTCACACAATGAGGAAGACAAACAGATAAGACAGAAAGGCAATGGACAGCTGCAGAAGTTCCAGATTCATACAAAAAAACCTCAAACTTCTTTTCTGCCTTCAGGTTGAATTTTTTTTTATTTGTAAATGAAAGTAGACTTTTTTCCAATAATATATTCTAATTCTGATTGCAGCTTCCCCTCTCCCAATTCCTCCCAGATTGTCTCCACTTCCCCTCCCACCCAAATCTACATCCTTTCTCTATATATAGTTATTTAAAACAGAATATACAATAATAATAAAATGAGACAAAATAAAGAAAAAGAAAAATGGGGTCAAGAATAGGTTACAGAGACAGCTGACATGAACAAGGGGGAGCTCATAGATCCCCAGACTGATAGCTGGGAAACCAGCATTGGACCTACTCAGACCCCCTGAATGTGGGTCTCAGTTAAAAGGCCTGGGCAGAGGGACCTCTGACAGTGGAACCAGGATGTATCCCTGGTGCACAAAAGGACTTTGGGAGCACGTTCCCCATGGAGGGATACTCCCTTAGCCTATAAGCAGGAGGGAGGGCCTAGTCCCTATTCCAAATGACTTGACAGATTTTGTTGACCCCTCCTGGAGGGCATCGCCCTCCCTGTGGAGTGGGGATATGGGGATAGAATGAGAGGGAGGTTGGGGGACATAGGAGGGAGGAAGAGAGGGAGAGGAACCTGGGATCGTTATGTAAAATAAGAAAAATAATAAATGTAAAAAATGGAATAGGACAAGATAAACTAATAAAAAATACAAGTCTGTCTCTCTACTTTCTCTTCCTTTCTCTGTCTGTTCCTCTCTCTCCCTCCCTCCTTCCCTCTCCCGCCATCTCCCCCTCTCTTTCCTCTTTAGAAAAATAAATTTTAAAAAAATACCAGAAACACAAAATCTGCAGAGACACACATGTTCACAAACACTGCAATTCCATACAAACATAAAATTGGGAATCATAAAACTTGGAACCATTTATATATGCAAAAGACATCTGAGGAAAAAATAAAGAAAACTCTGATGAAGCATTGTGACACAAAGACCTTCCAAAAATGCCACTGAGTGTGCTTTGTGATGACCATGGTTAGGCATGGAGCCTAAAAGTAAGAGTGACTTGTATACACAGTGAGATTCCATTAATTAAAATTAATTCAGCCATATATATGCATATATATATGTGTGTGTATTTCTAAGATGTTATATTACATATATAATATATAAGATATAACATTGTATATATAACTTTCTAAGAACTACAAAACATTTTGTTTACTTTATATTTATTCATTCATTCATTTGTTTATTTTAAATAGTGCCTCATATAGCCCAAGTTGATCTCAAAGGAGTTACACAGCTGAGGATAACCTGGCACTCCTGATACTCCTGTCTCCAGTTCCCAAATGTTAAGGTTATAGAAATCATGCAAGCCCAAAAATATGTATTTTTAAAGAAGAATAAATGCTAAGAGTACTAAACAGCAAGTATTCATGCATTTGAACAGAATTCTGTGAGGACCCTAATGTTCTTCCAAATGTGTAAAGAAAAAACAAATTGGAAGTAAAAATGATTAAAAAAAGATTACAAAATTTGCCTTGATATTGAAATATAGGCAGAAAATGAGCATGTCTATTATCAGTAATTAAAAATACATGTATAGATAAACACATGGTCTTTTCTAAACAAATGTGAACTTCAAGAATCATTCTATTATATATAGTACAATGACCTTTTAACAGTAAGCCTTTAAATTTATTGGTAAAGTAGAAATAATGTTTGAATAGACATTGCTGTTATGAAGACAACTTCATTCTTTTTCATAGTACTATAACTGAAATTGGACTCTATCATGATTAGAGTGATTCTGAGTCCTGGTTAGATGAGGAAAGATGCATTACACTGCAGTGAATACTAACGAAAGTTGGCATCTCTGATTGTGTGGTGTTAATTATTTATCCTTTTGAAGCACTTACATCATCTTTTCTTCCTTCTCCACATTGCTTGCCCAAGAGCTTGTCCTTCTTGTGTCCTCCTGTGTGCACTGAGACTACTGTGAGAGTGACTATAAAAAGTGGAAACATGCTTGAGGTATAAACAGAGAGAGAAGCCAACTCATCTTCAAAAAGGGTCCCCACTAACTTATTTCAGAGTTCATGTTTGTGTCTTTGTATTTGCAAAAACAGTTTCCTCAGTTAATTTGCCTACAGTGAAGATAATTTATTATCAAAGTTTGTACACATTCAAATAATCTATAATCTGTTGAAGAAATTAAAAATGGATAAAAATGAGAGCTATCAAAGCAAAGCAGAACAGATGGTCACCATAATTTTAATCTTATAATTGCTTTTCAAAAATTATGAAGTGAAAACATATATATGTACAGCAATAATGTTCAAACTTATAGAGAATATTGCAATTATTGTTGAACTAATTCTAAGACAAATGTTTGCCTTACTTAAAACATAGAGCTTAATAATCATTCTTTTTTTTTTTGAAGAAACAACTTCATTGTTAACATCTGTGATACAAAAGGCAGTTAGTAAAATTGGCATTTAGAGAAATAAAAAATAATACTGAAATACTGAATGAGAAAAATTGTGATGCGTTCTTTGATTTCAATTTAAATTAAAGGAAGGATCACTTTCACCTATGCTATAAAATCTTTCTTTGACACTTCATCACATTTTTTGTGGTATATATTTATTGAAATCAGTGTGATGAAAAAAGGAACAATGGCTACTAAGTATTGCACAAATACTGCATATACACTTGAAATGTGTAGTAAAAGAAATAGTTCCTAAAACAAATCTAGATGAATAGCCTCATGTTATAACTCCCAACTGATTGTACAATTCTGAGTATATATACACCAAATGCTGGCATAATCAATTTTATACAACTTAAAGACATAGACTGGCCTCAATGTAATTCAATTCACACCCTCTTCTCAACAATCAACCACTTATCCTGACACCCCCCCAAATTAACTTAGAAATATCAGAGTTGCATGGTATTATAGATGAAGTAGACCTAACAGATAACTAATGACTACACACTGTTTATAGAAACTCACTGAACTTGCTTCAGAAGAAGTCACATGGTAGGACACAGAGCAAATCTCAACAAACACAAGAACACTGAAATAATTTTTTTGTATTCTAGTTTATCACAAAAGAATAAAACAAGAAATGAACAGCTAGTGAAACTACAGAACTCACAAACTCACAGAGATTGAACAGTACATTATTTAATCATGAAGAGGTCATTAAAGAAATCAGGTAAAAAATAAAAATCCCCTAAGCTTCAATGAAATGAAAAAATACTCCACCCAACCCCATGGGATATAATGAAAGCAGATTAAAAAAAAATGGGTGTTCATAGCTGTAAAATACTAGTTCTCAAACAAAGTACAGTGATTTACAAAATTATAGTAACTCCATGTAAGTAACTAAAGAACTCTACAAACCATGAATAAGCCAAACCTTAAGTCAATAGATGAAAAGAAAAAAAAAAAAAGATCAGAGTAAAAATTTATGAACAGAGCTTAAAAACAATTTTTCAAAATATGATGAATAAGTTGGTATTTCAAAAAGATAATCAAATTTGACAACTCTTTAGATAAACTAAATTGAGAAAAATACAAATTAATAAAATCAAAGATGACTATTACAAATAATGCTGCTATGAACATAGCTGAACAGATGTCCTTGTGGTTTTAATGTGCACCATTTGGGGATGTACCCAAGAGTGGGATTGCTATGTCTTGAGGTAGATAGATTCCCATTTTCCTGAGAAATCATCATATTGATTTCCAAAGTGGTTGTACAAGTTTGCATTCCCACTAGTAATGGAGTCATATTTCCCTTACTCCACACCATCTCCAGCATAAGCTTTCATCAGTGTTTTTATTATTATTATTATTATTACTATTATTAATGCCATTCTGACAGGTACAAGATGGTATCTCAGAGTTGTTTTGATTTGAATGTCCCTGATGGCTAAGGATGCTGAACAATTCCTTAAGTGTCTTTCATCACTTGAGATTCCTCTGTTGAGAATTCTCTATGTAAATCTGTGCCCCATTTTTAAATTGGATTATTTGATGTTTTGGTGTGTAGTTTCTTGAGTTCTTTGTATATATTCGAGATCAGCCCTCTGTCAGATGTGGAGTTGATGAAGAGTGTTTCCCATTCTGTAGGCTGCCGTTTTATCTTGTTGACTATTTTCTTTACCTTACAGAAGCTTCTCAGCTTATGGAGGTCTCAGCTAAATAATGAATAAAGAAATTGTGGTGTATTTATACACAAGAAACTTAGTGGTAAAAAAAGCAATGACATTTTGAAATTCATGGGCAAATGGGTGGCATCAGAGAAACCATTCAGAGGGTGGTAACCCATATACAGAAAGACAAACATGGTATGTACTTGCACATAAGTGAATATTAGACATAGAAAAAAGGATAACCAGCCTACAATCCACAACCTCAGAGAAGTTAGTAATCAAGGAGGACCCTAAGAGAGATATACATGGACCTCCACCCAAAAAAGGGAAAGGGACAAGATCCCCTGAGTAAATTGGGAGTTTGGAGAAAGGGATGTACAGAGAGAAAAGATGAGAGAATAGGAAGGAGAACATGAGGGATCAGGAAGGTCAAGTTGGGGGAAGGACAGAGGAGAGCAAGGAAAGAGATGCCTTGCTAAAGAGAGCCATTATGGGCTTAATGAGAAACTGGCACAAGGGAATTTTCCAGGATTCCACAAACGATGACCCCAATTAAGAATCTAAGCAATAGTGGAGAGGCTACCTTAAATGTCCTTCCCCTATAATAAGATTGATGACTAGTTTAAATGCCATTATAGAGTATTCATGCAGTAGATGATGGAAGCAGAAGCAGAGACCCACATCTAAGCACTGAGCCAAACCCCTAGAGTCCAACTGTAGATAAAGAGGAGTGATAAGCAAAGGGGTTAAGATCATGCTTGGGAAACCCACAGAAAGACTGACAGCTGGGGAACCGGTATAAGACTGAACTAGGCCCCCTGAATGTGGGTGTCAGTTGTGGGGCTTGGGTAGTCTATGGGGTCTCTAGTGGAGGAACTAGCATTTATCCCTAGTGCATGAACTGACCTTTTGGAACCCATTTCCTATGGAGGTATACTTTCTCATCCTAGATTCAAGGGGGGGGGCCTTGGTCCTGACCCAAATGATGTGAAAGACTTTGGTGAACCCCCATGGGAGGCCTCACTCTCTCTGAAGAGTAGATGGAGGTGAGATTGGGATGTAGTGGGGGGAGTGGGAAGATGGGAGGGAGAGGATTGGTATGTAAAATAAGATTGTTTTTAATTCAAATAAAAATACATTTTTAAAAAATTGAGTCTACTAAATAACTTTACAGAAAAAAAAAATAAAATCAAAATGAAATAAAGACATGATAACAAACACCCATGAAACTCATGTTATTAGGGTATACTTTGAAAACAGATATTCTAATAAATTGAAATAATGAAGAAGAAATAGATACACTTCTAGATATGTATGACCTGTCAAAATTAAACCAATTGCTATAATTTAAACAGTTCTATAACAAACCATGAGACTCTCATATAAAAAATTCCCAGGCCCAGAAAGATTCACATCAGAATTACCTCACAGTTTACTCATGTTTATTGACTTTACAGAGTATATTCTTTATGAAATTATATTTTTGATACTCAATGACGAATATGATATCAAACGTTATTTCTTTCATCACAATTCCCCTTGCTTTCACTCTCAGATCAGGTTCATTATTGTCCTAGTATTTAACTACTGATCTCTCAGTCATAATTCTGCATAGTAACATACTCAGTATATGTATTGGTGAGGTGAAGGGTATTGGTCTGTAAATTTATTCTTTCTAATGCCATAACCAGGTTTTGGGTTGAGCTATTATGATATTATAAATTTGCTTTTGTCACTTATAGAATAGCTTGCATGAAAATAGCATACCTTATATTTTGAACATTTTACAAAATTCAAGAATAAATATTATCTGATCCTAGAGTGCATTCATGTAAATGCTTTAGAACATGAAATTAGTTTTATAATCATATGTTGGACCATATACACTTTCTATTTAATATTACATCATGTTTGATAATTTCATTTTTAAATTTTGTTTCTTTGAAGTTTGGGATTATATTTTATCCTTCCTGTAGTCTTATCATCAATTTTTCTGATTTTTTTTGAGAACAATATATTTACAACAGTTTTTACCTTTTTCCTGCTGCATATTTTATTGATATCTTTTCTAATCTTTTTGCCTGTATTTTTCCTTTCTTTATTTTGGACATTGATTGACCTTAGACATTTTACTTCAATACATTAAAGTTTTGTGTTTTTAGCTAAGCATCATATAAGCTGCATCCAATATATGTTATATAATGTATTATATTGCATTATCATTTATTAAAATATTTTATTATTTTGAATATCTTGACATTTAAAAGTGTACAATTCCAAAATTTTAGGGATATAGTAGATATTTTATTGTCATATAGATCCACTCTGTAACCTTCAGTCATAGAATATAATCTACATGATTGGGGTCAGTTATATGCCCTGACATTTATCTATATGAATGAACGTCACATCCACAGAGATAGAATATATCTTCTTCCATTGTGGTGTCTTGGTAAACATCTGGTAATCATGGAGCCTGATAGTGTTTTTCACACATAATATTATTTCTGTGCTATCAGTTTCTAAGACCTGTATGAGAATCCTAGGTATGATTGCAAAAAAAATATTCTCTGGCTAAGTACAATACTGTTCCATATATAATATGAGTTATTTAAGACATATAATTATACATAAATGTAATTTATGTATATATAATTATTATATAACTTATGTTTGTTTATTTCCTGTCTATGAAATGTTTCCATTATTAAGCAATAAGCCCTTTTGTACTTCATACTGCTTATACTTAAGTTATATCTGATGCTAATATGGTCAGTCTATCCAATGGAGGACTCCAATGATGCTATGCAGAATATGAAAATATTTATTCTTTTGGGAATATATTATGATTAAGCAGGATATCTAGTTTGCTTGTGGCAATATACAATACACTTGTCTGCGTATGGATAAGTGTCTCTTTTTTTGATGGTAATTGTGATGAATGTACTCTTCACATTGAAAGCTCTATATTAAGTACCAGGACTGTGTTTGTCTCTTAAACTAGATTGGAACTGAGCTTGAGGCTATCATTAAGTTAAATTACAGAAATCAATCATTATTCCTTATCATTTCAATGTTGTAATGAACAACAGCAATTAGAGGATACAACTAACACCTGCTACCCTACATTGATTAAAGTTTTTAGTGCACACTAACTTATCCAGTTCTATATGGGATAGTGCACTCTTTCGTGTTATTCATGTTGGCCACTAGTAGAGATAATATAATTTTAGGTATTTTTGCTTAGGAAATTTTGATGTTAATGACTTTACTATTCAGAGAATTGATATGAAGGGATCTTGTGCCAAGTTTTAACATATATATGAATGCATATATAGAGGAAAAGCTATCTGGGAGAAGCAAGAAACTCTGAATTTACTTTGAGCTTATCTAAGCTTAGAGTACCATTTGATAACTAGCTTCCATTGTTCTCATTCAACAATATTTCCAAAACAGATGTTCTACTGCTACTTGTGGTGATATATTATTAATGATTTAATAAAACCACTAGAGATCAAAATGTAAAGCTAGGCACAGCCATAGATAGAGTCAGACAGTGGTAATACACACTTACAATCCCAGCAATCATATTAGCTAGTCATGGAGGCCAATTGGTGGTGGTACACACCTTTAATCCTAGGACGTTGGAGACAGAGGCAGATACTGAGCTACACAAAACTGAACTAGTCTAAAAGAGAAATAGCTCACACAAGGGTGATCTCAGCACTTAGGATTGTACACCTTTAAACCCAGCACTAGAGAGGTGGAGACAGGAGTGATATGACTGAGTGGAGAGAGACAGGAACTCAGAGGATTGTAGTCTGGGGCTTGGCAGAGAGCAGTGAAGTCTGCACTGCACTCTGAGGACTTGTAGAGCCAGGATCACCATTTCAGTCTAGGGTAGGGGTAAAAGCTAGTGACTGGCTGCTTTGCTTTCCTGATCTTTGGCTTGAGCTACAGTATCTGTCACAAGGAGTTTATTATTTGTGTTACAGATACTGTTGTCTTAGATTCTGTATCCAATGGCCAAAACAATATGGATATTCACCATTTCTTAGTAACACAGTCAAGCATCTCTTTGGGGACAAAATAAAGGGATATCAACCTGGTATACTCACAATACTATTTGTTTTCTGCTTCGAGAGGACCCGGATTTCCCTTCATTGAATAGATTTTAAATCTGTGCTGTGATTTATATTTGGATCCTGGGTGGGCAAACCATGATATTTTAGTCTCTGTGTTTGACATCAGTCTTCTACCTGACAAAACACAGTTTTCTCATCTTACAAGTTGCATAATACATTACCAGTTGAGCTTGAAACATCAAGCTCTCCTAAGATCTCCTTAGGGATCTGAGATCTCTAAGAGTTGGGGCATCCTGATGGATACTTTGATATTGCTGGTCATTATAGTGATTAGTTTCTTTACTTATGTTGTAGTAATTATGACTAAGTACTATCATCTTTCCTTGACATTACAGGATTCTGTAAACAGCTCACCTAACTCTATCTGCCCACACCTGTCTGCAAAGAATCTACTACTGACCTTTAAGAAGATGCCTTTATATTCTCTCACTGCTTTCCCATCAATAACAAAGGCACTGCTTATTAACTTCTAAGAATTCTATAGACATTCCTTGGGAGCCAAACTAGTTCATGAGGTTATGAATTCTCTGATCTCTCCATAATGAATTCATTTTGGAATTCTCAAAGCTTTCTGACTTCCTCATCATTTTACTTTGATAATTCTTAGATCTTTGTCTCATTTATTGTAGCCTATCATTTTGTACAAACTTCAAAGGAATTATCTTAGCATGATATTCTAATTTGTTCCAAGTGACCCTGCCAGGTCATTGAACCATGAATGAAGCATGACTGTAATTTTGTTGACTATTCCTTATCATTTATACTTTTCTATTTTTGGTCAAATATATTTAGCTCTTCCAGTACACACTTGTCATATTTTATAGTCATATATTTTAGGCATTTACTATTGTTTACTACTCTAGCTGGTGGTGAGACCTGAGAGAATAGAGTAGATACATGAAGCAAATTGAAGTCTCAAAAAAATAGCCAAATTTATTTGGAGCATCAGAATATTATGGGTTAAAAAGTAAGCAAAGTGTACAACATAAGGATAAGCCACACATGGAAAAACATGTTTTTCCATAGAAGCATATAAACAAATAATAATGGCCACTTGTAATGAATAATCTGAAGTAAACTTAGCCCTATCCACTACTCCAGGGAGGAGCACAAAAACACATTCAAAAAACAATTATATGCTTTTGAAGAAACTAAAATCACAAGACCCTTGTCTTATTATCTTGGTGTTTTATTCAAGCACTCATAATTGTCCTCATATAACTTCATTCTTGGACTATGCTCCAACAACTAAACAAAGGTTTACATTTAAGTGATGTTGGACAAAAATGTTCCAGAAGCCGACATTGTCATTAATAAGTATCAAGTGGCAGTAATTCAGGTTCAGGCCGAAAATCTTTAGTGTTTCAAAATTACTGCCTTGAAAATAAAGATACCTGAAGGCACAAATACTGTGCTTTTGTAGATGTTCCTCTTTTATACCTAGATCCTTGGTTGATTTTCAGCATAGTTTGAACTGTAACTGTAAGATACTTAATGGTATTTACAAACATTCCACCACTATGGAGATTTCACTTTTTTGTTTTTTTAGAGTTGATAGTGACTTCTCTGTAATTGTCATTAACTTTAATTTCAAAATCCTGAAACAAATTCATTTTAAAATACCATTGTTCCCATGTTGTTTCTATGTATAAAATATCTTCCACCACTTCATATAAAAATCAACCAAGGATCTAGCTATGAGAGAGGAACATCTACAAAAGCACAATATTCATGCCTTCAAAAATCTTCATTTTAAAGGCAGCATTTTAATAGGAAAATATAGGACTTGGGGCAGTGGCGAGAATATGCAGAATAGACAATACTGTAGGAGTTCCAAGACATAACTTTGACAGGCACCCCTGGGTATTGCCTGTGTGTCTGCCTTTCCTCTTCTCAGAATTCTCCTAGTCTGATAGTACCACCTATACTTCTTGCCTGACTACTGGCCAATCAGCATCTTGTTAAAACAACAAAAGTGACAAATCTTTAGAGTGAACAACAGCATTATCCCACATCGATATACAATGAGATACAGGTACTTCTGTAATCACTTCAGTAGAATATTATCATTATTATGGTGCTTTCGCTTGTCTATATATCTTGTAAGGACAGAAACACATACTTGTCTTGGGGGGTTTGATCTGGCTATTTCAATAAGGTTACAGCAAATAATAATACACTAATTTTTATCAGTGTTAACTTTCATTATGTATCCCATCCCTCTGCTTCAAACATTCTAACACAAATATTTACAAGCTACCCATTAACTGAGTAACAATAAATTAGGAAAAGGTTGTTAAGAGCAGTTTTCCCACCAGCCTGGTCCCACAACCGCATCAGCCCCAAATAACACACAGGAGACACTGTATTTGATATAAAGCTGTTGGCCAGTTACTAGCGTTTCTTATTGGCTAGCTCTGTCTTAAATATTAACCCATTTCTATAAATCTAAGTATTTCTACGTGGTCTCATCTTACCGGAGAGAGGGTCTGGACTTCTTCTTTCTCAAGTCTCTACATCTCAAATCTTTCCTACATCTCCCAGAATCCTCCTTGTCTCCTTGTCCCACCTATCTTGACTTCCTATTTGCCAACAGTGCTTTATTCATTAACCAATAAGAGAAACATATTTACAGAATGATATCTCCAATCAAAAGATCTGTGAAATAGTATAAAATATTAACTGAAATCATTTAAAAGTTTGAATTAAAGCTAAATAACAGAGTCATTCAGTTTTGATCACAATTTCAATAAATTCTAAGTGTATTTTTGGCAAATCTCTGAAGTGTTTAATGGAAGTTCACAATATTCTTATTTGTTATTAGGAAGTAGATCTTAGGAATGGAAATTTAATTTCAAATTGAATATAAATCCTACCTAATCTCACTATATATATAAGGAAAGATTTTTATTTTGAATTCTGTCATATAGTCAGCAAAACATGCAATATGCTGAGACATATGTTTGGTATATAGGATATTATATTAGAAGAAATGTATAAACGCAGTGGGATGTAAGCCAGGAAACTAAAGGGGCAACATCAGTCCTGAGAAGTCATTTTCTTGAGTTATCTTTCCTGTCATGAAATTTGAAACAGCTCATCAGAATCTATAAACTTTGAAATATTTGGTAAGTTTTAATATTTTTCTACTTGTATACATTTAAGGTAGGTAAGAACCATGACATAAGTACTGATTTTATTTTGTTTTTGTTTTGAACTTATGATAAAAATGAGGGTTTCCCCCTAATTTTTCTTCTTTGGTGGATATTCTAGTAGAGCACCCGGGCTTGGACAGTCATCTAGTCTGGAACCTGCATAATTTAGGATCAAAGTTACAATATCAGATCTAGAGAAGACCTTAGGGCTCTACCTTCCCATGGTAGGAGATGAAAGGACAAGGAAGTAAGAGAGAGCTGGATTCATACTTTTACAGAGGCATTTATCCTACCAGTGAGGGCAGAGTAATCACAGCCTAACCTATGACAGTTCAGACCTCATCTTAAGTTGAACATTTATAACCTGCTGCTGTAAGATTTATCTTAATGCAATTAAATTTCAACATGTATTTTCAAAGAGACAAACATTCAAGCTATATCTTATAGAATGGGCAATAAAATTAGAAAAAAATCATGGATTGGAATACATCTGAGTTAGGTTAAAATTACTCTGGAAAGCTTTCCCTTATGTATCACAAATTCTGATTTTATATATATAGATACCCTCCCACAATGTCCCATTGTTGTTTTCAAAGTTGCTTAGAAAGAAGTCCACAAGTTTATAGTGTGGCTTCTAATGCATTTAAATAATCATATTTCATAGGACCCCAATAGACACCAAGCTTGCTCCTAAAGCAGACAAAAAGAACTTAAAGCCTGGCTTGTATAAGACCCCATTTTAAAAACAGAAAGTGAAAATAGAACAACAACCAAAGGGGAAAAATGTTAAGAACTACCAACTAAAATCTACCACATAGACAGATAGATAAATGTATAGTTGTAGATATAGATATTAACGTTTATTTTGTTTTTGTTTGCATGTGTATGCTCACTTATTTTCTAGTAGGTATAAGTACCAACAAAGACAAGAAGAGGGCATTGGATCTGTGGGAGCTGGAGTGGAATTATATGTGTTTGCAAGTCATCTAATATGGGTACAAGTAACTTATCTCTAGTCCTCTGTGAAGATAACATTTTTTTTAATCATTAAGCCATTTCCATCCAGAGAAATTTATATTTTTAAGACAAAGTTGATGGTATAAACTGTCATATAGGTAATATGTCTTTAAAAACAATAAATATGAATATATGTTAAATTTAAATTGATTCAACCTATTATCTTTCTCTAGAACACATTGTTATTAATACAAATCTCTAGCACTGCTTAAAATAATGCCAGTAAAAGAAAAATATGCATAAAAGCACATTTAATGAAATATGAAGTAAAATTCAAACAAAACAGACTTTATATTTTGCCCAATGGGCTAGTTCAAAGAAAATAACTTCTATAAGAGTCAACCCCTGGAATTCCTTTTATCAGTGAAATTCAGGCTTATTTTCCATGGCATGAACTTAGTCTGTAATCCTACGTGATTAAGATGAATGCAGTGACCCCTTCTCAAGTCATCACCATGAACATATATGGGTTCTGTGTGATTGATGCCTGTGAAAACACCTCAGAAATAAAGTGTGGCAACATAGCCACAGGACCAATCTGAAGTAGGTTTGACTAGTCCTCATATCTGAGGTATTGAAGCAGTGCCAAGCCAACCAAAAGGACTTTATCCTGAACCAAGCCATGGCTTTTTTCCATGATGAAAGTGAGAAAAATTCTCAAAGCCAATGCTATGCCATAAACAAGGGCATAACCTATCCTTTGCATAGATGACTTGAACTATAGAATGATGGACAAGGAAATGGTAAATTATTCCAAATAGGTCCTTGCTATCAGAAGGCATTTGGGAGGGAGCCCCAAATATTGCCTGATACTACTCAAAGTGGATTTAAATTACTGATAGGCATTTGAAAAAAGAAAACTATTTCCAATCAGTAAGAATCTAGGCAATTGTCAAAATGCCAATTTAGATATTCAGATATTTGCTTAAAACGCCCAGTACATTTCATAGTACAGAAAAATCCAAATAATATAGTAAGAATGAAATTGGCAAATTAGCAGATCATAATACTTTGTATCACTTTTTCTTATGGTGCTAGACAGATTTATGTCAGCTTGACACCAGCTAATATCATCAGGAAAGATGGAACCTCAATTGAGAAGATGCCTCCATAAAATTGGATTGTAGACAGGTCTGCAGGGTATTTTCTTAACTGGCAATTAGTGGAGAAGGGCCCAGTCTACCATGGGTGGGTCCATCCCTGGGCCAGTGGTCCTGGGTTCTATAAGAAAGCAGGCTGAGTAGGCTATTGGGGACAAACCAGTAAGCAGCAGCTCTCCATGGCCTCAGACTGCATCAGCTCCTGCCCCGAGGCTTTTGCCCTGATGAACAGTGCTGTGGAAATGTTAGCCAAATAAACCCTTTCCCCCCAGGTTGCTTTGGTCATGGTGTTTAATTGCAGCAATAGAAACCCTAACTAGGACACTTATTTAAGGAAAATAATTAATTTATTCATCACTTTATATCTAGGGTAACATTAGTTTCTCTATGTAAAGCCTAGCAATTTACCTTAGTCCTTTAAGTTTCTTGTTCTATATTACAAGTTATCAGCAAATTATTCTGTGATACTGTCTGCTACCAGGATAGAACACACTTGAGCAACTGGTCACTACTCATTTTTTTTTTCCAGGTAATAAGTAATTTATGTGTAGGAAAATTATCTTTCAAATATCTAAAAAAATATATTATATTATTACTGTTAAGTGTTTTTCAGTAATAAAATACTCCCCTTTTTAAATTGATGTACTTCTATACTTTGTTATTCAGTTTGTAAGTTGTTCTGAGGGGGAAAAAAAAAGAACTAGTCAATGCAAATTACGCCAAGAACTTTTATCTCAAAACTCAGTTCATTGGTCTAAATAATTCACATAGTTCACTGAAAATTTTAAATTGTAGCACACATACAAGCTAGAGATAGAAACTGGGTACACTGTATTCTGGTTGATTTATGGAAGAACAATGGCTAATTCTAACCCTGATATGTCCCAACTTCCCTCCAGCATTCATGTCCTCCATTTATTTTAGAGGCACAAAGCCATTTCTTCTGCTTCCTTGTAGTTGACTCAATCGATGCTGTGGTTGGTGGCCCACATCCAGGATAAATCTTGGCTGTGCTTCTGTTCTAAATTCCTCACTACATAGTCTTCTGGAGACGTACTACAGATGTCTTCCCATTTTTCTAGCCAGTTTCTAACACTTCTCATTTATTTTATGCTTTTTTGTGCCCTGATCTCTCAAAGCCTTTCAGTAAATTCACTCCTAAGGAAAACAACAAAATCTGCTACAACAAGGGATTGGGAAGGTAAGTTAGAGATGGCAGAAGCTGTGGAAACAATGTTCACTGGTAGGGAATGTGAGAAACCCTTGCTTCCTAGATCAACTAAACTGTGTAGTGAAAACTGGCCCCATGACTTTAAAAACAAAACAAGTTGTAGGTGAAAAACTACAACTAGTATAATAATTTAGAAATTACATTAAAATTGTATAAACTCTGTTCCTAATAACTTAAAATAAATATTTTCCTTTTGGCTAGTCCTGATGCAAATGTTGAGCAAATAAGATAAATAGCTAAAATTTCCAGAAGTAATTTGATTCTTACTGTCAACTTAGGCATTCTTACCAAGATGTGTGGGAGAAATTTTATATCAGCGTATAAACCTATGATTTGGGTTAATAGTATGAAAATATATATTTTAAAATATATAATAATTATCTATCAACATTATCTCCTTAAACAGAGAAAGGAAACTTTCCTTTCTGATACTAAAAAAAAAAATTCAAGAGCAAAATTTTTGAGTGGAAATATAGTAGTCACTAATATCGTAATGATAATGCAAATAAATATTTTTGTGTTTGTGCAAGAACACAAGAACAAGTTGAAAGTAACTCAGCAAGACAAACTCAAAAATACAGAGCAAAACATACACTGCTTCTGATCCAGATGCCTTCACCCAGTGAAAGAACACTAATCATAAACTTTCTGTCTATCAGTTTCTCTGGCTCCATCAATGCCAAGAGAGAGTGAGTGTCTGACCCTGCCTCCACAATCATGAGCTCAGAGAAAACCATGCCCATGGCAAGTCACCTCCAAATGTCATTGGCTAAACAGATAGTGCTTTGACAATATCCTCCCTTTTTTTTCTAAATGAGAATGTTCTAATCATAACATAAAACTATATATAGTTGTTTCTCCTACACCCTCTGCTTGAGGTGAGTCTGTAGCCAGCTCAGGTCCACCTCCCCATTCTTTTCTTGGAACTTCCTGGGCCAGCTCTGCATCTTGACACTCCTATGACCTCTGATTGAATGGACCTGCCCTGCGATGCTGGACCATCCAGAGCCTGCCCTTCTCTCAGTCTTGACCCTCCTATGCCCTTAGCTTGAGGTGTTTGGCCAGCTCAGGTCCAACACCCCCCACCACCCATTGGAACTTCTTGAGACAACCCTGCGTGTAGTGGACCCACACAAACACACTGGATCATCCCGACCCTGCCCTAACCTAAATCTTGCCCCCCCCCACTACTTCTGCTTGAGGTGAGTCTGAAGCCACCTCAGGTCCAACTCCCCCACCATCCTTTCCTTGGAACTTTCTGGGTCTGCTCTGCATGTGGCAGACCCACTTTGATACATGAACCATCCAGATCCTGCCCTTTTCTCAGTCAGGCTCAGTGTTGCGTCTTGATCCCCCTACACCCACTGCTTGAGTATACCTGCCCTCACATGCTGGACCATCCTGGGCCTGCCCCATCTCAGTTTTGCACCCCTACATGCTGTACTTGAATCTTGCCCCCCCCCATGCCCTCTGCATGAAAACTCCAAGAGAGCTGGAACCATCCAGAGTTATTGACATCGAAGTCCTGACCCACCTATACTCACCAGGACAGATGTGAGAGAGAGAGAGAGAGAGAGAGAGAGAGAGAGAGAGAGAGAGAGAGAGAGAGAGAGAGAGAGAGAGAGACCCCATCTGTACCCACTGGGAAAAAGGATGGGAAGGCAGCGTACAAGAACACATTCAACAATAAAAAGACCAATATGACACCACCAGAATCTAGAAACACTCCACCAACAAGACCTGAACATACCAATGCAGATGAAGCAGAAGAGAATGGCCTTAAAAACTATTTCATTAAAATGATAGAAATCCTCAAAGAGGATATGAGAAAATTCCTTAAAGAAATGCAAGAAAACACAAACAAAGAAAAATTGTGAGAAATAGAAGAAAAGACAAACCAAAAAGTGAAAGAAATCAACAAATTTCTTAAAGAAAGCAAGGAAAGCCAAGAAAAATCAATCAAATTCAAGACCTGAAAACTAAAATAGAGACAAAAAAGAAAACACAAACTGAGGGAATGCTGGAAATAGAAAAGTTGGGTAGACAATCAGGAACTACAGCTGCAAGGATAACCATCAGAACACAAGAGATTGAAGAGAGAATCTCAGCTGCTAGAGATAAACTACAGCAAATTGATACATCAAGCAATGAAAAATCTTAAATGCAACAAATCCTTAGCACAAAATATCCAGGAAATGTAGAACACCATGAAAAGATCAAATCTAAGAATAATAGGTATAGAAGAAGGCAAAGAAAGCCAGCTCAAAGGTGCAAAAACATATTCAACAAAATTATAGAAAAAAACTTTCCCAACCTGAAGAAGGACAGGCCTATAAAAGTACAAGAAGCTTACCAAACGCCACAAAAAATTCCCTCACCACATAATAATCAAAACACCAAACATACAAAATAAAGAAAAAATATTAAAAGCAGCAAAGGAAAAAGGCCAAGTAACATACAAAGGCAGACCCAACAGAATGACACCTGACTTCTCCATGGAAACTCTGAAAGCCAGAAGGTCCTGGATAGATGTTCTATAAACACTAAGAGAGCATGGATGTTGTAAGTTATTTCTCCCTGAATAAACATCTATTCAGCCTATCTGTTTCTCCTGATCCTTATGAACCTCAATAAGAGTATAGTCATATTGAAGAATTAACAGCACAACTGAAAGCTCTAGAACAAAAAGAATCAATCTCACCCCGGAGGAATGGATGCCAGGAAATAATCAAATTGAGGGCTGAAATCAATAAAGTAGAAACTAGAAAAACAACACAAAGAATCAATGTAACAAAGATTTAGTTCTTCCATAAAAATCAACAAGATAGACAAACCTTTATCCAAACTAACCCAAAAGCAGAGAAAGAGCATGTAAATTAGCAAAATTAGAAATGAAAAGGGGGTTATATCAATGACACTCAGGAAATCCAGAGACTTGTCAGGTCATATTTTGAAAACCTGTACTCCACAAAATTCAAAAAATTTAAAGGAAATGGACTATTTTCTGGATAGATATCACTTACCAAAATTAAATCTATAAGAGATAAGCAATTTAAATAAACTTGTAACTCCTAATGAAATAGAAGCAATCATCAAAAGTCCAGGGGCATATGGTTTCAATGCAGAATTCTACCAGAAATTAAAAAAGCAGCTAATACCAATACTACTCAAGTTGTTCCACACAATAGAAGCAGAAGGTTCATTGCCAAACTCTTTTTACGAGGGTACAATTACCTTGGTAACCTAGCCACACAATGACACAACTAGGAAAGAGAACTGCAGACCAATATTTCTCATGAGCATTGATGCAGAAATACACACTAAATACTGGCCAATCAAATCCAAGAACACATCATATAAATCATTCACCAGGACCAAGTGGACTTCATACCAGAGATGCAAGGATGGTTCACCATAAGAAAATCTTTCAAATAATCCACCATATAAACAAATTTAGATAGAAAAGCCATATGATCATCTCACAAGATGCTGAAAAAGCCCTTCACAAAGTCCAACATCCCTTCATGATAAAGGTCTTGGAGAGATCAGAGATAACAGGAACATACATAAACATAATAAAAGCAATATACAGCAAACCAGCAGCCAACATCAAACTAAATGGAGAGAAACTCAATACATTTGCTGTAAAATCAGGAACAAGACAAGGCTGTCCACTCTCTCCATATCTCTTCAATATTGTACTTGAAGTTCTAGCTTAAGCAATAAGAAAACAAAAAAAGATCAAGGAGATACAAATTGGAAAGGAAGAAGGCAAAATTTCACTATTTGCAGATGATATGATAGTTTACATAAGTGACTCTACCAAGGAAGACCTACAGCTGATAAACACCTTCAGCAATGTGGTAGGATGCAAGATTAACTCAAAAAACAAATCAAAAACAAACAAAAGCAGTAGCCCTACTATATACAAACAATAAATTGGCTGAGAAAGAAATCAGAGAAACATCACCATTTATAATAGTCACAACAACATAAAATATCTTGGGTGTAATGCTAACCGAACAAGGGAAAGACCTATATAGCAAGAACTTTGATTCTTTCAAGAAAGAAATTAAAGAAGATACCAAAAAATGGAAAGATCTCCCATGCTCTTGGATAGGCAGGTTCAACATAGTAAAAATAGCAATCTTGCCAAAAGCAGTCTACAGATTCAATACAATACCCATTAAAATCCCAGCACAGTTCTTCACAGACCTTAAAACAAAAGATCCAGGATAGCCAAAACAACCCTGTACAATAAACAAACTTCTGAAGACATCACCATCCCTGACTTCAAGCTCTACTATAAAATACAGCTTGGTATTGGCACAAAAATAGACAGGTAGACTAATAGAATAGAATTGAAAACCCTGATATTAACCCACACACATACAAACACCTGAGTTTTGCCAAAGCAGCTAAAATCATACATTGGAAAAATGAAAGCATCTTTACCAAATGATGCTGGCATAACTTGATGCTGCTGTGTAGAAGGCTGCACATAAATCCATATCTATCACCATGCACAAATCTTAAGTCCAAATGAATCAAAGACCTGAACATAAATCCAACTATACTAAATCTCTTAAAAGAGGAAGTGGGACTGTCACCAGGCCTTGGCTACAGGTGAGTTTGGGTCTAATCCCGCTGGGGTGGCGGATTCTCCCCCACACCCTCCCTGGGAAATTTCTGGGTGGGTCCTGTATCTCCATGCCCCTGTATCCTGTCCCCACCTAGAGTGCTCTTGGAGCTCCAATATACCCCCAATATGTCCCCACCGAGAGCCTGCCCTCCCCCATGCTCTTCCCTACCCTGCCCACTGTCCCACCCCTCTGATTGAGCACTGAGCCAGAGGGTGGAGCAAAAAAATCCAGCCACCTTAGGGGAAATTCCTGAAGCCTATCTGAGCACAATAGACCAGCCTATCCACATGGGACCACCAGTAATTTCCACCTGCCTGGTTTCTGACCCCCACCACCGGTCTTCTACTGGAATTCTGGGCACCTCCCAGAGATCTGCCTATCTCTGCTGGTCCACCCTGAGTTCCTGCAGGTGGCTGCATCATTGACCCCCATCGCAGACCTCTGCTAAAGAGGCACTACTCAGTTGAAGAGTGCAAGCTAGATCCGCCTAATGGTGCAGTGCAGAAACATTCTAAGTATCAACCCAGCCTTTGTCCCCCAAATCCAGACCTTGGCTACAGGCCTTGCTAGAGCTAGACCCGACTATCCCTGAGGAAACATTCTGCTGGCTAGCCTCTGCCAAAGAGGCCTAGGCTCTCCTCTACTGGAGCCTGAACTTTGACCCCCATCGTCGGGCCCCTGCTTGCGGAGAGACCTCCTAGAGAGCTTGGACCACCCAGAACTACAGATGCTGAACCTCTGACCCACCTAAATCCATAGAGAGAGAGAGAAACCCCACCAACACCTACTGGAAGAAGCTATGGGAAGACAGCAATACAAGAAAACACAAAACATCAGAAAGACAAGCATAACACCACCAGAATCTAGGGAAGCTACACCAACTAGACCAGAACACAACAAAGCAAATGAATCAGAAGAGAACGACCTAAAAATTATCATCATAAAAATGATAGAGGCCCTCAAAAACATGTGAAAAAAATCCATTAAAGAAGTGGAAGATAAAACAAACAAAAAATTGGAAGAAATGAATAAAATTCTTAAAGAATGTATAGAAAGCCAAGAGATACAATTAAACAGGTTCAAGACTTGAAAACAGAAATGGAGACAATAAAGAAAACACAAGCCGAAGAAATGTTGTAAATAGAAAAATTGGGCAAACTATCAGGAACTGCAGATGCAAGCATAACCAACCAACAGAATTCAAGAGATGGAAGAGAGAATCTCAGGTGCTGAAGATAAACTAGAGGAAATAGATTCATCAACCAAAGAAAATCATAAATCCAACAAATCCTTAACACAAAACATCCCAGGAAATGTGGGACACTGTGAAAAGGCCAAACCTAAAAATAATAGGCATAGAGGAAGGTGAGGAAACCCAGCTCAAAGGGGCCGAAAACATATTCAACAAAATCATCCAGGTAAACTTTCCCAATCTGAAGAATGACATGCCCATGAAAGTACAAGAAGCATACCGAACACCAAATAGACTGGACCAAAGAAAAAGACCCCGCGACATATAATAAACAAAACACCTAACATACAGAATAAAGAAAGAATATTAAGAGCAGCGAAGGAAAAAGGACAGGTAACATAAAGGCAGACCTATCAAAATTACGCCTGACTTCTCTGTGGAAACCCTCAAGGCCTGAAGGTCCTGGATAGATGTTCTACAAGTACTAAGAGTCCACGGATGCCAGCCCAGGCTACTATACCCAGCAAAACTCTCAATCACTATAGATGGAGAAAACAAGATATTTAATGACAAAGCCAGATTTTCACAATACATATCTACAAATCCAGCCCTACAGAAAGCTTTAGAAGGAAAACTCCATGCAAGGAAGTTTACTATGCTCACAAAGACTTAGGCAACAGATAATCCCACTTCACCAGAAACCAAGGGTAAAGAAGGACAAATAAATTCACAATACTGCTGCCAAAAGCAAATCTAAAACAAACAAACGTTAACAATCAATGGTTTTTACTTTCCTCAACATTAATGGTCTAAACTTGCTTATAAAAAGGCACAGGCTAACAGAATGGATACGAAGACAGAATTCATTCTTCTGCTGCATACAAGAAACACACCTAAGCTACAAAGATAGACATTACCTCAGGGTAGAGGGCTGGGAAAAGATCTTCCAATCAAATGGACCCAAGAAGCAAGCAGGTGTGGCTATCCTAATATTTAACAAGTTAGACTTCAAACCAAAATTAATCAAAAGAGATGAAGATGGTCATTTCATATTCATCACAGGAGAAATCCATCAACAAAAAGTCTCGATTCTGAACATCTAGGCCCCAAATACAAAGTCACCCACATTCGTAAAAGAAACACTACTAAAATTCAAGCTCAAGCTCACATAAAACCTCACACACTTATAGTGGGAGACTTCAACATACAACTCTCATGACTAGACAGGACCACTAATCAAAAACTCAACAAAGAAACAGAAGAACTAACAGAAGTTATGTCTCAACTGGGTTTAACAGACATCTATAGAATATTCCATCCAAACACAAAAGAATATACCTTCTTTTCTGCTCCACATGGAACCTTCTCTAAAATCAACCACATACTAGGTGGCATAACAAACCTCAACAGATACAAAAGAATTGGAATTGTCCCCTGTATCTTATCAGACCAACATGCTTTAAAATTGGAATTCAACAACAACACACATCGCAGAAACCCTACAAACTCATGGAAACTGAACAATGGGCAATTGCACCACATCTGGGTCAAAGAAGAAATAAAGAAAGAAATTTAGGACTTCCTAAAATTCAATGAGAATGAAGACATGACATATCCGAACATATAGGACACCTTGAAAGCAGTGTTACCAGGGAAGTTCATTGCACTGAATGCCCATATGAAGAAAACAGAGGATAGTCACATCAGAGAATTAACAGTGCAACAGAAAGCCTTAGAACAAAAAGAAGCAAACTCACCCCAGAGGAGTAGATGTCAGGAAATAATCAATTTGAGGACTGAAATCAATAAAATAGAAACCAGGAAAACAATACAAAAAAATCAATGTAACAAAGAGTCGGTTTTTCGAGAAAATCAACAAGATAGACAAACCTTTATCCAAACTAACAAAAAAGCAGAGAGAGATCATGCAAATTAACAAAATTAGAAATGAAAAGGGGGACATATCAATGGACACAGAGGAAATCCAAACAACTTTCAGGTCATACTTTGAAAACCTGTACTTAACAAAATTTGAAAATTAAAATGAAATGAACAAATTTCTGAACAACTATTACTTACCAAAATTAAACCAAGAACAGACAAACAATTTAAATAGACCTATAACCCCCAATGAAATCAAAACAGTAATCGAAAGCCTTCCAACCAAAAGAAGCCAGGGGCCAGATGGCTTCAGTGCAGATTTCTATCAGAAATTCAAGGAAGAGCTAATTTCAATACTCCTCAAATTGTTCCACACCGTAAAGACAGAAGGCACATTACTAAACTCTTTCTACGAGGCCACAATCACCTTGGTACCGAAGCCTCACAAAGATACAACTAAGAAAGAAAACTACAGACCAATATCCCTGATGAACATCAATGCAAAAATACTCAATAAATACTGGCAAACCGAATCCAAGAATACATCAGAGAAATCATCCACCATGACCAAGTGGGCTTCATCCCTGGGTTGCAAGGATGGTTTAACATACAAAAATCTATCAATGTGATCCAGCATATAAACAAATTGAAAAGAAAAACCATATGATCATCTCCCTAGATACTGAAAATGCCTTCGACAAAATTCAATACCCTTTCATGATAATGGTCTTGGAGAGATCAGGGATAAGAGGAACATATCTAAACATAATAAAAGCAATATACAGTAACCAACTGCCAACATCAAACTTAATGGAGAGAATCTTAAGGCAATTCCTCTAAAATCAGGAACAAGACAAAGCTGTCCTCTCTCTATATATCTCTTCAACATTGTACTTGAAATTATAGCTAAAGCTATAAGACAACAAAAGGAGATCAAGGGGATCCAAATGGGAAAGGAAGAAGTCAAACTGTCTTTATTTGCACATGATATGATAGTTTACATAAGCAACACAATAAACTCTACCAGGGAACACCTACAGCTAATAAACACCTTCAGCAAACTAGCAGGATACAAGATAAACTCAAAAAAAAATTAGTAGCCCTACTTTATTCAGACGACAAAGAGGCTGAGAAAGAATTCAGAGAAACATCACCCTTTACAATAGCCACAAACAACATAAAGTATCTTGGGGTAACGCTTACCAAACTTGTGAAAAACCAATAAAATAAGAACTTTGTGTCTTTAAAGAAAGAAATTAAAGAAGATACCAGAAAATGGAAAGATCTCCCATGCTCTTGGATTGGAAGGATAAATATAGTAAAAATGGCAATCTTGCCAAAAGCAATCTACAAATTCAATGCAATCCCCATTAAAATCCCAGCACATTTCTTCACTGACCTTGAAAGGATAATAGTCAACTTTGTATGGAAAAACAAAAGACCCAGGATAGCCAAAACAACCCTGTACAATAAAAGAACTTCAGGAGGCATCATCATCCCTGACTTTAAGCTCTACTACAGAGCTATGGTCCTAAAAACAGCCTAGTATTGGCACAAAAATAGACAGGTAGACCAATGAAATCGAATTGAAAATGCTGATATTAATCCACACACCTACACCTATGAACACCAGATTTTCGACAAAACAGCAAAAAAAAAAAAAAAAGAAAGAAAAAAAAAACAATGGTGGGAGAGGAAAGCATCTTCAACAAATGGTGCTGGCACAACTGGATGATGGTGTGTAAAAGACTGCAGACCCATGTTTATCGCCATGCACTAAACTCAAGTCCAAATGGATCAAAGACCTCAACATAGATCCAGCCACACTGAACCTCTTAGAAGAGAAAGTAGGAGGTACCCTTGAACAAATTGGTATAGGAGACTGCTTCCTGAACATAACTCCAGTTGCACAGACACTGAGATCAACAATTAATAAATTGGACTTTCTCAAACTTAAAGTTTCTGTAAGGCAAAGAACACAGTTGACAAGACCAAATGGCAGCCCACAGACTGGGAAAAAATGTTTAGCAGTCCTACATCTGACAAAGGGCTGATCTCCAAAATATTAAAAGAACTCAAGAAACTAGTCAACAAAACACCAAATAGCCCTATTAAAAAAACGGGGTACAGAATTGAAGAAAGAATTCTTAATAGAGGAAATAAAAGAGGCTGAAAGACACTTAAGAGAATGTTCAACATCCTTAGCTATCAGGGAAATGCAAATGAAAACAACTTTGAGATACCATCTTACTCTTGCCAGAATGGCTAAAATTAGAAACACCAATGTCAACTTATGGTAAAGAGGATGTGGAGAAAGGGGAACACTTCTTCACTGCTGGTGGGAGTGCAAACTCGTACAGCCATTTTGGAGATCAGTATGGTGGTTCCTCAGGAAAATGGGAATTAGCTTACCACAGGACACAGCAATTCCACTCTTAGGTATATACCCAAATGACTCACATCCATGAAACAAAGACATATACTCAACTATGTTCATAGCAGCATTATTTGAAATAGCAAGAACCTGGAAGCAACCTAGATGCCCCTCAACTGAAGAATGGATAAAGAAGATATGGTACATCTACATAATGGAATACTACTCTGCAGAAAAAAATAAAAGAATCTTGAAATTCACAGGCAAGTGGATGGAACTTGAAGAAACCATCCTGAATGAGGTAACCTAGTCACAAAAAGAGGAACGCTCATATATGGATTTTAGACATAGAGCAAAGGATCACCAGCCTATAATACACACCACCAGATGAACTGGGATACAAGGTGTATTCTAAGAGATTCATTTATCGTCCCTCACAAAAGGGGGAAGGGACAAGTCCCCCAGAGCATATGGGAAATGGGTGGGGCAGTGAATGGAGAGAGAACTAGGAGAAAGAGAAAGGGTGGATAGGAATACACGTGTGACTAGATAGATTCAGTCAGGGTGAGAGGGGGGAAGCATAAAAGAGGGAGCCATTACTGGTTGAAGAGAAAACTGAACCTAAAGAAAGGTCTAGAGAACTACAAGACCGACTCCAACTAATAATTTGAGCAACCATGGAAAGGCTACCTTAAATGACCTTCCCTGATAGTGAGATCATCAACTAAATTATCCACCATAATGGAGTCCTCATCTAGTACCTGTTGGAAACAGAAGCAAATACCCATAACCAAACACTGAGTCAAACTAGAATCCAGATGCAGAGAGACGGGTAAGACCAGGTTGCAGAAACTCACAAAGACAGCTGACCTGAACAAGGAGAGCTTGGGCCCCCCAGGCTGATGGCTAGGAACCCAGCAAGGGACTGACTCAGACCCCCTGAATATGGGTCTCTGCTAGAAGGACTGCTAGAAGGGGATCTCAGACAGTAGAAACAGGATCCATTCCTGGTGCACAAAAGGACCTTGTGGTCACATCCTCCATGGAGGGATACCCCCTTAACCTAGAGACAGGAGAGAAGTCCTAGTCCCTACTTCAAATGACTTGACAGATTTACATGACCCAACCTGCATAGCATAGCCCTACAAGTGGAATGGGGGTGGGGGGACGGGAGGGAAAGGGGCCAGGGTGCATGTCACAGGGAAAAGAGGGTAAGAGGAAGGGAGGGAGGGAGAAGGGGAGGGAGGGATAGTTTGAGGGAGGAAGGGAAAGGAAACTGGGATCCACATGTAAAAATTTTAAATTATATTATTAATAAAAAAAAGAAGGAAAAATTCTGCTGGATTAATTTAATATGTATATATTTAAAATGCTTTGACTTCAAGATTTAAGCCTAAGGACAACATACTGGGGAAAAGGATTTCTTATTATGTTTCTACAGAAAATAAAAAGCTGTGGATCCATTCCAGACTAATGTGGTGTGATCCAGCAAGACCCTCTGAAGCAATGTCAATGGAACAATGCAGCCTTGCAGACCACTATAGCCAGTAATTCTGCATGTTCTTAGAATTCTGCCATGACAGCGCCCCCTACCAGCAGGAAGCAGTTTGGAAAGAAGGGTGCCCAAATTCCCAAATATTGTTTATAAATGTTTGTTTTCATTTAAAATAAAGAAGGCATGTATAATTATGTCCAGCATAAAATAAGTAAATTTTTTTTTCAAAAAGGTGTGGCTAAAGAAAAAAATAAATTAAATGTCTTTATGACTCAGATATTTTTGCTGCTGTATAACACTAATATTCTTATCACTACATTGTGCAATGTATTACATATTCTGTTTCTAATATCCTATTCTTTGGAATTAGATGAGTATCATTTAACTTTTAAAACATCAGTTATATGTCATTATGTATTGGAGATGTATCTGAAAATAACTCTGTATCTTTTGAAAAACTATGAAGGTAACTGAATGTCATTGTTCATATTCAGTGATATAAATAAATAATAGAATCCCTTTAAAAGAAAAAAAAGATAAAGTGGAAGGTACCCTTCAATGAATTGGTACAGGAGACTGCTTCTTGAACATAACACCAGTAACACAGATACTGAGATTGACAATAAATAAATGGGACCTCCCGAAACTGAAAAGCTTCTGTAAGGCAAAGGACACAGTCAACAAGACCAAATGGAAGCCAACAGAATGAGAAAAGATCTTCACCAACCCCACATCTGACAGAGGGCTGATCTCTAAAATATACAAAGGACTCAAGAAGCTATTCACCAAAACACCAAACAATCCAATTAAAAGGTGGGGTACAGACTGAATAGAGAATTCTCAATAGAGGAGTCTAAAATGGTTTAAAGACACTTAAGAATGTGTTCCACATCTTTAGCCTTCAGGGAAATGAAAATCAAAACATCTCTGAGATACCATCCTACACCTGTCAGAATGGCTAAATCAAAAACATTAATGAAAGTTTATGCTGATGGTGGGAGTTCAAACTTGTACTGCTACTCTGAAAATCAGTATGGCAGTTCCTCAGGAAAATGGGAACCAGTCTACCAAAAGATCCAGGAATTCCACTCTTAGGTGGAATGTACCTAAAAGATGCACATTCATGCAACAAAGACATGTGTTCAACTATGTTCATAGCAGCATTATTTGTAATAGCCAGAACCTGGAAGCAACCTAGATGCCCTTCAACTGACAAATGGATAAATCAAATGTGGTATATTTACACTATGAAGTACTACTCAGTGGGGAAAAACTTGAATCTTGAAATTTAAGGCAAAAGGATGAAACTAGAATAAACCATTCTGAGAGAGGTAACCCAGTCACAAAAAGAGAAATATGGTATGTACTCATTCATATCGTATATGGATTTTTAGGCACAGAGCAAAGAATCACCAGCCTACATTCCATACTGCCAGACAAGCTAGGAAACAAGGTGGACCCTAAGAGAGGCATGCATGGTCCACCACAGAAGGAGAAAGGGACAACATCTCCAGTGCAAATTGGATTGGGGTGGGGTGGGAAAGAAGGAGAAAGAGAAGGTAAGAAGAGGATGGGAGAGGATGGCATGAGGGTGCAGGAAGATTGAGTCAGGGAATGAATAGGGGACAGAAAGAAAAGAGATACTATTATAGAGGGAGCCATTATAGGTTTAAAGAGAAATCTGGCACCAGGAAAATGTCCACAGACCTACAAGGATGACCCCAATACAACCTAAGCAATAGTGGAGAGGCTACTTTAAATGCCTGATAATGAGATTGATGACTACCCTATATCCTAATCTGGAGCCTTCATACAGTAGCTAATGGAAGCAGAAGCAGACACCCATAGCTAAACACTGAACCAAATTCCTGGAATCCTGTTGCAGAGAGGGAGAAGTGATGAGCAAAGGGGTCAAGACCAGGCTGGAGAAACCCACAGAAGCAGCTGACCTGAACAAGGGGGAGCTCATGGAACCCAGACTGATAGCTGGGAAACCAGCATAGGACCGACCCAGACCACCTCAATGTGCGTCTCAGTTAGGAGGGCTGGGCAGTCTATGGGACCTCTGACAGTGGAACCAGGATGAATCCCTGGTGCACGATAGGACTTTGGAAGCACACTCCCCATGGAGGGATACTCTTTTAGCCTAGAGACATGGAGAAGGGCCTAAGCCCTACCCCAAATAACTTGACATATTTTGATGATCCCTCTTGGAAGACCTCAGCCTCCCTGGGGAGTGGATGTGGTGTGGGATGTGGGGATTGTGGAGGACATGGGAAGGAGAGGGAACTGGGATTGATATGTAAAGTAAGAAAAAATATTAAATAGCAAAATAAAAACAACTATATACAATAAAAACAACTATCACATATTTATAAGAAGGAAAATGTAATACCACAAACAAAAATAAAACTACAACAAGAACAAAACCAAGAAAGAAATGCATACTAAATGTTCAGGTCATAGGTAATTGGCAAATTACAGAAATTATTCCAATAGCTGTCCTATCCTGGGGAATCTAAATCTTATACCTAATATGCCCTAGCTAAGATATGAGAGGATTTTAACTGTAGCTATCTAATCTTCAACCCCATCGAAGACCTGAGAAGGGAAATAATATTACCCGAGTAAGTAGGAAGTACAAGCAAATGGCCTCCAAAAGATGCAAGAAATGACTGAAACAGCATGCTACCTGGACAGTCACCCAGTATTTTGCTGTAATGTTGGGGTATTCAATTTGGCTATAGGCCTAGAATATCTAGCATACTATCTTCAGAAGCAGGAAAATTTGAAACACTGCCCTACCCTATATTGGCAAGGTTCAGAGGTTGTTTTTTCTTGTATCCTGCTTTTATGGATTGGGCAACATACTTACTGTCAGCAGTCTAGGCAAGGGCAGATTTTTGCCAAGAAGAAAACAAGCTCCATATGGAGTATCTTTGGTGGCCCTCATTCTCTCAGGAGTTAATTGGTGCTGCTAGAAGCAGTTTGTGTCTCATGTCAACAGATTTTACGTTAATAAAATGTTTAAATGTTATATTCTGTAGGTATTTGAGATATTTGAAGATTACCTATCTATACAGAATACATCCTTATATGTCTAGAGAACCTAACTAATATAAGTATGACAAACTTATAGGTCTTATATAAATTGTTGTTAACCTGTAATTCTTAATAACCTATATAGCTTAAAGACGAAAACTTCTTATTAGAAGAATAAACAATCTGTAAACAGATGTACGGTAAGCACAATGACCTTGAAACTGTGACAAAATACAAAAATATTTTAGAGTTAGGAATGAATAGTGCATTATGACAAGAATATCCTTAATTTGCATTAATATATAAAATATCCTAAGCAGAAGTAGAAATATACATAATATCAGAAAAATAATTTTACTTTATGTCAATATACAAAAATATTATAAACAGAAGTAGGAATGTATACAATATCACAAATATAATTTTGAATTTGTTATATCAGTATACAGATTATCTTAAACAGGATTAAAAAATAATTTTACATTTGTATCAATATACAAGAATCCATACCATTTCAAACTATCTAAAACTGGTAGTTCTTATTTTAATTTACAAGTAGATTCAATGATGTCTACCTTATTGTTCTATTCTATCTATCCCTTTTTTTTCTATTTTAAGTGAGATTCCTGAGTCAATCTTTATTGATCTGCCCCCAGCTCTATAAAAACTTATAACCAACCCTTATAGATGGAAATTATCCATAACCCTGAGGAAAAATATATGCATCCCACTACTGAGAGAGGGAACATCATATTTTTAGAATTACTTCCTGCTGTCTAGAAGGCAATGGTATCTCTAATAGGGTGGTATAAATCTCCGTGTTTATACTTTATCCTCATTTGGTTGAAAATTGGAGCTATCCTGATTATTCAAACAACCTGTTAATCTTTCATGATGAATAGTTGAGAATGAATATTTGAAGTTGGAGCCTAGTTCAAGTTTTTAGAATTGATCACTATCAATATTTAGACACACACAGTATTATCTGGGTCATCTTGGGGATAAGCCAAAAAAACAAAGAACAATCTGCTTGACATAGTACATCTTTTGTCACATGGATGGGATCCTTTCTCAACCCACCATGGTCTCTTGTATCGATCTTTAACGGTATCACTATTTATATGAACAGTAGAAATATTTACAGCAAGATTGTGGCAGACATCTGGTTCAGCTTGAAGAATCTACAAAAGTTGCAAACATCACAGCTAATGTTTATGTGAGGTATGTTTATGATGGTGACTTTAAAGATTAGTTTCTTTTTTTGCAAATGTCTTGAAACAACAACTACTGGACATGATTTATTTGACCCAGTTGGTTCATTTTTAAAAGAACAGATGTCTTTGGAAAAGGTTTGTGGTGTTTTCACAGATGATACACCAGCTATGCAAAGATGTCAATCTGGATTTCAACATTTTGTACTGAATGAGTCACCAAAGTCACTGGAGCTCATTGTATGATTCATTGGCAAATGATAGCAATGAAGACACTGCCACAAGAGTTACAAGAAATAACGAAAAGAACCATAAATTCTGTCACTTTTGTAAAGTTGGGCCCTTTAAATGGGCCTCTGTTTTTGAAACTGTGCAAGGAATTGGATGTGCCAAACAAAGCTCTACTATTTCACACTGAAGTAAAATGGTACTAGAGAGAAAAACCTTTTAAACAAGTTTTTGAGCTTTATGATGAATTTGAAATGTGTTTGTTGTTGTCATTTGTTTGGCTTTTATTTTTGTTTTTCAGGACAGGGTTTCTCTGTGTAGTCCTGGGCTATCTACTGAGTTTGTTCAGTAGACCAGGCTACGCTTGAACTCTGGGATGTGAAATCTGCATCATCTGCTCCTGAGTATTGGGATTAAGTATTTGATTTTTTTTTGTTCTTTATCAGAAAGCAAGAGTGCAGTTTGAAGCACTTTTCAGTGATAGGAGTAAACTGCAAAAAAATAACTTACGTGGTTCCCATGTTTGCCAACTGAATGAGTTACATTTATCACTACAATGACTAAATGCAACATGCCTCTATTTGTCTGAAAAAGTCTGGTCTTTCCAAATGAAACTTCAGCTTTGGTGGTAAAAAAGAATGAAAATAAAATTTACATTTTTCTTACCTTATCTTCCTTCTTCAAGGAACATGGCATTGAACCAGACAAAAGGATTAAGATGATTTCTATGAAAGAAACCTTGCATATGCTTGCAGATAAAATTTTGTTATATTTTCTAAATCTATCAGCTGTCCAGTTTGCATGTGCCAGAAGACCATTTATGGTCAAAGTTGAAGATATTTCTGAAACAGTACAAGAGGAGTTAGTTGTACTTATTAACAGCCATGCAGTGAGAATTGATACCTCTACAGTTTCAGTTACAAAATTCTGGATCAAGTGTCTGTAGTCATATCCTGTTTTGTGTTAGTCATGTCTTTGTGAAACAAGAGTCTCAAGCTTGTTTGTTATCAAGCCTAAATATAGAAATAAACTTGTTGTGAAAGATGATTTTTATGCTCCAGAAAAGACTGCTCTGAGAATATCTGATCTGCTGTGAAAAAAGCAATCTATCTCAACTTTTGAACTGACATTGGCTTTTTGCACATACTGTCTCAAATGTAGCAATGTATTTTACTGATGTTGTATGAAGACTATTGGCCTTGAAAATAAAGTGAATAGGAATTTTTAAAAAGGGCTGTTGTTCTTGCTACATGGTGTTTCCATTTTTTCATTTATTTGTAATTAGACATAAATATATCACAGAATATAATTACATATTATTTTGTTATTAATTATGCTATAATTATGTTTAATTTGGAACAATGAAAATTCATCCTGCATATCAGATATTTGCATTACATTTTACAATTGTAACAAAAATTACAGTTATGAAGAAGCAAACAAAAAAAATGTCATGGTAGGGTATCACCACAATATGAGGAAATATATTAAAAGGTTGCAGTAGTAGGAAGGTAAGAACCACATGTCTTCTTTCAGAGTGAAGAAAGCCTAAGTTCCTGTAATTATCAATTCTTACTTATAGATACAGCTGAACCCACATGTGTGGATAAGCCCTTACTCAGTTATGTTTGATGTCTTTACAAGAGAAGATAGACAACATGGAAACTACCACTTGAAAACAGCCACACAATGATGGGATAGCAGATGACATCAAGGCTGAGAGAGCAGGTTTATAACTGTACCCAAGAGTGTAAATGAAGTTCTTAATTGGACTAATTAATTTTTTAAAAAATGGAGTCACATATAAAGAAAAATGCTGAGAAATTAAAGAGAAGGAAGAGCAAGTCACAGCCACACCTTACCTGCTAGCATCTCAGCTGATAGAGTTCTTGTTTCTGCCCACTTACATCCTCTCTCCACCTAACCTTCTCCTTCCTGTCTGTCTGTGCAGACCTCCAGCCCTCTATGGTTACCTAGTGGCAAGCTCCATTCTCTGTCCTTCATACAGGCTTTATTTGTACAAGCAAGATATCACCCCAGATGCCAAGATGATGGTATATATACTTTTGTATTAGGATAAAATGTTTTGTAAACATCTGCTAAGTATGTTTGATTTATGACATCATTTAGCTTCAGTATTTCTGTTTAGATTTTGTCTGGGTAACTGATCTATTGACTGGAGTTAGGTATTGAAGTCACCCACTGTCACTGTGTGAGGGTCAATATGTGGTTTTAGCCATAGAACTTCTTTTATAAACTTGGTTGCCCTTGAGTTTGGTGTATAAATGTTTAGAATTGCAATGTCCTCTCAGTGGATTTTTCCTGTGATGAGTATAGAATAACCTTGCTCATCCCTTCTGATTATTTTTGGTTTGCGTCTTAGATCCATTTGCTTGAAATAACCTTTTCATCCTTTTATCCTGAGATGATGCTTATCATTGATGGTAAGATATGTTTCTTGGATGCAGCAGGAGGATGCATCCTCTGTTTTGATCTAATCTTTTAGTCTGTTTCTATTTATTATGAATTGAAACCATTGATGTTGAGAATTATCTATGAAAAGTGTTCGTTGATTGCTATTATTTTGTTGTGTGAGATGGTTCCTCACACACATATACTCACTTAGTTTGCTAGTTTGGAATTATTTATTGCTTGGTTTTCTTGGGTGTGGCTAACCTCTTCAGTTTGAAATTTTTCTTCTAGCACTTCGTGTGGAACTAGATTGGTAGACAGATCCTGCTTACAGATAGTTTTATTGTATAATTTCTTCCTTTCTCCATCTACTGTGATTCAATGTTTTGGATGGCATCTGTGGTCTCTTAGAATTTGTGGAACATTCTTCCAGACCCTTCTGGATTTTAGAGTCTTCACTGAAGTCATGTGTTGTTCTAATAGGTCTGATTTTATTTGTTACTTAGCCTTTGGTCTTTTTCTCCCTGCAGCTTTTAATGTCCTTTCATTGTTATTCTCATTTACTGTTTTGATTATTATGTGTTATGTTTTGATTTGGTTTTGTTTTTTCAGGCCCAGTCTATTTTGTGTTCTGTATGCTGCTGGTACCTTGATAGGTACCTCCTTCTTTTGGTTGGGAAAATTTTCTTCTATAATGTTTTGAAAAAATTTTCAAATGCATTTGACCTGAGTATCTTGTCTTTTATTTTTATTAGTAGATTTTATCTTTTTTTTATAGTGTCCCAGATTCTGTGGTGATTGTTTTTAATGCTCTATGGAGATCAGAATGCACAGCTAGCCACAGCCATAGAGCCCAGACAGCCACACTAGTTGGCCATAGAGGCTGGATGGTGGTGGTGCACATCTTTAATCCCAGCACTCGAGACTTATATAAAACAGGGTCTTACTCGGTCATTCAGTATTCAGTCTTCTGCATTTAGTCTCCAGCAGCATTGAGAATTTGGGGAGACAGAATCACCCTTTCAGTCTGAGGTAGAGGTAAGGGCTAGTGGCTGGCTGTTTGCTTTTCTGATTTTCAGTTTGAACACCAATATCGGTCTCTGGGTTTTTACTACTCATACTACATATTGGCACCCAACATAAAGATACAAATTCATGAAAGAGCCACTTGTGTGTGGCTTTGAAGCCACTGGCACAGACCAGAGCTATACAAGGGGCTCCTTCCTAAGTCCCTGCCCAGCCAGCTAGGTTTTCTTTTGTTTTTATTTTTTTTCCTTCAAGCCTCCAAGCCAGTTTTAGATTTTCCTGTTGTAGCCACTCTAAACAGTCTTCAGCTGACACCCAAACTCCAGAAGCACCTGGGCTCCAAATGCCTTAGGACTTATCCACCCTAGACTGGCTGGCTTTGCCTTCAGGCTGCACCCACAACAGTTGTTTTTTCCTCACAATCCTATGTGTTTTCTCTGACAGCACTCTCTCTCTCTCTCTCTCTCTCTCTCTCTCTCTCTCTCTCTCTCTCTCTCTCTCTCTCTTTCTCTCCACCATGGGTTGTGGGCTTTCACTACATTCTCACCTTATGGCCACATTATAAGACATGTTATGCCTCATAGTTCACTGACATCATCAGCAGATTAGGTAAGGCTATTGGAAATTCTTAATGGAAGGGATTAGTTACAAGAGAAGTTTTTCCTTTTTCCCAAATTGAAAATTGGAAACATTATTACAATGGAGAGAGTTAGGTCTCTGTATGATTATACAGATTTTAAAATGGACCAATTAAATGAAAGTATAATCAACTTAACTAAGATTGGCATACTATTAATTATTATTTTTGATAATCTTTGTTGTCAATTTGATAACTCTTGGTTTATCTCAAAAACAGTTGGTTATATGAGTTCCAAGATACAGGCCTTAGAGAAAAAGTATTAAAGAAGATCATAGAGACATTCAAATTCAGACAGAGGAATTTAAAGGAGAACCAAGTTCAACAGTAAATTATAAGGTTAGAGAAGAAGAGCCTAAGGTTTTCAAATTACGAGTTTTAATACATCTAGAAACCTTACGGGTATTGGACTCCTGTGACAATGTTAGATTTAAGTAAACTCAAGGACAAGGTAGTCTCATAGGACATGCATTCACCATTTGTGAAGCAATGATAAACACATGGTTGTCAGTTTGTAATAGAATTATCCCTAAAGACTGGATGGACTATGTGCTGTTTTAAAGCCTGGACCACAGTTACAATGGACTTCCTGGTTCAGAGAAGAGGCTAAGAACAATAAACAATGGGCTAAAGCTAGAGGCATAAATATTTCCGAAGACCAACTTCTTGGATAAAGCAATCTCTGTATGATAACTATACCCTAGCTGTATGTCATGTAGAGGATTTGAATGCATGGGACAGAACTGGAGAAGTAGGGAAAAAAAATTGAATCATTTGCAAAAGAAACATTCGTGGATTTCTTACAAAGATTGGCATCAGCAGTAAATAGATTGACACCAGATTCATAAGAAGCTAGACAAATAATCATTGAATCTCTGGTTTTGAAAATGCTAATTTGTAGGGCCCTGCATAGACCCTGAGGCATCTTGAGCAAGCCTGATGCTGTTGGCTGGAACATCTTGCCCCAGAGTTGTTACTGGTACTCTTTGTGATTTGCTAACACACATATGCTGGGGGAGAAACTAAGCCTGAGAACTTGCATGCTTGACTCTTGATTGTTTCCCATTGTGCTGTGAGTCAGTATGTAAGCCTACTCCTTCCCCTCACTAAAAGACATCCATCATTCCAGCATTCCTGTTGCATGAATGACCCACTATTGTGTCTTTTATTTAAATCTCTAGGCCTTTGCCCAATTAGTGGAACAGGTTGTAGCATGGGCACTACACTAATTATCAGTGCAAAAGGATAATTGGGCCATTAAAGACAAGATCAGCACCCTTGGAGGAATGGATCCAAGAAACAGTCAATATTGAATCTCATGACCAATATGATGCATGGATAGGAGAGGTGATTTCAAATAGTTTGAAGAAAAATCAAAATGTCAAATGTTTCAATTGTTGCGAACAAGGTCAACCTCAAAGGTATTGTGAAGAGGGTGTTCCTAGAAACAATGATTTTTCTAAGCATTATTCAAAGAGAATGCTCCTCTTTTTTGGATTATGCAGAAGGTGTGGCAAAGACAGGCTAATTGGACTAATGAATGTAAATTAACAAGAGATATTCAAGGTAAACCTTTGCTGTCTGGAACTTCTTCCTGACAGCAAATCTGGCTCAGTCATTTCCTGTCATTGTGGAAATGTCTTCCCAGAGCAATTAAAGAACCAAATGCCTATTGTAATAAATCCATACTGCTCTGGATTATAGAAGAGCTTCAGTAGACAAAACAAAACTTTCAGGAGAAACTATGAATCAAAATTTATAAGGATTAGATTAGGAATCTCCCCAAAGTTAGGTTTGGGAAAGGGTTTTGTGTGTATGTGTGTATGTGTGTGTGTGTGGTATTATTGTTGTTGTTGTGTTTTTGTTTTGTTTATTTTGACTTTCAAGGAAAATAAAAACAACCCTCTTGAGGACTTTAAAGACCTTTGGAAAATAAGCATCCAAAAAATTACCAAGAAAAGGGATAATCCAACCTAATGGGACCCCACAACAACGATTCTACCAAGGCTATGATAACACCACTAAGCTGAAAAAACACCCACTAAAAATTAACCAACATTGACTACAAACTGCTCAGAACAATTTCAAGGTGGCTAGCTGGGGTGATCCAGCCTCAAAGACTACTTTATTGAGGACTTGAGACAAGCTCTGAACTTGCCTATTATGCAGAAACTGGATAAACTTGATATAGCTACCTCTCTCAGTACTTAACAATTAAGCCAAATTTTCTTTTCAAGATCTTCTAAACATGCCAATGCCCCAGACAGCAGGAAGTAACTGTAAGAACACAATGATCGATATGTAAAATGTGAAAAAATATTTTGTATATTACATACAAATTTTGTTTATTGAAATAAATTTGAGATTAATTTGGTTTAAAACATATTGTACATATGTTTCTAATCTTGTTCAAGGAATTATCCTCTATAGCTCATTTAACAATGTAATGCAAATTTCTAGTCCTTGAAAGTTTTTATTATCACCTATATAAGATAATAAGGAAATGCAGGTTATTTCAGTCAAATTTGTAGTCATTTTAGGTTATGTTTACAAGGTCAAACAGATATATATATTATATAGACAGATCATCTTCAAACATTCCAGAGATCTACAGAATGTAATATTTATGATTGTTTAATAATATATTTTTTATGAAAATGTGACATGTCTACTCTGGGCAGCCCAAATGTACTTCAGAGAAGATGTTGGACATTGCAGAAATTCCATGTGGAGTATAGTTTCTCTGTGGCAAAAGTAAGCTACTGGGCAAGAAAGTGCACTTTTCCTTGACTAGAGCTGTAGAAACTTCAGTGGTAACAATGCATACCCATCTGCTTCTACTATGTAAATCTTTTTAATTATACTAGTTAAAATGACACAGAAAACAGAAAGTGCAAAATCTAGTAGAAACAGCACCATTTGTTAAAGTAATATCATATACATTATTATCCTATCAGCATGCTCAGGTCCAATCATTTCTACACACTAAGGGACCAGTTTGTTGTACAAGTTTGTGTTCACAAATTGATAACTATTGGGGGATAGAGACAAGCTAGTTTGCCCAATCAAAACTCCATGATCAAATTTTAAGACTGGATTTAAATTCAGCTTCCAGCTTGCTCCTATGAAGAAGCTGTGAGCACCTTCTGTATTGTATTTCTATTACACAGATTTATATTTAGTATCATTTCAAAGCAGAGTTTATATTTCTGAAACAAAACAGAAAAATCAGAAGCTCTTATAAGTTGGTCTGGGTTTTCCAGTCTTTGTGGAAACAGGTTCCATGTGTTACTTCCTGTTGGATAATTTATCAGAGCTCTGTTTACTTAGCAGCTTCTCCACCTTCCTGCTCCCTCCCTAAACAAGGTGGAAACCCTGAAAAATGAGCTTGCTTTTCTTTGCTGCTATTGAAAACAATTTCCTTTCATGTTTAGTGGTTATGTTTTCATATGGGTCGGGCAGCAGGATGGGTGGGGCTTGTTCTGCTTCTCCAAGAATTTCCTGGCAGATTGCAAAGGTACTCTAGGAAATACTATTTATATGGATAAAGTGAGGACCTCATTATTCTAAGGAAATATAGGAAAGCCAATACATGTTACCAAATGTAAAGAACAAGCTATACATTCAGTTTGCCAAATTATAATTCAAAATCAACCTATTGCTTTTGTTGTTCCGTATTTCAAGATCAGAGTTGGCATGGGATATTTTTAATACTGAGATGCATTTGGCATTTAATAGACTTTCTCTTGGAAATGCCATTGCAAGTCACAGGTAGGGATAGTCTACTAATGATGTTTTGCCACCATTAGGTCTACCCAAACAAAATATCCACCAGTAGACATAAAACAAGCCAGAAATTAAACATAGATAGATAGAAAGAAATAAGGCATTAGCATAGACCACCCTTAGTGAAAACTCTGTGGTAGATCCCAGCTTGGCATGTCCACAGTGTACACCTGTGAGCTTTTCCAGCTTGCATAGCAATAGCTCTATTTCCTGCTGCATCTCCCAATTACATGCCCTCTGGAAATCAATGAGGATATATTTTCAGGGAACACTATTTTTCCACATAAGATAAAGAGGAGATATAAAAAGTGTGTTTGTAGTTTTTATTTGCCTGTTTATTTTCGGGTGGTAGATTTGGATAGATGGGGAGGTGAGAAAGATCTTAGAGGAGGCAGAAGAAGGAGCATAGTGATCAGAATATATTGTTTGAAAATTTTTACTTTCAATTTTAAAGAGTTAATATCCATCATTTGGAGCAGGGCCTAGACTTCAAATGGTATGACAGACTTTGAAGATCCCCCATGGAAGGCATCACCCTCCCTGGGGAGCAGAAAGGGGATAGGATGGGGGTTGGAATTGGAGACAGGAGAGGAAGGGAGGGTGCAGGAACTGGAATTGACATGTAAAACAAGCGTGTTTCAAACTTAAATTAAAAAAATTAAAAATAAATAAGACACAGTAAAAAAGAGTTAATATCTAGTTTCATTGTTTCTTAAATTTTTAAAGATTTTTTTTCTTAATTTTTAAAAATAGTAATTCTGATTGGCAGAAGGAACAACAACAATGCTTTTATGAAGGCTCTACTGTATACTCTGTCTCCAACTATAACGCATTCAGCCTACTTCTATATACATGGTTTTCAAAAGAGTTATGTCCCTAGGCTACTCCTCATTTAATCTGAGTGGGCATTCCTCTCTTGTGTTTATAATCTGTTTTACATCTGAAGAGCTAATCTTCTTTTAAAGAAATTTAAAGTGAAATACTTATTATTCAGTGACCTCAAATCTTCATGTTCATAGAACTTGCTTTCCTCAGTTTTTAAAAGGAAACAATAAATACTCACTAGGCATTTTAATGATCAATAAAATTCTACAACACATCATGGAAGCACTATAAAAATACAGTGGGTCCATCAGAACTCTCACAAGCCAATAAAATGAAATTTAAAAGTTAATTTATTTTTAATATTTTATTTTAAAAGAATAATGATTCAATTATCTAATTTCTTTATCTTATGGTCAGATTTTCTGTAGCACTAAGTGTTCTAGCAAATCATTGCTGCCATTTTTATTTCACATTAGACCATTAGAATAATTAATTTGAATAGGCTGATTATGAACAAAAAGGAGAAAATTGTCAAATTAATTTACCATTCAAAACTAATTTTTACTCTTGTTCTTCCTTACTTGCTTTTACGACACCATTATTTTATATTATCCACATTTTCGATGTAAGAGACTTAATGAAATTTCTCTTGGGCAATCCTCGATGATAATTATGTAAATGTGCTGTTCATCACATCAAATTTCTCAAAATGCTCTAGAAAAACTGGTGATTGCAAGGCGATATTTTTGAGCCGGCAGTAGGCAAACTGTGGGAGGAGACGTGTGGCGCTTTGAATAGGAAGCATTAGAATCGCATCACGTGGGAAACAGATGCTCATCATCAGCAAACTAAGCCTCAAGCATCCTGAAGAAAGACAGGGAGACTAAGGGAAGTCAGAAAGCAGGTACAACTGTGTGATGGTTTGAATAACAATGCGCCCTATAGGCTCACATATGTGGATGTTTAGTCGCCAGGTGTGGCACTATTTGAAAGGATTAGGATTAAGAAGTGTGGTTTGACAACTGAGGAACCAGCATAGGACCAAACCAAGCCCCCTGATCATGGGTGTCAGTTGGGAGGCCTGGGCAGTCTATGGGGCCTCTGGCAGTGGAACCAGTATTTATCCTTAGTGTATGGGAGTCAGGAGCCCATTTCCTATGGAGGGATACTCTCTCAGCCTAGATACACAGAGGAGGGCCTAAGTCCTGACCCAAATGATCTGACAGACTTTGATGATGCCCTATGGGAGGATTCACCCTCCATGGGGAGTGGATGGGGGTGGGATGGGGGGGTTGGTGGAGGGCATGGGAGGATGGAAGGGAGAGGGAACTAGGATTGGTATGTAAAATAAGATTGTTTTTAATTTAAATAAAAATGAAGAAGAAGAAAGGAGGAGGAGGAGGAGGAGAAGAAGGAGGAGAAGAAGAAGAAGAAGAAGAAGAAGAAGAAGAAGAAGAAGAAGAAGAAGAAGAAGAAGAAGAAGAAGAAGAAGAAGAAGGAGAAGAAGGAGAAGAAGGAGAAGAAGGAGAAGGAGAAGGAGAGTTCTTGTTGAAGGGAGAGTGTACTGGAGGAGGGCTTTGAGGTTTAAAAAGCCCATGACAAAGCCAGACCCTTCCCCTCCCCTCCCTCCCCCTTTCCTCCCTCTCCTCTGTCTCCTTCTCCTTCCTCTCCTTCTTCCTATCTCTATCTCTATCTCTGCCTACAAATCAAGATGTAGTTCTCAGCTACTGCTCCAGCATCTGCCTATATGTCACCAGGCTTTCTGCCTATGCGGCAATGAACTAGGCAATGAACTATACCTCTGAAACTGTAAGGAAGACCCTAACTGAGTGCTTTTTTTTTTTTTTTACAGGAATTGTAATCTCTTCACAGCAATAGTCAGAGACTAAGACAACATGAAAGGAAAAGTACCAGGCTGTATTAGCTCACTATTATTATTCTTCATATGTGACCCTACCTATACCTATGCTCTATAATGTACAAACCTAGGTTTTCACCTATTTGAGCTCTCTCCCCTGCCACACACACATACATATTTATTTCAGTTATTCCACATAGTCATGATTATGTTCCTATCTTCACTCTTCACAGAAGTTCTTTTCATGGAACCATCTTTCTTTAATTGAGAATAAAACTTTAGATACTAACTCCTCAGTGTGAAGCAAACAAGGCATATACAAAACCAAATGAAATGTAAAACAGAAACCTCTCCTTTTGCTGACCAAGAGTAGTTACAAATGCAAGTTACTCTTTTCATGAGAATGGTTTTTGACGGACTGTGGTAGTTCTCAGAATGAACAAAAGGTGATATGAGCCAAAAGTGGATCCCCATTTAAGGCAACTATCTGAGAGGAAGCTCCTTATTCTCGGTGATATAACAGTTTTTCCCTTCTTGCCTTTAACTGATTGAAAGGGACCCACTCATGATTGGAAGTCAGTCTGCTCACTGAACTCACTGACTCAAATATTAATTTCATCAGAAAAATCTTCATGTTTACATTCATAATAATATTTAACCAAATGTATGGTCAAGCTGACCCCAAATTAACTGTCACAGAACAAAAATATTTTGTGCAGCCTTGACACTTTAGTAATATCTTTAGAGAAATTTAGGCTACAATGATCAAGTTAGAAAAGCATAGAACAGAGGCATGAACATATAGAAGAATGAAGCCAATACCAGCATCACACAGATCTCCCATCCAAATACTTGGCAGAGAGTACAATAATGAGAGAGGCAGAGAACGAAAAGAAAACCCAGTCTAAATAGCAGTTTCATATACCTGTGCTCTTCGCTAATTATTGAAAAGATTTGTTTTAGAAACTTGATTTATGAGAGCATACTAAGAACCTCTGAAGTTTATTTCATGAAGAAAACAGATACACACATTCCACAAATCCTCTTAATACATGACATCAATTATTTTACTTCATTTACTGATTTTAGTGATGAAAGAAATTACTTTTGGCTCTCAAAAGACTTTGGAAGTTTAGTATGAAAAGTGTTGTTATGAAGTTGAAGACCACTGGGAATCAATTCAGATTATAACTAAGCAAATTTATAAAGATGCTAGCAGAGCCACCGTCTCTAACCTGAATCAGAGACCTGACACCCAGAGGAAGGTGAAGGAAGGGCTGTTCTGCTCTGCAAAGGTTAGGTGGTCAAGGTGACCTCAAAATAGTCTTTGAATATCTTAGTAAACAAGTAACAAAGCCCAAATCAGCTGTTAGTGGTATCATAAAAAGCAGATGGTCATAATTGCACATTTCTGGGTAGGGATTAAGGAGCCAGAGCTGCTAGGAACTTACCTTGCCTGAACCTGAATCACAGTCAAACAGCTATTAAATATCAAGATGGATGCCTAGCACAAAATGGAGGTTCTTTAGCTATCACAGTGTTATTAAGCTTGGATTTTTATTATGAATAGGAAGAATATGGGCCATGAAAGAAATTGGAAAAGAAAGAATAATAAGCATATAATGTCTGGGGAGAAGAATAATAGTTTCTTTGGCCACAGTTTATAAGCTTGTAAGTTTGTAAGTAGACAGTAGTAGTAGTAGTAGTAGAGCCATTACAATACTAATACTTTATAAAGTTCTCAGATGTTAGTCTATAATGTCCTGAGAACCACAAAAAAAAAAGCTGGACAAAAAAGTGGTATGGAACATTAAGAAATTTACCTTTACCTTTCAGATGCAGGCAAGGTGGATCAGTGGGTAAAGGTATTCCCACCAAACCAAACCTAACCCTTGAGTTTAATCCTGAAACCCACACAATAGGAGGAGGAAACAGACTCCTTTGAGTTATCCTGTTACCTCCACACATGCTCTATAATGTGTGCACACAGGCATACACTTGCAGGAATGTGCATAAACATATACACACACATACACACATATAATAAATTATAATATAAAAATTTAATAACAGCAAAATTTACTCTATGCAGGTCAAGGTTCAATAAATAAAGGATACTGAAAGAAGAAAAATTCAAATCAATTAGCACAGCATCTTAGCAAGTTTGAAAAAAATAATGCATCATCATTCGTCAAGTTGATCAACTGAGAAAAGAAGATCAGGGACTTTGCAATTTAGGAGACGGTTATGAAATTTAAATGTGACACTGGAGATTAGCAATAAATTCAAGCCTTTTAAGTGCAACAAATGGCAGTAAATAATTGAACCATATTTACTATAGCCCATTGTCCTAATATATTTTCTATTACAAGCCTCTGGAATAGGTATTAGTTTCTTTATATTGGTGAAAAAATTATGAAGGCTAAAAATGGTTAAGAAATGTATGTAGTATCTTTCAGTATCTGAAGCTTTGGCACAGTTGACCTAGAGCTAAAATGGTATCTTTATCTTCTCCCCATAGTTGCTTCTCTGTGCCTATGAGTTGACCTTACTTACAAAATGTAGATAGGCTTGTGGGAATTATGCTGAATAAAAAACATCATTTTAGGGCTGAAGAGATGGCTCTGTAAGTAAGAGCAAGTACTGAACTGAAATACCCTTCAGTGCTCAGAAGCTACATCAGGAAGCTCACAACCACCTATGGCTCTAACTCTAAGGACCTTACATCCTTTGCTAACCCATACGCATACGCACATACTCCCCCACCACATACACACAGAGAATTACAAATAAAAGAAACCTTTAAAAATATATGTGTAATCTGGAGTGATACAACAATGGCCCAGCTGGTAAGCTGGGACCCATATAAAGTAGAGGAAGAACCAATTCCACAACTTTGTCCTCTGAACTTCAAAACATGCACCAGAGCTTATGGATACCCACAAATCCATACACATGTGCGTGCGTGCGCACACACACACACACACACACACACACACACACACACACACACACATGCCCCACACATGACAAATGAAAATATTATTTAAAAGTAATGTATTAGTGTATTAGTGTCCTATTTTTGTCAAGAGACACTATGACCAAGACAGTTCTTACTAAAGGAAGAATTTTATTGACGATTTGCTTATAGTTTCACAGGGTTAGATTGTTTTTATCATGGCAGGAAACACGGAAGCATGCAAGGACACAGAGAGAGAGAGAGAGAGAGAGAGAGAGAGAGAGAGAGAGAGAGAGAGAGAGAGAGAGAGAGAGAGAAAGAGAGTCTGCTGCTGGGCTTTTGAAACCTCAGAATTCACCCCTCAACCACATCCTCCATCAAAGCCAGGACACCCAATGCTTCTAATTCTCAAACACTTCCACTCCTTGGTGACTATGAATTTAAAAATATGAGTGGGGGTGTTTTCATTCAAACCGCCTCATAGTGGCATATTAAGACAGAGTTGATTAAAATGTGGCCACACACATCAATTAGGTGTGTCCCTACGCTGATGATGGTCAGAAATATCAGAGAATCTGTAGTACTGGATTGAGGAGAATGTCACTATTGAAGGATTATAAATCAGGAGGTAATCACAGAGGTAGAGAGGAAAGATTACAAACTTCTACCCTAAGGTGTCTCTCTCACTTATTCCAGATACTTCACCTTCTGTTTGGTAATCCTATTGATTTTCATTTTGTCTCACTTTCTGTGGATGACACTGGGGTGTTTTCTCTGTACAGACTCTTTTCAGGGATAAACACATGCATGACTACTGCAATGCTGGCAAACAAGTCATGGGGAATTGCGTTGGATTAGGAGAGCAATCTGCCAAAGGTCGTATTTCCTTTTCAGGGAAGCCAGAGCATAGTGATCACTCAGCTAGTGCTGCAAAGGCCAGACAATTATTCACACTGATTACAATTCATACTACTTATTCCAACTTCAGAAATCCTCAAGGGTTTGCTGAACATCTGCTGCAATGTGTCTGCAACTCAGCCTTTCCCTGAGCCCCGTGTTGCTTCCTTTACTTCCTTTGCATGGGTGTTAATATTCACAGCACTTTTTACACACCTGTGGCACATTAATGCCCTGAAAAAGCCACCTTGGAAAAGTGCCCTCGACCTGAAGTGTATTTTTAGGAACTCCCAAGCAGAGGTCAGATTCAGTTCCCAAGTCTTTCTTTGCTTGCCCTTCAAGATCTCTGTTTTGCTGTTTCTTGGATTTATCCTTGCCTTACTTAAATCCACCAGTGTGGCTTTGACCATGTTTGTACGGTCCTTGTCTCTCTTCTTTCTTCCTCATCAGTATAAAAATGATGAGAAGCAGAGTAGACTTCCTTGTTTACATCAAAACACACACACACACACACACACACACACACACACACTCACACACACACACACACACACACACTTCTGTTGTAGGCCAAAAGGAAAATGGAGAAAAGGAGATTAACAATTAAACTTTAATAATTTTATTCTATCACAGTATATGGCCTATATGGACAATTAATGTGTCACCAGAATCAAATTCTTACAAGAAATAATATATACAACATATTATTCATTCACTATGGATGGGAGAACAATGTTTAACATAATTTCAAATTATTTAAAGTCACTTGGGTTCTAGAGCCTCTACTTGGTGGTGAGAATTCATTGGATTTACCATATCACAGAGCAAAGAATATTATCATCATGCTCTGAAAGGTGGTATCAGTTCTGCCTCGATCTGGACTGGCTCATGGGATTTTATCATCTTCCTATGAACAGAACAGCAATGTGCCCTCTAAAGACAAGTTGATCAGAAGACGGATCTCCTCCTCAGATATCACTCACACTCAGAGGTAAAGGAGTGGACTTAGATTTTTCTCAGTGTCTTCTGAGAAATTGAAAGTATCTTGTTGTAGATGTAATTAATATTTAGTAGATCTAAAAGTATTAAATAAAGGACTTCTTGGATAGAAAGAGAATAAAATTCATTTCCACTGGTAGCTCCTGGGGATATTTGAAAATGTAAGATTATGTCAGTGACCCAGCAGAGACTGCTGAGTAATGTGGAAAACTTCTTGGCTCTATGAAACAAGTATGGATTATTTTTGGATACATAAGTGTATTTTTCCTAACCTATAACTACAGAATGTATTTTGTAGCAAGGGCTTTACAGAGACAACTTTGCTAGTTTTGTTAAAGAGCACTTCCAGTAATACTGTTTGAAAATGTACAGAACTCTCTTTGTGCAGACACATGGAAAACCTACACACACACACACACACACACACACACACACACACAGCATATATATATATGTATATATATATATATGTATATTCATATACATATATATATATATATACATATATATATACTCACCTACTGTATTTAAGTTAGAAAATCTCCCATCTCCCAGTTTTTAGGGCAGGTATATTAATTATTGAGGAAAAAAATCACTGAGAATTCTATAGTTTATACTTTGGACAGATAATATAAAGAAGAACAACTGTGGCAAAAGAAGTAAAAAACTTACAGAAAGACAAAAGCACTGAAGAAAAAGATATATCATAAAATGAAAGGATCTCTCATATTCATGAATCAGTAAGACTTATATAGTAAATATGGCCCTAGCAAAACAATTCACATTAAAATTCCAACATAATTCCTCATAAAACTTGAAAGGACAATATTCCAGTTCATAAGGACACACACACATATACACCCTAAAGAAAAATTGGTATGGGTGCCTTAAAATGATTCTTTTTTTATTTAAATTTAAAAAAATCTCCTTTTACATAGCAATCCCAGTTCCTTGTCCCTCCTATCCTCCCATGTCCCCCACCAACCCCATCCCACCCCCATCCATTCCCCAAGAAGGGTGAGGCCTCCCATGAAGGATCATCAAAGTCTACCACATTATTTGGAGCAGGGCCTAGGCTCTCCTCCATGTATCTAGGCTGAGAGAGTATCCATCCATAGGGAATGGGCTCCCAAAGTCTGTCCACTAGGTATAAATACAGGTTCCACTGCCGGAGTTCTTATAGACTTCCCTGGCCTCCCAAGTGACACTCATGTTCAGGGGGCATGGTTCAGTCCTATGCTTATTCCACAGCTGTTAGTGTGGTGTCCATGAGCTCCTACTTGCTCAGGTCATCTGTTTCAGTTTCTCCAGCATGGTCTTGATCCCTTTGCTCCGTAAAATGATTCTTTTTAAATCCTTTTCCTTTTAACAGTAGTATATTGTTAGTGTATGTGTATTGCATGATGTGTGTGGGTGGATCCATGAACCATACCATGCATGCATGTGGAAGTCAGAGCACAACATCTTCTTCTTCCCTTGTGTGGATGATTTCCCAGGGAGTAAAGTCAGGTGGTTAGGGTTCCATCATAAGCACCACTGTCTTCCTAACCATCATACTGACCCTGAAATACAGTGATTTCCCAGAATATATTATACCATGTGAGAAGGTTTTCCTTGTTTCTTTAAATTGCAGAAATTAATAGAAAGTTAAATATAAAAAAATCTTCAGTGCAATGAACACACACACATACATACAAGCACACACCACATGCACACACACACACACACACACACACACACACACACACACACAGCATACATAGAGAAATGTAAAGAGATGAGAAGGCAGATATTAAAGGAGAAAAAAGGCAGCTTTACCTGATTATTTGTTCCGTCATTTATTTTGTGAGTGAACATCTGCTTGCAACTGAATGCTTTTTCTGGTTAACAAAATTATAAATAATTTGCATTTTTGATGAATGTGCATTTTTATATGGCAGACATACAGCAATGAAGGACAAGAGCTGGCAGAATGTATGAGCTGTGTTTTCCAGCATCAGTGTACCCATGATACAGTGAAAGAACATTTTCCCAGTATTGTTGCTTGTTTTCCAAACAGAATTCACAATAAGATATGTGTCTCAAATATTCCAAAGGAGCTTAGCTACTGTGATGCCAAAGGGCCATGAAAAATGTGCATTCACTATCCAGTTTAGAGACAGACATACAAATTGGACTAAGAACAGTTTGTAGTTCTTTAGAGATCTGTGGCCATTGCAGCTAAGCTATTATACTTCTGAGACTGAATAAAACCCTATTTAGGCATTGTAGGGTTTTGTTTGTTCACTTTAATTTGTTTTATTTTTAAATAATGGGGTTACAATTTCAAACAATATAAATTGAATCTTTGATGTGTGGTAAATGAACTTGGATGGTGTTGTTTCTGTAGTGATGGAGATACCATGAAATAGCAAGCAAAGAGATGCTTGTGAGATGCTCCCCCTTGCTGCTTGCAGAATACACACATGATATGAAGACTGGGATTAGCTTAACAGCTGTTAAAGAAACATGTTTCATGCCACAATGAATGACCACTTAGATTACAAATTTAATGTCAGCAAGTTATTTAGTCTTTTTCTGTAGTCTTGATTTTCATTTCATATGTACCAACAAGTCCAAGGTATACTAAATACTCTCATAAAAAATTCCTGAAGATTTGCCAGGTGACTGGAAGCTGGTCTGGTCCTTTGGTGGGTTCTCTAACCCACATGATTTAGCACTCATTGGAACAGCATGTAGGCACTGCTGTCTCTAGTAAGACTCGAGGCTGTCATTCCCTAAGTCAATGGCTGGTACCATATAATATAGCAAATGTTACCTCATGTGTAAGAAAGCTGATGGCTTTGACATCCTCTGTCTGAATGAAGGGAAGGAGAACTATAGATGGTTCACTAGAAGGCATCCTTCTCCACCTTCACTATAAATGGTAAGTGCCAGACCTGAAAGCAGGAGGAAGTGAAGGCCCAGTCAGAACACCTGATGATGTTGACACAGAGGTCTAGCCCACAACAGAAGCTGCTAGTGGTGAGGGTCATGCCATGCAAGGCAACAGCAGCCGCAGAAGGGTCATTTTATCAGATGTCATGTATAACTACATTAAATCATGCAATTTCTTCTAGGAAAATAATTTCATTCTTTGTTTCATGATTTGGTTAAATTTTATTTAAAATTTGCCATGTTTCTGTGGGAAAACTGTTGTAAACTTGCTTGATCTTTGCTGGTTTATGAGAAAGAATTTTGATAACAATAAGCTAGAATTATAAAATATGAGAAAGTGCCTTTGTTCACATTTTAAGGATTTCAGTAGCAGGAGTAAATGTTCTGAAACTGTAATTCTTTTCTGAGATTATTATATAATTATTAAGTTGGGGTTAATGAAAGAAAAAGATTTCTGAGAAAGGGTTTATTTTCATACATCATATTAGTTGCATAATACTTTATCTCATGACCCCCCTACATCACAAGGAGAGATTTCATGAATAGTATTATAAACCTGGTCAAAATCCCATGGCTGGGGTGATCAGAGGCCCCAGGACAGAAGTACTCCTGCTGTTTTGCAAAAATACCATGTTGTTTATAGCCAAAGATTTGGTTTGTGCTCAACTTTGATCAGAAAAGCTGCTTTGTGCAGGGAATAGCGGTGAAAGCAGTGACTCATAATGAACAGTGTGCCAAGTACAAGTAACTATCAATTCTTCATTGTGGCTGGATATTGTATTTAAACCTTACCACACCCAAGGCTTGGGGAACATAGATGTGTATGTGGAAAGATGTAAAAGCTAGAAGATACGGAATAAAGCTGTAACATTCTGACTTCTGGATATAGGAAGGCTGTTGCAAGTATCAACTCACTCTCATTATGGTTATCTGCACACAGACCACACAAATCTCAGGCAGTTACTGAGAGATGGAACACTAGCCACTGTCCTTTGTCACGTGGTTCTGGGCTTCCCACACACTCCTGGAAGGTCACATACCAAAGCACATAAGGAAAAAACTAACTGGACTCAGGAGGTTATTAATAAAGGTAGAGCACAAATTTGAAGGGGAGATTGGGAGGGTTTTAATGGTGGATGGATATGATCAAATACATAAACTGTTGAAAAATTCAAAGAATAAATAAAAATATTAATGTAACATACATTTTTGCATTTATTTAACCAACCTGTAGTTGTTTAACATTGAATGCTTCAAGTTTAAATTATAATATATATTTTTCTAAAAATAAAACCTACTAAAGACATGGGTCAACTCTGACTGCATACCCAGCAGTTTCTATGAAGCAAAATCCTCAAAGTGAATTAATTAATCAAAACCTGTGAGATTCCTGTACTCTCTTAAAATATTGCTCATTACAAATTATTGACATTATGTTACCTGTTTTACATGGTAATAATCAACTTAAAGTCATGTTTTCTTTGCTCCTTTGGTCATTGGTATATGCAGTCATTCTTTCACCTGGGAGAAAGAGCTCCAGTCTCTGGCTCTTGATTTGCTTTTATTTGATTTTAATGGCTTGAAGGAGCAAACCAATGGACACATGGTGGGCACACGATGGGCTCACAGTGGGCACACAGTGGATGCACGGTAAGCGCACAGTGGACATATGGTGGGCCTACAGTGGACACATGGTGGACGCATGGTGGATGCACGGTGGGCACACGGTAGGTGCACGGTGGACGTACAGTGGACACATAGTTGATACATGGTGGACTCATGGTAGGCACACCGTGAGCTGTCCTTTTTGTCTTTTTTCAGCAACGAGAAAAAAATGAATTTTGGATCATAAAATAATAATGTAATAATTTGGAATATATAATAATATACTTACCTTTACTTTTTATTTAATTTTTTTTCATTTTACATACCAACCCTAATTCCCTATCCTTCCCCTTATCCCATGCCCACCTCCCCCTTCCCACCCGTATCCATTCCATATATGACAGGCATCCAACATGTGCATTCACTGATGATTTTATGTGTATCAGTCTATATGTCAGGTCTTCAAGAAATTGCAACTGTGTTTCTACAGAGCGAAAGTCTGCTGTTTCTGAAGGAAACTAAATCAATCTTTTCTGTATTTCTATCTGTTTGGAACATCCATCCTCTTTAATTTTTGTTCTTTTGCCTATTTAGTATACTTATAATTAATGCATCCTACAACATACAGACTCACCCTTCACAACAATAACGAAGTACTGGCCATGCTCAAGATGATTGCTAGCTTAGATTATTCTATTTTCAAATAATGTGCCTTGATAAAGTTTCATGAACTAAATTAGATTTAAATTGAAGAACAAGACATTGATTTCAGATGCAATCCTTTTCTGTTGCTTGAAGAGTCCATTGTGCTATCTAACAGCCATTGTCATAGGTTTTAGTGACCTCTTATCCAAGTTGATACTAAGCTATGATGAAGATTTTTTTAAATGACTGATAAAATGTAAAGTTACTTCTTACCTAATATTTCTTTGACCATATTTTATTAAAAGTCTATCACATATGTTACTCATATGAACTATCTAAGCCTGATAGTTTACCTTGCTAGTTTACTTTTATTGCATAAATTAATTGTATGTTCAGATAGCCAGATATCACATGGTTCTAAATATAGGACATATTTACACACCTCATGAATTATATTTAAAATTACTAAGTACTAAGTAATTTTTATTGTGTGTTAAATGTGAAATGTTCCCCATAGCCACACGTGTTTAAATTGATGGTGCTATTGGGAAGCTTCTGGGACATACAAGAGATGGAGCTGTATTTCCTCCATCAGACCCTGAGGTTTTACAGCCCAGCCATTATTGTTGATTCTGCTTCCTGAGTGTGGATGCAATGTGACCCACCAGTTTCCTGACTCTGCCACCATGCTTGCTGTCATGTCTTTCCCAACAAGATCAACTGTATCTTTCTGGAACTCTAAGCCAAAGTAAGCCTTTCTCATTTAAGTTGCTTTTGTCAGGGTATTTAATAACAGCAACAACAAAGCAACTAAGACAATGTTCTGATATAAATTACATGTGGGATGTGTGTGTGTGTGTGTGTGTGTGTGTGTGTGTGTGTGTGTGTGTGTGATGCAGAATAACATGATCAAAAGTGGGAAATAATTACATTTATGTATAGTACAAGAAAGGAAGCATCTTCTGAATAAATGCATATATGATCTATACAAGTATTATCTCTTGCAGTACCTTATCGTTTTACTGAAGAAAACTGAAAGACACGGCACATTTAAATAATAAGAGTGAAATGGTTTATAGTTTTCAAAATGCCTGTAGTGAAATCATAAAAATATATCCATTTTAAAAAATGCCTATATAAATTTATTTATGTTTTTGAGATAATTCCTGTAGTTTATTTTGCTTTCTACTTTTTAACCTTTTACATGAGTGTGTGTGACATATGTATGCATGTGACATATGTATGCATTCATATATGTGAGGGTATTTGTGTTCATGCCATGTCACAGAAGTTAATCTCAGATTATATGACTTCTGCCTTATACTTTGTCTGTCTGTCTGTGTCTCATGTTCTTAGATGCTGCATAAACTAGGCTAGCTGCAAGCTTCCAGGGATTCTCCTGACAAAACCTCCAATCTTGTTATAAGAGCACTGTGATTATAGAGACCTGATAACATGTCCAAGTTCACATGAATTCAAAGGATCCAAACTCAGCGATCCTAATGCTTGTACCATAAATACTTCACTCACTCAGACATTTCCCTATCATTGATGATTTTATCAGTCTTACCTCACTTAACTGACAGATCAGAAGAGCATAAAACAACTTTTATGCCTTCACTGGGGAGGGAAGAAGAAACGATATAATTACAATGAAACATCCCTTTAGAAAGTTTTTTTTTGCTTTTTTAAAATATATATTTATTATTTTTTCTTATTTTACATATCGATCCCAGTTCCCTCTCCCTCCCTACCTCCCATGACCCCCAAACCTCTCCCCATCCCATCCCCCCAATGAAAATGGTTTTTGTAATGTGAGATACTAAGAAATGATTAAAGATTACTTGAAGATCACAAATCTTTAGATCTTTAACTTCTAATTTTGTTGCCCTTCCTTCTTTAAGATATTGCTTACATACAAAAATTCTTTAAAAATTAAATAAGCATTCTACCACCTCCAGTAGCTTCAGAATAAACTACACAATACTGCTGTCAGGTATCTGCTGTTTCCATAGCTTCAGATCTCTCTTTAAAGTGATCTTTGTTTCTTTTCCCTTTGATGGAAGAAGCAGCTCTGAGACTATGACATTTCATTGTCAAGTTTATCCCCAAACTCAGCAGCAATAATTTGAAGATGCTGATGTTCAGTCACTGCATGCTGACAGCTCTGAAATGAGCATCTCAAGTGGAATTACAGAGAAATAAAAGTTGATCAGAATATTAAGGGAAATAATTGTAACTCTACACATGTTTAAGTTTTATACTTATAAATAACTTAATATAAATAACAGAAGATGTCTTATACACGTTCACATTTTAAGTGATAAAAATCCCAACACACACTTGCTTATTTTTCTTAAATAAGAGAAAGCAAAGAAGGTAGAAGAAGAATGAGTAGGCATTACAAGAGGCAAGCCTGGTGATGTACACCTACAATCCCAGCAGGCTAGAGAATCAGAAACTCAAGACTGCCCTGAGCAACATAGTGGGAGCCTATGCCAACAAAACAAATGAAAAAGAATCATGGATGTCTATATTATACGGTATCATATAAAGCCTTCATCCAGTAGCTGATGGAAGCAGAAGCAGAGATTCACAGCTAAATACTGAGCCAAACTCCTGAATTCCTGGAATCAAGTTGTAGAGGAGGAGTGATGAGCAAAGGGGTTAAGACCATGCTGGGGAAACCCACAGAAACAGTTGACCTGAACAACGGGAGCTCATGGACCCCAGACTGGCAGCTTGGAAATGAGCATAAGATGAAACCAGGTCCCCTGAATGTGGGTGACAGTTAAGAAGCCTGGGTAGTCTGTGGTGCTCCTGGTAATAGAACAGCATTTATAGCTAGTGTATGAATGGACATTGGGAGCCCATTCCTCATAGAGGGATACTCTCTCAGCCTAGACACTTAGGGGAGGGCCTAGGCCCTGCCCCAAATGATGTGACAGAGTTTGATAATACCCTTTTTATGGAGCAGAAGAGGGATGAAATGGGGGTCAGTGGGGGGCATGGGCAAATGGGAGGGAGAAGGAACTGGGATTGATATATAAAATAATATCATTTCTAATTTAAATAAAAAAGATTTCTCCTTTGAAATTTTTGAGTTGATTTCTTTAGTCTCTTAAATTAGATTAATACTGAACTCTTGATGGCTACTTGGGTAATGATTTCTGAAGACTTTTGATACTGGGTAAATATTTACACTCTGTTTATACTATACACAGTATTCTGCCCTTATCCTTGTGCTTTGTATTACATATTCAACCAACAGATCTAAAGTAAAGTACACCTGCAAGGAACAAGAACTTTTTGTCATTATTTTCTAAGCTATACAGTATAATGTCTATCTACACAGCATTTAAATTGAATCAACTATTAGAAAAAAATCTAGAATGGATCTGGGAAGGACAGATGTATGAGGTTACACAGGTACTATGTCATTTATAAAGGAGAGTTGAGCAACCACATATTTCTGGAGCCTAGACGCTAACTTTCTGAAATTGCAGCACATGTACCCATAAGTACTCACACTCATATAAAAACTGTGCATGTGGGAAGCTGAAGGATGCCTATGAGCTTAACAGCTCACCCTGCATTCTAAAGGAGATAGGCACAGTTTCAAGTACCCACACTGACAGCTCAGATTCAGTTCCTACCTCTCACATCAATCTCTTACGTCCAGTTCCCAGCACCCACACTGAGCCCTCATGTCCAGTTGCCAGCACCCACACTAACAACCCACAATTGACTATAAGTTTGTCTCTGGGGATTCAACACCTCTTCTAGCCTCCACAAGTACCTGCACATCATACGTGGCATACAGCCACACAAATACACACACACACACACACACACACACACACACACACACACACACACACACACACACAAACACTCTCTCTCTCTCATATGCTTGCATGTAGATTTCTTTGCCTTCTGAAGCACCTGATAGATTACTGACATTTTCTTTACAGTTTTCCACATAATGTTCATACTATAGGTCATTATGAAAGTTTGTCTTTGGATCTGTTCTTTATGATGTCTGTCAGAACATTTCCTAGGAATGGGATCCTGTGAGAATAATCCTGAGTACTTATGAGAAAACTCTAAGGAAACAGGACAAGAGTCTTAAGAACTCAGTTTCTTCAAAACAGAATCATGATCCAGGCGTGGTGGCACAAGCCTTTAATCCTAGGACTTGGGAGGCACAGGCATATGCTCTCTGTGAGTTTGAGGCCAGTTTGATCTACAAAGTAAGTTCCAGGACAGTCGAGGATGCTACACAGAGAAACTCTGTCTCAAAAACCACCATCACTACCACCACCACCACCACCAAAGAAACAACAACAGCAAACAAAACCCAGAAAATAGTTCTTGAGATGTGTTTTCGTGCCCCTCCCAGGTGTAGTGGATAGAAGTGAGTTTATTTCAGATTATTTGTTATTGCTTGGTGTTGTTACTTGATTGATTACATGTTAAACTATCCTTTATATGCCCCTTTGTAAAAATATGGTTTTGCCACATGTCTTGTCCTTCTGATTGTATATAGCGTGATCTAAAGAGAACTTTACTCCTGTGGCCTTTCTTAACCTTCAGAGTATAAATTGATGCTCTAGACGAAGTTGGCTACTGCATGAGAATTTAGTCTGCTGCATTTATTGGCTCCTTTCTCCCATGTGCGACCACCTAAAGAGCAGTGACAAGTGGGACCTGAACAGGGATCTGAAGTAGGTACTTGATAACAGATTGGGAACCTCACAGAAAGTGAGTGCACACGATGGGGCAGAAACCAGGGAAAGCTTTGCTTTATGTCCAGCTTGTGCATCATTTTTTAAAGAAGAACCGCCAGTATTGAAACCACAACTAATATATTGATTGCAAGTCGTTTAAGATTATAATTCCTGGTTTCCAGAAGAAGGCACTTTAGATGAAGAAATGTGGGACAGAGTCCAAAAGAATATTGAAAACTCATATAAACAAAGGGGAAATATCCTTGTTCTACTTTGGATATTAACCTGACCTGTTATCAAAAGATTTAAAGAAGATAAGGCGGTCATTAATCATCAGGTGGAGATGGCTAATTTTCTGAATGAACTAAACTGGGTGATCAAACCATGAAACTGGTAAAAGAGGCAAAAAGGTAAATTGTCTCTGTGCAGGCAAAAGCAAAAAGTAAAAACAGTGGCACTAATAACCCTGCCAGTGACAACTCTCTCATCTCCCTTACATGAGCCTCATTTAGATAAGGATTCTCCATTTTCTGAAGGTGAGCCTGAAGTATGGGTGAGGAATTAGATAACCCATCTAATCTTGAATTCTCTCCACTATTTAATAAGGATTTAGGAAAGTCTATGAAAAAAGCTAAATTTACAACCTAGGCAAGCTAGGGCAGGACAGGGGAACAGAATTCATTTACAAATTCCTCACGAGCTACATGTAGTATTTCCAGTGCAATTTCAACAAGATCACAATGTTTAACAGGGATCAGACATGGGTGTAACAAAAGATTTTAGAAAGGTGTGTGCTTCCTATGGATCTACTGCTCCATGTTGCTAGGAGTTTCTTTTTGGTTGGAGCAGTAGTGCACAGTGGTTACCAAATGATTTTCATATAATTGCTAAACATGGTTCTTAACCTTTCCCAGTTTCATCTTGGCAAGTGTGGCTTACAGATGAAGCCATGAAAAGGTTTGACAACTACGACTAAGGGGTAATATTTGAAGTGTCACATATGAAATGCTGACGGTGACTGGCATTATCACTGTATAATACACCTTCTGAAGCCCTCCCATGTGTTAGCTGTGGTCTCGAGTAAAGATTAAGATGGGATCTAACTTTGGGTGTAGTTATAAATAAAAATTATGCAAAGTCCTTCTGAGCCTTATGCTGATTTCATAGGGGGATTCAAAGTGTTCTTGAGAAATAAGAAAAAAGGGAACAAAATCAAGAGTTATTATTAAGACACCTGGCTTTTGATAATGCTGGTGATGGTTGCCAAGGAATAACTAGACCTCAGAGGGATTTAGGAAATATTACGGACTTTCTGAAGTTGTGTGGAAATATGGAACCTACAAACAGAAGAAAAATAACTGCCTTAGAAAACTATACTACTCAAACACAGATGTTGGCAGAATGTTTCAATTTCGGCTTGCCTGGCCTCTTACAGAAACAAAGTAAATTACCCTTACAACAAGTGGATGCTCAGAATCAGCGAGCTTTTGACTTTTTTGCTAAATGCAAGAAAGGGAAACTTAGGCTAAGGAAGGAAGATCTAAATATGATAAGGACAGCAACACATTGTTAAGTAACAATAACAATACTGTCCAATAATAGGGAAATAGACTGAGGACCCATTATTTTGGAGGGTATAAATCCAAGACAATAACATCTGTGCCAGCTTCAGATTGTAATTGATCTATTCCTTCCTTGCAAGCTGCTACTCAAGGAGGTGCTGCTATTGATATTCCTTGACCTAAAGATATTGCCATTTCCCCATCTCCAGTGTCCTTTTAAGTTGTACAAAGGATATCAGGGACCTATATTCCCTGGAAGAGATGGACTTTTATCGGGTCACAGTATTTTATCCATGAAGGGAATCAGAGTTCATACAGGAGTCATCGATGAAGACTGTACAGGGGAAACTGTGGCCATCATGATCACAGTACCCACTAGTTGGCACTTTAAAACTGGAGGAAAATGCTCAGTTATTAGTATTGTCTGAAGTAGCTCCTTCACGGAAAAATGCACTTTTGAGGGAGGGTTTGGTAGTACAGTTAAAACTGTAGCTTCAAGTAATTTATTGAAGGAAACTGATAAACCATTGTTGGATTTCAAAATAAAAGAAAAAATTTTATAGAATAATTGATTTTGAGGATGAAGTTTCTATTATAGAATAGTGGCCCTCTGAATGGCTTGTTATGGAGGTAAATTCAACCCTAGTAGGTTTGGGAACTGCGAGCTCTCAGGAGATTAAGCAAAGTACTACAAAGTTACATTGCATAAGTGCAGAAGACATAATGACTGCTCTGCAGCCTTATATTACTCATGTTTGGGTTCATATTTGGGGAGGAGACTTTCTACAAACTAACGCAGAGGTCTGTATTCCCACTGCTAATGCTACCTTTTCTTCACAAGCTTGTGTAAAAGCTTCACATGGCTTGTGTAAAAGATGGGATATCAAAATGGAAAAGGACTAGAAAAAGAGTTGCAAGGGATTATTGAACCTATGTTTCCACAAGGACAAAATAATAAACATGGATTGGGTTTTTCATGGGGACCATTGGAAAAATACCATGTGAGCCTGTCTGGACACTAAAGCAAAGTTCCAGGTGCTTCACCAGTTACTCAGAGACTAGTAGGAGAATGAGCACATGGAACCCTCTTTTTCTTCCTGGAATTCCTCTGGTTTTGTAATTAACAAGAAATCTGGTAAATGGAGATTGTTGATTGACTTACAGAATGTTAATGCAATAATGTGACCAATGGAAATTTTACAGCCTGGCTTACTTACCTGCACACTCAATTATTCCTAAAGATTGGCCTTTAATAGTTTTTGATTTAAAAGATTGCTTTTATACTATAATAATGAGATGCATTTTGTCTTTTCTGTTCCCTCACTCAATTATAATGAACCTCAGCTCTGATATCAATGCACTGTATTACCTCAAGACATGAAAAGCTCCCCCACTATATGTCAATGCTATATAGGAAAGGTTTTAGAACCTGTGAGGTAGGCCTTCCCTGGGGTTTATATTATTCAGTATATGGATGATAGCCCTTTAGCCACCTTCAAAGAGGAAGAGCTATAATCCATATACGACATATACGACATGACTCAGGATATGCTACATAAGCTACATGGGCTTATTGTTGTATCTTGAAAAGGGACAAAGCAGAAACTGTGGGAGGACTATTACTATTACAAGTTACTAGAACAACTGTTAAACTACAAAGTGCCCATTAGATGAGACAATTTAAAGACACTTGACTTTCAGAAATTATTAGGTAATATTTTATGTCCTACCTTAGGAACTAATCATGCACTAACCAATATAATTCTTATTGTGTTACCTTTGTGTGACAACTTTTCAGAAAACTTGATTCTAATGGCCTTTAGATAAAGCATGTCCAAAATCAATGCTGTTTTCTCCCTCAACTGTTTATTTGTAAAATTCTGGAATTAATGTCACTGTTCTGCCATGACAAGCAGAAGTTGCTTGGTTCCCTTTAAATATTTCCCTACAAACTGAAGCTTGATGTCTCTGATCTTTGATTCTTTTCTTTGCCTGTGACATACTCTGCTCTTTGAAAATATTAACAATTCTAACATCTGTGTGTTTCTTAAATGTCACTAGTGTTTATCTGGGTTTGAGTATTTTTACTCATTTTTTTTTCAGGCGGGCTTGAGTCTTTCCAACCAACTATTTGGTTGTATGATTAGTGAATTTTTGGTTTGCTATTTTGGTTGGAACTTGAAACCCTACAAGATGGCTATTCTTATTTGGAGAATAAAATAGACTTTTTAAAAATTAATTTTATGAACACTCACCATTTCTTCTCCTAATTTCTGGAAACTGGCTCCTTCCTAGTCTGCTAGCTCCTTCAGCTCTGTATTTTTTTTGTCTTAATAGAGCATAGTAACATAATTCTTCATTTATAAATAATATTGAGTGTTTTATTATATATTTTGTTTATTTTCCAAAACATATTTTTATCTCCTATAATTATCATATTAAATTATGATGTTAATTTCCTGTTAGCCCTCTTCATGACATACCTTTTAAAATTAATTTTTATGCCTCCAATTCATGGTCTATACTTCTTATTCACCAATCTATATTTCTTGGAGAAGTCTCTTATTAAAAGGTAATGTTTTTCACTTTATAAAACATCATTCTTTCCATTCATGGAAAAATCAAACTTATAGCCTCCTATCTCTGTTATTATCAGAGATAGGTGATGTTGGGGCTATGTGGAATGCAAGGTACTTCTGTTAAAGGGCTAACACTACCATTTATGTCTGGGAAAATCCATGAACATAATGTTTCTTGGATGCAGTCTGTTATGCATAAGACTGTAAGCGGAGTTATATTTTGGATATAAAACCATTAAGCTATAGTGTGTTCATTTCTCTTCATTGGTTCTTTGTGCTGATTTGTTTCCCTCTCTGTTCAAATGTCCAAGCTAAACACTGGGTCAATTTTTTTTTAAGATTTTTAAGAGTTTCAACCTGAGTCCCTGGCTGTCCGGGAACTCACTCTGTAGATCAGGCTGGACTCAAACTCAGGGAGACCCTCCTTGCCTATGCCTCTCAAGTGCTGGAATTAAAGGTGTGTGCCACCACTGCCCCACTACTGGTGAAATTTATAAAGAGCAATGCTTTAGGTTTTATGAAAATATTTTTTCTAATTGCCATCTGTGCAGTCGGTGTGTGGAACAGAACACTTGGCAGTTATTCTGGATAGCCTTTACATTAGGTACATGCCAGGCTCTTCTCTTCAGACCATTGTTCTCTGCCTTTACAACTTGTTTATGATGAGAGCTTCTCTTTCTTTAAGTGGCCTTTTCCTTTGCTTGCATAGGGCAAAACTTAATGGTTTTGTCCTTGGAGGATTGCAGGTCCATTTTTTGTCTCAGGGGCTCTCCATTTCCTAGTGTTCTGGGGTATAAGTCAGGTGAGTGTGTTATCTAGCTACCAACATGACTTGAATCCCCCAGAGCAGTCACTCCTTACACAATACCTTTCTTTCCCAGAGCGACATGAGCAAAAGTCAGTCAGTTTCTTTCATTTTGAAGAGTGCCAGTCACTAGAAATTACCATGAAAAGAATTATGATTCTGGAGGATCAGGAACCTTACTCTCCTGCTAATGTTCATTTTCTTCTTCTACCTTTTCACCGAGAAGCTGTCTCTTTCATTTTTCAAAAAGTACAGATGCCGTGAAAGACCTTGCCTTTTCTTTATAGATCAGAGGAAGGTTCTTCAATTCAAGATGTTACAATGAAAAGGTACATTTTCTTTATTTTTTAATGTCATATTTAGAAAAAGCCACCTTGGGCAAGAAAACATGGAACGAAAATTAACATCGCAGTATGAAGAATAAAACACTACTCTGTTATTAGTTCACCAACATTTGAAAGCACATGGTGGCTCAAATTCATAGTCCCTAAAAGTCTGTTTACATAAGAATCTGTGCCTTCTAGAGGTCATTCTCAGACCTGGCCTTAACAAGTGGAAAGAACAGAAGCTTTTTTTCTTTTCTTTTCTTTTCTTTTTTTTTTAAGCTGACATGAAACCCTCAAACCAGAGTAATTTGGAGCTGAAGGTAAATGACCAGGAACACAGAAAGCCTGATAATCCCTCTGTGTCACTATCTGTGTCTGAAAGTCTGAAATTGGGACCGGTAGAATATGGAGGGTTCATCTATCAGATAGCCATTCGAAGTGCAAACATAGATATGTGTAGGGTCTTGTCTTCAATTATAAAAATTGTGTGTGTGTGTGCATGCACATGAGCTCTCACACATGTGTGTGTCCTTTGAATATATTTTACATTCTTTCATTTCTGAAATTATACAATCGTATCATTTACCCCCCCTCACGTACCCTGCCAAACCTAACTGCTTGCTCTTTTTCACACTTATGGCCTCTTTTTCATCGTTATTCTATGCATACACATATATACATATATGCTCCTAAGTATGACCTGCTCAGTCAGTAGCATAGATATCTCGGCAATAGTCGATAGCTCTATAATTAGATTTAAGAACCACTTGACATAAAAAAAAAAAACAATGCCTGGCACTGACAACCTAGACAACTCAGGATTAGTGAAATCATGGATCTTGTAGGAGAAAAAACACTCTTGGTAATTTTTTTCCTTTTTTAATTAATTGTTGCATTTTAATTAAAAACAATCTTATTTTACATACCAATCCCAGTTCCCTTTCTGTACTCTCCATCCATTTCCCCCACTATTGCCCCATCCCACATTACCCCTATCTAATCCTTAGGGAGGGTGAGGTCTCCCATGGGGGATCATCAAAGTTTGTCACATCATTTGGGACAGGACTGAGGCCCTCCCCAGGAATTCAGGAATTTGGCTCAGTATTTAGCTGTGGGTCTCTGCTTCTGTTTCTATCAGTTACTGGATGAAGGCTCTAGGATGACATACAAGGTAGCTATCAATCTCATTATAGGGGAAGGGCATTTAAAGTAGCCTCTACCCCTATTGCTTACATTCTTAGTTGAGGTCATCCTAGTGTATCTCTGGAGATATCTTAAAATAAAACATGTTATTTATCCTCAAGACAAAGTGATTATGATCATTAGCAAGTGAAAAAATAGCTAGAATCTAGTATTGTTTCATAGTCTTTTGCATAGTAGAAAGTTTTATTACTCACAGTGACTCCCTGCATCTGCTCTTAGATGAAGGAGAAACCAAGCCATGTGACTTCAGTGTTCCCATGTTAGGAAAATTTCATTTTCTTCCTTATCACAGGAAATATGGTAAAAACAAAGGGAGATAACTCATTTCTTGCCTAGACTTAAGTTTGGTCCTTTTAATACTATTGATGCTAAGTTTCACTGCCTCAAACAACAGAGCATTGATTTACAGCTGATTTAAAAGTCACTTCTAACCATGAACCATATTTACCTTCCTTCGGGGTAATTATCTCAGAAACATTGCTCTGCAGCTCATAGAAATACCAGTCTCAAAGTGAGAATAATTTCTGAATCAAAGTTGACTTTTCTGAAGTCTTCTTCAAATGCTAAGATTCTCCCTTTCTGGTGTCAGTAAAGCACACACACACACACACACACACACACACACACACACACACACACACACACACACACACACGTATATACACACATCAAGATCCTCCTTCTTTATCTTTCTTCTGGGTTAGTCCTTCTCTCCTCTTCTTTCCTTTCTTTTTTCCTTCCTCCCTCCCTCCCTCCCTCCCTTCTTCCCTCCCTTCCTCCCTTCCTTCCTTCCTTCCTTTCTTGTTTAAAGAGACCCTGTTCCCAATCCACATATTCTTTAAAATGATGACATACATTTTTACTCTGGCTTTTCTGGATTTATAAAGAAAACTTAAACTGATAGCAAATATTTGCGAGTGTTCTTCAATCGCCTCTCAGTTTGCAGCAATATTTAAAGTTCTTCTATCCTTATGATTACAATGACTTTTAATGAAAATATCTCACTAGGGGGCTAGATAAGTGACTCTATCTAGGTTAAGAGTACTGACTGCTCTTCCAGAGATCCTGAGTTCAATTCCCAGCAACCACATGGTGTCTCACAACCATCTGTAATGAGATCTGGTGCTCTCTTCTGGCCTGCAGGGGTACATGCAGGGAGACACTGTATATATAATAAATAAATAAGTAAGTAAATAAATAAATAAATAAATATTTAAGAAAAGAAAATATCTTGCTAGAAATGTGTTTGCAAGTATATGCTTGCTTGTTGAATGTATATATGTGTGTGCGTGCATGTGTGAATGCACATATGTGCTTGTGTATGTGTATTCTCTCTCTCTCTCTCTCTCTCTGTGTGTGTGTGTGTGTGTGTGTGTGTGTGTGTGTGTGTGTGTGTGTGTGTGTGTGTGCGTGTGTGTGTGTGTGTGCAACAAGGAAATCCTTAATATGTCAGAAGAGAAATGAAGAAAAGAGTCATGTCATCTGTGTGGAGGTAAGCAAGCAACCACATAACAAAAATCAAATGCCAGGAGAAACATGCTAAGAATTTGATCAGTACCTGAAAAGGGGGTACAGAAAAGTAAGAGGAAAAGTTACACTTCTTTGAATCTTAACTCAGGAGAGAGTGGGCAAGCAGAGCAGTGTTCTCTGCAAGTGGCTATATGTAGCATGAATAATAAAAACATAGAGACAGATATTGGTGTTCAATCTGAAGATCAGAAAAGCAAAGCAGCCAAGCCACTAGAGGGTTCTTACCTCTACCAAGGCTAAGACCAAAGGGGGACAATCCTGTCCTCAGAGTGATGGGGGATTTCAATGCTCTCCACCAAAACCTCAGTTGTTCCCTGAGACTACATTGAGCTCCTGCCTTATATTCTCTCTAGTGCTAGGATCAAAGGCATGAGCTCTGTCTCTCTTTTAGACTGATTCACTATCATGTAGCCCAGGGTGGCCTTGAACTTACAGAGATCCATCTGCCTCTGTCTCCTGAGTGCTGGGATTAAAGGTGTGGTCACCATTGCCTGTCCTCTACAGTTAGCTACTGGCTTACATATTTCCACAGCTGTATGTCTTGGTCCTGAGAGAGGCCTTCTGAAATGCTATCTCATTAAGGGGATAATAATCTCTTACATCCCATTTTGGGTAACTTGTGGTGCAAGTTCTTCACTAAGGACTAGAGATAGAGTAAACCTAGATACATCCACCCTTTCATATGGTAATTTAAATTCTAAGAAATGGCAAAGCTGATATTTATATTGTTAGTGTTACCAGGGAAACAGGACATCTGGGGTCCAAAGATTCAATACCTTACAGCTACTGTAGTACATATATAATGGCATAATAAATACTTGAACTAGTGCAGAAAATAGCAAATTTCTGTGTAGTTTAACACTACAAAATATATACTTGTTCATTTTTGTAATGTAACTGGAAAGACAATGTAATTCCTAAAACTGAATGATGATACTTGAGAGAATAAGCAAATAACAAAATGTATGTAGAAAATAACATTTTTACAAAAGATATAGTAAAAATCATATAAATGAAACATTGTGTTATTAACATATGGACAGAAAAAACCACAAAGAGATGAAAATCCAATTCCCATGGGACAGGCTAATGTGATTCTTTTGGCTTCAAACTAATAATTTGGGTAAACTATCCCTATTATTCCTAAAAATAGGGGAAAATAAATTGAATCCTTTCAATACATCATGTACAAAAATTATTTTCTAAATAAAGGCATGAAGCTGCCACACTCCTGCAGAATCCCCATTTGCACAGTTTTGTTACAGCTATGGGAAATGCCTTTCACTCCTGCTGGAAGAATCTTTAGAGTCTTTAGAGTCCTCAGTTTAATCCCAGGGATGTTGAAAAGAGTGTTTATACAATGCATGACTCAGCAGAGCCACTGCTGAATTTAACTCCAGCCTCGCACAGTGGGAAAATGGATGAATATGTTTGATTAAGCTTATTCTATCTTCGTGTAGATGAAAATGTAGTTTGAATAATGCACACAATGCTTGCTATCCAAGGTTGGGTCATGGTCAAAAGTGATTGCTGCTTGGGAGCTGCTTGAGACTCTGCCTCTTGGAGCACACCCAGGGTCCCACTCAGTCGTTCCTATCAGCCCCTCTCAGCCTTTCCTTCTAACCCTTTCTCCATTCCTTGGTGAAACCCCAACTGAAGAACACCTCCCTTCTATGGAGGGACTCACAGCCTTGGTTGGGCCTCGGATCAGTGCACAGCTCAAACTTCATCAGAAAAACTTCTCTGAAATTGCTCACTTTCTGCACACAGAGATCCACAACCTTACCAAGACAAGGTAGTTAAGTCCTTCAGATTATCTTGGTTCACAGAAATGCCTGTCAGATATGCTAGGCCTATAGGCCAAAAATGGACGCCCCAACCTTACAGAGCAACCTTGGGTGACAGTCCAGGAAGTCAGCTATTTCTGTCATTTCTCAAATCTTTTGGAAATTGATTGATAGCACTTTGTGTTTACTCAGTTAATATTATTTCCTTTTCTGGTCTCTGGGGGAGTTGAAGACCAGATAGTATAGTTTGTTTTCCAGAATCAGTAAAGAACCCATTAAAGATGTATTAAGTGTAATAGGTTTGAAAGACATTAAATGATAATTTGATAATGCAAATTAGAATAGAAAGTAAACTGGGTACAAGCCTTTGGACTCATTAAGAAAGAACAGATAATGAAGTATTTTCTCTGAATTTGTCAAATACTAATGGACTAGACATTGTTAATGTACTTAACTGCCTGTAAAAATTGTATATATTTATTGTACTTATTGTAAATATTTTTTTCTTATAGTAGTTATACCTTTTTAAATTTTTAGACAAAAATGGGGGATATGTGGTGATATCTTGCTTGTGTAAATAAAGCCTGTATGAAGGTCAAAGAATGGAGCATGCCACTAGCTAACCATAGAGGTCTGGAGGTCTGTACAGACATATAGGAAGTGAGGTAGCTGGGCAGAAACAGGGTATAAGCAGGGAAAACAGAAACTCACTTTCTGTCTGCTGAGACTCAAAGGAGGTAAGGTGTGGCAGTGGCTTGCACCTTCTCTCTGATCTTTCCTCTATATCTAACTCTGGGCTTTTATTATTTAGACAAATTAAGAACTCCATTTATAGGACAGTGTGTATAAAATGAATGACTTTAAATTAACCAGCCCTAAATGGGATGTCTTTATCAAATCCATCCCCTCAATGCACTGTGAGGAAAAGGCAGAAAGGTAATAATAATCAGAAGTGGTTAATGATTCCAAGGAAATAATGTCTTCAAGACTCAATAGGGCTGATATTCATATGATCTCACAGAGACTGAGATAATTTACCATAAACCAGCATGGGTTCAAACCAGAAAAAATTCCTGGCACAGAGAAAGGGGAAGTGAGCAGACACTACTTGCAATTGATACCTATTAGGAAAAGGAAAATCACTTTTCTCTAATGGAGTGTCACTGGGTACGTCAACCAACACTCCAGGGCAGATTTCCTACCCAGGAAGAGTTAACCAACAAAAAATGAACAACAAATTGTTTTGGGGGGGTTTGGAAGGGTTCTTCTTATTTTGTTTTGGTATTTATTTTTTTTGTCTTACCTTTTTGTTTTGCTTTGCTTCATTTTTTGAGAGAATGAGAACATGATATTGGGTTGGTAAGGCGGTAAGGAAGATCTGGGAGGAGTTGGGGAAGGAAAAGAATATGTTTAAAACATATGGTATGAACAAAAAGAAATTGTTTTTCTGGATTATTTCAAAAAAAGATAAAAGAAAAAGATTCAGGTGTCTGTAAAGATGAGAGAGATGACACTGGTGTTAGGAGTACTGACTGCTTTTCCAGAGGACCTGGATTAATTTCCCAATACCTACATGTCAGCTCATAACTATCTATAACTAGTCCCAGGGAAGGGATTGAAGCGTCCCTTTTCTTGCCTCTGTGGGCATGCATATACACATGCATACATACATACATACATACATACATACATACATACATACATACATACATACATTCATACATCTCATGGTATATATATAAAGTAAAAATAAACCGTTCTTTTATATGCACAGTGGAATTACTATGCAGTACTTAGAGCAATCCCCTACTTCCATCTGGAACAACACTAATGTGTCTTACAGAGTCTTGTGGTGCAAGTGTCAGAAATTACACGAGATGTGCTTCATAAAAATAGTTTAGGAGAACAGATAGTCATATAAGAATGTATTGATTTAACAAATACATCTGCCACAAGCAATTCCTATACTTACATATTATTGTGATAGAGGAGAGGTCAGGTTTCCCATTGGGGTTCTTGATTTCAGTAGCAGATTTAATAATGGACTCAAATGGAGGGAAGCACAAGGACAATTTTATTACAGCTTGAAAGAAACACTGCAAGGCAGGCAAGCTATAAAGTCTCAGTTGTTGCCATCATTAGATAAAAATCACACTGGATAGCCAGCCTGGAGATCAGCTACCTGGAGAACAAACAACCATCCTTTACAGCATGTGCCCATATAAGTGAAAGGTGATTACAAATTTGTCAAATGAACAGAGAATAGAGGCTAAGTGATAGAGATACACAAAAGCTACAACTAATTCTGATGAGTGTTAAATACTTCATTCAAAAGAAATTAATAGGAACATATTGGTAAGAACAAAACTTTACCCAGGTGGTGGTGGCCCACATCTTTAATCCCAGCACTTGGGAAGCAGAAGCAAGAGGATCTCCAAGTTCAAGGACAGCCTGGTTAAACAGAGTAAGTTCCCAGACAGCTAAAGCTAAACAGAAACTCTGTCTTGAAAAAAAAAACTTAATTAAATAATTTTAGCCCAGTGTAACTAATTAATGCATAGATAATAGTGATAAAGGTACTATTTTGTTATTGCTTTGTAAGACTTTATGTGTATTTCTGTGAGTTTAAAATGCACATTTTGAAACAGCATGGTCTATTCTCTCTGTCCTGTGGCTGTATTTCATATTTTTATGCTGAAATCATGAAGTTATGAGACGTTTCTTAAAAACAAACCCTAAAATATTACTTCCTTTAGGACTAGTCAGTAGCTCTTTGGCAGTATCAAATGCCTAAGGGAAATAATTTTCTATCTGAAAGACTAGGTGGAAATGAATGTCTGCCATTTCACAGCTCATTATCTTGAAATGGTTCCTCCAAAGGCATAAAATATCCAGAGTCCTATGAGAACTTTTCTCATATGGTGGTTTCCCCTGAAAACGTTAGTAATAACTGTGCTGTTCTTCTTTGAAAGCCTCTTGATGTCAAAATGAATTTCTTGTCTTATGAAAATAAAAGCCAGTTTATAGCAGTGAAAACAATTATTTTCTTATAATACTTAATTAAATCATCACCTGTTCAGGGACAATAGATTTAGTAAACTCCTAATAGCAAAAATGTAAGTTTTATATAGTAGATGAGTCTTTTTGAATGTAGTGAATTGTTTGGGGAGCTAGAAATATATTCCAAAGCAAACATACACACTCAAAACTGTGTTATCTAGTTCTCTTATAAATGTTTTTGAAACATATTTTACTCTATATTTTTGAAGACTGAAAGTATCACTGAGGGACCAGACAAGAGTTTTTAACTATTGATTTCTAGAGTACTTTATACATTTAAAGTACAATTTTAAATTGTACTTTATACATTTTAAAGATTTAGCTTTCTGATTTTTCTATCCTTTATCACTTTGCTTGAATATCAGCTACCAGAATTAGGACTGGGAGTTATAGCTCAAAGATTTCTTTTCACATTTGACTTACTGACAATGTATTGGGTGCTTAATGTAGGATCCTGGGAACTCATCTGACTCTTATGTTGAGAATGTTTGCTTTCCAATTGTGAGTGCCTAACCCAGGTGTTAGTGTCTAAAAAGTCAAGCAGCATATCATATATTGTTTTTAAATGTGTGTTCTCTCTCCTTTCATAGGATGTGTGGAGGAAATAAAACAGCAATAATGTAAGCATGCGCATAGCTAAGTGAAATCAAATTGGGATCTATTGAATGAGATCCCACCCTAGAAATCAACGTAAATATGTTCAAACTACAATGTGACAAATGATATGGGAATTATGGATTATTATGTGACAGAACAAGGTCCTGGAATAGAGCCCTGTAATGAGCACAGAAACAAAAAAGAAAAAAAAAAAAAACGCCGTTTAGAAATGTAAAAATAGCGCAGTCAGAATCCCCGCTGCACTCAAGGCTGCACCTGATAACCAGAACCCACTCAACATCACTCACTCAATTTAACCAGACACAGTCCTAGAATCCCATAATGTTCAATGAACAGTTTATAAGCACAGACCAAGAACAATGTTCTGCTCTACACATTTGCAGAGATGCCCCTGTGCTGTTATCTGCTCTGTGGCTAGAGTCCCCCTGCCCTAGGATCCTGACTTTCAAATCAGAGACTTCAGTTGAGACTAGACCTGACTTTCAGATAAGATATGTCACACAGGTGAGCAGCTCTGGGGAGATAGGCTCAGGACCATAGTTAGCAATGTAGAATGTGAACTTTGTATGATGACCTACAGCATAATAAAATGTAACTTCTGTTTTACTAACTCTGAGAATCTACCTTCTTGCCTGCAACAGTTGATGTAGTTAGCAGGATTTTAGATGATCCTTAGTGAAAGTGAAACTAAAGGGCTTCTTGCTATTTTAAAGGCATCCTCAGATTTGCCTCAGAGAGAAGGGTGGATTCTTGACTGCATGACTTCCCTTCACAAAGGCATAGGCTTCTGGCCTAAGACCAAAGATGTTCACAAGAAGGAAGAAACAAGAATCCTGTGGCATGGAGGCATGAAGGCACCAGCTTTGCCTGAAGACCAATAATGGGAGCAGTTCAATCAGTTATGCTGAGAGACTGGATAGCCAAGAGATTAGTTAAGAGGGACACAACTTCAACCTGAAAGGTTGGTCATAAATCAGGACTACTCTACCAGCAACCTAAATTGGTACATTAGAAACAGAGAAGTCAATTCCTCTATTACTTGGCAAACAAAGATACAGAAATCAAAAAAATTAAAGCAAAGAACAAGAACTGTCCCAGGGCAGATGGTACAGAACTTATCACTCCGTACAACAAAAACTTCCTAGCCTCAAGAAGGAAATTACATTTGACATCCCATTGTCCACACCAGTGGTATTTGAGCCCTTGCTAAACAAAGAAGACCCCTTAGAGGTTTCCTGGATTATTTTTAAATTAATTTTTATTTAAATTACAAACAATCTTATTTTACATACCAGTCCCAGTTTCTTCTTCCTCCTCTGGTTCTCCCATTCCCCCCCCATCCCCTCCTCCCACACCCCATCCTTTCTCAGGGAGGTAAAGGCCTCCCATAGGGGGGGTCATCAAAATCTGCCACATCATTCCCCTGTATTTAGGCTGAGAGAGGATCCCTCCATAGGGAATGGGCTCCAAAAGCCCATTTGTCCACTAGGGATAAATACTGGTTCCACTGCCAGAGACCTCATAGACTGCCGAAACCCTGAGCTGACACCCATGTTTAGGGTACCTGGTTCAGTCTCATGCTGCTTCCCCAGCTGTCACTCTGCAGTCTGTGAGCTCCCACTTGCTCAGGTCAGCTGTTTCTATGGGTTTCTCCAGCGCGGGCTTGACCCCTTTGCTCATAACCTTTAAAGTATAAATTACCTGATGCTCTAAACCTAGCTATTGTATATAACTTATTCTGGACCATTTATAAACTCCATTCTCTCAGTTCCAACTGCTTCTGGAGCTGCAACAATTCGAGAATGAATATTCATGTGAAAAATGACCACACAACAATTAGCAGGGGAAGTTTCAAGGTACATTGTAATTAAAATTCAAAGGACTTAACTGTCTACCTTTTTATTTTTAGCAAACCTGAGTTCTTTGTGAAATTTACCAAAACATTAACCACAGTTAAATTTTATGTCTCTTTCTCGAGATTCATCACATATAAATATCCCATGTGTTCACTGGAACTATCCTTTAAATATAATTCCCCTCATTTGCAAAAATTTCCCACAAATATATCTTGTCTAGTATATCCTTATTTACAGGTATTTAGTCCACTTTACCTCAGTCACTTTTAAGTGCCTGGGATTAAGCAAAGAAAATCAAATTCTACCCTCTAGGACTTGTATTTCATCTAAAAAGAGAGATTAAACATGAATAACACATGTGACATGCTGCAAGAATGGTTAAGATATTTGAAAACAGCAACAAAAGCTAATTAGTCATGGAAAGAATATTTTCCTAAGTGAAATTTATTGTCAAATAAGTTTAAACCTACAAATAATGAAGGCAAAATTATTATATAGAAAATTATGTATTTTAGGTATTATGTACTCTGTGTTTTTGCCAGTCTCCACTGAACATGTACCTTTAGTTTTATTTTCTCTCCCTTTCTTTCTTTCTTTCTTTCTATATTTTTACTTTTTCTAAATCTGTCTATAAACTTATACTTACGATTTTCTGTTTATTTACTTTTAAACAGTCCATTATTCATTCTCTACAAATGAGAAAATTATTTTACTTAACCATGTTAACCATAATCAGGAAATTTAACACTTGTGGAGAAAAATTATGCAGTACATGCTGTATATTCAAATTAATTAATTAATACAATAATAATCTTTCAACCAATTTTTCTTAATTTACAGTATATTGCATTCAAGTATTGCAGTAACTCTTATTGCCTTTAATCTTGAGACTCCTACCATTTTTTTCACTGTCATATAGGTAATCATATAGAGTGTCCCTAATTTATACATGTCTGATATTTTTATACTTTTAAATTCCAAATATCAGTTTCTTGGCAAGAATACTTTGCAGATGTGCTTCTCACTGCATCACATCAAAACATGGGCTCTTGCTTTGTCTCCACAGTTTGATATTAACATTTCTCCACGTGTTAGATAGTTTCTATGTCATTTCTCAACTACAGAGCTAATATGTTCTTATGACTTAATTATTTGTCAGAAAATGCCATGAGATGAGGTTAATATCTCATTCCTCATCAAATTTTACAACCAAGGTTAGTAATGTGAGGTTTCCTAGCCCTATCACCCTTTCTAGATTCTGTATTTTGCCTTCTATTATGTTAAAAAAAGGGTTACATATTCACTTACATCAGTATTAAACTGTAAAACAACATTTTATTCAAAAGCTAGAGTGTATAACTATTATTACTTAATCTGATATTCAAAAAATGTTTCATACTTAACCAAGAGGGATGACTGCAAACAGGCTCATTATGTTTTAGACTTATCTTCAGGGAGGGTGAGGCCTTCCATGTAGGATCTTCAAAGTCTATCATATCATTTGGGACAGGGCCTAGGCTCTCTCTCATATGTCTAAGTTGAAAAGTATCACTCTATGTGGAATGGGCTCCCAAAGTCCACTCGTATACAAAGAATAAATATAGATCCACTACCAGTGGTCCCATAGACTGCCTAGTTCTCCAACTAACACCCACATTAAGGGGGTTTGGGTCAGTCCTATGCTGGTTTCCTAGCTATCAGACTAGGGTCTATGAGTTCCCCATTGGTCAAGTCAGTTGACTCAGTGTTTAGCTGTGGGTATCTGCTTCTGCTTCCATCAAGATGAAGGCTCTAGGATGGCACATACGGTAGTCAATGTATCTATTTTATAGCAGGGTGCAGAGGGTGATTCTGGAGGTCAATAAACAATTTGCAGGAATCAGTTATCTTCTTTCACCGGATGGCTTACGGGGATATGACTTGGCTCCTCATGTTTGACAGCAGGCAATTTTGTCCACTGAACAATTTCATCAGTCCTACTTTTGTGGTAAAATCATTTACTATCAATCTGAAGCAACTGTTAAGTATACATGAGACACTATATCTTTTAGAAGGTATGAATTAATATACTTTCAGGACCTCAGACTTTAAACTTTGATTTTCTCTTGTATATCAATGTAAAACAGAGGTGTGATCCTAAATGAATAATCAATATGAGAATAAAATACTTGTCTTCCACAGTGTGCTATGCAGCATTTGGTAGGTTTGGTATAGTAAATGCATTTTAACTTATGTGAGATAATTGCATGAATATTTGAGAAGCATTTCTACTCTATTGCACACAGAGCATACTTTCTTATCCATTCATCTGTTGATGGTCATTTAATGCTTTCATGCCTTGGCTATTGTGGATAATGATGCTGTATATGTGACTAGTTCCTCACTTTCTAATTCATGACACCCTAGGATCACTCAACATTTCTTTGTCTACACTCAAGCACAAATCTCTTTTATAAGTTTCTTTTCGTTGCTCATAGTGAGGTATATAGTCTAAAATTTACAATCTGGCTTCTGAGTTAAAGGTTACAAAATTTTCTACAAGGTCAGTATTTGGTATCTTTAAATAAATAAGCAAGTTTTCATGATGACATTTTATTTTTAATATACTTCATGCTGAGAAGACTAAAACAACAGTGATTTATTTCTCATTATTTCTTGTCCTGGAGGTTAAATGAGATTTAGGCATTGGAAGATTATGGTACCTGGTGAAAACTGATTCTGAAGACAAAGACAACTTCTCACTGTGACCCCATGTGGCAGAAAAAGTCAGCTATGTCCCAGTGGTCTCATTTCTAAATGTATTCATGCAATTAGAATGAACATACCTGCATGGTCTATCTAAAAACACCTTCTGTGCTCATGCTTATGAAGTCTAATATCACATTTAGAAGGTAAGGGTTCGAAATATGTGGGTGTTTTAGCTTAATTCTGTTGCTATGATAAAAGGAAACCTGGGGAGGGGGTGGGTTTATTTCAGCTTACAATTTACTGACAATTTACAGTCAATCATTGACAGAGGAACTAAAGCAGGAACTTGAAACAGAAACCATGGACAAATGTTGTTTACTAGCTTGTTCTTATTTGCAAGACCATATTTAGCTACCTAGTTTATGCAGCCCAAGTCCACTTGCCCAGGGAATGGTACTCCCCATAGTTGTCTAGACCTGACTACATTAATTAACAGTTAAGACAATGTCCCACAGACATTATTTCTCTATTAGCTAGGGATTTTATTCCTGTGAAGAGATACCATGACCAAGGCAACATTTATAAAGGAACCCATTTCATTGGAGCTAGCTTACAGTTTCAGAGTCATAGTGGAAAACATAGTACCATGTAAGCAGGCATGGAGCTGAGAGTTCTACATCTCGGTCTTCAGGCAACAAGAAGTGCACTGTCTCAGTGGGCATGGCTTGCACATGTGTGAGACCTCAGAGCCTGCCTTCACAATGACACACTTCCTCCAAGAAGGCCATACCTACTCCAGTAAGGCCACATCTTCTTATAGTACCCCCTAAGGGTCAAGCATTCATAAGAGCAGATGGAGGCCATACATATTCACACCACCACACCTTTATATCAACCTGACCTCAGCCACTCTTCAATTAGTCTTCATTCTCAGATAACTCTAGGCTATATGACATTGACTGCTAAAGCTAAGTAAGAAAGTGGAGAATGTAAACATTCTCAAAAATATCAATAAAATATCAGCAAAATTATATATAATATCAGCAAGAAGAACAAGGGCATCTGTTACACCATCTCTTCCAAAGAAAGAAAGAAAGATATAAAGTGAAGTGCAGATGAGGAGTGGACCTGAGAGCATTGAGGGAAGTGAATATGACCATATGACCAAGATATATTGTATAAAATTCTCTAAGAAGAAATTAAAATATATATATTTGTACATAAATATGATTCGAATTTTATACATTTTTCCATAAGAGTATAGAGTATATATACTTCACTAAGGTTTAGTCCATTAACAAAATGGGGGGAGCCAGGTGACACACAGACAGACATGGTACTAGAAAAGTAGTACCATGATCTGCAGGTAGCAGAAGAGAGAGACATTGGGTCTGGCTTGGGCTGCTGAAATGTCAAAGTCCATCCCCAACAAAGCACTGCTTTCTATAAGGCCAGAACCTCTCCAACAAGGCCACACCTCCTAATTCTCAAATTGTGCCACTCCCTGATAACTAAGCATTTAAATACATGAGCCTATGGGGGACATTACTATTCTAATTACCATATTCCATTTCCTGCCTACAACAGTTTGGTAACCATATTATAATAAAATTACCAAGTTTAAAATCCCCATAGTTTTTCAGTCTCAACACTGTTTAAAAATTCCAAGTCTTCTTTGAGAATCAAGGAAATATCTTAATCGTAACCCCCTGTAAAAGTCAAAGTCAAAAGGCAAATAACAGACTTTTAACATACAATGGCACAGGATACATGTTACCATTCCAAAATGGAGGAAAAGAACATAATGAGGTAATACTGGACCAAGCAAGACAGAAGTGGCAAGAAAAACTCCAAACTTTGCATTTCCATGTCTGATGTTAAAATATTCCAGATTGCCAACTCTTTTCAGCTTTGTTGACTGCAATACACAGCTCTCCATGTGTCCTCTCCTCCTCCTCTTCCTCCTCCTCCTCCTCCTCCTCCTCCTCCTCCACCTTCTCCTCCTTTTCCTCTCCTCTCCCCTCCCCCCTCTCTCTCTATCAGGCTGGATCTGTTAGGATAGAAAAATTTAGCCTAATTCTCCAGTGACCCCAGGAAGCTGGGAGTCTCAAATCCCAAGCTAAAGGTCACATACTTTAATGTTTACGACAGCCTGTGAGTGAATGAACACAGGAAAGAAGCCCTATCGCCCCACCCAGAAGCCTGTGCTTGTCACCACACCCAGAAGCCGGTGTGAAAGCAGACTTCCTGGGCTAAGCGCAGGTTTGGATTGTTTAAGTTAATTGGTCTGCACTGGATGCTACGAGGTGATTGGTTTACAATGTGTGGGCTTTGTTGTAACCATATAAAAGCTGTCTCAAGCCTGTATCCGGGGTCCTCAGCCCTCTACCCTGCGTGGCTTATGGCTTATGGCCCCAGTGCACTGGAATATAAAGGACCTCATGCATTTGCATCAAGACCGATTCTCGTGAGTGATTTGTGGGGGCGCCTTTCCTGAGTGGGAGCGAGAGGGGCCACACTCTCACGGGTCTTACAGTTCCACTCCCTGTTAGCAGCTCTCTTTAGCAGGTATTCCATGACTCTGGAATCTGCAATATCTTGGGGTCTCCAATTCAATCCAAGTGTTACCTTCACAGCTTAATTCAATGGCTTCTCTGGGCATCCATGCAGCAGACACCCTTGACACATGCTTGACCTCAATGGCTTTCCTTGGACTTGAAGGGAGATTCCGCAAATCTGTTTCTGTGTTCTTGATTCTAAAGCAAGAGTCATGTGGCCAAAACTACCAAATTCTTCTCCTTGCTGGGGCAGAAAATGAACCCCCCCCAAAAAAAAATTTTACCAGCTTCTGTTGCTGATGATTTCCTTTACTATTTAAGCTTTTCTTCAGTTCCTTTTCAAACTGGAAGTTTAGCTGGGTGAGGTCTTGTCCTGAGGTCACCACTCCCTTTACTCCATTTAGCATCAGACTGTTCTTTAAACTTTTTAGCTCCTTGGGCATTGGATTGAGCTCATTACCTTTCCCAGTGCTCCCTTTCTCTTCAAAATGTACATTTTGTATTTTTCCTTGCTAGCTTGCTCCTTTTCATTATAGATTTGCATAAGAGTGCCCATTAACAACCACATAACAGAATCAATCTGTTCTGCCAATGCCATTAATCCAAAACTTGTCAATTTAGCCTTAAGCAGATTTTTTTTTTGTTTTGTTTTGAGAAAGGCAGAAACAGGCCACATTTTTTATCAAAATATCATTAGAAGGTCCTCCCCTCTGAAACTTCTTGAACTGGATCTCACAGTTCAACTCACCCTCAGCACTGTCTTCCATGATCCTACTAGGATGAGTCATTAAGCCCCACTTTAAGCTTTTTTATTCCAGTCCCAAAGTCTTCCATATTCCTCCAAAGAAAGAAATAAAGAAGGAAGGAAGGAAGGAAAGAAAGAAAGAAAGAAAGAAAGAAAGAAAGAAAGAAAGAAAGAAAGAAAGAAAGAAAGCGAGAGAGAGAAAGAAAGAAAGGAGGAAACTGCATGGTCAAGCCTGTAAGCTTTTTTATTCCAGTCCCAAAATCTTCCATATTCCTCCAAAGAAAGAAAGAAAGAAAGAAAGAAAGACAGAAAGAAAGAAAGAAAGAAAGAAAGAAAGAAAGAAAGAAAGAAACTACATGGTCAGGCCTGTAAACTTTTTTATTCCAGTCCCAAAGTCTTCCATATTCCTCCAAATAGATAGATAGATAAATAGATAGATAGATAGATAGATAGATAGATAGATAGATAGATAGATAGATAGATAGACAGACTGCATGGTCAGGCCTGTCACAGCAATGTCCTAGTACCTGGTACCAACTTCTGTCTTAATCTTTGTTCTGTTGCTTTGAAGAACACCATGATGAACACAACTTTTATTAAAGAAAAATTTAATTGGGGCTTTCTCACAGTTTTAAAGGTTTAGCCCATTTTCATCATGGTGGAAAGCCTGACAGCACACAGGCAGACATAATACTAAGGAAGAAGCTGAGAGTTCTATATCCAGATCTGCAGGTAGCAGGTAGAGACATGGGCCTGGCTTGGGTTCTTGAAACACCAAAGCCCACCCCCAGTGATATATTTTCTCCAACAAAACCACACCTCCTAATTCTTATCAAGTAGTATGGCTCCCTGATAAACTAAGCATTAAATGTGTGAGCCTTTGGGAGCCATTCTTATTCAAACCACCACAAAGGATAAAAGTCAAAACAGAAAAACAATTATTCAGGAGGACCAGCAGTTCAGACAAGAGTGATTAATAGCAAAACTTAGAAATCATGTTTAGTATTATGAAGCATAACACATATTTGACTATAGAGCTGAAATAATTTCCCTGTCAATTAAATGTAAGACATTAAAGATTTTGTGTCATCCAAGATGATTCCCTACTTATTTTGAATAGTTTGTTATTTTCAAACCTTACTATCTTAATGGTGGGTGATATTATTGACTATAACTAGGCATGCCATCTTGAAAGAGGAAAAGTAGAGTTGGAAATTTGACAAGGTTTCTTCTTTTCTTCTTAACTATAAGATTGAGATATGCATTAAACTGCCTGGTCCTGAACATGGGGGAATTACTGAGAGTGGTCATATTAATGTAGGCTTCATATTTTAGCAGCTGCTTCTTAACATACAGAATTATTTGAGATCACATTAGGGTAGTTGTAGGTGAGTGTAGCTTAAGACTAAGAGTGGTCCATTTTCTTATCAGAAAAATGAGAATGATAAGCCTAATAAAGACTGAAAAGAATGTACCACTGAAAGAAAAGGTAAACCAGAGGAAGAATTCATGTCTTTGTCATTAAGAAAAATGTGTTTAGGAAAAGGCTTTAGTACACTAGTGTTTAGAACTAATCTACGTATGCTATCAGCAATAGATATTTAGATATGTGCATAAAAACTAAGTAAGAGAGTAACAGGAGTCACAGATAAACAAGATTTCCTTAACTAGTGTAAGAATCCTAAGGGTTTTATAGGTTGCATAGTGGTGGCTGTCAATAGTATAGAATGGATAAAACTTGAGTCTTACATAGAAAAAGAAAGTGTCAAAAAAGGTATGAGAATGTGCAGACCTTTGGGTTTTTTTCCCCCTACTTACCTAAAAACTGTTTAATCAGATGTTGTTGTTCCCTAGAGTGAGAACAAGACGCTGTTTGACATTTTGGCTTCATAAACTGAGAAAAACAAAGAATCAAAAAAAAAATCATTCTCCTAGAGGAAAACAATAAAAAAAATGTATCTGGACATGGACACAGACACTCACTGCAAATACCTCTTCTATTGTAGAAGAAAAGTGAAAGATTTTAAGATTTGGGGACTTTTAACAACCAATAAACGTCAATAAAGACTTAATAAAATATAATTCTTCTATCAAGCAAATCTAATTTAAAAAATAATAATTTTCTACTTAAATTAAATGCTAATTATTTGTAATAAAGTATATCAATTTAATAACAGATTTACATAGGAAACATTTAATGAATCCACCAAAATTCATTGATCTTGACTTGATAAATGTTAAATATAAATAAAAATCTCAGGGAATCTGCTATGAGATTAAGCTACACACCTAAAGTCTCTCCAACACACCTGCCTAAATGTGACCTAAGCAAGGACAATACCAATGGACATGCCAAAGTGGATGGGAAAAGCCCAAGAACTACAGGCAACTAAGCAAAGCTTGGAAAGGGGAAGGTGGTCTTCCCAGGAAAGAACACTCTGATTGATTGTCATGGGCCAAATAGTTAGACCTGAAAACAAATGTAGTAACAGTATATGGACAGAACAGTTTATACTTAGGAATACATGTGTATACATGTGTACAAATATGCATGAAATAACAGTGATAAAAGAGGCATGGCTTTGAAGGAAAGCAAGGAGGGACATATAGAAGGATTTGGACAAATGATAGGAAATAGAGAACTGTAGCCATATTATACACTATCAGAAATAAATTTTAAACCTGTATTTTCTTTTATTTTGTTAGATTATTGTAATTACACCATTTCCCCTTTCCTTTCGTCCCTCCAAATGCCCCCATATACTCTGCTCATTTTCAAATTTCATTACATAAAATGAAAATGGAGGCAAAACTGTAACATAAAAGAGATGAACTATCCCCCTGTGACACAGGGAATGAAAAACCACACATAATTGTTGTCTGACTTAGGAGAGATTCTATTAGCTGTTCAATGCAGTTTACCAATGGGATAGAAATTGTTTTATGTTTCTGTCCTTTTCTTTCTTTCTAGAACCCAGAATATTGTAACAGAAGTATTTACAATTCTACCAACCAAAAACTAGCCATTTTCACTAGTACTGTGGATTCAGCTTTCTTTCCTGCAAATATAGTTACTTGTAGTCAAAAATTTCAACGGGCATCTCCAAAAGTAAATTATTCACAAGTTTTAAATAATGTGTATTACATATTATTGTTATTGTATTATTATTAGCAATACTGTTATTGAAATTAATAAATTAAATTCTATTGTGTGAATTTGTGGAAATACCATAATCTATTTATAATTGTATATTATATACATATTTCAGTACTATCTGTGGGTTCATTTATCAGTTGAAATATATCCAAATAAGAAGAAGTATAATATTAAATATTAAGATGAGTTCAACAAAAGGGAAAACTTAATGAAGTTTTTTTTCTAAATTCATTTAACTTATATAGAGAAACAATATCACTTTACATATCAAGAGAAAATAAAAGTGAGATTACAATGTATCTAATAAGTTTGCCTTAGTTTATTACTTGAAAATTGTAATTTTAATGGTGCTCAATATAATTTAATTCCTTTAGTCAGAAAAGAGGAGATAAATTAAGCTGATTCCATTTCATTTTGCTGTTTTTAAACAAAAAAAAACATTTTAAGAATTAGAGACTCTGGTAAAAATGAATACCATTTTTGTCTGGTTTGGTTGGTTTGGTTTGGTTTGGTTTGGTTTTAGTTTTGTTTCTGGTTCTGGTTTACACCAACCAGTAAAGGATGTATAAAACTATGCAAAATATGAGATAATGTGATGTTTCATTAGAAATTCAGACTAAGACTCACCAGGTAAATGCGCCTTTGGGCATGCCAATGAAGGGGTCTCAACATTGAATGAGTCAAAAAGAAAAAAAACCACCACTACTGGGATGGCATCTCAGACTGAACAAAAAGTAGAGAGTGGCTGAGCAGTAACCTTCATCTGCTTCCTGACTGCAGACATGATGTGGCCAGCCACCTCCTATCCCTGCTGCCACGACTTCCTAAACATGATGGACTGTGTCACTTTTTAAACTGTGAGCCTAAATAAACATTTTCTCTTAAATGGGTCCCTAGGTCCTCCCTGACTTCTGGTAAAGCCAAAGACTTCTTCCAAAATAGGCTGAGACATGGGACCCAGTTGTGTGGTACAGTCTGGGATTGCTGGACAGGCTTAAAGAGGTAGAGTGGGTGGTGGGCGGAATCTTCCCTAGGGTCCATAGGACTACAGGGCCTTCGGTACAATTGTCAGGGACTGTGAGCCCTAGTGTGGAGCCAAGAGAAGAGGATGCACTCTGGGGTTGCTGGGTAGGCTTTAAGAATATATATATATTTCTTAATGTTTTTTTCTTTTACTTTTGATATTGTAATTACATCATTTATCTCTTCCTTTCTTCCTTCAAACACTGCACTCTTTCAAACTGAAAGCATCTTTTTATTCACATTAAACCTCTAGAAGAAATCACAACCAAATGGTATGGCAAGAAATAATAAAACTAGAGGCTGAAATAAATAAAATAGAAACAAATAATAACAAAAACCAGTAAAAAAAATCAATGAAACTAAGAGTTGATTCTTTCTGAAAAATCAATGTGATTGACATACCATCAGTCCGATTAATCAAAACTGGTGAGAGAAGATCAAAATTAATAAAACTAGAGACAAAAAGTTGAACATCACAACAGTCAACAAAGAAATCCAGAGAACCACAAAGATATGCTTTAAAATACTATATTCTTCCAACCTGAAAAATCTAAAAGAAATGGGTAATTTTCTTGATATATACCACCTACCAATAGTAAAGATTAGATTAGAAATTTAAACAGATCAATAACCACCAATACCATTATGGCTCAGACACAGCAAAAGTAACTAGAATAAAAAGAAATTTGGGAATCACAGCCACCATTACTGCAGCAGTCATGTTCTCTATAGAAGAAGTGGCTGGAACAGTATTGCTAATGCAGACATTCGCCACAGCTGATACATCAATCAAATGGTTGCTCAGTCTGCTAAGGCTCTGCAAGCCCAAGAGGTAATTAATCAAAAACCCTATCAGGCCACATATATATTACAGCAACAAATTGATCTCTTGGCTAAAGAATTAACATTTGTGAGAGACAAGTTACCACTGGCTTGCCACCCTCATTATCAAACGAAATGTCTCACCCCTTACCAGGTATATTTGAAAATGCCTCCCTGGAAAGATTTTGATTACCTCAAAATACCAGAGGAACCTGGTCAGACAGGTTTCTTAATTATTCAATATTACTCTTAGAACAAATTCATCAATTAAATTTGACTAGGGTTCAGGCCATGTCTTTGGAAACTGACTTTTTAACTAATGAATGGGATAATTTTAAGAAACTCCTTAATCCTTCCTGGATACTTACATATGTAATGTTGGGTGGGGTGGCACTCATGATCTGTATGCTACTCCAGTGTCGCCTACAGCACATTCAGAGTCAATAGGCAGCTACCTAGTCAACAGGTATTAAGGGCTCTTAGACATCCTGAACAAACCCCTCCAAAGTTATGCACGCACGGCTTACAGAAATTCAGAGGGCTACTGCCTAACACCCCTCCACCCAAGACTATTCTCAAGGTATGGTACTCTTTGAGGGCTTGTAGTCAATAATGGGTAAGAGCTTGCCTGGCAAGTCAACCTATGACAGGCACAGTCCATAAGGCTGAGCCCTCCTGAGGTGGGGGCAACAAGGCCAGGGCAAAGCACCCTGGCTCCCAGTGAGTGCCTAGTAATAACAAAATAAAAAGGATGTAATTGTATGAGGCACAGATATTTGCCCAAGCACAAAGCCTGGGGATCAATAGACCCTTTCTGGCCTAAACTGGACTAAACTAGCTATCTGAGCATGCAATATGGTAACTTCTTCAAATTGAGTCAACCTAGGGCTGTGGAGGGGTCCCAGCAACAGCTTCTGTGCCTTAAGATTAAACAACCTGAACCAGTCTCCAGCCACCATGAAAGACCCTGGTGCTAGAGCTGCTGCTTCCCCCTCCCCAAACAAGTGGAGGTTATATAAGACTTTCCCTTTCTAAAAACTGAGTTTGCTACACCCAGCCTGTCTCCTGGAGTCTGTGCCACTCCCCCTGTACCTAGTCTCCCCCTCCCACAAAGGAGCAGCACAGTGAAACAAAGGCAACACTACCCAAATCAGGGATTATAAATTACCATTCAGAACTATCTTAGAACACAGTTTAAGAAAGTAACGGTATTTTCCCCAGCTGCCAAGATAGCCATATACCATCAACTGATATAAAACTTCAAAATAGCCTTAGATCAGACCAGGTGCCTTGCTAATGAATTTTAAGATAAACTATTCACAGAAAAATAAAATCTTATTTACAAAGACATGTAGCCATTTGTCTAATTTGTTGCGCCAAGGTAAATAGTGTGAAGCAACTTAATTGTGGTGCCAGAGGACAGTGATTAACTCTGTAAGAATTCTAACCTCAGTGTTATGGCCTTTGTTTAGACACCACAAAAAGATTCCCTAACTGGCCAGTGCTAAAAAGTATAAACTAACTTCATAGCCCTGAGAAACAGTTACAAGTCTCCCTTCTTATGCTCAAGGGTTAGACACAGGACAGAAAAGTGTATTTTAAGATTTAAAATGCTTTTAATGTCATAGTGCCTTGGAGAGTGCTGAGTAAGCTAATCTGCCATGCCTCCATGCCCCTGACTGGCAGCTCATGCTGTGAAGGATCTCTTAGCTCTTCATTGCCCTCTCTTTTATATTCTTCTTTGTAAACAGTCTCCAGTCTGAGAAAGACTAGCTTTTATGACCACTAACCACAAAATGGTTACGAGGTTTATACACTTAAAGGTATAGGATATAATATACACTTTCCTTATTTATCTTATTCTCAACAGTTCAGTTTTAAAAGCTATCTCTATAGATAACAAAAAGACTTCTAGTGTAGCTGTGGGTTGCAGCCCACTAATTAGGGAATTGAATGAAAGAAGGTGCTCTTTTCCTGCTATGTGCTTATTTTGATGTATTGCCTTTGTGAGCTGTTGGAATGATTCTGTTCCTTATCATTTACTCAAGAAATGGTATTTGACCTTCAGATGTAATGCCTGAAAGATTTTGTGGGTCTTTATAATCTGTGAGGAGCTAAGAGAGCTGGAAGAATTCAGTATGAGAGAAAAAAAAAAGTGTTACCCTCAAGAAAAGCATATGCTTGTTCCTTTTTTCTTAACCCTCAGATAGAAAAAGTTTAGTTTTCACTGGCTCTGTTAGATCCCCTTCAAAGCCCTGGGCTGTTGGAGGCTGGCACCCCAGTCAGCAGTAAGAAGCTATCTCTAATTGATTACTGTTCATAAGAAAAAAAAAAACAGTTTTCTTCAGTGGTATATCATTAGGTATACAAACTCTTAAGGTCAGATCCAAAACTGAGTATAAAATGGCCAACACAAAATGAACTCAATGGCATGTTTTGAAGGTTTTTGTTTCGTAATGCTTTTTCTTTTTTTCTACCTTATATGTATTTTCCATATATATTATGGTTTCTAGTTTGTTTTTTATTATTTAATTTTTCTTATTTTACATATCAATCCCACTTCCCTCTTCCTCCCAACCTCCCATGCCCACCACTGACCCCTCCATCATACTCCCCATTCACTTCCCAGGGAGGGTGAGGCCTCCCATGGGGAATCACCAAAGTCAGTCACATCATTTGGAGTATCTAGGATAAGAGTATCCCTCCATGAGAGAATGGGCTCCCAAAGTCCTTTTGTGCACTAAGGATAAATACAGGTTCCACTATCAGAGGTCCCATAGACTACCAGGGCCTCGTAACTGACACTCACATTCAGGAGGCTGGTTCCCCAGCTCTCCAACTGAGGTCCATGAGCTCCCACTTGCTCAGGTCAGCTGTTTGTGTGGGTTTTCCCAGCATGGTCTTGACCCCTTTGCTCATCACTCCTCCCTCTCTACAATTGGATTTCAGGTGTTCAGCTCAGTGCTTAGCTGTGGGTATCTGCTTCTGCTTCCATCAGCTACTGGATAAAGGCTCTAGGATGGCATTCAAGGTAGTCATCAATCTCATTATAGGGGAAGGGCATTTAAAGTAGCCTCTCCACTATTGTTTAGGTTTTTAGTTGGGGTCAACACTGACCAACAACTCAAAAGAAAACTTCTCTTGTGTGATATTGGGAGTTTTGTGAGATGATCTTTATCATTTGTAGGGAGAACTGTCATTCCAAGTGAGAAGATTTAATTTAAACTCTGTGTGTCTATTTATAGACAGATGTATGTACATTATAGATTTGCAGGTAAATAGTTGCTAATGCAGTTCCCTATGCTTGCTTAGCACACTTACCCTCTTCTCTCTTTCTTTTACCCTCTTTTTTGCATTAACCCCCTTTCCCCACCCTAACTAGAGTTTCCCTTTTCCCATTTTCTAGGTCAGATCACTAATGCCCTACTATTTCCCTATTTGTTGTTCCCCAATCACCCCAGCAATGATTTTCTCTTTTACTTTCCTGCTTTCTGCAGGTATTACAGAACATGGGCTCACATCCAAAATTTGAACCTAGGATCCTCAGATGAGAGAACACATGACTTGAATTTTTCTGGATCTAATTTACCTCACTCAATATAATTTTTCTAGTTCCATCCATTTTCTTTACAGGTGAGTAGTATACCATAGCATTCGTGTGCCATATTTTTATTACTTAGTCATCAGTTAGAATATATTTAAATTGTTTACATTTTTTTAACTATTGTGCATATAGTTACAATGAATATAGCTGAGCAATTAACTGTGGAATAGGATGTCTAGCCCTTTGGAAATATACAAAGGACACTTGTAGCTGCGTCCTATAGTAGTTTTATTTTTAGCTTACTGAGAATTCCCCACAGTGATTTTCACAATGGCTGTATCAGTTCCAATCCCATCAACAGTGACCAGGGCATTCCTCTGCACGCTTTTTTAGCATTTATTACTGGTTGTTCTTTTGAACATTGCTGTTCTGGCTGAGGTAAGAGAAAATATCAAAGGTGTTTTGATGGGAGATGTTATTCTGTAAATATGTTTCTCATACTGGTTAATTAGTAAAGCCTGTGGCCAAGAGGAAACAAGATAGGTGGGGCTAGGAGACCAGGAGGAGGAAAGAGGAAGTAGTTGGGAGGAGTCAAGATGGAGACCTGAAACAAAGAAGATGCCGGCTGCAGCTCCAGGATAAGATAACCACGTGGAAATACTTAGATAAGTAGAAATGGGTTAACAATTAACACAGAGCTAGCCCATAAACAATAATGGTAACTGGCCAACAGGATTGTATCAAATACGGTGTCTCTGAGTGTTATTTGGGGCTCACGTGACGGCAGGACCATGGCGGCAGGGCCGGGAGGCCGGTGGGGAGGAACAAAGACTAAACTGCCTGTAACATAATGGTGTCAGAAGTGGAACTGAGAACTTTCACTTAAAACTTAACAAAAGCTTAAAAAATAGTTTTCAGAAACAAGGGAACAGAGACTAGCAAGATTTCTTGGTAGCAGCATTTACTCAGTTGGATTTGTTTTGCTGTAGACAGAGATTTGCCCGGCTCCTTTAAGGGAGGTTTCCAAAATTAGCATAAGCGGCAAAAAACTGCCTTGCTTTTAAAGAGCTCTGCTAACAATTCATTGGTATGTACGAGAGCTGCAATGAAGGTTTACACTATGTTTTAAAAAAATATGCTGGCTTGGGAGAGAAAAAGAAACAGGATACAATGGTTTAAAAAAGAAAAAAGGAAGTAGAATGGATGGGCTCACGCCATTTATCCCAGCACTCGGGAGACAGAGGCAAGCAGATCTCTGTGATTTCAAAGTAAACCTAGTATACAGAGGAAATTCCAGGACAGATAAAAGTTACACAGAAAAACCCTGTCTCAAAATATGCAAAAATAGAAGTAGAAGAAATAGAGTAATAAAAAAGCCATATAAAGATGGAAAACACAGAGAAATTTTGAATACTATACGTGCTTCTGTTGTCTTTAAATTATTTGATTGCTGAGAAAATAACAACTACTGATAAAAGAAATGGTGCTGGATTAATTCAATTTATATATTTTAAAAATGCTTTGACTCCAAAATTTAAGCTTAAGGACAAGTTACTGGGGAAAAGGATTTCTATTTTTGTTTCCACAGAAAATGAAAAGCTGTGGGTTTTTTTCCAGACTAATATGGTTTGATCAAACAAGACCCTCTGAAGCAACGTCAACGGGACATTGCAACCTTACAGAACACTACAGCCAGGATTTCTGGGTCTTCATTGAAACCCCATGACAGCGCCCTCTACCAGCAGGAATTAGTTTGGAAAGAACGACACCCAAATTCCCAAATATTGTTTGTAAATGTTTGTTTTCATTTAAATGGACTTTGTTATAAATGGCTATAACCACAAACAATCTTTTTAAAGGTAAAAAGGGAATTATGGAATAGATATGAATAATTTGCTTTGGAATGGATTTTCTTTATGATACAATTTAAGGTCAATTATGTGATATGTATATTTCTCCTCTTGTTTAGGTATTATGTTTATATAGCTCATTGGAAAATGTAATGTATAATTTAATAGAGATTAGAGAGTTACCTATGATAGTTAAAACTTGGAGTTAAATTAGTTAGGATTTCTAGATATGCAGATATGTATTTGAGATGAATAGGCATTCTTCAAACCTTTCAAAGACCTACAGAATTTGGCATTTAAAATGGTTTATGGTTTTTCTTGACAATGAGGCATAACTGCTTCTGGTAACACCACCTGTGTCAGAAAGGAAGATGGATATTGAAGAAACGTGTTATGGAGTTTGCTTGTAATATGGCAAGACTAGGCATTTGCACAAGGTACTTCTCTTGTCTAGACTGTTTGACTTTATGCTATAGAGACTGGACATGCAAGACCCACAAAAAGGTGACTGCTGATTCAAGATGGACATTGCTACAGGATTCCTGCTTCATGGAAGAGACTGCCTGCCAGACAGTCTACAGGACACAAAGAAAAATGACTGACAAACTGCCAATACAGGTGGACAGTTTAAAGTTTCCTGCTTTGTTGAGGAGTCTGAAGACACACTATGGCTGATGGGCTGAAGATGGAACATTACAGAAGAACTTCGGGTACTGACCAGGCAATGAGTTGTCTCTGTCATTTCTAGAGTTTATATATTTTCCTTCTACGGTCTTTGAAGGAGTTGAAGACAGATAGTTTTGGTTATAATTTTCCTTAGTTCGGATTAAAGATAAGTTACATATAGGACTTTAGACTCACAAAGATAGGATAGATGATATTTTCTTTAAGTCTTACAAAATGTTAATGGACTAAATATTGTTAACTGTACTTCTTATTTGATAACTGTTGTATGATATATTTTGCTATGTCAAGGTTAAAACCTTTTTATTTTAGACAGAAAAGAGGAGATGATGGGAGATGTTATTCTGTAAATATGTTTCTCATACTGGTTAATTAATAAAGCCTGTGGCCAATAGGAAACAAGATAGGTGGGGCTGGGAGACCAGGAGGAGGAAAGAGGAAGTAGTTGGGAGGAGTCAAGATGGAGACCGGAAAGAAAGAAGATGCCGGCTGCGGCTCCCGGATAAGATAACCACGTGGAAATACTTAGATAAATAGAAATGGGTTGGTGTTTAATTTGCATTTCCCTAATTTCTAGGAATGGTGGGCAGTTTTTGAGCTATTTTTTACCCAAGATTCCATTGTTTATTTCCACTGAGGAACACTCCATTGTATAAATGTAACACGTTTATTTTAAATATTGAATTTTTATTTATTATTTTTATTTTACATATTGATCCCAATTCTCCTTCCATCCTCTTTCCCTCTCTCTGACCCTCCCATTACCAATAACCACCCTCCTCTCCCATCCCCCCCACTCTATATGTAGGGTGATGCCTTCCAGGAGGGGTCATCTAAATCTGTCAAATCATTTGTAGTAGGGACTAGGCCTCTCCTCCCTCTAGGTTAAGGGAGTATCTCTCCATGGGGTATGTGCTTCCAAAGTACTCTTGTGCACCACGGATACATCCTGGTTCCACTTTCTGAGGTCCCTTAGACAGTCCAGGCCTTCTAGCTGAGACCCATGTTCAGGGGGTCTGAGTCAGTCCCATGCTGGATTCCCAGCTATCAGTCTGGGGGCTCATTAGCTCCTCTTTGTTCAGGTCTGTTGTCTCTATATGTTTCTGCAGCCTGGTCTTGTCCTCCCTCTCTTCATCTGAATTACAGCTCAGCTCAGTGTTTAGTTGTGGGTGTTTTCTTCTGTTTCCATCAGCTACTAGACACAGACTCCATAATGGTGGATAAGTTAGTCATCATTCTCATCATCAGGGAAGGGCATTTATGGTAGCCTTTCCACTGTTGCCTAAATTGTTAGTTGGGGTCAATCTTGTAGGTCTATGGACATTTCTCCATATTCAGTTATCTCTTTAAACCTATAATGGCACCCTCTTTCTCTCTCTCTCTCTCTCTCTCTCTCTCTCTCTCTCTCTCTCTCTCTCTCTCTCTCTCTCTTTCTCCTCTTATCTATTCTTCCCCTGGCTCAATATTGCTAGTCCCACGTGCTTTCCTCTCCTCCCCTTCTCTTTCTCTTAGCTCCCTCTCCACTCACTGCCCCCCCCAACTCCCAACATGCTCAGGAGATCTTGTGCCTTTCCCTTCTGTGAGGGACCTTGTATGAATCTCTCAGAATCCTCCTTTTATCTTAGTTTCTCTGGGGGTATGAATTATAGGCTGGTGACCCTTTGCTCTATGTCTAAAATCCATATACGAGAGAGTACATACCGTGTTCCTCTTTTTGTGACTGGGTTACCTCATTCAGGATGGTTTCTTCAAGTTCCATCCATTTGCCTGTGAATTTCAAGATTCCATTGTTTATTCCACAGAGTAGTATTCCATTGTGTAACTATGTCACATCTTCTTTATGCATTCTTCAGTTGAGGGACATCTAGGTTGCTTCCAGGTTCTTGCTATTACAAGCAAGAACTATTACAAGCAAGCTATTACAGTTCGTAGCTGTGTTGCTACGAACACAGCTGAACACATGTCTTTGTTGCAAGGATGTGCATCTTTTGGGTATATGCCAAAGAGGGGGATTGCCAGGTCCTGTGGTAGACAGATTCCAAATTTCCTGAGGAACCTCCATACTGATCTCCAAAAAGGCTGTACAAGTTTGCACTCCCACCAGCAGTGGAGAAGTGTTTCCCTTTCTCCACATCCTCTCCAGCATAAGTTGTCATTGGTGTTTCTAATTTTAGCCATTCTGGCAGGAGTAAGATGATATTTCAGAGTTCTTTTGATTAGCATTTCCCTGATGTTGAGCACTTTCTTAACTGTCTTTCAGCCTTTTTTATTTCCTCTATTGACAGTTCTCTATTCAGTTCTGTACCCCATTTTTTAACAGGGTTATTTGGTGTTTTGGTGACCAGTCTCTTGACTTCTTTGTATATTTTGGCAATCAGCCCTCTATCAATCAGATGTAGGATGGAGGAAGATCTTTCCCCAGTCTGTTTGCTGCCATTTGGTCTTGTCAACTGTGTCCTTTGCCTTACAGAAGCTTCTCAGGTTGAGGAGGTCCCATTTATTAATTGTCAATACAGTGTCTGTGCTACTGGAGTTATGTTTAGGAAGAGGTCTCCTGTAAAAAAATGTTCAAGGGTACCTCCCACTTTCTCTTCTAAGAGGTTCAGTGTGTCTGAATTTATGGTGAAGTCTTTAATCCATTTGGACTTGAGTTTTGTGCATGGCAATAGACATAGGTCTCTCTGCAGTCTTCTACACATCATCATCCAATTATGCCAGTACCATGTGTTGAAGATGCTTTCCTCCTCCCATTGTATACTTTTAGATGTTTTGTCAAAAATCAGGTGTTCATAGGTGTGTGGGTTAATATCAGGATTTTGATTTGATTCCATTGGTCCACATGTCTATTTTTGTGCCAATACCAGGCTGTTTTCAGGACTATAGCTCTGTAGTAGAGCTCAAAGTCAGGAATGGTGGTCCCTTTATTGTACAGAGTTGTTTTGGCTATCCTGGGTCTTTTGTTTTTCCATATAAAGTTGATTGTTATCCTTTCAAGGTCAGTGAAGAATTGTGCTGGGATTTTAATGGGGATTGCATTGAATCAGTAGATTGCTTTTGACAAAATTGCCATTTTTACTATATTTATCCTACCTATCCAAGAGCATGAGAGATCTTTCCATTTTCTGGTATCTCCTTTAATTTCTTTCTTTAAAGCCACAAAATTCTTATTATATAGTTCTTTCACTTGTTTGGTAAGCATTACCCCAAGATACTTTATGTTGTTTGTGGCTATTTAAAGGGTGATGTTTCTCTGATTTCTTTCTCAGCCCCTTTGTCATCTGTATATAGTAAGGCTACTATTTTTTTTTTTTTGAGTTTATCATTTATCCTCCTAGTTTGCTGAAAGTGTTCATCAGCTGTAGGAGGTAGAGTTTTTTTGGGTTGCTTATGTAAACTATCATATCATCTGCAAATAGTGAAAGTTTGAATTCTTCCTTTCCAAGTTGTATACCCTTTATCTCCTTTTGTTGTCATGTTGCTTTAGCTAGAACTTCAAGTACAATATTAAAGAGATATGGAGAGAGAGGTCAGCTTGATGGTGGATGAGTTCTCTGATGTATTCGGTTGTATTCTTGGATTCCGTAAGCCAGTATTTTATTGAGTATTTTTGCATCAATGTTCATGAGGGATATTGGTCTGTAGTTTTCTTTCTTAGTTGTGTCTTTGTGTGGCTTGGGTACCAAGGTGATTGTGGCCTCGTAAAAAGTGTTTGGTAATGAAGCTTAGATGTGCTTCTTGTATGCAGCAGAAGGATGGATTCTGTCTTTGTATTCATTCTGTTAGCCTGTGTCTTTTTATAGGCCAGTTAAGACCATTAATGTTAAGGACCATTGATTGTTAATGGTTGTTTGTTTTAGATTTGTTCCTAGTGGTGGTATTGTGAATATATTTGCCTTGCTTTACCCTTGGGTTCTGGTGAAGTAGGATTATCTATTGTCTATATCTTTGTGAGTGTAGTTAACTTTCTTGGGTTGGAGTTTTCCTTCCAAACTTTCTATAGGGCTGGATTTGTAGATATATAAAATCTGGCTTTGTCATTAAATATCTTGTTTTCTCCATCTATAGTGAATGAGAATATTGCTGGGTATAGTAGCCTGGGCTGGTATCCGTGGACTCTTCGTACTTGTAGAACATCTATCCAGGACCTTCTGGCCTGGAGAGTTTCCATGGAGAAATCAGGTGTGATTTTGATAGGTCTGCCTTTATATGTTACCTGTCCTTTTTCCTTCGCTCCTCTTAATATTCTTTCTTTATTCTTTATGTTACGTGTTTTGATTATTATGTGTCAAGTTGTCTGTTTTCTTTGGTTCAGTCTATTTGGTGTTCCGTATGCTTCTTGTACTTTCATGGGCATGTCCTTCAGATTAGGAAAGTTTTCTTCAATTATACGTGGAATATGTTTTCTGCACCTTTGAGCTGGGCTTCTTAGCCTTCTTCTATGCCTATTAGTCTTAGGTTTGGCCTTTTTATGGTGTCACACATTTACTGGATGTTTTGTGTTAAGGATTTGTTGGATTTACGATTTTCTTTGGTCGATGAATATATTTCCTCTAGTTCATCTTCAGGGCCTGTGATACTCTCTTTCATCTCTTGTATTCTGTTGGTTATGCTAGTGTCTGTAGTTCCTGATTCTTTTCCCTGTTTTTCTATTTTCAGCATTCCTTCAGTTTGTGTTTTCTTTATTGTCTCTATTTTAGTTTTGAGTCTTGAACTGTTTTCTTCATCTGTTTTTTCCTATCTTTTCTTACTTTCTTTAAGAGATTTGTTCATTTCTTCCATTTTTTTTGTTTGTTTTGTTTTTCTTCCATTTCTTTAAGGGGTTTTTCTCATATCAGCTTTGAAGGCATTTATCATTTTTATGAAGATATTTTTAAGTCGTTTTCTTCTGCTTCATCTGCTTTGGGGTGTTCAGGTCTAGTTGGTATAGAGTCCCTAGATTCTGGTGGTGTCATGCTTGTCTTTCTATTGTTAGGTGTTTTCTTGTATTGCCATCTTTCCATCATTTCGTCCAGTGGGTTCAGGTGGGGACTCTCTCTCTCTATGCTACTCCCCTGGTGGACTTAGTGGGTCAGAAGTTCCATGTCTATAGCTCTGGGTGGTTCAAGCTCTCTAGGAGGTCTCTCCTCAGGCAGGGGCCGGGCAATAAGTGACAAAAATCCTGCAGGCAGCGACTCAGGATGGTCTTGCAGACAGGGATAGGTAGATCTCTGGTCTGGGCCTGGGCCTGGGCAGAGGACTCGATGGGGGTTCAGAGATCAGGCAGGCAGGGGTTCAGCATGGTAGCCTCCCCCACACCGTGAACAGGCAGGTCTAGTGTACTCAGAGTAGCTCCAGAAAGTTTCCTGAAGGTGGTGGGACTGTTGGATCTGCCCTCTGTTCCAGTGTTCAACCATAGCATTGTGACACTGGTCTAAGTAGGGCACAGGATTGGGGGAGGGCAGGCTTTTCACAGGAGGGGGGGGCAGGGTGTGTATCAGAGCACCAAGATTGCTCATGCTGGGGACAGGACACAGCGGGGAGCAAGATTCGGGGCCAGTCTAGGGATTTCCAAGAAAAGGGTGTTGAGGGGATTCAACCCGAACTGGTTCCAGACTCACCTCCATCAGAGGCCCAGCTATGGAGGTCAAAGATACAGTAGGCAGGGACTCAGGATGGTCCTGTGGGGATAGGAGGGTTTTTGGCCTGGGCCCAGGGCTCTGCAAGCCATTTTTTAAACTTCTAATTTTTTTTCCTTCTTTTGAGAACTCTTTGTTCAAGTCTCAGGCTTTTGAATGGGTGATTTGGCTGTTTTTTGATTCTTTGTTTCCTGAGTGATTTATTGTATTGTCATCTTTTAATACTAATCAGTCAGATATACAGTTGGCGAAAATTCTCCCTATTTTTTTTTGTCTTCTTTTTACACATATAATTGTTTCTTTATTTGTTCTTCTGTGTGTGAACACCCAGTTTTCACAGTACATTTGTTGAAGGCCCTTTCTTTTCTCTAGCCTTTTTCACCCTAACATCTGCTCATGGATTTGCTTTTCCCCAGTTTCTCATTCTCTTATAACTCTGCAATTTGGGCTATGAACTCTCTTGGTCTCTCTTTCTTCTTCACCTCTTTCTCTTCTTCCCTTGCTCTCCCCATAGCTCTCTCCTCTCATGGCCAAGCTCACTGTCTATGTCCCATGTTCACTCAGTACTTTCTCTGCTATGGAATCTTTTGGTAGCTTCTGCTGTACTCTCGCTCATATCTATAATAAAAACCTTCCCCTCACCAATATCTTCAGTTTACACACCTGGTACTGAAACCCTCCATTTTTAAGGTCATTTCATCTTTGTGAACTTTTGACATTGTTGTTGAAAGCCAGACATACTTGCTAAACAACAGAGTCAGATGTAACTAGGCCATTAGTGAAAGGATTTACTAAACTGAGTATGAATGACAGAAACTATGTTGTTTGTGCTTTACTTGAGGATATTTTTTTATATTAGTTTCTGAGGTTTTTCAAATCACTCTGATGTGAATGAGAACTTCTAGAAAGAAGCTGTGTCTTCAGAGACTGGTCACAATTTCAATACTGTGTAGGGATTTTCCAGTTCAGGTCCAGAGACCAATTATCTTATTTGGGGCTCATTCTGGACCTCTAAGACAGTCATTCTTTGACCACTTGTGCCAGAACTAACATCTTATTACTAATAGATAAAAAACAAAAAACCTTTATACTCTATTAACATAGCATACTGCCAGCTTCCACTGACCCCAAATCTAAGATAGAATCTTGGGCTTATAAAAAAAGATTCCCCCATCATGCTATACCTTTCTGATGTACTCAACAAAGTGTTTTAAACTTGCTTAACTTCATGACTTTATTTGTTTTGTAAACTATAAAACTTCTTGTAACTGACTCCACATTGGAACATGGAATTTGGGGTATCCTAAACAAAGGTCATAGTCACTCAAACTGATTCAAGGATGAACTGTCTCATGCCCTTTAAGATGAGAGCTGTGACTTTTGGATCAACACTGTGCTTGTGTTCTTGACTTGTTAAGTATCCTCCTCTGAGACTGTTGTGCAACTACTAAGGCTACAGTGGGCTCTGTTTTATATCAAGATAGGTATGGTAAAAATGGGTAGCCATTTATTGTCTTCTGATTTAGTCTTCTACTTGGGTCTGTATCTCAGGACTATGAAATTCAAGAACTCTTACTTTTGATACACATTTTTCTATGCCCTCAAATCTTTTAGCTACCTATAGGAGTCCTACACTCTCCTTGACAGTAAATATGTCAGGAGTTAAAGTATAATGAATGGCATTCTCTTCACTGTGACAAAGCTCCAGGAAAGTAATTGTCCCTGGAGAACAGCGGATTTTTGTGAAGCTCTGAATGTGTTTCTGAATAGCCATTCTTCCCTTATATCAGGTTGCAGGATCTGGGGCCCTTTCTGGAGATCCTAGTTCAGCTGCTAAAGATAAAAACAGCAAAAATATGTGTTCTTCCTTTTCTCAAGGTAGACATGACTTAGAAGTCTCTTGCTTTCAAGTTGTTTCTCTGGGAACTGTCCTTATCAGTTTATAGGTCAACACAATTGTTTGGGTGATGGGAGATGTTATTCTGTAAATAAGTTTCTCATACTGGTTATTGAATAAAGCACTATTTGGCCAATGTAAAAGCATGATAAGCAGGGCTAGGAGGCAAGGAGAAGAGAAGAAGTAGTTAGGAAGAGTCTGCATGTAGAGCGTAGAGAAAGCAAGATGCTGGCCCTCCGTGCTCGGATAAGATGACCACGTGGAAATACTTAGATAAGTAGAAATGGGTTAATAATTAAGACAGAGCTAGCCCATAAACAATAATAGTAACTGGCCAACAGCTTTATATCAAATATAGAGTCTCAGTTATTTGGGGGCTGGCGTGGCGACGGGACCCAGCCAGTGGAGGTTGCGGCAGGAAAAACCTGCTCGTAACATTTGGGTAACAAGTCTTTCCTGTGTACATTAGCATGTGCATGTCCCACAAAATTTTGGTGGGTGATTTTTACCTTGCTAGACCCAAAATATTCCCCAGAGACTGAAAGTGGCAGTGTCACTGACAATGTCCTAAATAATGACAGTCTGGGTTCAGCTTGGGCTAGACTCTGACCATATAAACAGAAAGATTTCTGGCTTTGTTGATAACAGACAAAATCTTGTACTCTGAATCCCTCAGAAACCTATGAAAGGGTCTCTGTTCCCTTATCTCCCTACCATAAGCAAGAATAGCACCCAATCCCCTATTAACATATATGTGTATTATATAACACAATCCTTGGGCATTTCTGGACCAAAAACCTCCCCACCACTATGCTAACTTACAGGTTATACCAGTTTATAGGCTACAGCCTGCTATCACAAACAGAATGCTTTAAAACTGCATGTCTTTCCCTGCCTTCTTGCTATTTTCTCTGCCCCTAGATCCAGCTACAACAGCTTTGAACTTCCCCCTTGCTTTTATTTCTTAATTTTATTTCTTTGTTAGTATCAAGAAACAGCAGTTTTCTCATTTGTCTGTCCCTTTTACCCTTTATAGGGATGGGAATAATGGTGCCAAGTTGAAACTGAATGCCATATCAGGGTTTTCAATAAGTATAGTTACAAAACTTAGTTGTGTCAGTTGTAAATTGTACTGTAATATAAACCACCAAATTTTTTGTTGTATACCCTAATTACATTTTCAAATTTATTCTAAGTTACAGCTTGATAAAGATATTTTTAAGATAGATAATGTCCTTTCAAAACCAGTGCTTAAAGACCAAAAAATTAATTTCTTGTTGACACAAAACCACAACTCTCATCTTAAAGGGAATAAGAGTTAATTTATTCTGGAGCCATTGTGAGTGACCATAGCTTTGGAACATACATTTAGGTTAACCCAATTTCTTTGTTCCAAAATAGAAGCAGTTTCATGAAGTTTTTATACTTTTACAGAAAGAGAAAAAGTCATTAATAAAGGCAAATGTAAAACACAGTGGTGGGTACATCAGAGAGGCAGATACAGAGAATCAGAGAAAGTTTCTCTATAGTTCAAAATGCTATCTGATAGCGTGTTTAGCTTTTGAATTGGTAGAAACAAGTTTCCTGCTAAGCTAATCGATTCTAAAAGGACTTATTTATTGTCACGGATTATTAGTTTCAGCACAGGGAGGCAAAAGTGACTGTTCCAAGATCCAGAAATTATCTCCAAATAAGGTAATTACCCTCTGGACCCTCAACGCTCCAATCTATCCATAGTACGGAAATTCTAATCAACCAGTCAGTCTTTACAGACAGAAGCCTTTCAGTTTTCATTCAGTCAGATGCATCTTCCTTTCCTAACATTTTGTTCACAGCCTGAACTAACTCTGTAAGTTTTCAAAACAAGAACACTTTAAAAGACGAATTATTTAGCATGAAATACATTTCTTAATGCAAATCTTAAAAAAGATAGAGATACTGGTGAACTTTGTGATTTTTATGAATAGTGAATATGTTCTCAGCTATCTTTATTTGTACTGGAATTTGCTTTCTCTAAAAGAAAATCAAAATATTTTTATGGGTTGTGTTTTTTATGCCCCCAAAAGATTCTATTGTAAAGGGCTTGAACTTGTGGCATTATAAGCAAGTAGAAAGAGCTTTAAATACTGAGCCCTATTGGATACACATGTTTGAAGCAGACAACAGAACCGTATCCCTTTACTTATCTTCTTTGCCTAGTAAGGTTAATGCCTCACCAGGTTAATGGTCTGGCTGTGGTGGGCAGTCCCACCATGAAATCCACAACAGGCCATAACAAGACTAATCAGTTATGGACTTAAACCTTTCCTTTTTACAACTTGTTTTTCTCGGTTTATTTACAGAAACAGGAAGCTGACTAGCACACTTCTAAACTCTTCCTCTTCCAAGCCCCTGATTGTTCTGCCTAACTTAAGTTTCACTGATGTTTCCAATGTCAACAGTTAAAATGCAAACTAAATCATTTGGAAATAGTTAATGTCACAATTACAAGTGTTTAGCTCTGAGGGAGAAGGCAGTCAGGAGCTAAGGAATACCAAAAAGTTGTCCCATTCAATAAACTTTACACAAGAGATTTATAGTGGGAGTCCATGTTCATTAAAACAGGCAATAGAGAAAAACATATGGACAAGGTCATTCATTGAACCTAATTCAGAGGCACTAGAGCTTTCTTCTGTCTGTCTTAAGACCCACTTGAGTGAAAACATGGGAAATTTTCCACTGACTGTGAGAACCACTTGTTCAGCCAAAAGATCTGAGAATCTTCCATTGGACCAATAGTTTATTAACATTGAAATTGTAATGGCTGGGGTTACCGCACCCTTATTTCCTAGGCACCTTTGGTCCTCTGGAGATTTACAGGATGCTCTGAGTGACTGAATATTGACTCCTGTTTTTGCCTTTACCCCTTGACCCTCAGTTCCAAATTTTCTGTAGACTTGAAACCAGTGACTCACTTGATCTTTCAATGTAAATCTGGCTTTAATAGTCATTGGATAAATTCCCATTATTGGCCCAAAGTCAGAACATTTGATTTTTAATGCCTAAACTCATTTAAATAACTCCATAAAATGGAATGGTGTGTGGTCCGAGGCCCACTCCATCCTGAAGCTCTCAACTCACTTAAATCTTTCTCTAAGGCAATTGCTTACTTACAACCATGTCTAGAGCCAGAAAGCCTACACTTTATATTGCACTTCCTAATTTGCACCTTTATAAATACAACTATTCCTGAGATATGATTTTTGACTTACTAGTGTTTCTGCCTCTCCAAATCCAGAAAACACTGTTTGTAATTTTTAACAGCTAAGAGGTAAAGGCATTTCATGTTGTTTGCTCCCATCTGCAGATACACACAAAATGGTTACTAATATGTAAATCTCTGGTTTGCTCCTATAAAGACTCAACTGTCTTTTGTGTATAGATAATGTTGACAATTACTTCATGCTATTTTCTTTATTGAGAAGGCTAGCTCTGGAGTTCGAGTTTGGTCCTTCTACTCCAGACTCAAGCATATTTGTTTAAAGATTTTCTTGCAACCACTTGATCCTGTGACAGGGAGAAGGAAAAGAAGGCAGTTTATCCCAGTTTGCTCTTGAGAACAACTAAGAAGTAAACTATGTCTCAGAGATTGCTAATGGCAAGGTGTTCAACTCTCTGACTCCTCACTTTTCCATTGTTTTGTTTAATGCCTTTGAAGCTTTTGTTTGAAACTTTAACTTTCTGTACTTTAATGTGTATAAGTTCAGTGAGTATTATTTTAAAAAGACCTGTGAAATAAAAAATTAGCTTAAAATCTGTAACACAGGGTTAATAGTTAAAAGTTTGTGTTTAGATGGTCTTAATTTGTTATAACATACCATGTGTGTTACTTGAATTCAACTCTTGTTTGGGAAAAGTATGTGTGCCTGAGGGACTAGATTTGGAGTGCCATGTGACTTGCTGTCATCTTGGCTGAAGATCACACACCTGTGTGGTTTGCTGCCATCTTGAATTGTGACCTCATAGACAGAAGTATGGCAGGTGACTTTACTGCTAACTTGGATAAGATGATCACATGGCATTCCTCTATTTATCATTGCATAACCTTTTTAGACAAAAGAGGCAACACCAGGCTTCCAAAAAGGTTTGTTTTTAAAACTTGGACATAAAAAAAAAAGCTGAGATATGTATAGTATCTTTGTTAAGCTTTAGCTATTTTAAGAAGCTGAGTCATATGAAAAGCTGGAATTTTGTAATAAAAGTATACTAAAAAAGACAATCTCTCTACAGACTATATTCCATGGTTTAAAGTTTATTTTGTAACTAAATTATCTTAATTTCATAATTAAGACTTTTCCAACCCAAATTTAACAGGGATAAAATTATAAAATCCTAATCTTACAAAAGAATTACTTATTAATAATTATAAACTGTTACAGATAATTGCTATATGCAAGTTAATGGTCAGTCATGCTCAGTAATGTAATTCTCCTGTGTCTTCATATGTATGTATGTATGTATGTATGTATGTATGTATGTATATGTATATGTATATGTATATGTATATGTATATGTATATGTATGTCAGAGTTAGGAATGAGAGTTTCTTGCTGAGGACTCCACTTCCCAGCTTCCCATGCAGTCCATAGAAGTCCTGTCTGCTCTCATAAGGGACAACATCCCATCTTATTCTGTAGATATTTTGTTGACAAAGATGCTCCCCTACCAGTGAATAAACATTGTCCCATCAAAGGTCAACCAAACCTCTCTTTCTGCCTTCCATCTCGCTACAGCTACCTTTTAATAATCTTTAATGCAGAAATGATGGCATGGCTCCTCCCAGGTATGGCTTAGAAGAAATTTTTATTATAGATATGAGGGAGAGCAGAAGCAGAGGTATCTGTAAGGGTCCAGACAGAACCTGCTCATGAGAGGAAAGGAGCAGAGCAGGAAGAGAAGGGAGAAGAAACAGGAGGTAGGAGGCCAAGGGCACCAAAAGACTGTGGCCAAAATCGCTGAGTGTATAGGGAAGAACATCTGGGGAAAGGAAAGAAGTCCAGCTCCTGGAGGAAAGAATTAGATATGGGGTGGGATAAGATTTGTCCTCAGTATCTTTGAGACCTAACAAATCTCACAGTGATATTTCTGTTTATTAGGGTCATTTTACCTTAATATCTCTGTTTTGAGATAATACACAGATGACTACAGGTTGTAGTGCTTAAGGGAATAAATGGGGTATTATCTCATAGTTCTAGAAGCAGCAAAGTTGGTTTCTTCTGAAGCCTCTTTCTCTGGCTTGTAAAGGACTTATTCTTTGTGTCCATCTTATGACCCCTCTGCATACTAGTGATCTGTATCTATGAAGGTCTTATGGTCTCACTGGATTAGGGTCTACTTTAAGCAACTCATTTTCATTTATTTAACTTTTAAAAATCATTTCTCCATATCAAGTCACATGTTGAAGTCATGAAGCTTAGGACTTTGACATGCTAATTTGTTAGGAAGGCACATAATTTAGCCCATAACAGCACCAAGATTAGATGGTGTTCATCTCTTTCCTAAAACAATAATTAACCTTGTTTGCACCCTAATGTTCAAGAATACATGGATTAAAGCACAGTAAATGCTTTTTAAATGCATAAATTTGTTAATTCATTTATTAAAGAAGTTAACGTCATTACTGTCATGGTACAATGGGAAATATTCAACACATCAAATGTATTGTTTTACATACTCTAAATTGTTAAAAATCAATCATTGCTGTATAACATAAGCTTTACTAGAATATTAAGTAGAAAATATAGTATTGAAACAAAAATACAGTAACTTCTGGTTTTGGGGGTTTTTTGTTTTGTTTTGTTTTGGTTGGTTGTTTTTTTTTTATTTGTTTTTTGTTTTTGAGACAGTTTCTCATTTAACTCCCAGTTTACCCTAAATTTATATCCACCGATCTAGGCCCCCCCAAATAGATGGGATTACAGGCATCCCATATAAAAGAATGAGCACACATTTTGTTTATCCATGTAGAAAAAAAAGAGAGATCCTTATTTAGAATATGCAGTATTCAGACATTCTGTCATCCACATATGGTCTAGTTATTTTTTTGTTTTTGCTTAAATTGCTATTAAAGGGTCTTTGAATTAATCCAGACTTCAAAGGGATAGACTAGAATGAATTTTGTTTATTTTGTAGGAAGTCATGTTTGGAAAAAAAAAAACGTACTAAGAGGAAAGTATTTTCAGATGCTGAAGAAGCAACAATTGTGCAAAATATGTCAAAACCAGATGTTGTTTTTACAATTTACATTAGGGTAGTGTTGCATACATACTTCTGTTTTCAAAATAATCCTATACTCAAACAATAGTGTTTTCTGTAAAAGATAGATTTTGATGTAGCCTGTAAAGTTGGAACAAAAATTGAGGATGGAAAATAAAATTGATTGATTCTATTGCCAATTAGTTGAAAAAAAAAGCAAATTTCTTTATTATTAATAAGTATATTACAGAGGAAATGATACGCACAAAAAATAGACAGGAGGTTAAAATATAATTTATATACATATATGTGCATATATATACTTATAGAAAGAATTATAATAACTAAAAATCAACATAACTGTCAATCAACAAGTGGGCTAATGCAAAGAATATATAGTTCTCAAGAGAATAAATGCAAATGACAAACAAGTATCTAAAGCAGTGTTCAGTCAACATCCTTAGTCATCAAGAAATAAAAAAATCAAACTACTTTGAGATCCATTTCACACCAATCAGACTAGCTATCTTCAAGAGATCAAACAAGAACAAATATTGATGAAAGTGTGTGTGTGAGAGGGGAGCCTTTATAGTATAAACTAGTATAGCCATCATGTAAATTAGTATGGAATTTTCTTTAAAAATACATAAAAATAGAACTTTTATGTGAGCTTGCTATATGAACTTTCCCAGGCAAATACCCAGAGGATGCTTCATTCTACCACAGAGAACTTTACACATTCATATGTGTATTGCTACATTATTCACAACAGCAAGGAAATAAAACAAGTCTTTATATCCATCAATAGGATAGTGAAAATATGGTATATTAACACAATAAAATTTTATGTAGTTATAAAGAAAAGTGAAATAATGAAATTCCAGAGAAATAGGTGTAAATATTAAGTAAGATAAACCAGACTTATAAAACAAAATTTACATGTTCTTTCCCTTACAAGGATCCTAGCTTTGTGTGTGTGTGTGTGTGTGTGTGTGTGTGTGTGTGTGTGTGTGTGTGTGTGAAAGAGAGAGAGAAAGAGAAGGGGAAGGAGGGAGAGAGGGAAAAAATGTGTAGGTATAGACTTTAAACCTAATAAAAGACCACAAGAGGAGAAAACAGGCATAGAGTAAGGAAGAGGGGAAGAATTAGGACATAAGTGATGATGAGGAATATGATGACATATTTACAGTGGAAAAGACTATAGATGATAGAAGGGTATGGTGGGTGGTATTCAGGGACTGGGAACAAGATGCAGGAGTAGAATTAACATGCCAGAATGAAACCTAACACTAGCTATACTAATTAATACTTCTTTAATTAAAAATGTAGTGTCCTTCCCCACAAACGGATTCCAGGAGTTCTGCTCAGTGCTTAGCTGTGAATCTGCTTCTACTTCGATCAGCTACTGGATGAAGGCTCAAGGATGGCATTTAAGGTAGTTATCAATCTCTTTATAGGGGAAGGGAATTTAAGGTAGCCTCATCACTATTGCTTAGATTTTAGTTGGGGTCATCCTTGTGGATTCCTGGGACTTTCCCTGGTGCCACATTTCTTGTTAAGCCCATAATGACTCCCTCTATCATGGTATCTCTTTCCTTGCTCTCCTTCTCTGTTCTGAGCAAAGAGGTCAAGACCATGTTGGGGAAACCCATAGAACCAGCTGACCTGAGCAAGTGGGAGCCCATGGACCCCAGACTGACAACTGGGGAACCCAAATAAGCCCAAACTAGACCCTCTGAAAGTGAGTGTCAGTTGGAGGGCTTGGGCAGTCTATGGCACCTCTGGCAGTGGAACCATTATTTATCTCTAGTGCATGAAGTGGCTCTTTGGAACCCATTCCCTATGGAGGAATACCCTCTCAGCCTAGCTGTAGGTGGAAAGGCCTTGGTCCTGCCCCAAACAACGTGTCAGACTTTGATAATCCCCATGGGAGGCCTCACCCTCTCTGAGGAGTGGATGGAAGGTGGGATGGAGAGATTGTAGCGAGAGTGGAAGGGAAGGAGTTGGAGGGAACTGGGATTGGTATGTAAAATAAGATTGTTTTAATTTAAATTAAATTAAATTTAAAAATACATAGTGTAATTATCATGACTACTTCGAAACATTATAAGCTCTAATTGTGTTTCCATTTGTAAAAGATTTTTTCTGGAGGGCAATGCTCTTTTGCATTTTAAATCTGGCTAAAATAAATTCTTAGTTTCAAGTATTTAAAAATCTTGAACCCCTTAAATTTCTTCCAAGTGTACTCTGTTCCATATCATTCACTATAGAAAACAAACCTTGGGCAAAGAACTTGAATGCTGAAAAAGTTCTGGTACTAACTAAGGAATAGCAGCTCACCTCAGCACACATGAGGAATGTACTTGATTTGTTGTCTTTTAATGAAGTGTAAATCATCCTGGCAGAAATAAACATTGGAACATTGGGCAGGACGGTAGAGAATGAGTTCTGAAATCAAAGAGAGTCCAGCAGAGAAGAGATGAGAGGATAATATTCCATTGAGATGGTGGGCCAACCAAGGAGGTCCAAGAATACTGTTCTTCATGGTAGCAGAGCAGGAGAATCTAGTGAGGAACTTCAACTCTTAGGAAATGCTGACCCAGCCTGGTCATCCCAACCACATAGGATTACACAGGATATGAGCATATGTCTCCTACCTTGTCAGCAGCTGTTCCCCTCTCATGGTTTCTCACTAAGTTCATAATATCTCTCTCTCTCTCTCTCTCTCTCTCTCTCTCTCTCTCTCTCTCTCTCTCTCTCTCTCTCTCTCTGTGTGTGTGTGTGTGTGTGTGTGTGTGTGTGTGTGTTACACACATGATCTTTCCCATTAAGTTATCATTAAAGATATGATAACTAATATACTTACAAGAACAACACTAAAACACTCCAGGTTCTCTAAAATAATATTCAGAGAAAACTGAGTAACATCACATTTAAAGTAGTAAGGGAACTTAATGAGAGAGGAGAAAAAGGAAGACTAGTGTAGTAATTGAATAATTTCTATGCCTATAAGAGAAGCATTGTCTCATGATGATTCCATGGAATTGGTTTTAACTACTTAAATTATTCTGCTGCATTGTCTTGAACATTTGTTTTTACAATATGAATAGGTGGTGTTATGAAATTCAGCACGTTTTTGTCTTCAAAGACAGTTTTTAAGCTATTGTTTCAAGTGTTCTTAATTTATGATATGTTCAGATTAAATCCAATATAGTTATGAGGATGAGATTAAGAAGGAAAAGTGCAAGCTAGTTATAAGGATGGTATTAAAGAAAGAATACCTTTTCACTCAGATATACATAGAATTATGTGATGGTTTATATAATAATTTACAAGTAAATTCAGTGATACAGCACTTGATTGATAGCATTTGTGACACCTCAGAGGTGTCTGACATGGATCTACACAGCTATAACAGAAAGATAAATTCAAGTATATAAATACTGAACTGCTGTACTTTCTGATTTCCATTATGGCCCATATTACACTAGCAATGGGTTATTGCTGACCTCAGCATTGGGGAAATGTGCATGCATTTAAGAACCATTGTGTATCATGTTCTTCTATAGATACAAGAGGATAAGTGAGCCTAAAAGTGCTAAGTGACAGTAAATAATGTAGTTGTTATAACTTGCAAGGCTATATAGTTTATTTCTTTGCACACTTGTACAATTCATTTTAAAAATAATAGAATTTTTGGTTTCAATGGCATCTTTATATAGTTTCAATGTTCCATTCATATTTGTATAGAAAAATTCTAAAATTATAAATGCAAATAACTTTTTGACTTGTCATTAAATTATACTAATCCAATTACCTTTTAAAACTATTTGATTCTTAAATTTTACATATTTTGGGAAATTATTTATCTCATAATATTAACATTGCTTGAAGCTCTAGCTCACCAGCATTTTGAAAATTCACAGGCAGTTTCCAGAAATTGATAATACTTGGCTGTCTCCATTGAACTGGAAGACTTCTTGTTATTTCCTTATTTGTCCTATATGCAGAATGAGCCTAAATAAAATTTCTAGTCAAATCATCAGCTGTCTCAATCATGCTTTCTTCATTTATTATTCCCAGTTCTCATAATTAATTTTAATAATTACTGAGCAATCAGAATGTGCTGAGGCTGTATGAAACCAGCAGACTCACACATATTGGCTAATTAGAGTTACTAGATGATTTTAGACAGCTGCTTCTCATGAATAACCATCTTTGAATATTGATATTTTGCCAGTCAATGTCTTAAAGAGACATATCTCAGAGCTATGATTCTAGTAAATATCCAACTATTTTGCACATATGTTTAAGCTGGCTAACTTTAGCATGATCAAAAAGATAAATTTAAAAGCCACACATTTCAATTTGTAGCTAAGAACCAATCATCAATCTGAGAGTGGGGTCTGTCATCCCCATATTACAGGTTACTTAATCAATTTGCTTCTTTGAAGTATCTGAATGATAGAAACATTCACAGTGGTTTGCCTAATAACTCGCTGCTTCAGCTAAACAACATTGTCAAGTCAATGAGCTATAGTGCAATATTAAGGAACATAATGACAGTTATCCTCCAGAGTATGTTTCAAAAGCACAATGAAGTCATAAGCAATTTGTTGAGAATCCTTTCCCTCTGGTTGGAAAAGCATTAGCATTCCATCTGCCAGACTTTGGGGGAGTATATCCCTGGTTGAAGGCTACTTTCGAAAGACTAGATCAGGACTTTGTAAAATGTTTAGGAGATCATGTGGAAGACTATTAGCTTTTGAGGTGTTTTGATTTGTGTGTAGACTGATTGTTTTACTTCACATCCACTTTTCATTTGTTTTAGCTTCTACTAATACATGTTAGCACTAAAAACTAAAACAATTCTTTTCTACTTGAACAGCTGAGTTCATTGCGACATTCTATTTATCTCTCAAGAAATTCTGTTGCCACATACTGTCAGGGACTTTTGAGACTTGACTAGTATTTAAATAAAGAAGTTTAAATAATCAGGTAGCTTGTAAACAATCTTTTGTTTGGACTATTTTGTTTTCCTTGACCCTGCTTGACTTGTCCATCTTTCTTTCTGTCCAACTTACAGTATATATTGTTGGATTTAGGAAGTTATTATTGTATTTTGAGATAGTTTTTATACAGATGAAGGTTTTAATATTTTTTCAGTTTAGGTACCTAATTTATATGCCCTTTTTAATTTAACAATTAAAAGATAGGAAATAATTTTTCCTGGAAATCTAGGGCATCACAGTGGAGTCACCATATGGCATCTGGGACTTAAGGGTATCAGGATTATATGTCTCATTAATAAAAGAATTTAAGAACAAATTCAGACAAAACTTGGGGACTGTTTACCAGATTTTTCAAAACTAAATCCCAGGACAGGAAATGTCTCTGTTGATTGCAGGAGGAGAATACAGAAGATAAGCTAGAATGGAGGATAGCAATGTAGTTGGGAGGGAAGCATTATAGAAAGTGTAAGGAAGCTCAAAATACTGAGAAATCACACATGGGCTTGATCTGGCATCTAAAAGAAAATTCAAAAGAAAAAGAAAAGGGGTAGTTCCACCTTTTAAAATTCTATAACAGAAAGGTAGGAAGGCCCAATAAAACCTCAAGGTGACTCATAGAGATGGCACTAGTGGCTGAAATTCTTGGAAGGAAAAGTAGATCCTATTAAACAGAAGTGGCCTTCCTAAAGTTGTCCTCATTAAAAGAATAATTTCTTTGTTCATCTCCTTAGCATGGCTTAAGGTGAGTGCACCTTCTTACGGGTAGTTCTTCTTTTCCTGAGGAGCAATTTGTTTTCCAGGTGATTAACAGGCTCAACTGGAATATTAAGAAGTCTCTAATCAGGACATTGATTCTATTTTCTTGACTAGAAAGATTTTACTTTAATGGGATTTTGTTGTGGCTTTGAAAAAAATTGTTTTGTGGGGATTATATGAGAAAAAGTAATGGAACCCTGAAGTCATAATACACACAAGCCACAATAAGTGTACTTGTCAGATTATACACATGTGTGTGTATACATACATATATGTAACAATAATAATCCATATATATTTATTTATATACATATGTAACAATAATAGTCCAAAAAATGGAGACCTTAATTTGAAAGGAAGTTAGGAGATCATGGAGAGGACTGTAAGGATGATAACTGGTGTAATAGACCCGCAGACCTTAGCACAGCTGATTCTGTGATGGGAGTACCATTCATACCACAAAACTCAGCACATAAAAAGCTCTCTCAGCCTAAAGGAAAACAAAGACCCAGTCCATCGAATTCCATAGTTCTAGGAAAGTGTCTAAATGTTCTAACCTTGCTTTTTTGGCTTCTGCAGTCTACTTCTGGCTAACTGTTCTTGTTAATTAAAGTATGCCAATGAATGATGTGGTTTTTGTGCTTAAAAACTTACTCTGAGAAAGGCTCAGTGCTACAATGGGATCCAGAACACCCACTGCATTAACTTGTTGCCTAATTAAGACTTTGCATTGGCTTAAAACTATATCCTAGCATTCTTCTCTGGTGGACATCCAACAACATTGGGAGTGGTTGAAGGGAAAAAAAGAGAAGAAATGATTTAATTATATTCTAATTTTTAAAAATTTTAATTAAAAATCTTGAAAGAAGGAATTTTGGAATAGAGGCATGGGAATAGATATTTGGTTGTTGAGAATTTTGTGTAACACAGTAATGTCTCCAAATGGTCTGAGCAGTAGATGCTAACCAGACTTCATCATGGGTTATCAAAAAGCAAATAAAGAACCAAAGACACTGACAAAAACTGATGCTAAATGTCAAGAACATTGATTTCTACTGACTTGAAAACTAATCCACCTAGTGAAATTAAGAATCTATATTTCAACTGGAAATTAATAAGGCTTAAACTTGGCATAATTTCTACAGAGCAACTTGAACACTTTACTGTAAACCAAAAACTCTGAGTGCCTGTCTTATATGTATTAGTGGTTTGCCTTCACAAGAATCAGTATGCTTCATCAATATGGGTTTACCTTTCTTATCCATAATGCTAGAGTCTAGATTCATAGACTATAAAATAATTCATCTTTAGTTCTGGAATTCATGTTATATATCATTTGACAAAAGACTCAAATTTTCAAGGAAGAAAAAAGAAAATTAAAGAAGTAAACAATGGATCCATGACCGTGGGATTCATCTTTCATACCACGTATTGTGTGAAAAACGGACAGACACACACCCCTTGAATAGACTGATGAAGGCACAGCTGAAGTGCCAGTTCAGAGGTAATATTCAGCAAGGCAAGATATGAGACAATGATGTGATAATCAAAACCAACTGCATAGGTTATTTCTACCTTAACATGACTTCACTATGTCACTTGGTCACATCTGTGAGGGATTATTATTCCTAATCAAATCATTTGAAATAAAGAAGACCCACTTCAAATCTAGATCTTTGAGGTGGTGAGATAAATCTTTAATCCAGATCTTTTGAGTTGGGATGATCTGCCTTTATCTGGGCCACATCTTTTGCAGGTAGCCTATATAAAAGACATGGAACAAAGAAGCTTGCTCTTGCTCTTGCTAGCACTAGTGTTTATGTTTTTGGAATCCTAAAATTTTCTGAAGACCAGCTGAGATATCGAGCCTTGTGGACTGACAAACTCTTAGATTCTTGGACCTTTTCCTTGTAGATGGCCATTGTTGAACTAGCTGGACCACAACCTGTAAGTCATTCTAGTAAATCTCCTTTCTACATATATAGAGATTAGTTTTTATAAGTTTTGTTCCTCTGGAGAACCCTGACTGATACACTATTTCAGAAAATATCCAGGAACAAAACTTATAAAATTGCTTTGTTAATTATTGCTCAAAGTTATATAGTAACCAAAAAAAAACTTTAAAAACAACTTTACACTCCTTTTTGGATCCTTGGCTTATTATATTTCATCTTGCTGTGCCACTTAACTATGAATTATTATATTACAATCTTTACCCTTTCCTAAAGCAACTCTCTAGTGAAAGACCTGACTTAGGGGAGACTTTAAAATATGGTATCTAGACTAGAGTTTTCCTTCTGAGATTCTACCAAAATACATCAGACTCCATTTAATCTCTAGGATGACACAAAGTACAAGTTCCTATGTAGTTTTCATGGGGACTGTCCAGAAGCTAACCAACTTCTGCTCTGAGCAACAATCCCCGAACACAATGTTGTTCCTAACAGCAAAAAGAACAGATGAATCTAATTAGTTGGACATTCTGTGTCAGTTGACAGTAATGAAACATACTGTCAGGGAAAGCCCATAATCCCTGAATCCTGATTGGTGAAAAATGTAACTGTAGCTTGGCAACAAGTGTTTGTGGTTTTCATGCTTATAAATCCCATTTCTACCTCTGTATGAGGCTGCCAGGAGAAACAAGGCTCCTGAGACATTGTCCTGCAGCCCTGATTGATCGGTGGCCTGACTTATGTGGTGATTTATTAAAGACATTATAAGCAGTGTTATCTCTTTCCTTCCTCCTGCACAATGAACAAGGTGTAACATCTTCACAGTGTGATAAGAAGCCAGCTTTATCTTGTGATTGTTTTATAGACATTTTGGTATCTGGCACCCAATAGATGTTTAACTGTACAGAAATGGAATATATTTCATAATAAAAGTAAGTTATTATAGAAACATGCCTAAATTTCTTATATTTTCTTCCCATTATTTACACTCACTAGATATGAAGTATAAATAAGAGAATATGAGTTCTCTAGTTTGTACAGAGGCTGACTCTGATTTTGTCAGCTGATTCTACTGGTGCTAGAGAATGCAGTGAGGTAAATAGCTTTGGGTGTGTTACTGTGGTCCATCTAACACAATCTGAACATATGTAGAAAATAGCAATAATCAGAAATAACAGAAGCAGATGAAAATTTTCTGTGACCCATGATGAAGTGATTTCATTAGCCACCTGCCTAATAGTTCCCTATTTTAAGATAAATAATTTTCTTTCTGAGCTACAAGAGGCTTTACTGAAGTAATTTTAATTGAAATAAATGACAATGAGTACTGTGAGTTTGGTACATGTGGCATGGAAAATTCCAGAGTAGTACAACCTTTTAATCTGATTTGATGTCAATTCTGCTAGATTCACTAACTTATGCACTGCTCTGCTGGCCTCTTTACCACTGATAAATTCCTGAGAGAATTGACATTCCATTATAAAATCAGCATTTCTGCACAGGTTTTAAGGAATAAAGAACTGTTAGTGAACACTTCTAATTAACAAGCTTTATCTTAATATTCTTTTAAGTTTCTAAGCTTAGGCAAGCACATACTTCATTAATATTCAGCAAACCATTTTTCTTACTGCTAATATGAGGAAGCGATGTTCAGTCATCATGTGCATCAAAATAGTACAAAAAAAATCTATTAAGTTCATAATTTATATAAGTAAAACCTGATGCTCTAAATACAAGGAATTAAGTATCTTAAGGCTGAAATTACAAAGATATATAGTTTATTGTTCCAATAATAATATATTACTGTATATTCCATTTATAAAATAAATGACAAAAAAATCTGAGGACAGGTGAGAGCCTTCATTTTAAATACTTAGAGTTAAACAATGCTCATATAGGTATTTCCATCCTTAAGAATCTGTAATTGCAAGAAATAAACACAAAGTTCCTGAATTATAAGGGATTGATAAATTATCTACAGTTTAACATAAAATTCCAAGTCTTTGGTAAAGACATTTCCTTCAGTATTTAAGAGAGAGTGGAACAAACTTTCCTTTAGATAAGGAAGCTTTTCCCCCTGAGAGAAGACAAAACCTAAACAAAATTCATGGGCAAGTACCAAATGCACAGGCAGAGAGAAACCTGTGCTTTGATAGAGAAAACTGGAATACAGAATGAACTAGAGAGATGCTAGATTTCATAGCTTTGTAGTAGACCAGGAACTGGGCACTTCTTTCATAAACATAGAAGCAGAATAGAGTGGATATAGTTTCCAACTTTAACTGTTAGTATTCATTAAAGCAATGGAATGACAGAGGAGTTTGTTCAACATATCAGGTAGAAGATAACTAATCCAAACAAGCAGTTATCCTAATTAAAAAAAAAAGAGGTAGAGAAGACAGAGAAAAACCAAAAGATTGAATACAAATGAACCCATAGGAAACTAGAGACACTGGTACAAAGCTGTCCTATTGGCTCCTTTGGTGTTGTTTCTATTCACTTATTGTAGTAGGAAGTCACATATTGTAAATTTATCATAAAACCACATAAAAATATTGTTTGAATAATTTTATACTCTGATATGGAACAGGCATGATCTCATCAAATTAAATGATTTGTAGCTATGATAACAGCTAAATGTGTTAACCCTGGAGTCAAATTATAACATTCATCTTCCAGATTTGTCTCAAAAGCTAGCTATATAATCTTGGATTAATGCTTTTACATTAGTCTCAATTTCTGTTTAAAATTTTTGGAACGTAATAGCAATGCACACATTATTAGATAAATCTATGATTTAAAAAAAAGAAAGCAATTTAAAAGTTATCTAACAGAAAGCAGGACAGATGGCTCAGCAGTTAGAAGTACTTGCTGCCATTGCAGAGGACACAAGCCCAATTTGCAGTACCTATTTATGTCAGTTCACAATTGTCTCTAACTTCAATTCACAGGGCATTCTATAATTTCTCCTGGTTTCTTTGAGATGCAGATATGCACATGATATACAGATGTATAAGTGTTACGTGTATGTTTTCCACGCCACCAACACTGCCGGTCTGGTCCTGCCACCCCGCTACCATACCAGCCCCCAATAACACTTGGAGACTCTGTATTTGATACAATCCTGTTGGCCAGTTACTATTTTGTTTATGGGCTAGCTCTGTCTTAATGATTAACCCATTTCTACTTATCTAAGTATTTCCATGTCATCTTATCTGAGCATGGTGGCCAGCATCTTGCTTCCTCTAGGCTCTACATGCTGACTCCTCCTTACTACTTTCTCTTTCCTCCTTGTCTCCTAGCCCCGCCTATCTTGCTTTCCCATTGGCCCAACAGTGCTTTATTAATTAAACAGTATGAGAAACATATTCACAGAATAACATCTCCCATCATATAAGCAGGCAAACACATAAAAACTTACATTTTAATTTAATAAAAAATTTTAAATACACATAAAAATTAAAGAAAATAAATCACAAAATCTGTGAAGCATAGCACATCTCAATTAAGCAGTTCCTATGACTGAAGAGAATATTATGAAACAATTAACAAACTCTTGTTAGACTAATAAAAAGTAAAGAACTCCGTTATAAAACATCATTTGAAATACTGATTCTTAAAACATGTCCAAAATCCTTGAAAGATACATTTTGAATATGTACATTTCTGAGTATAGGAGCATTTGCAATATATATTTTGCAAACTTGAATTAACTAAATAAAATACAATTTGACAAAACTTTCCAATATCTTGGTTACATAATAGGTTATAATTTACATTGTCTTATTCTTAGACTATATTAAGCTTTCTGAAACTATGCTTCTTTAATATTGGCACACTGCCCTTAAACCTAGCAACATGCACACAGAATATTTAAAGGAACTTAGGAAAATGGGTGAAGCCAAAGGTCCCTTTAGCCTTCCTCTTCCTTGCTTTTATAAAGCCAGTCATGGGATACAGAAAAGATTTTATCTTCCCTTCAAGGAGGTCAGTCCCTGATTAAGAGGATTATTCTCTACACCTAGAGTGAAAGAATGTGCTTATGTCCAAAGACAGAAAATTGTCAAGAATGTTCTCTAGTTTGGTACCATGGCATCATCCATTTTCTAGGTCATAATTTTGCCTGGTCTTCATTAGTCTTCAAGCCTGTTGCAAAAAGCAATGAAGTTTTGTCAAGATACAATTTTCTGTATCTTGACTTTCTTATAAAGGGGCCCATGTCACATAGAACTGAGTTTGATTGAATACAGATACTTTTATCTTCTTCAGATATCATTTGTTATGGGGGTAAAGTCAAGGATTCTACCATGGAAAGAGGCAAATATATTTATGCCTTATTAACCTATGACATCACATATGTTTATATAATGAACTAAAGTCATTCAAAAATTTTAGTTTGATATATCTGCATAGCTATCTTAATAGTTTTAATTATTTTGAATGACTAAATAACTACCCACTGATGTAAGTTTAATAATATTGTATCAAGAAAATCCTTGGAATGCTAGAAGAAAAACTCCAACTTAACAAGGTTAACTACAGTTATGAAAATGCAGGGAATAAAATCTATCAGAGCAGCAAAATCAAAAGAAGGGAAGAACAAGCACACCAGGACCAGTACCACCATGATCAACAACAAAGTACCAGAATCATCCGTCATTGGTCATCAATATCTCTCAATATCACCGGCCTCAATTTCCCAATAATAAGACTCAAGACTATCTTAATAGACATGAAAACAGCAACCATCCTTCTTCTGCTTCCAAAAAATATACCTCAACATCAAGAATAAACAGGACCTTAGAATACAGTATTGGAAAAAGATATTCCATGCAAATGGACCTAAGAAGCAAGCTGTTATAGCCACTTTAATATCTAACAAAATAGAATTCAAACCAAAACTAAACAGAGAAATGGGGAAGGATATTACATACTCATCAAAGAAAAAAAATCCATCAAGAGAACATTTCAATCTTAACATCTATGCCCCAAAGTTTGTAAAAGACACTGCTACAGCTTAAGTCACATATTAACCATCACACATTGATAGTGGAAGACTTTATTACCTGACTATCACCAATAGACATATTATCCATACAAAAACAATAGAGAAATTGTAGCATTCATAAACCAAAAGTACCTGTCAGGTATTTACAGAACATTTCACCCAAACATAAAAGAATATACCTTCTTCTCTGAATCCCATGAAATTTTCTTCAACATTGACCACAAACTCAGACATAAATCAGGTCTCAACAGATATGAGAAAACTGAAAAAAATCACTACATTATATAGATTGCCACAAATTACAGCTGAATATCAACAACAACAGAAACAACACAGAGCTTACAAACTCACAGAAACTGAACAACACTCTACTGAATGAAAAATGAGTCAAAGGCAGAAATAATGAAATAGACTTTCTAGAATTCACTAAAAATGAATACACAATATACTCAAACTTACAGAACACAATGAAAGCAGTTCTAAGAGTCAAGTTCATAGCACTAAATTCCTACATTTAAAAAAAAATAGAGAACAGGGCATTGGTGGTACACACCTTTAATCCCAGCACTCAAGAGGCAGAGGCAAGTTCTAGGCCAGCCTGGTTTACAGAGCTAGTTCCAGGAAAGGCTTCAAAGCAATACAGAGAAACCCTGTCTCTGTACAGAGAGAGAGGGAGAGAGAGAACTTACACTAGTAACTTACACACCTGAAAGCTCTAGAACAAAATGAAGAAATCATGTCCAAGAGGAGTACATGGGAAGAAATAATCAAACTGAGGACACAAATCAATAAAGTAGAAACAAAGAGAACAATGAATCAATGAAACAACAAGTTAGTTCTCTGAGACAATAAAAATGCTAGACAAACCCTTACCCAAACTAACTAAAAAACAAAGAGAATATGCAAATGTTATGTCCCTCTTGTGGGACATAACAGCAGAGACTGAGGAAAGCTAGAGAATCAAAAAGACATACTTCCAAACCTGTATTGCTCTAAATTGGAAAATCTAAAAGACGTGGATAGCTTCTTAAGTATGTCTCACTTAGCAAAATTAAATCAAGATGAAAGAAGCAATTTAAATAGACCAACAACTACTATGGAAATAGAAGCAGTCATTAAAAGCCTTCCAATCCAAAAAGCACACAGCAAGAAGGATTTAGTGCAGAATTCTACCAGGCATTCAATTCTTCATAGAAAGGAAAAGCCCAGAATAGACAAAACACACCCAAATAATCAAAAAACTGCTGGAAGTATCACCATCCCTGACATTAAGTTGTATTACATAGATATAATAGTAAAAAAAAAAAAAAGAGCATTGCATTTGCACAATATCATGCATATTGATCAATGAAATACAATTGATGACCTGGGTGTCAATACATACACATATGGACACCTGATTTTGATAAAATCAGAAATACACACTGTAAAAAAAAAAAAAGACAGCTTGAAGGAAGCATTGCTGGTAAAACTACATAACTACATGTCTGTAAGAAGAAGAATGCAAATAGGTCCATTCTTATTATCCTGTACAAAACTCAAATGCAAATGATAAAAGACACCAACATAAAACTAGATACAGTGAACCAGATTGAAAATAAAGTGGGGAAGAGTCTGAAACAGTGTTTCTCAACCCTCCTAATGCTGTACTCCTTTAATACAGTTCCTAGTGTTGTGATGACCTCCAGTAATGAAAAGATTTCATTTCTACTTCATAACTGCAATTCCGCTATTTTATGGATTGTAACATAAATATCTTATATGCAGGATATCTGATACCTTAAAAAGAGTCAAAACTCACAAGTTGAGAAGTGCTGATCTAGAACTCATTGGCCCAGGACAAGACTTTCTGAACAGAACACCAATAGTGCAGGCACTAAAATCAACATTCAATATAGGGGGAAGCTAATGACATTGAAAAGGTTCTGTGAGGCAAAATACACTATCATTTGGACAAACAGTAGCTTAAAGAATGGGAAGAAATTTTTACCAGTCTCACCTCTGATTGTCCACTGATAGAAGACTAATATCAAAAATACATAGACTTTAAGAAACTAGATATTATAGTAATAATATGTAATAATCCAATTAAAACATGGAATACAGATCTAAACAGAATTCTAAGTAGAGGAAACTCAAATGACTGAGAAACACTTGGGAAATTTTCTTTGTTTATACTTTTTTATACAAATTTGAAACAAGATTGTTTTACATGTCAATCCCAGTTCCCACACCCTTCTGTCCTCCCCTGTTCCCCACACCAATCCCTATCCTATCCCCTTTCTGCTCCCCAGAGAGGGTGAGGCCTTCCATGGGGAAACTTCAAAGTCTGTCATATCATTTGGAGCAGGGTCCAGGCCTTCTCAAATGTGCCAGTGTATCTAGACTGAGGGAGTATCCCTCTGTGTGAAATGGGCTCCCACAGTAAACTCTTATACTAGGGATAAATACTGATCCACTACCAGAGGCCCCATAGACTTCCCAGTCCTCCCAACTAACACCACATTCAGGGAATCTGGGTGGGTCCTATGCTGGTGTCCCAGCTATCAGACTGGAGTTCATGAGCTCCTGCATGTTCAGGTCAGAAGTTTCTATGGGTTTTTCCAACCTGGTCTTGACCCCTTTGTTCATCAGTCCTCATTGTCCACAACTGGATTCCAGGAGCTCGGTTTAGCTGTGGCTGTCTGCTTCTGCTTCCATCAGCTACTAGATGAAGGCTCTAAGATGGCCTATAAGGTAGTCACCATCTCATTATCAGGGAAAAGCATTTAAGGTAGTCTCTCCACTATTGCTTAGATTGTTAATTGGGGTCATCCTTGTAGATCTCTGAATGTTCCCCTAGAGCCAGAATTCTCTTAAAACCTATAATGGCTCCCTCTATTATGGTATCTCTTTTTATGTTCTACTTTATTCTTCTGCTGACTCAATCTTCCTGCTTCCTTATATCCTCCTCTCCTCTCCCCTTATCCCCTTCTCTTTCTCCTAACTCCATCTCCCCTCCCCCCATGATCCCAATACCAAGCTGTTACAGGACTATAGTTCTTTAATACACCTTTAAGTCAGGGATGGTGATGCCTCCAGAAATTCCTTTATTGTACAAGGTTGTTTTAGCTATCCTGGGTCTTTTGTTTTTCCATATAAAGTTTAGTATTGTTCTTTCAATGTCTGTGAAGAATTGTGCTAAGATTTTGATGGGGACTGCATTGAATCTGTAGATTGCTTTTGGCAAGATTGCCATTTTTACTGTTTATCCTACCTATCCAAAAGCATGGGGGATCTTCCCATTTTCTGGTATCTTCTTTAACTTCTTTCTTTAAAGACTCAAAGTTCTTATTATATAAGTCTTTCACTTATTTGGTTAGTGTTATCCCAAGATATTTTATATTTGTGGCTATTGTAAAAGGTGATGTTTCTCTGATTTCTTTCTTAGCCCCTTCATCATCTGTATATAGTAGGGATACTGATTTTTCTTTTTCTTTTTCTTTTTTTTTCCTTGAGATAATCTTGTATCCTGACACTTTGCTGAATATTTTTATTTTATCAGCTGTAGGAGTTCCCAGGTAGAGTTTTTCGGTTGCTCATACAAACTATCATGTCATCTTCAAATAGTGAGAGTTTGAGCTTTTCCTTTCCAATTTGTATCCCCTTGATCTCTTTATTTTTATTATTTTTTTCTTATTGTTCTAGCTAGTACTTCAAGTACAATACTGAAGATACATGGAGAGAGTGGGCAGCCTTGTCTTGTTCCTGATTTTAAAGAAATCAAGTTGAGTTTCTCTCTATTTAATTTGATGTTGGCTGTTGGTTAGCTGTATATTGATTTTATTATGTTTAGGTATGTTCCTGTTATCACTGATCTCTCTGATACCTTAATCATGAGGGGATATTGGATTTTATCAAAGGCTTTTTCAGCATCTAGGGAAATGATCATGTGTTTTTTTTTTCAGTTTATTTATATGGTGGATTACATTGATGGATTTTCCTATGTTTAACCATCCCTGAATTCCTGGAATGAAGCTCAATTGTTCATGGTAGATGATTTCTCTAATGCGTTCTTGGATTCAATTGGCCAGTATCTTATTGAGTATTTTTGCATCAAGGAATATTGGTCTGTAGTTCTCTTTCTTAGTTGTGTCTTTGTGTGGCTTGGGTACCAAGGTAATTGTGGCTTCAGAAAAAGAGTTTGGCAACGGCCCTTCTGCTACTATTGTGTGAAACACTTTGTGGAGTATTGGTATTAGCTGTTCTTTGAATTTCTGGTAGAATTCTGCACTGAAACCATATGGCCCTGGGATTTTTTTGGTTGGGAGACTTTTGATGACTGCTTCTATTTCATTCAGGTTTGTAGGTCTATTTAAATGACTTTGAGAACTCCCCATGGAAGGCCTCACCCTCCCTGGGGAGAAGAAAGGAGATGGGCTAGGGTTTTCTGGGAGTGATATGGGAGTATGGGAGGGTAATGTAACTGAGATTGACATGTAAAACAACCTTGTTTCAATTTTAAATAAAAAAAATGGCTTCCAACAGAAATGTGAAGAAAATAAATACATAAATAGCTTATCTGTTCTTGATTTAATTTTTATAAGTGGTATCTATCCAGAAAATAGTCCATTTCCGTTAAATTTTCGAATTTTGTGGAGTACATGTTTTCAAACTATGAGCTTAAGATTCTCTGGATTTCCTAAGTATCCGTTGTTATGTCCCCCATTTTATTTCTGATCTTGTTAATTTCCATGTTCTCTCTCTGCCTTTTGGTTAGTTTGGATAAAGATTTATCTATCTTGTTGATTTTCTCGAAGAACCAACTCTTTGTTACATTGATTCTTTGATTTGTTTTCCTAGTTTCTACTTTATTGATTTCAGCCCTCAAATCGATTATTTCCTGGTATCTACTCTTATTGGGTGAGTTTGCTTTGTTTTGTTCTAGAGCTTTCAGTTGTGCTGTTAATTCTCTAATGTGACTATCCTCCAGTTTCTTCATGTGGGCACTTAGTGTTATGAACAATCCTCTTACTACTGCTTTCATAGTGTCCCATAAATTTGTTGTATGTTGTATCTTCATTCTCATTGAGTTCTAGGAAGTCTTGAATTTCTTTCTTTATTTCTTCCTTGACACAGGAATGGTGCAATTGCACATTGTTCAATTTCCATGAGTGTGTAGGTTTTTTGCAAATTGTGTTGTTGAATTTTAACTTTAAAGTATGGTGGTCTGATAAGATTCAGGGAACTATTCCAATTTTTTTGTACCTATTGAGTTTTGCTATATTGCCAAGTATGTGGTTGATTTTAGCAAAGGTTCCATGTGGCGCTGAGAAAAAAAAAGTATATTCTTTTGTGTTTAGATGGAATGTTCTATAAATATCTGTTAAACACAAATGGGTCATAACTTCTGTTAGTTCCTTTGTTTCTTTTTAAGTTTCTATCTGGTGGACCTGTCTAGTGTTGAGAGTGAGGTGTTGAAATCTCCCACTATAAGTGTGTGAGATTTTATGTGTGATTTGAGTTTTAGTAATGTTTCTTTTACGAATGTGGGTGCCATTTTTATTTGGGACAAAGATATTCAGAATTGAGACTTCATCTTGATGGATTTCTCCTGTGATGAATAAGAAATGACCTTCTTCATCTCTTTTGATTGATTTTAGTTTAAAGTCTAATTTGTTATTAGGATGGTTACACCCGCTTGTTTCTTGGGTCCATTTGATTGAAAAAATATTTTCCAACCCTTAACTCTAAGGTATGTCAATGTCTTTCTTTAAAGTTGAAATGTGTTTTTTTTTTTTGTATGCAGCAGAAGGATGGATTCTATCTTCATATCCATCCTGTTAGCCTGTGTCATTTTATAGACGAGTTAAGTCCATTAATATTGAGGGATATTAATGACCATTGATTGTTGATTCTTATTTGTTTTGAAATTGTTGATGGTGGTGGTATTATGTGTGCCCCCCACTCATTTTTCTTTTGGCTGTTGGTAAAGTGGAATAATCTATTGCCTATGTCTTTATGGGTATAGTTGACTGCCTTGATTTGGGGTTTTCCTTCCAGAACTTTCTATAGGGCTGGATTAGTTGATAAATATTGTTTAAATATGGTTTTATCATGGAATATCTTGGATTCTCCATCTATAAGATTGAAAGCTTTGCTGGGTATAGTAGTCTGGGTATAGACTCTGGGTATCCATAGTGTTGGTAGAATATCTATTCAAGACCTTTTGGTGTTCAGAGTTCCATGGAGAATCAACAATAATTCTCACTGGTTTGTCCTTATATGTTACTTTTTCTTTGCTACTCAATATTATTTCTTTATTCTGTATGTTTTGTGTGTTGATTATTATGTGGCAAAGGGACATTTTTGTGGTCCACTCTATTTGGTGTTCTGTAGGCTTCTTGTACTTTCATTGGCATGTCCTTCTTTAGATTGGAAAAGTTTTCTTCTATGATTTTGTTGAGTATATTTTCTGTACCTTTGAATTATGTTTCTTTTATCCTTAGGTTTATCCTTTTCATGGTGTCCCATATTTCCTGGATATTTTGTGTTAGGGATTTATTGGACTTATGATTTTCTTTGGTCAATGAATCTATTTCTTCTAGTGTATCTTCAATGCCTGAGATTCTCTCTTTGATCTCTTGCATTCTGTTGGTTATGCTTGCATCTGTAGTTTCTGGTTGTTACCCAGCCTATTTATTTCCAGAATCCCTCAGTTTGTGTTTTCTTTATTGTCTCTATTTCAGTTTTCAGATCATGGACTGTTTGAATTGTTTCCTTCATCTGTTTGTTGATTATTTTGTTTTGTTTTGTTTTGATTCCTTGCTTTCTTTAAGAGATTTGTTGATTTCTTAACATTTTTGGGTTTTTTTCATTTCCTCTTTTAGGGTCTCCATTATCTTCATGAAGTTGTTTTAAGGTTGTGCTCTTCTGCTTCATCTGTGCTTGAATGTTCAATTGTTGCTGGTGTATAGTCCCTAGACACTGGGGGTGTCATATTGATTTTCTGTTGTTGACTGTGTTCTTTTTTTTTAATTGTTGTTGTTATACATAATGTATTTATTGTTATAAAAACAAATAGACATATTTTATTGTGTTCAATTATACTTGACATCATTTATTTGGAAAAGGTGAATTATATATTCTTTCATACTGCTACATATATTTATTTTTTTTATTTTATTTTACATATCAATCCCAGTTCCCTCTCCCTCCCTCCCTTCCTCCCTCTTTTCCTGCCTCCCTTTTTCCCTCTCTTCCCCCCTAACATGCACCCCATCCACCCTCTCCTCCCACCCCGCACCCACTCCACATGTAGGGTGATGCCATCCAGAAGAGTTCATCTAAATCTGTCAAGTCGTTTGAAGTAGGGACTAGGACTTCTCTCCTGTGTCTAGGTTAGGGGAGAATCCCTCCATGGGGGATGTGCCCGCAAGGTCCTTTTGTACACCAAGAATACATCCTGGTTCCAATGTCTGAGGTCACTTAGACTGCTCAGGCCTTCTAGATGAGACTCATGTTCAAGGGGTCTGAGTCAGTCCCATGCTGGATTCCTAGCTATCAATCTGAGGGTCCGTTAGCTCCTCCTTGTTCAGGTCAGCTGTTTCTATGTGTTTCTGCAGCCTGGTTTTGTTCTCCCTCTCTGCATCTGGATTCCAGTTCAGCTCAATGTTTAGTTGTGAGTGTTTGCTTCTGTTTCCATCAGGTACTAGATGAGAACTCCATGATGGTGGATAAGTTTGTTGTTGATCTCATTATCAGGGAAAGGCATTTATGGTAGCCTTTCCACTGTTGCTCAAATTGTTAGTTGGAGTCAGTCTTGTAGGTCTCTGGACATTTCTTTAGGTTCACTTTTCTCTTCAATCATATAATGACTCCCGCATTTATGTTCTTTTATTCTCTCTTGTTAGGAGTAGGTTTTTCCCATTGGCCACCGATCTGGTCCCACCGCCACACCAGCCCCCAATAACACACAGAGACTCTGTACTTGATAGAAGGCTGTTGGCCAGTTGCTATCATTGTTTATCAACTAGTTCTGTCTTAATTATTAACCCATTTCTACCATTCTAAGTATTTCCACATGGTTCATCTTACTGGCCAGAGCGGCTGGCATACTACCTCTCTCATCTCTCCATGTTGACTCCTCCTTCCTACTTCCTCTTTCCTCCTTGTCTCCTAGCCCGGCCTATCTTGCATTTCCATTGGCCAACAGGGCTTTATTCATTAACCAGTATGAGAAACATATTTATCTCCAATAAATCGATCACTCTCTCTGTCTCTCTTCCTCTCTCTTTTGTCTTCTTTATTCCTTCCCTGACTCAATCTTTCTAGTCCCGCATGCTTTCCTCTCCTCTCCTTCTCTTTCTCCTAGTTCCCTCTCCCTCACTGACCCACCACTCCCTATGTGCTCTGGAGAACTTGACCCTTCCCCCTTATACAACCTTATATGAATCTCTTAGAATCCACCTTGTATCCTAGTTCCTCTGACGGTGTGAATTATAGGCTGGTGATTTTTTGCTCTAGGTCTAAAATCCATATACAAGTGAGAACATACCAAGTTCCTCTTTGTGTGACTAGGTTACCTCATTTAGGATGGTTTATTCAAGATCCATACACTTGCCTGTGAATTTCAAGATTCCATTGTTTTTATGTTTTTTTTTTTTTCCACAGAGTAGTATTCCATTGTGTAGATGTGCCACATCTTCTTTATGCATTCTTCAGTTGAGGGGCATCTAGGTTCCTTCCAGGTTCTTGCTATTACAAATAATGCTGCTATGAACATAGTTCAGCACGTCTTTGTTGCATGGATGTGGATCTTTGGGTATATGCCTAAGAGGGAGATTTCCAGGTACTGTGATAGACTGCTTCCCATTTTCCCGAGGAACTGCCATAGTGATATCCAATATGGCTGTACAAGTTTGCACTCCCACCTTCAGTGGAGGAGTGTTCCCCTTTCTCCACATCCTCTCTAGCATAAATTGTCATTTGGTGTTTCTAATTTTAGCCATTCTGACAGGAATAAGATGATATATCAAAGTTGTTTTGATTTGCATTTTACTGATAGCTAAAGATGTTGAGCACTTTCTTAAGTGTCTTTCAGCCTTTTTGATTTCCTCTATTGAGAATTCTCTCTTCAGTTTTGTACCCCATTTTTTAATAGGGTTATTTGGTGTTTTGTTTACTAGTTTCTTGAATTCTTTGTATATTTTGGAGATCAGCCCTTTGTCAGATGTAGGATTGGTGAAAATCTTTTCCCAGTCTGTTGGCTGCCATTTGGTCTTGTCAACTGTGTCCTTTGCCTTACAGAAGCTTCTCAGGTTGAGGAGGTCCCATTTATTAATTGTCAATCTCAGTGTCTGTATTACTGGATTTATGTTCAGGAAGCGGTCTCCTATACCAATTTGTTTAAAGGTAGCTCCTATTTTCTCTTCTAAGAGGTTCAGTGTGTCTGGATTTATGTTGAGGTATTTGATCATTTGGACTTGAGTTTTGTGTGTGGCAATAGACATGGGTCTATCTTCAGTCTTCTACACACCATCATCCAATTGTGCCAGCACCATTTGTTGAAAATGCTTTCCTCCTCCCAGTGTATATACTTTTAGCTGTTTTGTCAAAAAGCAGGTGTTTGTAGGTGTGTGGGTCAATATCAGGATTTTCTATTCAATTCCATTGGTCTACTTGTTTATTTTTGTGCCAATACCAGGCTGTTTTCAGAACTATAGCTCTGTAGTAGAGCTTAAAGTCAGGGATGGTGATGCTTCCTGAAGTTCTTTTATTGTACAGGGTTGTTTTGCCTATCCTGTATCTTTTGTTTTTCCATATAAATTTGATTATTATCTTTTCAAGGATAATAATCCTTGAAATAATCCTTGAATTATGCTGGGATTTTAATGGGAATTGTATTGAATCAGTAGATTGCTTTTGGCAAGAATGCCATTTTTACTATGTTTATACTACCTATCCAAGAGTATGGGAGATCTTTTCATTTTCTGCTATCTTCTTTAATTTCTTTCTTTAAAGACATAAAGTTCTTATTATATAGGTCTTTCACTTGTTTGGTAAGCATTATTCCAAGATACTTTATGTTGTTTGTGGCTATTGTAAAGGGTGATGTTTCTCTGATTTCTTTCACAGCCCCTTTGTCATCTGAATAAAGTAGGGCTACTGATTTTTTTTTTTTAAGTGAGTTTATACTATCGTCTACCCATCCATTATTCCAGTGTGTACTGGTGGGGTCTCTCCCTCTCCTGCTGAGTACGGGACCAAGGTTGTCTTCTGGTGGGTGCAAACAGGTCTAATATTCCAATGGCTCTTTGTCTAGTGGTTAGAAGTGGGGCTAGGGCACTGGCAGACTCAGGACAGGCCAGTCTGCCTGGACATCCTTCCCTGAGGGTGTTCAGGCACCAGGCCTCAGGAAGCTCCAGCAGTGGCCCAGTAGGCAGGCTGGACACAGGCCCAAGTTTATCTCCTACCATGGTTGGAGGTGGAACCATGAAGCTGGCAGACTATGGACAGGCCAGTCTGCCTGGATAAGCTCCCCCATTTGAGGGCAGGACCCAGGCCTTCGGAGGCTCTGAGCAGGGCAGGAAATTTTCAACAAACCTAATCATCAAGTAAATGCAAATTAAAACTACTTTGAGATTCTGTTTTATACCTGTCAGAATGGCTAAGATTAATAACACAAGTGGCAGCTTATGCTCATATGGATGGTAAGCAAGGGGAACACTCCTCTATTGCTGGAAATCAGTATGCTCATTGGGATCTACATCAAGATCCAGCTATGTTACTCTTGTACATATACCCAAAAAATGTTCCATCCTACACCAGGACACTTGTTCCAACCATTTCTTTGCTGCTATATTCATAATATCACCAAACTGGAAAGGTCCTAGATGTTCCTCAACAGAAGAATGGATAAAAGAAGTATGGTACATTTGTATAAAGGAATTTGAATGCAAATAGATGGAAATAGGAAAAATATTAAAGGTTGTAACAAAGACTCAGGAAGATAAATATGACATGCATTCATCTATATGTGGATATTAGCCATTACATAAATGATAATCAAACTACAATCCTTAGACCTAGGGAGATTATGTATAGAGAAAGATACTGGAGTGGGAATGGATCTCCCTTGGTGGAATTAGAATAGGTTTTATGGGTGGAATGAGGTCACTGGGTAAACAGAAATAAGAGAATAAGGTGGCAAGAGAAAAGAGAGATGGGTTGAAAAAGGGAATATGTGGAGAGACAGCTAGGATTGGGGGACATTTGAAATGGAAACTTCCTAAAATATGAGAAGAGAGATAGAATTCCAACTGGTCATATCTTGCCACAAAACAATGCTTCCAGTACTAGGACTGTGTTATATACAATTGAGTTGTTGACCAAATGCATCCCATGGAAAACTCAAAATATTGCAGGCTGTTACCAAGACAATAGGTTGCTCGAGCTGGAGCCTACATAGAACATTCTTCACTCCTACATTCTAATGCCTTTGTAGGCTACAAAAAAAAAGAGAGAAAATAAGAAAAGAAAAAGAAAAAAGAAAGGAAGGAAGGAAGAAAGGGAGATAAAAGCCAACCAGGCCACAAATCTTTTAATCAACTATCTGTCTTCCTTGCAAAATATGCTACAGCAATGGAGGTACAAAGTTTGTGGGATTAGCAAACCAATATCTGATTTGACTTAAGGCCCAGTCTATGAGATGGAATCCACACCCAATTCTGCTTGGGTGATCAAGAACTAGAGGCTATATAGTCTTTATGCCAAGTACTCTGGCCTTAAAAAAAGCAATTAAATGTCTCCTAATGATATTCTGCTGTACTCATAGATCAATGCCTTACTTAATCAACAACAGAGACATTTCCTTCTGCAACAGATGGGAATAAATACAGAGACCCGTGGTGACATATTATACAGAGTAAGACCTTGGATCACTCAACTCTAAATGGATGTCTCCATCAAATCTTTCCCTTCAGGGTGCCGGGAACCCTGCAGAAGATAAGGCATAAAGAGTGTAAAGGCCAGAGGAGATGGAGGATACAAAGAGAACAAGGCCTTCTCAACCAGCTGAGCAAAGCTTATATAAACTCACAGAGACTGAAGCAGCAAGCGTAGGACCTACACAGGTATCCATCAGTTTTCTTCATACATATTATAGCTTTCAGTTTAGTATTTTTATGGGACCTCTGCATGAGTGAATGAGTGGGTCTCTGACTCTTGTGTCCTCTCTTGGGGATCTTTTCTTTCATCTGGTTTGCATTACCCAACTTCAATATGACAGTTTTTGTTTTCTATCTCATTTTGTTATGTATTGTGGTTTAACAAGGGTCAGGATAAACAAATAGGCCGAATAGATGTTTATTAAGGGAGAAACAACTCACAACACAGACAGATGAACACAGCAGTTAGAACTGGATGCTCCTCTCTCTACGTCCCACCAGAAAAAGAGCGTTCCCAGTCTCCTTTGGAGCCCTAGTCCCATAGGTCACTTCTGCCCCTGGCTCCACCCCTCAATGGGTGTGGTCAGTGCCACAGAAGCAGACACAGTATCCCACTACAGTTAATGTTTGCTTGTTATCTTTCAGAAGCCTGTTCTTTTCTAATGAGAGACAGCAAGGGAGTGGTTTCATATGAGATGGAAAGTGGGAAAGAACTGGGAGGAGTAGAGGGAAAGGAAACTGTAATCAGGATATGTTGTATGAGAATATAATATATTTTAATAGAAGGTAAAATTGAAGCTAAAAGTAAATATTGTGGAAAGAAATTAAATGTAAGGATAGTATGGACCCAGAGGACACCTGAGAGAAGAGGACAGAACATACCTTCACCTACCTAGAAAGAAATCATGACATGACATATACCCTGTTTGGTTGCTCTCTCTCTTCAGTTCAGTTAATTCCTATAGGCAGGAGGCCTAAATGAATTCCATCATTTCTTTCCATTTAGGCCAATTAGAAAGAGCAGTTTAAACTCAACAATTCACATAACATCTGCTCTCCACTGACTTCCTCTTTCCACTGATTAAAGCACTCTTTTACTTTAAAGAAACATCTCTGAGCACAAAATGCAGGTATAGAGTACCGATTTTCTGTATATCAGTCTTGTATTTCTGCTCACATGTACCTTCCATTCTTTTATTGTTTTTCACTTTAAACTCCTGAAAAAAAAATTGGTTTATGCTAACATTCAAGAATGAAAAGCAAAAAAAGTGGCATCATGGACCTAAAAATAATTTACCTATAAAATTATAGAATGCCCTCTTAGCACACAAAGCCCTGAACTAAATGTTCAACCACCTGCATTCCCCAAAACTCCTTCTTTGAAACCAAAATAGATATTGACCTAAAAACTCAAGTGAGAAACACAAGTTCTTAGGTTATCATGGCAATTATTAAGTCTTGCAATAAATTAATTGGCTGTAAGTTTGCAGCATCTACCACAGGTTCATTCTTGAGCTGGGCTGTCATTATAATTTTTATAATAGTTACAATCTGTAAGATGTTTTTATTCACTAGTATGTGATTTGTTTCAATGTGTTCACTGTTGTTAACAAAGTTGTTATCTATTCTATACAACAATAGCAAACATACAAAGAAAGAGAGCAAGGATAATTGCCCCTGCACATCTGACACCAAATTAATATTCAGAATATATTTAGGACTCAATAAACAAAATTAAAAAATGGGTCTTGTGCCTGAACAGAGAGTTCTCTAAAGAAAAATATATAACTAAGAAATATTTCTAATGCATGAACTGGCTTTTTGGAGCCCATTCCCTTTGGAAAGATACCTTGCTCAGTCTACACAGGCAATGGGTGATTGGAGACACAAGCAATGCAGGAGGTGGGGGTGGTGCTGGTCCTGTCTTGTGATGGGACAGACTTTGTTGATTCCCTATGGAAAGCCTTATCCATTCTGAGGAACAGATGGGGGATGGGGTTGGAGAAAAGGTGGAGAGAACAAAAGGAGGGGAGGGAGGGGGAACTGGGATTGGTACATAAAATTATAAATAAATAGAAAATAGATGACAGATAGATGATAATAGGTAGATAGATGGATAGATAGATAGATAGATGGATAGATAGATAGATAGATAGATAGATAGATAGAAAAATAAGAAATAGTTTAATAAAATGTTCATCATCTCTCACAATTAGGTGATACAAATCAAAACAACTTTGAGATTTCTTCCCACCTTATTCTGAGTGGCAAAGATCAATAAAACAACTCAACAAATTCTGGAAAGGAAAAGGGAGACTTTATTCACTGTTGGGATTGCAAACTTGTACAGAAACTATAGGAATTGGTGTGGAGAATTCTCAAAAATAAATAAATAACAGCTATCCTAATCTTTGGAATATGCTGAAATGAGTGTATATCCTACTCCACAGATGTTCATTGCTGATCTTTCACAATAGCAAATAAATGGAAACAGCCTAAATATTCTTCAGTGAATACATAATGAAAATATGGTACATATACACTATGGAATAGCTGTTAAAAAAAAGTCATTAACTTTGCAGATAATTGAATGAAACTAGAAAAATATGCATTGAGTGAGGTAAGTCACACAGAGAAACATCATATGTTCTTTCTCATTGGCTCCAAATTTTAAGTTGTGAGTATATATCATGGAGTATTGTAGTAATCAATAAAATCAAAGAGACTATTGCCAGGTTCTGGGGTTGGGGAGAATTGAAGAGAGGAAGAGTCAGTTACGGTGTTCTGTTCAGGAAAATGGGAAGTAGTAGCAGGGTAAACTAAATGGAGGGGGAGGATAAAGGGAAATGAGGAAATTTGAAAAGAGAAGGGTTCTTTCTTTAGGAAAGAGATAGGGAGATAAGTACAGATGGATGAGGGGGGCTGGAACAGGAGAATCAAGTGGGGAGAGGAAGGTTAGAAAAGGATGAGAGAAGGAATAAAGAGAGAAACTCCTAATATATTATATGAGAAAAATTCTATTTTCAACAAAAGGAAAAACATTTTAAAAAGAAGCCTGTTAACCCAATAAACCTGAGGTCACTTCTATCAATGAATAAGTGACAATCTTTATGAGATGAATATCAGTCATTGCTAGCCTGGGAATTATGCCGGTCAAGAGGACATCTTCATGTAGAGAAGATACTGAGACATATACAGTAGTGTTCTGTCACCAGCTACTAGTCATAGTTATCATACTTTGCAAATTAACTGGAGCTTCCTAACGGCTCCAAAAGAAATGCTGACTTTAATGCTTGCCACTAGAAAATGATGCATCACAATCTAAAGACAGATTATATGTAAATCAGTAGAATTATTAATGTGAATAGCCTGCTTCACAGGACAGTCTGAAATCCCTGGGATCTGTTCAGTTAACACAGATAATGTGAGGGATAGCACTGGTATTTAATGATTTTTTTTATCACGATGATAGCAATAATGTCTATTCTACACACACAAAAATAATTATCACTTTCCCACATAGTCAAATGGCAATGTGACAGTTATTCAAGGTAATGGAATCTGTTTAAAATAATCAGAATAGAATGTTGCTCTATTACAAACATAAACACAAAGTACTTTTCTTTTTTAACAGTTTGTAACATTCCAGAAAAGTTATTTTATGTTTTATTTTATTCTAAATTTCATTAATTTACTCTTTACTCTTTTAGAAAATTCAATTAGTGAATATAAATATATAAAAGTTGGTATTTTAAAGTTAAGATAAAAATTATTTTTTATGCCACATAGTGGTAGCACATGCTACCCAACACTTAGGAGGCAGAGACAGACAGATCTCTGTGAGTTGTAGGCTAGCCTGGTCTACAAAGCAAGTTCCAGGAAAACTAGAACTGTTACACATAGAACCCCTGTCTCAAAAATTTTTTTAAATATATATTTTTTACTTATATTATTTGACTCCTTAAAATAAAAGAGAGTGAGGCTTTTTAGTTGAATGTTCCTATTAAATCCAAGCATTTATCAATTATAAGTAAAAAATATTTGTTTAATGTAGTATGTATTCACACATGATACTGTTCCTTAATATTCTGAAACACATAGTTTTTATTACAATAATTGCATGACAGCTATGGTAATTTTAATGTAATTGGCCCCAGTAAACTCATAGGGAGTGGCATATTAGAAGGTGTGGCCTTGTAAAGAAGGTATGGCCTTGTAAAGAAGATGTGGTCTTTTTTAAGGAAGTGTGTCACTATTGGGGCAAGCTTTGAGGTCCCTTTTGCTTAAGCTCAGTGTCACAGCCACTTCCTGATGCCTTCTGGTCAGAATGCAGCCAGCATCATGTCTGCCTGTATACCTCCTTGCTCCCCATCATGAAGACAATGGCCCGAAACTATAAGCAAATCACCCCAATTAAATGTTTTCCTTGTAAGTCATGGTTTCTCTTCACAACAAGAATAGGAATCCTAACGCAACAGAATTTGCAAGTATTTTTTTTTTACTTTATCTTTCTACAAGAGGAATTATATAGCATTTTTTCATCCTTCTGGAATGGTATTAGTCTACTAGGTTGAAAACTCATTTGTAATGCTTAAAAAAAAAAAACAAGACTAGATTCTAGATTCTCATTGACTCTGGTGCATTAATTATGAACAGTTGCTTGAGAACTGTGACATGAACATTTAGTAAAACCTTTATTACAGCAACATATGAAAAATTAAACTAATTCAACCAAAAAGGAATTTCAAGCTTCTTTTTAATTTAAATTAGACATAATTTAAATTAAGACCTTCAGATCTTAATAAATCACAAATGTAGTCAACTAGTATCTGAAATTAATTACCAAAAAAAAAAGTCTTTCCATCCACCTTTTGCTTCTATAGAGTATATTCTTTTGTGAGAGAACATTCTGTGTTGTTAAACCTTGGCCACAGAGATAGAGAACAAAGGGTTTAAGCAGTCAAATGTACCACTTTGAAATCAGTACCGAAGGATTTTTGAGAATTCATACACGCATAAAATATGCTTTGATCAAATGGTTTTTATGATCACATTGTTCCCAGCTGAATGTCAGAGAAATTTAGTTTTGTTTTTTTTTTTAAATCAAAACTGATTGTGTTTCTGTCATTAGAAAAGAGAAGTTAAAAAACAACTTGAAATGGTTCAGAAATTCAGTCTGAGCAAACATCTAGGATGTTTGTTCCTTGGTTGATTCTAGGCCAAACCACCAAAATCTTTCAAGTCTATGAAGTAGGCTGTGATTCCTGAAGAACAGCCTGTCCTAGGCTATTCTTGGCTGGTTTGTAAACTTCATTCTATTAGCCTGGGATGTGAGGAGGGATAGCAAGAAAAAGAAGGAAATGCTACAAAAATAGCTTTTTTATTGTTTTACAATTCTGGTATGTGTTTGCTTTAAGGTCAGGTTATAAATACAAATAGGTTTAAGTTATAAGCACATACCCAAATATAAAAATCTGAGATTTTTCTCTACTAGCTCTCACAAACTTTTATTTTGTCTGTATTTTTTGTAGATTTTTTTCAAAACCTCATTGCCAGTTTTAGAAACAACACCCCCTTTTTCTCATTCATACCCACAAAGAAAAAAAAAAGTCAGTGAGTTATAGTGTCTTGACCAGAAGATTATCTTGGCTTCTATCTGTGATAAGTTCCTTAAAACAACAGTGAAAATATGATAATGTTTATAATGTTCTTATTTATTCTCTAGAGTTGCTGAGTCCTTCATATGCAAAACTCTAAGTGTTTGACCTCCTCTTATTCCACTACATAATGCTAAACAAAATTAATTGTAAGAACTGTTTGAAAATGTTAGCCAGGACCACTCTGCATTTTAGCTATTTCAAAATCAGTTTGTATATGCCCCTGAAATAACATTGGTTTTGTTTGGTGTTACCACAGATTTAAAAGCCAAGGCACACTTCTGGTCAGATTCAGGAAAAGCACTGATAGCCTGTATGTCTGTTGTGCCTTTCCAACTATTTCTAGCACCTGGCTAATCTAAGTTAGGCATCATTTCCTTATTATCTTTCATTTAAGTGATCTTGTTTGTGTGTTATTTGTTTTGGGAAAGGGATTTCACTATGAACCCTGCTGGCTTTATACGCCCAGAAATATCCCTGTTTTACCCTACAAAATGTTGTCATACTTTGTATTAAAGAGTTCTTGAAAATACTTCTGCCATATTTTCTTCTAACAATCTGTGGGCTTCTTCAGGGTATGGTGTTAATGCCTTGTTTCTGCATTTCTAGATTCTAGAATAGGACCATCTCTTAGAATTGTCTATGGCCATAGAAATAATTTTTATTTCTTCTGGCCAACAAAATACCCCTAGCCTCACACAGTTGTGGACTATTTGAAATGTGATTAATGCATCTACTTACATGGATGAATGAATAATGAAATAGATTAATGAAGTAAAATAAATCTCAATCTTTTGAGAAAAGGATGGAGACAGAAAACAAAATGTAGGGAGGTTTGTACAAAGCTCTATGAGGCTTTTCATCTGCTGCTTCACATGTGCTTGTAAACATGAGCCTTGGGTTAGGAGAAATAATGAAAACAAAATGTCAAGTTCAACTAGAGGCAGTAGTGCAATTTCATACACATCATCCTCAGATGGTTTAATTTCAGTTAAGGAAAACTGGCACAAATATAGCTGTATTTTCCAGCATATCTTGTCATACCTGCTCTTTACATAACTAATCCACAAAAATGCAGTTCATCGATTTCAGAGTTTCTTCTCTAAAACATAGTGAATTTCAATACTTCTCATATTTGTACAGTTTTATCCAATGCTTATTGGAAATGGCCATTCTAACTCACTCATCTGTAAACTCTTACATAAAAATACTTGTAAAATTTGAGACCACTTGAAATGTATATTAACTTAAAATGCTATAATATTACCAATCTTACTTTTAATATAATCTATGATTATAATTCTTACAGAATTAGGGCATAATGAAAATAAAATTTTAGCTTGATAGTTTTCAAGGTTATTCTCTGCTTCTTTTTCTTTTTTAATTATAAATTATATATTTTCTCCTTCCCTTTCCTCCAGTGCAACCATCTTCTTCTCTTTAAATTTTCTTTAATTTTTATTACATGTATGAGCACACACACACACACATATTGAAAAACTATATAAATACAGTCTGCTCAGTTACTATAGTGTTACCTGTATGTGTATAAACCTAGAGTTGGCCACTTGGTATTCAAAGAACATTTCTTAAGTATTTTACAGTACTAATAATACTTACACACTTAGGGTCTTTAAAAAAGGGAGGGTTAAGAGGCTAATACTCAAAGAAAAGATGTAAAGATGAAGTTAATACACAGGAGTTTTGATTAAACAAGTTTTAATTGCTGTAGTAGTTTGTATTTGTAATTTGCCATCAAGTAACTGTGTGTACCATTTTCTGAGATGTTTTCATAAATACTGTACAGTATGCTTGTGATAAACCATTAATCACAAATAATTTTCAGTCACCAAAATGTATGAAAAATTAGCCTCTAGAATCTTTACTTCAAAATATAACATTTGTGTTTGTGACATTAAATATAACTTATTCATATTTCAGTAAATAAATTATTCTGTCACTTATAAAATATACCAACTGCTAATGTGTAAAGCTATGTAGAAAGCATATTAAAACATTCATTTTGATGTTTCCTACTTAAAGGAACATAAGATGTGTAAGTACTAATAGAGCCCTCTTCACATATCTCTGCTTTATGTTAATTTCTAGGAATTTGTTGGGAGGTAGTGGGAGATAGCAGCCTCCACATTCTTCAAGGAACACCTCCGAGATAGAGTTCTGCCTTGATTAGTGTTATTCCACTGACATGATTTTACTTCTTTTCCAATTTCTTCAGATTCTTTTCTCATCACATTTACCTGTCAACTGTCTTGCCTTTCTCTATCCACACCAAAAGTGATGTACAGGCTGGAGAGAACTTGAGTCCACGTACACAGGTATATCATTGTGAAACCATCTCTAATTTGACTCTGTCCTTGTAGTTTTCTCGGAATCATTTGTTTCCTTCGCCAGCATTTCCCCAATCTCCTTGGTGACTATATCAAGTTCTCTTCCTCTCTATAACTTTGACCACCTTTCAAAACTGTTCAGTGTTTGCAACGATAAGAAGCTAATATCTGCCTAACTGTGGAGAGGTCTTGAGATGTCTCCAGAAAGAGTCACACATCTCAGGAGCATGTACACACTCAAATCAGAAAACAGTCTAGGGCAGGAGAGATGACCAATCCCTGCAACCTAGGTGGTAGAAGAAAAGAACCAAGCACTGTGAGTTTTCTCTGTCTTCCACATACACACACACACACACACACACACACACACATACACACACACACACACACACACACACACATATACGCACATGCACACACACGCACACACATGCACAGACACACACTAAAATGAAGAAGAGAAAGGGAGAAGAGAGAGAAAGGAGGGAAGGGAAAATAAGAGAGAGAGAGAGAGAGAGAGAGAGAGAGAGAGAGAGAGAGAGAGAGAGAGAGAGAGAGAGAGAGAGAGAGAGAGAGAGAGAGAAGCCCTCAGCCAAACAGGCAGCTGACCAGCTGCTGGTGCCTTCCTGGACATCTCTACTCTGGGAGAACTGGGAATGGTGACGTTTGGCTGTCTGGCTCCCACTGCTCCTCCTCACCACCTCTACCCCCTTAGAGGTGTGATGTTCTGACAGACATGACAGGCTGGAAAATGAAAATGAAAATGCCAAGGAATGAAGGGAGTTAAAAAAAAAAAAAGAAGAAGAAGAAAAAGCTAATATCCACTCAACTTTCTGATACCATTCAACCAATAAATATTTTTTTCCCTCCAGGTAAAGGAAGATTTTCCTACTAACTAGACTGTTACGTCCTCCATGTATGTCCCGTATTTTTTCTTTTTAAGGTACTTAATCTCTGAATTTAATCTCCAGTTTAGACACATGCATGCACGCACACACACACACACACACACACACACATACACACACACAGCCATGATTTAAGTCTACAAAGTAATTCTATTTGGAAATCTCTGCACTTTCAACTACCATTTATTTTCCAAAACCAATCATTTACCTTTCAAGTTTTCCCAAGTCGGTCTTATTATTTGTAAGAATGCTGACCGCTCTCCTCACATGCTTCCTAAATTCAACCAATTTAAGAATGAATTTACTCTTCTCATCTCAGGAAAGCCTGTCAAAATTACTTACTTACTTAATTAGAAACCATGAGCTTATTTTTGCAATGTCCTTTGCTTTATTTTAAACCAGTTGTTTTACCCATGAAAATTCAATTCTGGTTTTTGAACAACAAAAACATGTTTTAGATAAGTGTTTCATTATCTACCTGTGTTCTAGATGGAGTGTTCTAGAACAGCACTTCATTGAACCTTGTCCAGACTATTCAATGCATTTATACTGCCTACTTCTCTTTCCTCCCCAAATACCTTTAGTGTGGCCTGCCTCTAGGACAGGGAAAGCAGAACTGCTGAAGAACATTGAGCAATGCTGGAGGAAGTGAGAAGTAGAGATTTGCCTCTCCAGGGAGGAAAGACTAGCAGAAAATACACCAGAGCTAACCTTGAATAATTTGAAGAAACGGGCTGTTAGGTTGCATTTCATACTCTTTTTTTGTTTCCCAAATATTCTGGGCTGAATCTGTTATTCAATTAATAACAAAATACTCTACAGGCATAAATAGGCTCAAAAAAATACTAGAAACAAAAAATAAGTGTAAAATGCATCTGGATTTATTTTTGAATTGTATTTAGATAAACAGATTATATAACAAATCATAATAGATTTAGTTTCTTATTTTAATTATAAATTATTAATTTTCCACATCATTAATTTTCAAAAGTAAGAGAAGAATCTAGGTTTTTGCATTTTTCTTTGGTTTTATTGTTCTGCCCATCAAATCAGTAAGAGAAAAATATACCACCATCACCATACAGAGAGAGAGCCCCCCTATCACCATACAGATAGAGACCCCCATCACTGTGCAGAGAGTCCACCATCACCATGCAGAGAGAAAACTGGACTGAGAGAATAGGAAAAATAATCACACAATGAAAGAGTCCAAGCTATAATTTTTAAAAAACCACATTAATAAAAAAACAGTAGAAAATCCAATTAACAGTTTATTTTCTGGCAAATTGCATGGGAATACTTATAGCATGGCATAATTCACAAACACAAGTATTCTTCATTTGTACAGTTTGACATGGACATTTAAGTGTTAGACTGGATGGCTACATTCTTTATCCAGTTACTATTGCAATGGCAGTAATAAAATTGACAAATGGTGAAGAGTTATGCGGAGATTAGTAACAAATGATCTCTACATATTATGTATGTCAGCTAAGTGTATTATACACACTACAATTTTTAATTTTGTCATATTGATCATTAAAAATTGTTTTGCTGTTCAAATGATGAGTAAGAATGTTTTTATGTTTCTATTCAAATTTCATTTTTTGATTACTTGTATATAAAATTTACTTTAAAAATTACTTTAAAGATTATAATCACAATATTTCTCCCTTTCCTATCTTCCCTAAAATCCCTCTCATATAATTTTTCTCACTCTTTTAAGTTTATGGCACCTTTTTTCAGTAATTGCTATTACATACATATATAAACATAGATATTCCTATGTATAGCCTGCTCAATCTGTATAATGTTACTTCTGTTTTCATAACCAGTTGGTATGCTCTTACCAGGTGAAGACTATGTCTCCTGCTTTTTAGATAACTAGTAGTTGGTTGTTTTTACTATTTACTCTTTGGAAGGTCCATCATGCAGCTTTCAAATAAATATGCATTGAGACTTAATTTTATTTATATATGCCAGGCCTTAGATTGACTTGTTTCTTTCCAGCTTTTCGCCTCTGGGCTTTCATCTTTTGCTGTTTCTGTATACTTCTCTTCACTTCTTACTCCATGGCTGGCTGTGTAGCTGAGTGCCTGGCCCCTTGCACCCTCCTCTCCTAATTTTCTTGTTCCTTATGTCCTCTTCCCAGATTTCTCCAGATTTCTCAATGTCAGCCGTCAAAGGCAAGAGCAGTTTCTTTGCCCAGTAGCTAACCTTGCCACAGTGGAAGCAAATTCCATAAGGAGTTTCTTCAATGCCCATTGTCTCTGAAGTAAATTGGTGCTACCAGGAGCAGATGTGTTTCATTGTCATGAAAAGCTCTAAGTTAACAAAACACTTTAAATGCCATATTCTATAGGTCTTTGAGGTGTGTAAAACACATCTGGACCTATTTTACTAAGTATCTTTCAGCATTTTGTGATCATGTGAGCAAACTTTAATCTGCTAAACTACACCTGGGTCCTCCACCTGGCTCTGTTGGCTGGCTCCACCACTAAGGCTTTCAGCATAGTAGGAGGTGCATGACCAGGAACTGCATTCAGTCCCCCAGCTATGGAGTTCCAGTGCCCTGCACTGTGATAGGCGGTTTTGTTTGTTTGTTTGTTTGTTTGTTTGTTCTAGTACATTTCTAAGTTCTTTTCTTTTTTTTTTTTCTTATTTTACATATTGATCCCTGTTCCCTCTCCCTCCCTCCCATACCCCAAGACCACCCTCCTATCCTATTCCCTGCCCCACTCCACAGGGAGGGGTAGGAGGTTTTTTAAATAGCTTTTTATTGTTGTTACTTTTTATTAAGATTAAAAACAATCTTATTTTACATACCAATCTCAGTTCCCTCTCCCTTCTGTCCTCCAATGTCCCCCACCAACCCCCCATCCCACCCCCATCTACTCCCCAGGGAGGGTGAGGCCTCCCATGGAGGATTATCAAAGTCTGTCACATCATTTGGGGCAGGGCCTAGGTGCTCCCTCCTCCCACCCAAACATGTATTTAGGCTGAGAGAGTATCATTCCAGGGGGAATGGGCTCTCAAAGCCTATTTGTGCAATAGGGATAAACACTGGTTCCACTGCCAGAGTCCCCATAGACTGCCCAAGCCCCCCAACCTGACACCCATCTTCAAGGGGCCTAGTTCTATCTTATGCTGGTTTCCCAGCTATCAGACTGGTTGGGGTCCATGAGCTCCCACTTGCTAAGGTCAACTGTTTCTGTGGATTTCCCCAGCATGGTCTTCACCCCTTTGCTCAACACTCCTCCCTCTCTACAACTAGATTCCAGGAGTTTGGCTCAGTTTTTAGCTGGGGATCTCTGCTTCTGCTTCCATAAGCTAATGGGTGAAGGCTCTACGATGGCATTTAAGGTAGTCATCAGTCTCATAAAGGAAGAACATTTAAGGTAGCCTCTCCACTATTGTTTAGATTCTTAGTTGGGTCATCCTTGTGGATCTCTGGATATTTCCCTAGTGCCAGATTTTTCTAAAAATTTGAGCCTCATGTTGCTACACAAAGCTGTAGTTGTTAGTTTTTACTCTTTTACTGTTTTAGCTCTTTGCCTCTTAGGGAACCTGACACCCAAATAAATACATGGAGGCTTATTATTATTTATGAATGTCTGGCCTTAGTTTGGCTTGTTTCTTGCTTATGTTTTTTTTTTCAGCAGTTTCAGTGTTTCTGGTTTCATATTTAGGATTTGATCCATATGGAGTTATTTTTTGTGTAGGGCCATAAATAAGCTACTATCTCATTCTTTTGCATTGGACATCCAGTTTTCATTGCACTATTTGTTGAAGCTCCTTTCTTTGCTCCAGATTATGTTTTTGGTATCTTTGTTAAATAGTAAATGGCTGAGATTACATTCCTTTGGTCTGCATGTCCCTTTTTGTACAGAGCTGTATTATATTTATTATAATGGCAATAAAATGTATCTTCAGTTCTGAAAGGGATAGTCCTCCAGCATTGTTCTCTTTGTTCAAGATTATTTTAGTTGTTTGTGGTCTTTTGAGTTCCATGTAAATTTAGGATAGTTTTTTGTTTGTTTGTTTGTTTTGTTTTTTGTTTTTTTTTTGTTTTTTGTTTTTTTCTATTTCTGTGAAGAATAAAAGAGTGAATCTGATTGGGATTGCATTGAATATCTAAAGAGCTTTTCATAAAATTGTCATTCTCAAGGTGTTAATTCTTGCCAATCTATGAGCATGGGATGTCTTGCCTAGTATCTGCCCTATCATTTCTTCCAGCGTTTATCTTCCAAAGTTATCCAGAGTATAGAAGTCTTTGGCTTCCCTGGTTAAATTTATTCCTAGGCAGTTGATTTTCTTTGAAGCTAGTGAGAACAGAAGGGTATTCATGATCTCTTTCTCTGTGTTTGTTGGTTATGTATATAAAAGATATTGATCTATGAAAATTGAATCTGTATGCAACCATATTGCTAAAATTTATACTTTCTAAAAGTTTCCTGGTAGAATTTTTAGGATCTCTACTGTAAAAGATCATATCTTCTATAATTAGGGTTGGTTTAGCTTTTGTCATTATTTTTATCTTTTTAAATTTTTCTTATCCTTGCCAGTTTGTATTCTAAGCACAATGTGAAAGAGCAGTGGGGATTCTGTACATCCTTTTCTCATTTGTGACTTCACTGAGGTAGAGTCAAACTTCTCTACCTAGGATGAAGTTGATTGTGTCTGTTTAAGTATCTCTTAAACAGTCTCTCTCTCTCTCTCTCTCTCTCTCTCTCTCTCTCTCTCTCTCTCTCTCTTTCTCTCTCTCTCTGGGTGTGTGTGTGTGTGTGTGTGTGTGTGTGTGTGTGTGTGTGTGTATCATGTATCTGTGGACATCTGTTTGTGTGTGTGCATGGAGCATGTGTGTGCATGTGTGTGAATGTGTTCATGTGTGAGTATATATGAGTGCATGTGAGTATGCCTGTGTAAGTGTATATGTACATGTGTGTGGCAAATCTTTGAGTCTGTGAGTGGGGGTCTGTGTGTGTGTGTGTGTGTGTGTGTGTGTGTGTGTGCATTCATGTGTGTGATTGAGTTGAGAAAGCTCTGCATTTTCCTGTCTGCTTTGCCATGAAATACAACATATTCTAATAAGGCATATCCAATCTCTTGACAATACAACATGGTGCTGCCATCTTAAAAGTTCATGACTGAGAACTACAAAATTAACCTTCAAAATTGAAAAAAAAAGCATAATGTTTAAAGCAAATTATAATTTCAGGTTGGCTGATTCACAAGATTCACAATTATCCTTGATTACATGTAGTCCTTATATCAGGAGTTAGTTGTGGCTGAAAGTCTAAATACTTCTTTTTCATGTCCATACTGTGAGAACTATTCCCAGGGTCACAAAGAAAGAGACCACCACTTTAATTAAAGCTTCCATGTAAGCCATTTTTTTTTAATCTGCCAAAAGTTTTGTCACTCAAACATACAGACAGAAAAGTCCTATCTTCTTTTATTCCAGACACAAAGGAGATGTTGGACTGCCTCTCAATGGTTCAGATCCCACTAGACAATCTAAACTTGCTAATCTAATAAGTGGTGCAAGGGAATAAACAAATGGCTTACAGAAAAAGAGAATGGGACAGGAAATGATGATGTCTATTCAGTCAATTTAAAGGTGAAAAACGTTTATTGACAAGAGAAAATTGATATATTTTGAAGGAACAGACAGCTGTTAATTGTGTTTCACAAAATCGAAGGTGAGACAAGTTAATAGAAACAGAGAGAAGAACTCTGGATGCTGGTATCTTTCAGGGTCCTCTGGGAACTCTGATGTGAAGTTCAGCATTGTTCTTAGGAAGCATGTTTTTACCATTTTCATCACTTGTATGAATGCCAGTGTGAATTTTTTTTTCTTATGGGATATGAAATCTAGAGTAGCAGTAAATTTGTTTTTCTGAGGTAACCTGTCCTGACATGCTCTCCCACGAGTTCCTCCTTGCATCAACTCTCTCCCCATTCGACGAGGTGTGTTGGACAAACTATCTGCTAACTTGGCTGGAGTATAAATGTACAGCATCTGTTTGACCAGAAATTCCATCAGCATTGGGCAATAAAAGGTGGTTTTGGATCAAATGCATATTTTATTTAACTACTGACTACAAGTAAAATATAAAAATAAATGGGTTTTTGTTGGCAACTTTAAAAGTCTCCTTCAAAAGAACAGTGTGACTGGTAGCAGGCCAGTCCCATGTGATCTTTAAAAGTTATATTCACCAACAGGAAAAAGACATCAAAGAATTTCAGTGCATAAGAAACAAACTGGCATAGCATAATGATTTCCTTCCAAGACTTCTAAAAAGAGCATTTTTTATTTAAAAACAAAACCAAAACAGCAAAAATACCATTTTACTACCACACATGGTTTTCATAATATTTATGCTTGTTTTTAAAACATTTCCACCCAAAATACTAAGGACAAATACATAATTCTGATTCTTTAAATATTCTGTAAAAATAAACATATTAGTATTTTTAAACAGATTTACAGTAATATGCTGCTATTGAAACAATTTAGCCTGAAAGGGATCATTGGTGAATGAAATTTCTGAAAATTTCTGAGAAATTTCTAGAAATTTCTGAGATGGCCTTAAAATGTATTTCTGCTATTTTGTTCTACACATTTATGTGAAACAGTGTTCTCAGAACAGATAATTTATTATGTAATCAAAATGTCAGTCAAGTTTCCCCTCACCCTTTGTCCTACTAGGTCTACTGCTCCAGGTGAGCATTGAAATAGAGTGTGGAAACAACAACCCCTCCACCTCCATGGAACTTCCTGGGTCTGCTCTGAGTACATTGAGCCCACCTATCAATGCAGGACCACCTTGAGGCTAAACTCACCTGATCTTTGAACCTGATCACTTTCCCTTTGCCAGAGGAGAAACCTCCAAGAGAACTTGGATCACCCAGATTTACAGACATCAAACTCCTGACCCACCTACACTCACTGGAAGAGCAGGGTAGAGAGAAAGACTCTACCTGCACCCACTGGAAGAAGCTATGGGAAGACAGCAATACAAGAAAACACCAAAAAATAGAAAGACCAGTATGACACCACCAGAATCTAGGAACTCTGCACCAACTAGACCTGAACACGCCAAAGCAGATGAAGCAGAAGAGAACGACTTAAAAAATAACTTCATAGAAATGATAGAGGCCCTCAAAGATGATATGAGAAAATCCCTTAAAGAAACGGAAAAAAAAAACAAACAAAAAATTGGAAGAAATAGAGGAAAAGACCAAGCCCAAGCAAAAATGCAAAAAAAAAAAAAAAAAAAAAAGAACAAATCTCTTAAAGAAAGTAAGGAAAGCTAAGAAAAAAACAATCAAACAGATGAAGAAAATAATTCAAACAGTTCAAGACTTGAAAATAGAAATAGAGACAATAAAGAAAACACAAACTGAGGGAATGCTGGAAATAGAAAAACTGGGTAAACAATCATAAACTACAGATGCAAGCATAACCAACAGAATACAAGAGATAAAAGACAGAATCTCAGGCATTGAAGATAAACTAGAGGAAATAGAATCATTGACCAAAGAAAATCTTAAATCCAACAAATCCTTAACACAAAATACCCAGGAAATGTGGGACACCGTGAAAAGCACAACTTAAGAATAGTAAGCATAGAGGAAGGTGAAGAAGCACAGCTCAAAGGTGCAGAAAACATATTCAACAAAATTATTGAAGAAAACTTTCCCAATCTCAAGAAGGACAAACCTATGAAATTATAAGATGCATACCTAACACAAAATAGATGGGACCACAAAAAGAAAAAAAAAAGTTCCCTCACCACATAATGATCAAAATACATAACATATCGAATAAAGAAAGAATATTAAGGGCAGCAAAGGAAAAGTGCCATGTAACATATAAAGCCATACCTATCATAATTACACCTGACTTCTCCATGGAAACTATCAAGGCCAGAAGGTCCTGAATAAATGTTCTACAAATACAAAATGTCCATGGATGCCAGCCCATGCTACTATACCCAGCACAACTCACAATCACTATAGAAGGAGAAAACAAGATATTCAAAGACAAAACCAGATTTTCACAATATATATCCACAAATCTAGCCCTACAGAAAGTTATGAAAGGTAAATTCAACCCAAGGGAGTTAACTACACTCACAAAGACACAGGCAATACACAATTCCAATTTACCAGAACCCAAAAGAAAAAGCAGAGAAAATATATTCACAATACCACTGCCAACAACAAATCTAAAACAAACAAGAATTAACACTCAAATGTCCCTACTATACCTCAACATTAATGGTTTTAACTCGCCTATAAAAAGACAAGGGTAACAGAATGGATACGAATCTATCCTCCTGCTACATACAAGAAACACATCTAAGCTTCAAAACAATTATTATCTCAGGGTAAAGGGCTGGGAAAAGATCTTCCAATCAAATGGACCTAAGAAGTAAGCAGGTGTAACTGTCCTAATATCTAACAAGTTACACTTCAAACCAAAATCAAACAAAAAAGAAGGTCATTTCATATTTATCACAGGAGAACTCCATCAGCACAAAGTCTCAATTCTAAACATCTATGCCCCAAATACAAAGAAACACACATTCGTAAAAAGAAACACTACTAAAACTCAAAGCTCACATAAAGCCCCACACACTCATACTGGGAGACTTCAACACCCCCACTCTTACCACTAGACATGATCACCAGACAGAACCTTAACAAAGAAAAAAGAGAAATAGCAGAAGTTATGTCCCACTATGGTTTAAAAGACATCTATAAAACATTGCATCAAAAATTAAAAAAAGAGAATATACCTTCTTCTCAGCTCCACATGGAACCTTCTCTAAAATCAACCACATACTCAGCAACATAGCAAACATCAACAGATACAAAAGAATTGGAATAACCCTTGCATCTTATCAGACCACCATGCTTTAAAGTTGGAATTCAACAACAACACAAATTGCAGAAACCCTACAGACTCATGGAAACTGAAAAATGCACGATTGCACCATTCCTGGGTCAAGGAAGAAATAAATAAAGAAATTAAAGATTTCCTAGAATTAAAAGAGAATGAAGACACAACATACCCAAACTTATGGGACACTATGAAAACAGTACTAAGAGGATTGTTCATAACACTAAATGCCCACATGAAGAAACTGGAGAATAGTCACATTAGAGAACTAAAAGCCCTAGAACAAAAAGAAGCAAACTCACCTCAGAGGAGTAAATGCCAGGAAAAAATAATAATCTGTTTGAGGGCTAAAATCAATAAACTAGAAACCAGGACAACAATACAAAGAATCAATGTAACAAAGAGTTGGTTTTTCAAGAAAATCAACAAGATAGACAAACCTTTATCCAAACTAACCAAAAAGCAGAGAGGGAACATGCAAATTAACAAAATTAGAAATAAAAAGGGGGACATAACAACAGACACTGAGGAAATCCAGATAATTTTCAGATCATACTTCGAAAACCTTTACTCCACAAAATTTGAAAATTAAAAAAAAATGTCAGATTTCTGGTATCACTTACCAAAATTAAATCAAGAACAGATAAACAACCTAAATAGACCTATAACCCCTAATGAAATAGGAGTCATCAAACGTCTCCCAACCAAAAAAAAAAAAAAAAAAAAAAAAGCACCCAAAGCCAGATGGCTTCAGTGTAGAATTCTACCAGAAGTTTAAAAAGAGAATACCAATACTCCTCAAATTGTCCCACACAATAGAAGCAGAAGGTTCATTACCAAACTCTTTTTATGAGGCTATAATTACCATGGTACCCAAACCACACAAAGACACAACTATGAAAGAGAAATACAGGCCAAAATCCCCCATGAGCACTGATGCAAAAATACTCAATAAAATACTGGCAAATCTACTCCAAAAACATATCAGAGAAATCGTGACCAAGTTGGCTTCATCCCAGAGATGCAGGGATGGTTCAACATATGAAAATGTATCAATGTGATCCACCATATAAACAAACTGGAAAAGAAAAACCACAAAATCATCTCACTTGATGCTGAAAAGGCCTATGACAAAATCCAACACCCTGATATGATAAATTCTTGGAGAGATCAAGGATAACAGGAACATACCTAAACATAATAAAAGCAATATGCAGCCAATATTAAACTGAATAGAGAGAAGCTTAAGGAGATTCCTCTAAAATCAGGAACAAGACAAGGCAGCCCACTCTCTTCAGATTTCTTCAATATTGTACTTGAAATTCTAGCTAAAGCAATAAGACAACAAAAAGAGATCAAGGATATTCAAATTAGAAAGGAAGAAGTCAAACTGTCACTTGATATGATTTGCAGATGATATGATTAGCAGGATACAATTAGCAGGATACAATTAGCAGGATACAAATTAGCAGGATACAAGATATACTCAAAATACTATACTCAGTCCATTTAGCTTCTATATTATATATAGATGCTAAATGGATATATATATATATATATGTATATATATATATATAGACACTAAATGGACTGAGAAAGAAGTCAGAGAAATACCATCATTTACAATAGCCACAAACAACATAAAATATCTTGGGGTAGCACTTACCAAACAAGTGAAATACCTATATAATAAGAACTTCATGTCTTTAAAGAAAGATATTAAAGATGACACCATGAAATAGAAAGATCTCCCATGCTCTTGGATAGGTAGGATAAACATAGTAAAAAATGACAATCTTGCCAAAAGTATTCTGCACATTCAATGCTATGCCCATTAAAATCCCAGCACAATTATTCAGTGACCTTGAAAGGATAATAATCAACTTAATATGGAAAAACAAAAGACCCAGGATAGCAAAAACAATCCTGTAAAATAAAAGAACTCCAGGAAGCATCACCATCCCTTACTTTAAGCTCTACTATAGAGTTGTAGTCCTGAAAACAGCTTGGTATTGGCACAAATGTAGACAGGTAGACCAATAAAATCAAATTGAAAATCCTGATATTAACCCACACACCTACAAACACCTGAATTTTGACAAAACAGCTAAAATTATACAATAGAAGGAGGAATGCACCTTCAACAAATGGTGCTGCCACAATTGGATGATGGTGTGTAGAAGACTGCATAAAGGTCCATGTGTAATGAGTATGTTTTCCCTGCTGGTCGCTCTGCCATGCCATTCCACCTGGACCCACAGCTGCCCCAACCAGCCCCAATTAACATACAGAGACTCTGTATTTGATATAATTCTGTTGGCCATTTACTAGTTTCTTATCAGCTAGTTCTGTCTTAATGCTTAACCCATTTCTATTAATGTAAGTATTTCCATGTGGTCTCATCTTGGACCCACAGCTGCCCCAACCAGCCCCAATTAACATACAGAGACTCTGTATTTGATATAATTCTGTTGGCCAGTTACTAGTTTCTTATCAGCTAGTTCTGTCTTAATGCTTAACCCATTTCTATTAATGTAAGTATTTCCATGTGGTCTCATCTTACTGGAGAGAGGCCGGCATTCTGCTCTCTCCAGTCTCTCCATGTTGGCTCCTCCTTACTATTTCCCCTTTCCTCCTTGTCTCCTAGTCCTTCCTATCTTTCTTTACTATTTGCCAACAGTGCTTTATTCATTATCCAATACAAGAAACATACTTGTATTGATATCTCCCATCACCCATGTCTATAGCCAAGCACAAAACTGTAGTCTAAATGGATCAAAGATCTGAACATAAATCCAGCCACACTGAACCTCTTAGAAGACTAAGTGGGAGGTATCTTTGAACGAATCGGTATAGGAGACCACTTCTTAAACATAACACCAGTAGCACAGACACTGAGATCGACAATTAATAAACGGGACCTCCTCAACCTGAGAAGCTTCTGTAAGGCAAAGGACACAGTTGACAAGACCAAATGGCAGCCCACAAACTGGGAAAAAAATCATCACCAATCCCACTTCTGTCAGTGGGCTGATCTCCAAAATATACAAAGAACTCAAGAAACGAGTCAACAAAACACCAAATAATCCTATTTTAAAAGTGGGGTACAGAACTGAATAGAAAATTCTCAACAGAGGAATCCAAAATGTCTTAAAGACACTTAAGAAAGTGGTCAACATCCTTAGCCATCAAATAAATTTAAACCAAAACTCTGAGATTCCATCTTACTCCTGTCAGAATGGCTAAAATTAGAAACACCAATGACAGCTTATGCTGGAGAGGATGTGGAGAAAGGGAACACTCCTCCACTGCTGGTGGGAGTGCAAACTTGTACAGCTATTTTGGAGATTAGTATGGCAGTTACTCAGGAAATGAGAATCAGTCTACCACAGGACCTGGCAATTCCACTCTTAGGCATATACCCAGATGATCCACATCCATGCAACAAATACATCTGTTCAGCTATGTTCAAAGCAGCATTATTTGTAATAGCAAGAACCTGAAAGCAGCCTAGATGCCCCTCAACTGAAGAATGGATACAGAAGATGTGGCATATTTACACAATGGAATACTACTCAGCGTAAAAAAAATAGAATCTTGAAATTCGCAGGTAAATGGATGGAACTTGAAGAAACCATCCTGAATGAGGTAACCCAGTCACAAAAAGAGGAACATGGTATGTACTCACTCGTATATGGATTTTAGACATAGAGCAAAGGATCACTAGCCTATAATTCACACCACCAGAGAAACTAGGATACAGGGAGGAACCTAAGAGATTCATACAAGGACCCTCACAGAGGGGAAATGAATAAGATCTCCTGAGCAAATTGGGAGTAGGGGGGCAAGTGAGTGGAGAGGGAGCTAGGAGAAAGAGAAGGGGAGAACATGTGGGACCAGGAAGATTGAATCAGGGAACAAGTAGATGAAAGAGAGAGAGAGAGAGAGAGAGAGAGAGAGAGAGAGAGAGAGAGAGAGAGAGGAGAGAAATACCAAATAGAGGTAGCAATTATAGGTTTGAAATAAAAACTGACTCTAGAGAAAAGTCCAGAGTCCTACAAGGATGACCACAACTAACAATCTGAGCAACGAGCAACAATGGAAAGTTTGCCTTAAATGCCTTTCCCTGATAATGAGATTGATAACAAACTTATATGCCATCATAGATCCTTCATCTAGTAGCTGATGGAAACAGGAGCAGACAGCCACAGCTAAACACTTAGCTGAACTCCTAGAATCCAGTTGCAGAGAGGGAGGAGTGATAAGAAAAGGGATCAAGACCAAGCTACAGAAATCCACAGAGACAGCTGACCTGAACAAGGGGGAGCTCATGAATGCCCCCAGACTGATAGCTGGGAAACCAGCATTGTACCGACTCAGACTCCCTTAACATGGGTCTCAGTTAGAAGGCCTAGGCAGTCTAAGGGACCTCTGACAGTGAAATCAGGATGTATCACTGGTGTACAAAAGGACTTTGGGAGCACATCCTCCATGGAGGGATAGTCCCTTAGTCTAGAGGCACGAGGGAGGGCCTAGACCTTACTACATAAACTTGACAGATTTTGATGATCTCTCCTGGGAGGCATTACCTCCCTGTGGAGTGGTCAGGGGAGTGGGATGAGAGGGGGAATCAGGGTGCATGGGAGGGTGAGAGGGAGAGGAAACTGGGATCAATATGTAAAATAAGAAAAAATAATAAATATATATTGATATATACATTTTTAAAAAAATGTCAGTCAACTCTGAAAAGTGTTGAAGATATTCTTTGTTCCACAATATTAACAGGTTAGTGTAGTTTTAATAGTTTATGTGTAAATAATCAAATCTGTCACATTAGTTTTTAAGTTTATTTACATCTTTAATGAATGGTAAAATTACACTTATATCAAAGAATTATTTTCAAATAAATTTCATTATGATTCATTATTGGTAAATGTTTGATTTATGTACATATGTTCTGTACCTATATATACAGAGTCACATGAAAATTTCTTAGGCAAAAGGGGTCACAAGTAGCAACAACATAAGAGGCTCTGCTGTGACTTGCCGGTTTCTCTGCATGCTTTGTTCATTCTTTTTTTCTGACTCTGGATACATTACATAATAGGTTGATGCTATTAATTCTTCCTACAAAGATTTTAGTAAATCATTGCCAGTGATATATTGTTCATCTTCTAATTTACTTGGCAAATTCATTGTCTTCACTACATTCTTGGAGGTGCATCATCCCAGAATATTTTAGCTTGTTTGATCCTATCCTATTTCTAGATATGTGATTATATTCCTACTTGCCCTCTAAGTTTTATATGACTCCAGGAATGAGATGGCCTTGGGGACCATCTTGAACTTGGGGGAATGTGTTGGCTTTCTCAGACCTATGATTGGCTTATTATAAATTCCTATGTAAAATGCTTATAGCTAAATACTCATGGCAGTCAGTATTGGTCAAAAAAAAGTTAGTATATCAGCCCCATGATCACACCAATACCAAGTAGAGCTCAGGACGTGTATTTTCCTGCTGGAAGACAGTGACCAGTGCCAACTAATTAATGGTAATCATGCAACACACAAGTCATGAACAAGGCTTTCTCTCTCAAAATCTGATGTGCATCCTGGATAGTTCCCTGAGTGTATGTACACAAAATACAATAAGCAACCAAAGGCCACATATTTGAAATGGTTCTTTCTCTAGAGATTTTCAAATAAACACAACCTCTTCATTGTGTGTTCTTGTGTTGCTGAAGGGTTCCCAGATACTTGCTTATTTGGGAACAGTATCCCAAAGAGAAATAGGTCACTTGGAAAGAGCTGTGTGATTTCCTTTCCAGAAAAATCTCAAGGTCCTTTCCTTCTCTACTGTGAAGCAACTTGTCCTTTGTTTGCACTTAAACAAAGAAACAAAAGGATTACAAAATACATACCTAGACACAATAATCTATCAGTCTTGCAAACCAATAATTCTCAAAGACAGCTGACAGCAGCTGAATAGAAGGGCTGGAGCAGGGAAGTCCCTGTGGCTCCTGCTCCTGGATGCCCTATGCTGCTCTGTGGCTGTCTCAACCTGCACATCTTTAGGTTGACTTTACTGCAGTGATGAGGGAATAAAAACAATAACAACAGACAGTCAGACAGAAAAGCTTGGATCCATGCACTCTAATAGAGACAAGGTACCAGTAACATGCAGAAATCTCTATTTTACACATCTGAATAAAGGAGGTGGGTTTATGATATACAGCTGAAAAGGGGGGAAGTGGGTAAGTTGATCTACGTAGGAGGCCTCTGTGAGGAGCATTTTCAGGTTGCAGTCATCCAGGGAGCTGATATGATAGTTTATGCACACACTGGTTTTAGCTAAAGATCATTTACCAGAATTTGTACATGGATTTGCCATTTCTCTGAGTCTAAGCCTACAGGAGGTGCTATCTCTTGAAGTTGGAGAAGCTGAAACTGCAATGCCAGCAACAGAGGAAACTTCTGTTATGGGCTATTAGGAGGCAGTGAGGGAGCATTTTATTTTATGTCTGTTATTTATTTTAACTGACTTATTTTTCAGACAGGCTCTCACATATCCCCGGCTGGTTTGCAAACTTTTTACACAACTAAGAATGAACTTGAAATTCTGACCTTTCTGCATCTGCATCCCTAGTGCTGAGATTACAGGTGTGCATCATCAGGACCTGTTTTATGTAGCATCAGGATGGAGCTCAGGGATTAGTGCATGTAGCCAAAGTCTACCAACTGAGCTACATTTGTTTTCTCGGCTTTTATTCTAGTTTTTAAAAATCAACTATTGATACTAAGGGTTTTACTTAATGAAAATTTTGGATGATATAGTTGTATCAAAACGAGGTGACTCTGATCAATATAAAATAAAAATCAATACCAAATCCAACTTCAGAACTTGAGGAGAATAAGAATTCAACCAAATCTCACCTCCCACCCCTACATTGTTACATTCCCTTTCTCAATTTAGTTCCTGTATTTTTTCTTTTTTGTTAGTTCTTTTTTTTAAACTTTTATTCTTCTCATATAGTACATCCAGACCTCAGTTTCCCCTCCCTCTACTCCTCTCAGTCCTAGCCTTCACTTTCCCTCTCCCCCAGATAAAGTCCTCCTCTTCCCTTAAACAAACAAACAAAAAAAAAAAAAATGAGCAGACCTCCCCAAGGATATCCACCAAACATACCCACTTAATGAGATACATTAAAACTAAGTGCAAACCCTCATATCACCACTGGAAGTGGCAACCCAGTAGGGGGGAAAGTGTCCCAAGAACAAGCAAAAGAGTCAGAGATATCCACCACTCTCATTGCTGAGGGCCCCGCAAGAACAAAAATAAGGCACTGTGCAGAGGACCTAGCTCAGATCCTCTAGGCCCATCTTTGTTACTTCGGTTTCTGTTAACTCTTATGAGTGAATTCTGTGGGCCATGTTCACAAGGCATCCTTGACCCCTCTGACTCCTACTATCCATCCTCCTCCTCTTTTGCAAGGTTCCGCTGGCTCCACCTAGTGTTTGACTGCTGCTCTCTGCATCTGCTCCTCTGCAGAGAAACTGTCGATTTCTTTTAAATTTTCCGATATTGTGGAGTAGGTTTTTGAAGTATGATCCTGCGGATTCTCTGGATTTCCTCAGTGTCAGTTGTTATGTCACCCTTCTTATTTCTGATTTTGTTAATTTGGATATTCTCTCTCTGCCTTTTGGTTAGTTTGGATAAGGCTTTTCTCAAAGAACCAACTCTTTGTTTTACTGGTTCTCACTATTGTTATTTTGTTTCTATTTTATTGATTTCAGCTCTCAATTTGATTATTTTTCTTCATCTATTCCTTCTGGGTGAGTTTGTTTCTTTTCTAGAGCTTTCAGGTGTTTTGTTAATTCACTAGTGTGAGATTTCTCTAACTTCTTTCTGTGTTCATTTAGTGGTATGAACTTTCCTCTTAACACTGATGTTATAGTGTACCACAAGTGTGGTTATGATGTATATTCATTTTCATTGAATTCTAGGAAGTCTTTAATTTCTTCCTTGCGCCAGGGGTGATTAAGTTGGGCATTATTCAATTTCCATGAGTTTTTAGGTTTCCTAAATTTGCTTTATTACTGAGTATATGGTCAATTTAGAAACGATTCCATTGGGTGCTGAAAAGAAGGTGTATTCTTTTTTGTTTGGATGGAATGTTCCATGGATGTCTGTTAAGTCCATTTGAGTCATAATATCTGTTAGAGCCCTTATTTCTCTGTTAATTTTGTCCAGTCTTTCACTTACTTGCTTGGTTAGAGTTACCCTAAGATATTTTATATTATTTGTGACCACTGTGTTAGGTGTAGTTTCATTTATTTCTTTCTTGGTTCATTTGCCATTAGTATATATGAGGACTACTGTTTTTTTTTTTAATTCATCTTGCATCCAACCATTTCACTAATGGTGTTTATCAGCTGTAGAATTTCCCTCATAGAATTTTTTGGGTCACTTGTGTATACTACATATCATCTGCAAAAAGTGACACTATGACTTCTTTCTTTCCAATTTATATTCCCTTTATCTCCATCAGTTGTCTTATTGTTTCTGCTAGAACTTCAATTACTGTATTCAATAAATATGGAGAGAGCCTCATCTTTCTCCTAATTTTAGTGGAATTGCTTTGAGTTCCCGTTTAATTTGATGTTGGCTATTTGGCTTTATTGTGTTTAGATATGTCTCTTGTATCCCTAATCTCCCCAAGACTTTATCAGGGAGTCCAGATTCCCTAGAAATGATCACAGTGCCCATAGGAACCGTGACTTTAAGGAGTTAAGTTAGTTAAGGCTGAATTTCAGTGTTTTAATTTAAAGAGTTTTTAGGCAAAAATATAGTAAGCAAGAAGCAAAAGGACATTAGTTGAGGTAGGAAATACAAGCAATCATCAAGAATGACTAGTATCTGTGGATAAACATGAAATATTGAAAATGGAGGTAATGAATATCAAAAGTCATTAGAAAGGGCTGACTGACTTGACCTTATTCTCTTTAGAGGATTCAATTTATTTATTAAAAACTAGTGAATAAGAGAGTCTCTTTCTTTCCATCACCTTATCCTTCCTCCTTTCATGAAGGTTGAACAAGTTAGGGAGGAAATATAGTTATAAAAGAACAAAAGTACTGATGATATAGGAGAGGGACAGAACTACAAATATGTGTGTGCATATTGACCTTTGAAATGGTGAGACATGCTAGTTAGTGCAGATACAGCTTTATTTTATAATTATTAGTAAGAAATTGAGAGATATCTTAATTAGTGTAATATGTACAATGACATGTATAGGAAAAATGATAGAAGTGGAAGACATTATTGAATTTGAGATTCACCATTTCACAAATGTGCATTGGTCTGGTTATCTGATTACTTTATTTTTCTTTTTTAGAGACAGTTTCTCTATGTAGCTTTGTCTATGCTGAAACTCCTCCTGTAAACCAAGCTGGTCTAAACTCACAGAGAGCGACCTACCTCTGCTTCCTGAGTTCTAGAATTAAAGGTGTGCCCCACCATCACCCAGTGCCAATTTCTCTGTTACTGGTCATCTCTGCGTGCAGCAACAATAAAGGTGACTAAACTCACATGCAGTATTTGAATTATACTGGCACTTAATGAAAGTTATGAGCAACCATGGTAATTGGGAAATGAAAAGAATGAAACCTGATGTGCAAATGACATAATTGGAGGACCTGGACGGATCTTCCTCACTAATGAAAAACTAAAGCAATGAGTTTACTGGAAGTTTCAATAGAGTAAAAGAAATGGTTCTTGTGGATATTTTTGAATGGGTAAGTTAGGACAATGAGAACAATGAATATATAATTTGAAAGAAGAAAATTAAATCAAAAATTATTTTCTTTTAAATTAAGTACCTTGTGAACTTAAAAATACTCTCCTACATTTAGTGTTCTTCACTTCATCCCCAGCTTTCATAATCAGGTTCCTTTTTTATGCTTTGATCCTCTGGTCCCATTATATGACCCCCTGTGAACATCCTGCACACACCCAGTCTTTCTGTCACACAATTCTTAATCACGCCAGAAAACCCTTTTATAGTATGGAAAGCAGCAGCATATTTACAGTTGTTGTTAGCACAGTGTGGATATCAGGAAGGCATTATTCAGTCTACTACATATCCACATCAGAGAACAGAGTGGTGTGCTTCAGAATTTAACGTTTTTATAGAACAATTTGAAAATTAATGAATATCAATGGCTATTTGTATTGTAATTAGTGAAATTTTGATACTCCCCATGGTGTTATAAATCTTGTTCAATTCAATATTGTAATCTACCAATATTATTAAAAATTTCCAGCTGAGATAATTCATTTTGAATATAAAATGCTGTTGTAATTTTGCAAATTAATGAACTCAGCAGTTGTTCAATTGGATGACTCATTATGTTTACATCAGTGCAAAGGAAATAAGACAATATAGAAAGACAGAGAACAACTGACTTGTGAAAATGGAACCATGGTTAAAAAAGAAATCTTGAAAACACAGAGTTTGTTTTTTGTGTTTAGAAAATGGGAAGTATTTTGATTAACACAGATGAAGAGTGAAGGGATAAAGGATTCTTGGGAATGAGGGTGGTTTGTAAGATGGGCACAAACCTGTGGTTAGAAACATTTCAGTACCGAGAATTAAGTGAGACCTGGATTATGTAAAAGAGGAGGCACTGACTTTAAAGGCAGTCTAGGAACAGAGTTCAGAGAAATTATAATGTCATGCACGTGGCTTGTACATGTTTTCTGACAGAAAAAAAAATCCATTACATAATCTAAAATGTGATGTGTTAGTTTTAGAGATGTGATTGTTTTCAGGGTTCGTTTAAATACAGACACTATTCAGGTGTTAAGGATAGTCTATGGAATGCATATTGATTGTCCATGTGCTCTAGCTTTAATTAGTCACACTTTGTCTTTGATCGTTTAATACTCTTAGTATAAAATTATCCTATCATCTATCTGTCTATATATCATCTGTCGTCCTCTATTACCAATAGCTCATCCATCATCACCATCTATCATCAATACATGTATAATTACCCTACTAACCAAGATCAGTAAAAGGAGTATGCAGATCTGAGTTAGAAGACCTTAAAACTTCTCAACAGAATTTTACCAGAAGGGGGCAGCACAGCCCTTATATAAGCACATACTTTCCCAGAGTGTCTCCATAAGCAGATGCTTAGTAAATGAGAAAATAGATTTTATGTTTTCTTTTTAACTTTAAGCAATTATTTAGCTAATACTGATTTAAGTACAGAAATTCCTTTAGCCCATGATCATCTGATACCATAGGAATTCTGGTTCTTATATCCATCCAAATATGTGAGAGAAAATTGTGCTCCCCATGCTTAGACAAGGTGACATCCTTATGGTCACAAGGATTCCTTGTGACCTTTTTCATATTGAACTTTTTCTTGCTTGGTTTTCATTTCCCACTAGTTTACCTCATTTGAATTGAATAAGCATACAACATACTTTGATCTAAATGCATAACAAGCTGCTTAAGGCTTTTTTGCTACCTAGTGTTTCACTGATGTAAAGTTAGGTGACAAGATATCTTTTCCTATCATCAGTCCTTGTCCTTCACAAACACAATAAATAAGATTATATTGAAAAGATTCTAGATAGAAGTGATTTTTTTAGGTGATAATATTGACCAATAATGTCCATTTGTCTTCATGTAAACCAACAATTGAATCACTTACAAACTCTTTTAAGCTTTGCTTTCAAACATCCTCGCTTATTTTGGCCATTATACTTTTATTGTTCAGCCCACTCAGAAAATGTCTTTCCATTCTTCCTTGAAATGCCATGTGGTTTATGTACGCCCCTCTCTCGTTTCATATGAGACTCATTAGTATCACATTTAATTCATCTCATATGTCTAGTTGTGCAAAGCCTTGCCTTTGCAACCAGCATCTATTTTGCCTGAATGTCACAGGGTTGGTCCTACAGAGAATATTGTCATGAGGGAAGACAGTGCACAGAAATCTATACTTTAAGGTGAAACTACATGAGGGAGCTTAGGGAAATTATTTATTCCTTGAAAATACTTTCATGATGCTACTCAACACTAAAAATTTAAATATTTTTGGACTTCAGTTTTTCACAAAGATAATCCTATGGTTTGAATAGGTGATCCAGGGTTGCTCTAAAACAGACTAGCTCATGACAGAGCAGAACTTTGCACACTCAGCTAGTACTCACCACTATCATTATATTTATCTATATAGTGGATGTGAGCAAAATTTATGAAGAAGAATATACTACTATAACCCATAAGTACCACCTGCCCTCTAGCAATCTTTCTGCTGTGTAATGTAAATCCATTCCTGCCTTCAGCATTTGTAATTCAATTGACCATTTTAGTGAACCAACATGTTTCCTTGGTAAAACTCTAAGAAACATCACTGAGCATTTGACTCTAAAACTATTCAATTATAAAGTATCACAAGTCACCTACTTCATATTTGATGTAATTTAAAATAGCATATAGACAAAACAAACAGGTGAAGGAAACAGTTTAAAACTTGAAAATGAAATAGAGGAAACAAAGAAAACATAAACTGGGTGGTACATTTACACAATGGAATTCTATTCAGCAGAAAAAAATCAATGGAAATTTGTATGGAACTGGAAGAAACCATCCTGAGTGAGGTAACCCAGACACAAAAAGACAAGCATGGTATGTACTCACTCATGTATGGATTTTAGACATAGAGCAAAGGATTACCAGCCACAATCCACACCACCAGCGAAGCTAGGAAACAAGGAGGACCTTAAGAGAGACATACATGGTACCCCACAGAAGAGTAAAGGGACAGATCTCCTGAGCAAATTGGTAGTGGGGGCCAGTGGGGAAAGGGAGTTAGGAGAAACAGAAGGGGAGAAGAGAGGAGCAAGGAGAATATGAGGGGGCAGAAAGATTGAGTCTTTCAATCAAGGGAAGAATAGAGAAGAGCAAGAAAAGAGATACCATAATAGAGGAAGCTATTATAGGTTTGAAGAGAAAACTGTCACTAGAGAAATGTCCAGAGACCTACAAGGATGACCCCCACTAACAATCTGAGCAATAGTGGAGAGGCTTCCTTAAATGTCCTTCCCTGACAATGAGATTGATGACTACCTTATATGCTATCATAGAGCTTCCATCCAGTAGCTGATGGAGGCAGAAGCTAAATACTGAGCTGAACTCCTGGAATTCAGTTGTAGAGAGAGAGAGAGAGAGAGAGCTAATGAGCAAAAGGGTCAAAAACATGGTGGAGAAGCCCACAGGAACAAACTGATCTGAGCAAGGCTCATGGAGCCCAGACTGATAGCTGGGTATCCAGCATTGAACCGACTCAGACCCCTGACTATGGGTCCCAGCTAGAAGGCCTGGGCAGTCCTAAGGGACCTCTGACAGTGGAACCAGGATGTATCCCTGGTACACAAAAGGACTTTGGGAGTATCCCCCATTGGAGGGATACTCCCTTAACCTGGTGGCAGGAGGAAGGGCCTAGTCCCTACTCCAAATGACTTGACAGATTTAGATCACCCCTCCAGGAAGGCATCACCCTACATGTGGAGTGTATGTGGGAGGTGATGGGATGGGATGGGAGGGTGGTGGGGGGGGGCATGTGAGGGTGGAAGAGAGAGAGGAAGGGACTTAGAGGGAACTGGGATCAATATGTAAAATAAGAAAAAATAAATAAACAAAAAAATAAATAAATCTGAACACAATTCTTCACAGACCTGGTCTTAAAAGAACAGTACTCAATTTCATATGAAAAAAAAAAAAAACATACAACAAAACCAAAAAATTCCAGGACAGCTAAAACCATCCTGTACAATAAAGCAACCTCTGGAGGAATCACCATCCCTGACTTCAAGATCTACTATAAAACTATAGTAATAAAATCAGCTTGGTATTTACATAAAAAACAGACACCTTGATCAATGGAATCAAATTGAAGACCCTGACATTAATCCACACACCTATGAACACCTGATTTTTGTTAAAAAACCCAAAATTGTATAATGAAATAATGAAAACATCTTTAACAAATGGAGCTGGCATAAATAAATGTAGACATGTAAAAGAATGCAAATAGATCCATATCTATCCTGGTGTACAAAATTCAAGTCCAAGTGGATCAAAGACCTCAACATAAATTCAGCCACACTGTACCTCTTAGAAGATAACATGGGAACACATTGGCACAGGAAACCAGTTCCTAACTGTAATACCAGTAGCTCAAGTATTGAGAACAACAATTAATAAATGGTACCCCCTGAAACTGAGAAGCTTTTGTAAGGCAATGGACAAGGTAAATAAGACAAAATGGAAGCCTACAGAATTGGAAAAGATCTTCACCAAGCCCATATTTGACATAGGGCTGATCTCCAAAATATATAAAGAATTCAACAAACTAGACATCAAAATACCAAGTAACCCAATTTTTAAAAATGGAGTATAGACCTACACAGAGAAATCTCATTCGAAGAATCTCATATGGCCAAAAGACATTTAAGGAAGTGCTCAACATCTTTAGTCATCAGAGAAATGCAAATCAAACTGACTCTGAAATATCATCTTACACCTGTCAGAATGGCTAAGATCAAAAACACTGATAACAGCTTTTGTTGGAGGGCATGTGAAGTAAGGGGTACACTCCTCCATTGCTGGTGGGAGTGAAAATTTGTACAAGAATGGATAAAGAAAATGTGGTACATTTACACAATGGAGTACTACTCAGAAAAAAAAAATTATGAAATTTTCAGGCAAATGGATGGAACTAGAAAAAAAAATCATCCTGAGTGAGGTAACCCAGACTTAGAAAGACAAACATGGTATGTACTCACTCATAAGTGGATATTAGTTGTAAAGCAAAGGATAACCAGGGTAAAATCCACAATCCCAGAGAAGATAGGTAACAAGGAGGAGGACCATAAGAGGGATGCAAGAATCACCCTTGAATGGAGAAATAAGTAAGATCTCCTAGGTAAACTTACAGTAAGGAGAGAGGGGATGGGGGATGAGAACATGAAGGAATGTGATGGTCGAGTTAAAGGAGAAACAGAGAGAGAGAGAGAGAGAGAGAGAGAGAGAGAGAGAGAGAGAGAGCGCAAAGAAAGAGATATCTTGATTGAGGGTGCCATTATGAGGTTAGAGAGAAGCCCAGTGCTAGGGAAATTCCCAGGAATCCACAAAGAAGACCCAAGATAAGACTCCTAGAAATAGTGGAAACAGTGTCTGAACTGACCTTCTCCTTTAATCATATTGGCAACTACTTTGTCATCATAGAACCTTCATCCATTAACTGATAGAATCAGATGCAAAGATCTACAGCCAAGCACTGGGCCAAGCTCTAGGGAGAGCAAGGAGGGTCAAGATCATCATGGAGAAACCCACAAAAACAGCTAACTGAACTTGTTGTAGCTCAGGGATTCTAGACTGACAACTAGGAAACCTGCCTTGTAATAGAATTGGGTCCTCTGTATGTGGGTGACAGCTGTGTGCACTTGATCTGTTTGTGGGTCTCGGCAGTGAACCAGGACCTATCCCAAGTGCATGAGCTGGCTTTTTGGAGCCTATTCCCTTTGGTGGGATGCCTTTCTCATCCTTGATGCAGGGGAGAGGAACATGATCTTGCCTCAACTTGATGTACCAGGCTTTGCTGACTCCCCATGGGAGGCTTTACCCTCTCTGCAGAGTGGATAGGGGTGGGATGGGGGAAGGTGGGAGAGAGTGAGAGGAGAAGAGGGAGGGAGAACTGTTGTAGGTATGTAAAATTAATAAAAAACTTAAAAGAAAAAAGTTAAAAAGAGAAAAATATATGTATTCTTTGGTTTTTCCCTATGCTACACAGAGGAGTAAGTGAAGAATGACAATAAGCTATATAATATATTTTATGCTGTAGTCAGGGACTATACGAAAAGTATATCCTGTTCACCTCACAATAGCTTGAATTCTTTAGAGAAACATAAAAATCACATTTTAAAGTTTATCAGGTCCATAAATAAAACTGATTAATTGATTACTTTATAAATCATTTCAGATATTATTTTAATAAGTTAGCATGGTTTATCTGACTAAAAAATGAATTTTCTATAATGTTGGCTTTATTTTGTTGATATGATAGATTGCATTAATTAGTTTTTGAATAGCATAATTCATCTTTCATTTCCATAATTAATCTTACTTGATCATACTACACACACACACACACACACACACACACACACACACACACACACATACAATGGATTTGAGATGCAGCATTTTGTGGAGGTTCTTTAACCTCTATTTTCATGCAAGATTTTGATATATAATTTTATTATTTCCATTTCTCCCCTCCTTGTTTAGTATTGGTAGAAGCTCTGGCCTTATATTAAAGTTCTGCCACCTTGACTATATTTTTATTGACTTACAGAATTAGTTTTAGTTCTGTTTTTAAGTATTTAAAATATTTTTGTTAATTCTTTGAGAATTTTATATAGTGCATTGAAATTATATTCACCCTCACCTATAACCCCTCCCCCAGGTCCATCCTCCCTTCTATATAGACCCATCTTTGGGTCCTCAAATATCTGGAAGAATTATCCAATGAAACCATCTGAACTTGATGTTTGGTGGCATGTATGCAGGAGTATGTGGCACTTATGCAAGTCAGAAGAGGGCATTGGATACCTACCCTCAGGCTGGAATCACAGGTTGTTATTGTGAGCCATCATGTGTTGCTAATAGTCACGAATAAGTGTTCCCCACTACTGAACTCTCTACCTCACCCCCCCTTACAAATGATACTTAATAATTACCTCCTTTGATGATCTGTTTGGGTTTTGTAAGTTGTGGCCTTATTAGAGGAAGTGTGTCACTGGAGGTTGGCATGTTGGTTTCAAAAACCTCTCTCTCTCTCTCTCTCTCTCTCTCTCTCTCTCTCTCTCTCTCTCTCTCTCTCTCTCTCTCTCTCTCTCTCTCTCTCCTGCTGTCTGGGGATCAGGATGTAAATCTCTCAGCTTCTGCTACAGTACAAGGCCTGTCTGGTTCCTGCTGTAATGAACATGGATTTACACTCTGAAACTGTAAGCAAAATAAAAATTAAATGCTTTCTTTTACTTTCTTTTACTAGTTGCCTCGGCCATGGTGTCTTTCACAGCAATAGAAAAGTAACTAAGACATACTCTCATCCTGCATACTAGAGAGAAATCATCTTCAACAAATGTTGCAGGCCAAACTGATTATCTGCATCTTCAACAAATGTTGCAGACCAAACTGATTATCTGCATGTAGAAGAATGAAAATGGATAAAAATCCATCACTCTGCACAAAATTCCACCATAAATGGATCAAGGGATAAAACTAAGACCAAGCATCCTAGATCTGATAGAAATATGAACAAAACTCATTAGTCTAGAAAAGGACTTTCTGAACAGGGAAGCACTAAGACCATCAATTAATAAATGAGAATTCGTGAAGCTAAATGTTTCCATACAATAAAGAACCCAATCGTTTGAACAACTCATCAGCCTCCATGGTGGAAAAAGTTTTGTCAAATACATATTGTTGTGCCTACCGGATTTCCTCAACCTCCAAGGAAGTGACTCCCAACTGCGAAAGCAAAAGGTTTTTATTGTTAAGAACCAAACCGGCTGGGACCTCACTCTATCAGAAGAGTAAGGTGCTCACTTACAATTGCGTAGCATTTTTTAAGGGAAAAAGGAGGTTTGAGACAGCTAGTCTCAGCCCATAAGATTTTCAAGGTTACAGAGATTTCATAGAGTACAAACTTTTTACAGGGTGGGATTGTTTAGCACACCTGCAAGGTTAGGGGGTTTTTTTCCTCTAGGACCGGCAGTCTCAGTGGCCTTGTCCTTAAGATAATGGGGGGGGGGGGCAGGGAGAATGTACTCTCCAGTCAAGGAGTTATCTCTATCTATTGGCAGAAGCACTTGTTCTTTCTGGTTTTCTCTTCTTGATGTGAGTCCCATATCTTTTAGTTATTAATTTTCCCTCACAATATCTTACACGGGTTAGTATCTAGAGTATAAAGAGAACTGAAAAATAACCGAAAAAAAATCAAATATCAAGAAAATAACCCAATCAAAATTTTCTTACCAGATATTACTGTAGGAAATGTGGGAATTCAAAGGACAGAGGAGAGAAAATACTTTTCCTTGCATTTGTTCTTTTATTTACCATTGGTTTTAGTTCCTGGGGAATCGTGAGCTTTGGGAGGTGTTGTGCTGCTGTTTCCTCAGAGTTTTTGTCTGTTTTGCTCTATACATCAGTTGAGATGCAAGTGTCCTCCTTTCCACTCTTCCTATTCTTACTTCCTGTGTTTATCTTGTTCATTGTGGAATTTCTTAGTTATCTTCACTGGGACCTATTATCTTCTCTCCATTTACAGAGCAAGTTGACTGAAATAAAAGAAACAGTGATTGACAGCCAGCCTAGTGTTAACCTACAGTAAACACATTATTCGCCTTAAGCCTTAATTATACCCTCAAAAAGATTCCAAGAGAGAATTTCTATGGCACAGTTAGACAAAACTGTACCCCATAGATTTTTAGATTATAGAGTACTAATAATTAAGTAAAGAGAGAGACAACCACAACAACAAAAGGAAAACAAGGAGTAACTTAACATCAGAGAAAGTCTCTGAATTACAGGTATGAAAAATAACAGATAGTATTATAGAATGATATGGGAAAAGGAAAGACTCCCATCAAACCTTTCTTGGGCTAAACATAAGCTAAAATAAAGAGGCTGAGCAGTTGCAATTCAAAAATGTGACATGAAAAAAAAACAAAATAAATATAATATTATACATTATTTCTTACAAGTTAGAATGAACATGATTCTCTTCACACTCCTATTTATTTTTTTCAGTTTGGCAGGTAGGAAAAAGATGGAAGTTTCAGTGACTCAAATAAGTTACATGAGAATATTTACCCTGCAACAAAGAAGCAAGCATGAAATCACAAGGTCTTTGTATGCAGGAATGGCTTAGTTTTATCATGTTCTTTGTTTAAGTAAATAAGTGGAAGCTTTGTAATAATATTCTCTTACAGAGAGACTTGTGGCTGGTAGCTACTAGAGAATGCTTATACTTGGCTTTCAAAGTTCTCACCTAACACAGTTCATCTTCTGTTTAAAAGAAAATACATTCACCTTCAACCCAGACAACTTACTGCAAATGCCAGGAAGCAGAATTTAGCAGTCCTTCTGTGTGTTTAATTGGTGATATGTTAGACCATCTTCTGTACTTGCTTGCTGATAGTTGGAGATAGGTAACCCCTAGCACCATAAGAAACCAAAATACCTGCAATTTTACTGGTAGTGTGCTGATTTTGCATTCAGCATTCCAAATCCTAGGGTATCACACTGTCTATCAAGGCCAAATAATTTAAACCCGGGTCAATAAATTGTTCTCTGAAGAAAACTGATGACCCAGGACCTCACCTTGCTGTTTTTGTAATCATCAACTTTATTTTTAACTTTTACAGACTGATTTTACTACTGATTTTACTGCTAAAGTAGAAAGTCTAAAGGTAGCTTAAAACTTATGAAAAATGATTAATTAAAATCTATGTATAAGTAATCTTAATTTGCAATAGCATGCTACATTTGTAACTTGGATTCAAGTCTTGTAGAAAAAGAGGTATTTTAAGATGATTTGGGTTATTTTTCTTTTCCTTAAACTAAGAAGGTAACAGATATTTTGGATGAGAATTGATTTTTGTAAGATTATCATTGCCTATTCAGAATAATAGAAACTGACTTAAAGATATGTCTAACCATACCATCTTTGCTAACTTTATTAGGTTTTAGCTATTTGGAGAAACTTAGCCATATAAAAAAAAAACTTGTAATAATTTTTAAAAAGTACACTATAAAAGGATCAGAAAATGAGGTTCCCAGTATCTCCAAGATTAAAATACCTATTTCATCCTAGCCACTTTGTGCTTTCTCTTCTTAAAATTATTAGGTTGGAACTTGGCTCCACCTTTAACCAGAGTCGGGAACAAAGCCTGAATGTACCAAGTCAAACAGAGTCATACAATGAGGTAATTTTTACAAAATGGCACTGCTTTGCTAACCATGCCAACACAGTCTCAGCGCAGAGACTCCATGGTTCAGGACTACCTGATAACACTATTTCTGCATCTAACACATTAACAGTAAAAATAGCTCCACTTTGTGTTCCTGTATCCTAGGGAGGATTATAGAACCCCAGCTTTGACCCTGTGTCCGATTTCATGAACAATACTGCTTGATGCTTAGTGGCCAGAGTGGTACGCTTTCTCCTCCTTTAGCAAATGTTCACCTTAATTATTCTCATCAGAGATTCTAATCATTTCACTAAAAGTTAATAAAGTCAGCTTAACAGCTTAACCTTGCTCTTGAAAGGGGACACACACACACACACACACACACACACACACACACACACACACACACTTGCACTTATTCTGGATGCAAACTCCTATCCTGCATTCCACTTTGATTTGATGACAATAGCTAACAAAGGTAGTGAATATCTGTTAAAGTTTTTTTTTAACTTTTTATTGACTTTCCCCTTTTATCCATACATCTTTACTTGCAAATATTCATTACAAATAGTCATTTGTCTGGTTTGAAGCCTCTGGTTTCTGCTACACTATTAATGCTGGACCTTCACTAAAATTCCTCTTATTGTTGCCTGTGTCTGGGAGATCCTGCAGCTTTAGCTCTTCAGGACCAGTCTCTTCATGTGCTCCAGTAGATCACAGATGGGGTGGCTGTTGGGGTGGGCCAACTCATAACCCTGATTTGGGGCCTGGGTGGTTGCACGGTTGGTCCGCCCATCAGATTTCCCTTGTCCTCACCACCAGGGTGAGCTCTCCTTCATTGCCCTGGCTAGTTCACCCCTTGCAGCAATGAGCAAGGGATTGGGCCAGTTCTACTGAAGTTCTACACCTTTAGGGCCAGCTCTACTGTGCTGTCCAGGCAAAGTGTAGGGGCCATTCCCCCAAGTGCTACAGCTGATGAGAAGCAAGGACAGCTCTCTCTCTTTTATGACCTCAGGGCCAGCTCTCTCACCTGCCTCAGGCTTTGACAGATGAGGGAGGGCATCTCTCCCCCACTCATGTGGCCTAATGAAAGATGAGTAATGCAGACAAGTCTCTGTGTTCACAACTTCACCATCCCCACCAACACCCTTGATACGGGGCTCTCACTGGGACTCCTCTTGGACAACCTACTGTTACATATGTCATGGATATCCTGTGGCTTTGGATGTGCAGGCCCAACTCCTTCACATGCAACAGTTCACAGATGAGGTGTGTGAGGATGGGATAACTCATAGCCATGGTTCTGGGCCTGAGTGGTAGCTGGGTTAGTCAGCCTGCCAGCATTCCTCATCTTTACCACCCAGGCAAGCTCTCCAACACTGCCTCTGCTAGCTCACCAAATATAGCAGACAGTCCATTCACACTCACACCACCAGATCCAGATCTACTGTTTTGCTCAGCAAGGGGCAGGGCCTCCTCTCTGGATTGTTGCCCTTTGGTGAGAGGCAGGGAAGAGCTATCCCATTCTCATGCCCCCCAAGGGGCATACCTCCCAGGTGGCAAGGAGTGGGGGAGAGAGAGTATATTTCCCTTACCCTTGCCATTGATTGACATATAACAGAGGGGGTAGGGGCTCTCACACCCACAGACCCAGTTTACCTTAATCCCAGCCAACAGGGTCAGCTCTATTGTGCTGCCAGGGCTAGGTGCAGGGGAAGGATCAGGTCTCTAGGACCAGTTTTTTCCTCCAGGACTAGATGGTGAGTGCAAGGAACAAGGGGCATACATCTCTCTCACCCATGCCACTGCATGACAGACCATATGGCTAGCTCTCCCACTCTCAAATGTTCAGTGCCAACTCACCTATATTCTTGCTAACAAAGACAGTTCTGCTGTGCTGTCCTGAGGAGATGCAGAGCTGCTTGGCATGGTTGGTGCTGGGTAGGGTCAGTTCTCCCTATGGACCTCGCGAGGGGTGGGGCCAACTCCGTGCAGCACTATCCTCACTGGTTTTGGTAATAACAGGAACCACAGACCATGGCTGTGGTAGAACCAAGGATCCAGACTTAGCGTCGGCAGAATCCAGGCCCAGAGGACACCATGGCCCTGTGCGGCAGCTCAGGCTACTCAGATCTTCATGGTTCTAACAGAGGCTCAACCCTGGGACACTATCTTGGCCCTGGGTGCCAGTCCTAGGCTCTGTCATGGCCCTTAGTGGCACTATGGGCCATGGACATTAATGCAGACCCCAGTTGTTATTGGACCATGAACCCAGACGTGGTCCTTGGCAGTAGCCCAGACTAGGATGTCATCTGGTCCCTGTCGGCAGTGCAGGTCAGTTAGATTGGCACAGACCCAATGGCAGCATGGCTCTTGAATCCCCAGATGGCCCCAGGTGTGGACTCAGAGCCCCAGCATTTGTTCTGTCTTTGGTGGCAACAGGAGCCTCAGACATCAGCACAGGTCCAGTCTGTGCAAGGTGACCAACCCAGACATAGATGGCTGGGGCTGCAGCTCAGCCCTATACAAGGCCATGCCCCCAGGTGGCAGTATGTGTAACTCAAGTCTGTATAGTCCTAGCAGCAACACAGTCCTCAGGCACCAAGGAGACCACAGGTAGAGGCCCAGGTCCTGGGCATCATTGTGGCCTTTGGTGGCAACACTGGCCATAGACATAATCAGGCTATGGTAGGACAAGGAACCCAGACATGTCTTTGCAACATGCCTGATCCTGAATGTCATTGTTGCCCTGTTAACACTGAAGATTTCCCAGATCAGTATGGCCCCCAAACATCAACATATCACCAGGTAGCAGCCCAGACCCCTGGTATCTGCTTAGCTTTCAATGGTAACAGGAACCACGGAAATTGACAAGAGACCCTGTTTGCAGCAGGGTCATGAACCCAGACATGGCCTGTGGCCACAGTTCAAGATCAGGCCACCCAGGCCTAGCAGAAACTTAACCCTATAAAATCAACATGGGCTCAGATATTGACCAAGACTTCAAGCCTCTGCCCAGCCCTTGATGGCAATAAGAACTATGGATGTCAACTCAGAGCCGAGACACACACAGGGCTATGGACCCAGAGTCTGGGTTGGAAATCACCATGGTCCCAGGAGACCATGGGGAATCCTGGATCAACATGGCCCCTGTGGAAGTACATCCCTTGAACATCAACTTGTTTGCAGGTAGTGGCTCACACTCCAAGTGTCCACAGAGACCTTGATGGTAACAGGAGCTATAGACATGAACACAGACCCCCCACAGCTGTATCAGGGTCACCAACTAAGTCATGGCTCTTGGCAGCAGCCCAGGCCGACATTGTCATGGCCCTGGGTGGCAAGCAGCCTGTTCCTCAACACCCTTAACTCTTCATATCTGCCCCTATCCCCAGCAAATGAACCTTTCTTCCTTTGTCTCCTCCCTTCCCTTCCTCCCTCCCCCATCCCGACCCCCACCATCTCTTTCCCATGTCACCACCCTGTACTCATTCACCATAACAATGCCCAACAGCCTAGTGCCAGAGGCACCAGGCAGGCCCATGGGTGAAACCCCACCACCAACAACCCTAGAGATGCCAGGCAGAGCTGAGTGTGTCCTCTGGAGTCCACCAGGCCTAGAGTTTATTAAAGTTTTGAAAAAGAGTCTAAATTAAGGTTTATTTTATGAATTTTTGAGACTTAATGATCAGAGGATGTTATGTTTTCTTAAAATTACAGGAGGAAGGAAACTTGCCTCATTTCCAAGTGTGGGTTTCTAAATTGTGTGAAACTTCAATGGTCTTACAATTATTAGAGAATAACTCTAGAGCAGGTCTGTAATTAAAAACAAGTGTATCCAGCACATATTCAAGAATATTTCTCCCATGCTATGTTTCATTTACAGAGAGAGAACAATTAATTAATATTATTGTTGTTTAAGATATTTATTTATATCAGTAGTTCAAAGTCAGGCTTGGATTTCAAAACTAGTTGACAAACATTTGAAAGCAGAAGGTGGACCTGGTGTGATGGGGACAAACTGAAACCCAACCAGGTGCCCTGTCCAAAACTTTTCTTTCCTCTCATCAGTAGATTTTACTTGGCCAAAGGGCCAGGTGTGGTTATTTTTCTATTTTAACTATCTCTATTCAAAAACTTATCTCTAAAATGAAATTTGAGCAAAATGAAGGATCAACAAAATCCCTATGACTGCACGCTGCAATTTATAATGAAAATTTCTGTCATTCCCTTGGCTCTTAGGGAAGAAAAAAGCTATTCACATAAAATCTTCAAACACTCCCCAAACACTAGCTTCAGTCCTAGAAACTATTGAATGAAAATGGAATGCAATGCATTAGTGAGAGCTTTTAAATCAATAAAACATTGATTTATCCTTATTCATTTAAGGTCTCCAAACATCACTCTCTATATAAAATGTTCATCTAATATATTGTGAACAAAGGTTGACATAATTAATTCCATCATAAATAATGTATGAAAATGAAACTTGGGATAAGTGATCAAAACAACCACATTGACTATCCATCCATTAAACTGAACTATGAAACACATGCAGGTCCCCTCAGCTCTTCATGAAATTAAGTACCTGTCAATTTCTTCATTAATAATTCACAGTTGACTAACTGTCCAGTAGTTTCTCCCAGAATTAGCCATTGATTACATGGTGCAGCAGTGCCATGGGCAGATAGTAGATTTGTTTGTCATATTGTGTAAAATTTAATATTCACTGAATTGACAAAATTAGTGAAATCTGATTTTTTTGTTTTGTTTTTGTTTTTAACTAAGATAGACTTTTATATATATATACATATATATATATGCTTGTCTTAAAGTCATATAGATAATGACCTTGAACTCCTGATTCTTCTCCCTCTATCTCCAAAGGGCCAGAATTAGCATCCAGTGTCACTGGGGCCAGTTTTAATGATGCTAGGGATAAAATCAGGAAAGTGCTCTACAAACTTGAACTGTGTTCCCACTTCTCTTAATCATATTTATAGGATACTTTTATAATTGTTTATATATAAATGCAGAGTTTATACTAAAGCAATATTTTAATACCTCCTACCCCCAAGAAAATCCCAGTACTGATAGGTCTTCTGTGAAACAAACAAACAAACAATTTCTGTGGAATAAATTTGGGAGATATTATGTTCTCAATTCTTTAGATGTTACACAAATGAGCATGTTATCGATTCTGAATTTTTTTCAAAAAATCATAACTTATTCATCAAGATTATTTAAACAGGAAATCACTTTTCCCCTTGGCTTAGAGTAAGCAATTTGGAAAGGGCATTTGAGAAAGGAAACAAGTTGCACAAAGCCAAACTTGTTCAAGTCTAGTTATAAACACTTTTGAGGTGAGTCCTTGTGGCACAACCATTGTAAGAACAGAGCACTGGATACTGAAATTGCAGTTAAGTTGGTAAAAGTAAAAGCAGGCTAGAGACATTGTTTGCTTGTAGAGTACTTGCCTCGCTTGCATAAGTTCCTGGGTTCAACCCTTAGGTTCATGCTCAAAAACTAAAATATAAAAACACAAACCACACACACACACACACACACACACACACACACACACACACCAGCAGCTTCAGTATACTGAATGTGAAATGGAACAATTACCTCAGTCGTGTTGCAGTTTGTCAGAAGTAAGGAAATTGTTAATACCTACTGCTCCACCTATCTTATCTCAACAGCTTTGTCAGGAGTGTTAAGCTGGAATTTCTATAAAAGTAATATTTACAAGGCATCTAAGCTGTGAATCTGTTGAAGAAATTAAAGCTTATTTATAATTGTTCAAGCATAACCTGTTTTGTATAAAAAAAATAGAGTACACACACAGGAAATGGTAAAATTAAAAAACACAAGCAAAGATCTACCTCATCTTCTTTGTCTAGAGGTTATGCCAGTTGCACAAGATGACGAAGCTGGATTACAACAGGCCCCAGTGTTTTCTAAAGACATTTCTTTCTTTCTACTTTTCTATTATTGCAAAATCATTTTTCATGTAATATGTTCTGATTATAATTTCCTCCAAGATCATCCTCCTCTCCCCTTCCTTCCATTCCCCTTCCATGCAAATCCACACCCTTTCTGTCTCCACTTGGAAGACAAATAGGAATCTAAGGAATAACATGTGATTCTCTGTATTTGTTCACATCAGCTACAAGAGGAAGGTTCTCCAATGGTAGTTGAGAAAAGCATTGATCTATGAGTATAGACTCATTTTATTGCTACATTCCTTTAGCAGAACAACAGCATTGCTTTTTCCTGAGGTCCCTGGCCTATTTGGTCGCAGATTTTTGGACACACTTGCAGTGCCCTAGATGAGTCCTATCTCATGTGCAAATCTTTAATTTTGATCAGACATCTATTGGCTACTCACAAATGTTTTGTCGCACCATTTTAGCAGTGAGGTTTGCAGGTAGGACACTATTGTAGATCAAAGGGTTTGTAACTAGATTGGAGTTTATCTTTTCCTTTCAGTATCATCCGTTTGTGAGGAGCAACCAATAGCCTTGGAAATAGTCTAAGTTGTTTCGAGTTTCCATGTGGCTACTTTGGCCAACAAGTTAATTAAATGTGACCTATTCCTGAAATTGGAAGCTTCATTTTGTGGCAAGAGATGTCCAGTTGAGCTTCTGTCTCCCTGTTATTTGGTTATTTCACTAAAATTTCTTTTATAGATGTATAAATTTTAGGAAGGTTCTTCTATATTAGGTTTCAATACAACCCCTCAAATAACAGTTTTAGCAGTCAAACCCTGTATTCCCTCCCTCACCTATCTTCAACCATCTCTGCTTGATTTTACCAATCTAGTCACTCCCCCTGATGTGTCCATAACTATCTATTGACAATGGGTTAGATCCTGATTATTTTGGATTCACAAATATGTGTCTTTGAGGTGCATTCGTATGCAACTTGCTGTTTGCTTCAGAGAACTGGAAGTTCTCAGAGACAGTACAAAATCTCCAAATTTCCCTGTGGAAAAAAAAATGTTCCCAATGCAATTTTGATGAGTATGCTGCATATTGCATATGCTTTCCCCCATTCTATTTACTTTTTTATTTTTTCTAATTTTTAAACTATTTACTTTCCAAATTTCGTACATCTGTACTATGAGATATGGTCATATCCACCATTTATCCCCTCTAGTTCCATCCGCATCCTCCTCAACGTGTTCTCTTTCCTATTAAAATCCTTTGGAGAAGAATAACCCTATAAATACAGTTAGTGATGACCATGTAAGGATAGATTTGGGTCAATTCACTGAAGCATGGGACTTTACTGAGGTTTTTGTTTGTTTTTAACACATTTGTAGCTTATTACATGTGTGTATCTTTCTTACATTCTTAAAGATATATGTGAATGTATATTATATCTCCAATTCTACTTGTTAAAATTTCAAACTTTTAATGCTAAAATTTAAATAACATATTTTACATTTTACTAGAGTTCAATTTATCCACACTTGCTTTTGCATTGAGATTGTTTTTGAGATTATGAATAAAAAAGGGTATAAGCATCTATATGCTGGCTTTTTGTGGGAGGAATCTTAAATGTGTATTAGTAGCAAAGGATCAAACTAAAGGATCATGCGGTTAACATAAATTAATTACATGAACATTCTCAAGCCATCTTTTAAATTGGCTATGTGGCATGCGTTCCTACCTCCCAGCACCAAGAGAGTACTTGCTGTGCCAGATCCTTTTCATGTTATGTACACAATGATTCCATGTATAATAGTCATGGAAACATAAAACTATGGATACTGCGTGTTGTTGATTACCAAGTTTCTAACATTATTGATAACATAGCTTCTTTCTACAAATAATTTCCAAAATATAAAGTTGTAAATTGAGTTCTTAATTGATCTAAATAGGAAAATGCTGAGAGATCAGAGAAAAGGAGCAGGCCCTCTCACTTCTCTTTGCCGCCAGGCCATCTCACTTTCTAGTTCCAGAGACCTACATCATAACAAAATCAGTGGCTAGAGCTATCATTTGCTAGATGAAGTTACATACTTCATTTAAACATCTACATATCTTATGATTTCTCTCTAAATACAGTAGAATTGTGAAATCCTATGTGAATATGTATTGTTGACATGAGCATGGCTATGTCAAGGACCTCATGGGAATGGAAAGGTCTTTCCCATGTCCAGCTAAGAGGAATATCAAGGCCTTTCCCTAGTCTCAATTTGGATATTGACAGTAGGTGAAGAAAGTATCAGCTACTGCTTCCCCCACTCAGATAACTGAAGTCTGAGACTGCTCTCCTACAGAGACCCCCCCCCCAATGAAATTATCTTACCCTCTTCCTTCAGCTGTATTTTATTTGTTTGTTTATTTATTATTTTACATATTGATCCCAGTTCCCTCTCCCTACCTCCCTCTCTCCCTGCCTCCCTCCCATGCCCCTGGACCACCCTCCCATCCCACCCCTCCCCAACTCTACAGGAAGGGTGATGCCTTCCAGGAGGAATCAACAAAATCTGTCAAGTCATTTGGAGTAGGGTCAGCTGTATTTAAGAAACACACTACTTCCTGAGCTATTAACACATCTCCAGCCCAGCACACATCCCACCTGGTCACAGATTTTCTGTTTATGTGTCTGTTTCTTCAATTCCCTTGCCTCTGTAGGTCAATATGAAAGTTATGCAGGTCAAGCAATAAGATAAGGGGGCACTTGGATTTCCTGCATGCTGTAATCCAGAAGGAAAGCCCTCCCACAGACAGTGTTTAGAATTAACAAAATCAACTAATTAAATCTAATTAGTTTGAACTGCATGAGATAATTAACATAATTAATTTTCATTTTAAATTATTCCAAAGGGATTCAGTATGTATATATCTGAAAAAAGTCTTCATTGAATAATTGACATAAGAAACAAAAACATGCAATTTAACTGAGCATGTATTTGTTCATGTGAAGGTATGGCCTTTAGTTCTCTGTGTTTGAGTCAGTGTTTGAAATAATTTTGTGAGAGTATTCCATTAATATTAATTAGCTGAGATTAAGAGTAAGCCATACAAACTTTGATGTTAGGATGATCTTTCTAAATGTAATTAACAGAAATTTACTAGTGGTTAAGAAAGCTGATGATGTTAAATCAGATAAAATATGACAGATTTTCTTTGTTCTAAGTTAGTACTCCAAGGACATAATGGAATCACATCACTTCTTCTCAACCCTGTTTATTTTAAAGTCCACACAAAAGGAAACACGAAACTACAAACCATTAAATAATACTAAATATATACTTCAATACTGAAGACTTGCAGTATTCTTTGAGAATGGTCTTCATATCCAACACCATCCAGCCCACTTTGGTAATTCTCCTGCCTCAGCCCTTGATCCTGCAAGGTTTCTAAGGACCCAGTATGTAAGTGCTAGTTCAATGACCTCATATTAGAGCTAGGAAATAAACACATATACATATACATATACAATATACAGAGCACAAACTAGTTAGCTAGTAAAAGGATACTGCTGTGTTTGTTGTAGTTTTGATTGTTTCCATATGTATTACTCCCTTTTTACAAGTGAAAAATCATTATCACCCAATCCTCTGTCATGTCACTGTGCTGTAGCATTGTGCTCCAAAATACACAAGTATGCAAGTCTTCTGATCTTGTTGGGCTATGATCCCAGCTTCCATTAACTTCTACTAGACTACTTTTTCTTGACAACACAGTATAGTAATTTTTCATTAATCTTTCACAATTTATTATTAAACATCACATTAGTATGGTTCATTTGCTACAATGAGTGTGCCAATATTTCACACTGTTACTTAATGAACTTCATTCAGAGTTCCTCAGAATTTGCCAAATGTCCCCTAGGTTTTAGGGTTCATTTGAAGATGCTCTCTTACATTCCAAAACCACGTATTGAAAGCTTTGATGGCATGGACAGTTTTGAGGTGTGTTGATCATGTGCTTTAAAAATTGTCCCTGAATAGTGATTTCCTAGTATTCTCCTCATTGTTTTGGGGCTTTCAATTTGAAAGGTAAAGAATGCATTCTCATCTTCATAACGCAAGATACCCACTGCCAATGTGTTTCATACTATGACTGCCCAACTATTACTGTAGTCGCTAGGCTATTCCTTTTTCCATCTTCTGTTGTTTGAAAAAAAGTTCACTGTGAACAACCATAATTAAGTATTATAAAGAATTACGTTTCTATTCTATATTATTTAAGGATGAGAACTGAATTAAATTATTTAGATCAAATTAGATCAACAAAAACTCAGATATTAACTCTATGTTTATATTTGAATTCAGTTTTAATTTACTTTTCTCGAATTGTCTTAGCCTTGACTGTTGTTAGATATTTCTAATGCTGGCTTATCTTTCAGGTTCATATACCATCCATCATTCATTGTTGGCTATTTGATTTTTTGGGGATTTTTGTTTTTGTTTTTGTTTTTAACTTTCATTTTTCCCTTCCTTTCTCTTCACTCCCTCTCCCACTTCCCTTCTTTCTTCCTTCCATTGTTCTTTCCTTCCCTCTTCTTTTTCTTGCTCTTTTCAAATACCCCATTACTGTCTATAATCGGTTCATTTCTGTTTACATCCCCACCCTAGATAAGACAGCAATGCCAGAGGGTCAGTAAAGGGCACAAACCACTCAGGAGACAGTTTCAAAACAGAACTTCTGCTTTATTATTGCATGTGACCAACCACTTGTATAGTAAAAGCCTATTGACTGTAATTGGTTACAGTCATGGCAAGAACCATGAGATATAAAGCAGGACAACTAGTATTCAACAGATTGGCCTACTAGATGAGTGATACTCTGTTAGGGAGCCCCACCTGGCAAAGCCGTGGAGTTATTACCTGTGGGAATCAGTTGCTCCAGTCTGTAGTTTCTCTCATGAGTCACTTTATCTCCTCCCTAAGAGCTTCATTTATCCCCTAAGAATAGCTTTGGGTGTTTCCCACTACTTTCGGATGTTTAGCTCATGAAAATATTCCATCTACTGGGCACATATATCTATCGGAAGTCAGGAAGATGAGTTCTCATTTGGCTGTATAATCTTGACATATAGAATATATACCGGGTTTCTTGAATCCTTGAAGAGGCCCCAAAGAAAGGGAGTCCTCGTTCGGGCATGGAAACAAGTGTTTCCCCTGGTTAACCCAAGCCTGGAAGCAGCAGCCTCTGGATTTTACACTACATAGCCATAGTTTTGTTGTTGTTGTTGTTGTTTGTTTGTTTGTTTGTTTGTTTTTGGTTTTGTTTTCCTTTTGATTAAGCTACCTTGGATGTTATCTTTAGTGCTGAGAGGTCCCCTCTAATCAGCTAAAATACTGAAGGCTTCCTTCCAGTTTACCCCAGTAGCCATGACAGCCCTGATGCTGTTTCCAGAACTAGTTCCAGCTATTTCTAGAGTCCAACAGGAGAGAGTTCTGCACTATGACCTTCCCCCTCTCACATTTATTTACAAACTTTTAGCGTATCACCTAACTATGTGCAGAAAAGTAGTTTAGTACATGAAAACACCCTTTTTCTCTTCTTAGAACTCTATACTGATTTAAAGCCTCCTCCTTAATCAAGCCTCCCAGTATCTACCAGAGAGTCTCTCAATCATGCCCTGTCTGAGACATAAGTAAGATAACAGGTGCCTGATTTATCAGCCTTATCTGTCTTCTTTGCCCTGAGAATTGCATGCCTGGTATCCTTGGTATTGCCAGAGAAATACTAACTGTGTCTATATTTTTACATAAAACGGAAACCTTGTGGGATGAGAGAATTTGGAAGAATAAAGAGACATGATGAGAAGAAGATATGAGTTGATTCATTCCTTTATCCCACAGACCTAGTCCCTTTGCTTATTATGCCATCTCTTTTGAACGCTGAGAGAATACTTTTAGGGCTGGTCCTTAAAAGCACTCAATACATTAGTACAATACCTTGGATTGGATAGTGAGCACTCATACACCCAGTCTCCATGCAGAAGAAGCACATTAAAGGGGATGTGGAGATTGCAGACCTGTCTTCAGGACAGCTGCCTGCTACTCAGTCTACCTAAGAATTCAGTGTTCTGATTTCTGGGACTACTCAGGTGCATTGTGTGTCATGCTTCTTATTAAGTAGTGCAGTGTTCCAGGTAGGCTGGCCACCAGATCATAGATGCATGTTCTCCTACAACCAACCTTCTCCATTTACTGAGCTGTACAATCTCAGTCTATGTATACTGTTCATATCAGAAGTCTATTTTTTTTTTTTACTTTTTTGTATATGGGTGTCTTGTATACGGGTGTTTTATATATGGGTGTTTTGCCTGCAGGTGTGTCTGTGACCACATGCATGCCTGATGCCCCAAGAGAGCAGAATAGGGTATTGAAACCACTAGAACTGGAGTTACAGTCAGTTGTGAGCCACCATGTAATGCTGGAATCAAATCCAGGTCATTTGGAAGAATAACCAATGCTGTTAACTGCTGAGCCATTACTCCAGTCCAGAACAAGGAATTTTATTTCTTAGCCGGGCGTTGGTGGTGCATGCCTTTAATCCCAGCACTCAGGAGGCAGAGGCAGGCAGATCTCTGAGAGTTCAAGGCCAGCCTGGTCTACAGAGCTAATTCCAGGACAGGCTTCAAAACAATAAAGAGAAACCCTGTCTCAAACAAAACAAAACAAAAGAATATTTCTTTATTATCACTCCAAGTAATATAGCTTAACTTAAACTATATACATTTTATATACTGCATTTATTTACTTTTAAATTTAAGTAAATATAAAATTACATATATGACTTTTTCAAACAACCAGTATCAGACTACCAAACCCTTAGAGTAAATAATTCATTTTTAAGTTTTATTATGTACTCGGTTTTAAATATCCCAGTATATTTTCTTCAATCATTTCAGTAAGGTAGTTTTAATTTTTTTTATTCTTTTAAATCAATTAATGATACTATTGGTTATGTCTAGAGTTTTCTAATAGGATATATATGAATATGTGTGGGGTATATACATATTTCATGGGGTATATTATATATAAGTTTCTTCCATCAGGTTTAGTGATTGAACCTTGAACTTCATGCATACAAGAATACCACACTACCACTGAGCAATAATGTCAGTCACTTAGAGAAACTTTTAATTTGCATACATTAAAATTCATTATTTGTGAAAAAGTTCAATGAGTGTTTACCAATGCATGCTGTCAAATGTTTAATATAGCTAACCTTTTTTTAAAACCTCTGAAAGATTAGCCACCACTGAAAATTTGCATATATCAATAATTTTTGGCAGTCAGTATGCCCTAACTGAGGTCTCTAAACATTTATCCTTTACACACTAACTTTTTTTGCATAAAGTACATGAAATACATTTAGTTTATTTCCATGTTTTGTATGAGTTCATAAGTTATTGTCGTTGCTAAATAATATTCAATTACATGAATGAGCAAATAAATGTTGTTTCTGAAAAATAGCATATTGATTCCAAGATTAATGCTTATAAATTTATTATGCAGCTTTGCATGTAGATGTTGTATTCACAGACATTTTTGAAACTTTCATACATGTATATTGGTCATATCCTTTTCCTACTTCCTCTCTCTAACTTCCCACACCAATATATCTCCCAACTCCATGTCTACTTTATTTTAAATTTTTGTAAATCACTAGTTCAATTTTGTTGCCCATAAGCACATAGGTGTTGAGTTACCACTGTGACATGGGCAACATATTAATCAAAGAAAAGTGACTCTCTAAGTTGTCATCAGCTGCCCTTATCTCCTCAGCTGAGATGGGCATTAAGATCCCACCCCTTCTCCGTACTGAAAGTTTTAACTCTCTGGAGTTTATGCAGATCTTGTGTAGGTAACCAAGAGATGCTGTGTGACTTCATGTTTAAGAGCCATGTCATGGTTAGAGGCTAGCCTTTCGTAGCATTCCTCACCATAAAATGTCAAATTTGTTAGTCAAATGATTGCTGAATTAGGGAAGATTATGTTAAGCTTTGTTAAGGAAAATCAAAATGTCTTTTAAAGTGCCTGTGTCATTTTACATTTCTTTTATAGATGAAAGCAAATTTGTGATGAATATTTTCATGTACTTAGGTTCTATTTATAGATCCTTTTGGTGAGATGATGAGCTTGTACAACTATTTCTTAGTCACCTTTTTCTTGTTATAAAATTTGAAGCTTCTTTGTATATTTTAGATACAAGTTTTTCATCTGATGTGGGCTGAAAACACATTCTCCAAGTCTATAGCTTGCCTTTTGGGTTTTACCAATACTGTGAGAATAGAAATTTTAAATTTTTATTACTGATTTCCATTTTTATTTATATATAAGCTTATGTTATTTGTGTTCTATCTAAATGTTCACCATCAAAATAAAAAGGATGTGGATTTTCTTATATGTTTTCTCTAGGAGTCTGAGAGTCTTATGTTCTACATTATACCTATGGTCTCTTTCAAGATATTTGTAACTCCTATGTCATGTTCAGGTTTATTTTTCTAATACAAGCATGATAAATAGCTTCCATAATTCTTTCATCCTGGAGATGTATGTAAATTAGGTGCTGAGATAGAAATTTAGTGAAGGTAAGAGATAGCTGCATAGTTAAATCCTTTGGGTTATTCATAAAAGGGGGATAAGCTATAAATAATTATATTTGTTTTTAATCCAAATATATGTGTGTGTGTTATGTGTGAATTCTGCAATGTAACAATCAGGAAGAGAGAAAGTACTATTTCTGAGTGCACAAATATAGCTCTGTGTGTGTGTGAGTGTGTGTGTGTGTCTGTGTGTGTGTGAGTGTGTGTGTACATATATATATATACATATATATATATTTCATTATTTCCTAAAAGTGGAAAACTAACCATTTATTTAATTTTCCAAATACTCATTTCTATTTGTCTATCTTCTTCCTCATTCTTTGCCTTACCGGCTAACTTACAATTTTTTATGTTGATGTTAGACTGCCTACACCGAGGAAGAAATCAGGATGCTTTTGATTGTATTCTCTCATCATAATTTTGAGCATGAGGTTGTTATCATAGAAATAATACACTTTCATATAGATTACTTGAGGTGTAAAGACATAGTTCAGAAGAAACTCCTTAAAATGTAGGTGAATAGTCATTTTAAATGTCATTTTATCAATATCTACAGGTATTATGTATTGCTTACCTCTATGGCATTTCAGTGTTCATGCTTCTCTTTTGGTAGCATGAAGATCATCTTCCCATACCAAAGGTCAATAGGACATAGACACGAAGGTCCTATGCAGGTGCCAGCTTGACCTCTCCATACTCAATGAGTTGTGTGGGTGTTCTCGTCAGAAATGGGCCTTGATGTTATTTTGTGGAGAGTAACCGATTGTCTTATGTGGTGATGCATTATGATCTAATAAAGCTTGCCTGAAGATCAGAATACAAAACTACCTACAGCCATAGAGGTAGTGGTGATAAACACCTTTCCTTTAACCCTAGCAGCCACATTAGTTAACCATAGAGGCTGGGTGGTCGTGATGTATGCCTTTAATCCCAGCACTCAAGACATATATAAAATAGAAGCTCAGGGTCTCATGTGGTATTCAGTTTCCATTCAGGATGAGGACAGGATCACCCCAGCCTTGGTTGATGTAAGAACTCTCTAATAGTTGGATGCTTTGCCTTTGTGAACTCCAGTATCTGTCTCTAGATTTTTATTATTTGTACTGCAGTCTTATCAACAGCCTGGGTTTTTTTTTGGGGGGGGTTTCTATATGACCCCTTTGGCCAACAACTCAACTGGATATAATCCAGTCCTAATAGTGGAAGCTTGGTTTAGTGACAAGATATGTCCAGTTAAGACTCTATCTACCCATTACTTGGAGACTTCATTTGGATCACCTTCCTAACTTTAGGTTTCCACAGCAGTAGGATTCCTTACCACTCCTCGAATACCCCTCAGTTTTAGCTGTCTCTCATCACGTTTCCTCTCTCAATCCCCTATTCCCTCTCTCTTCCCACCTTTCATCTGGTTCAGCCCCCCCTCACTGAGTCCACTCATGAAATATGTTTACCTCTCCTGAGGAGATGCAGAAATCCATCCACAAACCTTTTAATCTTCAGTGCTGTCCTTTGGGCAAAATATGGTAAGACAATGGTAGCACAAATCTTGTGGTAATAGCTAATCAATGTCTGATTTGACTTAAGGCCCACTCCATGAGATAGAACACATACTTGACATTGCTTGGGTGACCAAGAACCAGAGACTAGATAGCCTAGAGACCTGCAGTAAAATTAAATACTATCAATCTTTTAAAAAAAATAGTGATAAAATCATCCTAATGATATTCTGTTATACTCATAGATCAGTGTTGCGGCAGGTTTCTCCCCGCCGGCCTCCTGGTCCCACCGCCACGTGGGCCCACAGCCGCGCCAGCCCCAAATAACACTCAGAGACTCTGTATTTGATACAATCCTGTCGGCCAGTTACCATTACTGTTTATGGGCTAGCTCTGTCTTAATTATTAACCCATTTCTACTTATCTAAGTATTTCCACGTGGTCGTCTTATCGGGGAGCCGCGTCTGGCGTCCTGCTCCTTCCCGGGCTACATCTTGACTCCCTCCTACTCACTTCCTCTTCCTCCTTGTCTCCTAGCCCCGCCTATCTTGCTATCTCATTGGCCACAGGGCTTTATTAACCAGTATGAGAAACATATATACAGAATAACATCTCCCATCATCTCCTCTTTTCTGTCTAAAGTAAAAGAAGGGGTTTAACCTTAACATAGCAAAATATAACATACAACAGTTATCAAATAAGAATCACAGTTAACAATATTTAGTCCATTAACATTTTGTAAGATTTAAACAAAATATCATCTATCCTATCTTTGTGAGTCTAAAGTCCTATATGTAACTTATCTTTAATCCTAACTAAGGAAAACTATAACCATAACTATCTGTCTTCAACTCCTTCAAAGACCACAGAAGGATAATATATAAATTCTAGAAATGACAGAGACAACTCATTGCCTGGTCAGTCACCAGAAGTTCTTCTGTAATGTTCCATCTTCAGCCCATAGGCCATAGTGTGTGTCCAGACTCCTCAACAAGGCAGGAAACTTTAAACTGTCCACCTGTATTGACAGTTTGTCAGTCACTTTTCTCTGTGTCCTGTAGACTATCTGGCTGTCAGGCAGCCTCTTCCATGAAGCAGGAATCTGTAGCAATGTCCATCTTGCATCAGCAGTCACCTTTTTGTGGGTCCTGCATGTCCAGTTTCTACAACATAAAGTGAAACAGTCTAGACAAGAGAAGTACCTTGCTCAAATGGCTAGTCTTGCCATATTAGAAGCAAACTCCATAATGTTTTTCTTGGATGTCCATCTTCCTTTCTGATGCAGGTGGTGTTACCAGGAGCAGTTGTGCCTCACTGTCAAGAAAATCCCTAAACCATTTTAAATGCCATATTCTGTAGGCCTTTGAAAGGTTTGAAGAATGCCTATTCATCTCAAATACATCTCTATATATCTAGAAAACCTAACTAACTCCAAGCTTGACTATCATAGGTAACTATCTAATCTGTACTAAATTATACATTACATTTCAAAATGAGCTATATAAACACAATACCTAAACAAGAGGAGAAATATATACATCATAAAATTGACCTTAAATTGTATCAATAAAAGAAAATCCATTTCAAAGCAAAGTATTCATATCTATACCATAATTCCCTTTTTACCTTTAAAAAGATTGTTTGTGGTTATAGCCATTTATAACCAAGTCCATTTAAATGAAAACAAACATTTATAAACAATATTTGGGAATTTGGGCGTCGTTCTTTCCAAACTACTTCCTGCTGGTACAGGGCGCTGTCATGGGGGTCCAAAGAAGATGCAGAAATCTTGGCAGTAGTCTGCAAGGCTTTGTCTCAACTGCTTTGAATGTTGGATCATCTGGGGAGTTGTTTCAGGGGGTCTGGCTTGATCAAACCATATAAGTCTGGAAAGAATCCGTAGCTTTTCATTTTCTGTGGAAACAAAAATAGAAATCCTTTTCCCCAGTAACTTGTCCTTATGCTTAAATTTAGGAGTCAAAGCATTTTTAAAATATATAAATTGAATTAATCTAGCAATATTTCTTTTATCAGCAGTTGTTATTTTCTCAGCAATCAAATAATTTAAAGACAACAGAAGTGTGTATAGTATCCAAAATCTCTCTGTGTTTTCCATCTTTACGTGGCTTTCTTATTATTCTATTTATTCTACTTCTATTTTTACATATTTTGAGACAGGGTTTCTCTGTATAACTTTTATCTGTCCTGGAATTCATTCCATACTAGGTTTACTTTGAAATCACAGAGATCTGCTTGCCTCTGTCTGCCGAGTACTAGGATTAATTCTACTTCCTTTTTTCTTTTTTAAACCATTGTATCCTGTTTCTTTTTCTCTCCCAAGCCAGCGTATTTTTAAAAACACAGTGTAAACCTTTATTGCAGCTCTCCTATACACCAATGAATTGTTAGCAGAGCTCTTTAAAAGTCAGGCGGCTTTTTGCCGCTTATGCTAATTTTGGAAACTTCCCTTAAAGGAGCCGTGCAAATCTCTGGCTACAGCAAAACAAATCCAACCGAGAAAATGTTGCTACCAATAAGTCTTGCTAGTCTCTGTTCCCTTGTTTCCAAAACCATTTTTTTAAGCTTTTGTTAAGTTTTAAGTGAAAGATCTCAGTCCCAGTTCTGACACCATTATGTTGCGGCAGGTTTCTCCCCGCCGGCCTCCTGGTCCCACCGCCACATGGGCCCACAGCCGCGCCAGCCCCAAATAACACTCAGAGACTCTGTATTTGATACAATCCTGTCGGCCAGTTACCATTACTGTTTATGGGCTAGCTCTGTCTTAATTATTAACCCATTTCTACTTATCTAAGTATTTCCACGTGGTCGTCTTATCGGGGAGCCGCGTCTGGCGTCCTGCTCCTTCCCGGGCTACATCTTGACTCCCTCCTACTCACTTCCTCTTCCTCCTTGTCTCCTAGCCCCGCCTATCTTGCTATCTCATTGGCCACAGGGCTTTATTAACCAGTATGAGAAACATATATACAGAATAACATCTCCCATCAGATCAGTGCCTTATTCCTCCTGCAGAAGCTTCCTCCTGCAGTAGATGAAATTAAATGCAGAGACCCACAGGCAGACAATGCAACAGAGAGAGACCTTGAAACACAGCTCTATATGAGTTGTCTCCATCAAATTACTCCCCTCAAATCTCAAGTAATCCTGTGGAAAAATAGGCACAAAGTAGTTTAAAAGCCAGGGAAAATGGGGACACCAGGACAAGGCCCTGTAAATCAGCTGAGCTGAGCAGAGCTCATATGAACTCACAAAGACTGAAGCAGTAAACACAGGGCCAACAAAGGTCTGTACTAGGTCCTCTGTGCATATTTTATAGCCTTCAGAATAGTATTTTGACTGGACTCTGGACTGTGTGAATAAGTGAGTCTCTTACTATTATTATTTCTTCTCTTAGGACTCTTTTCCTTTGGTTGGCTTGCCCCTTCCAACCCCAAAGTGATGGTTTTTGTTTTATCTTATTATATTTTATTTTGTTGTGCTTGGGTGTTATGTATTAGAGGCCTGTTCCTTTCTAACGAGAGACAGAAGGGGTGTAGATCTATAAGGGAGGGCAAGTGAAGAGGAACTGGAAAGATTAGATCAGGATATATTGTATGAGAAACTGATCTATTTTTCAATAAAAGGAGAAGATTATATCATTTTGAGAGTAGCTGGAGCCTTCCACACCTTAAATATTTTTTTATTGGAAAGAACATTGCAAAGTCAGTCTGTAAATAACGTAACTCCTATAATCTTAATAGACTTTCTCTGAAAATTTCCACAACTGGATTTAGAGGGAAATTAACTGAGAGCTACAATTCCATCTGGTGAATATGTATTGAGTGACTGCTTTTTGACAGGGATAATAACAAAAACTGAGACTCCAGAATTCATTCTGATAGAGTCTAACTTTAAATTGTAGTTTGAAAAGTCAATATTTTAGTAAGTTAATATTGGCAATAGTTTTGAAAGTGTAAAGGTAGAAAATTACTTTTTCAAGTTCATCTGGATTTCTCATTTTGATATTTATCCTAAAGGATTAGTTAGTCATGTGAAAAAATAAGGGATTGGAGAGATGGCTTAGCAATTAAGAGGAGTGACTGATCTTGATGAGAACCTGAGCTTGATTTCCAGAAGATCGGATGTCCTTTCTGGCCTCCATAGGCACCAGGCATGCACATGGTATGCACAGATACTACCAGACAAAACTCAGAGATGTAAAATAAATAAATCTTTAAATACATAACTGAGTTACAAGAATTCTAGTCTAGTATCTTTTAGATGTTTGTTTTTTTTTTTAATCCTGTCTCTTGCCTTAGTTCAGTGCTTGCTGTTATCATTTAGAACACTGAGGTGTTCTAAATAGATATTGACTTGTTCCCTGGGTTGTGAGTCTCCCATACAGCATCTGTCCTATTTGGGAGGTTTTGATTTTCAATCAACAGAGAGAGATGGTTGTTTTAACAGGTCACATATCTCAGAAGACCATTTAGTCACTAACATTATAGAAATTTTCTAGACTATTTCTAACTAGAAAGCAACTTATCATGATGACTCTCCTTTTAGCTTCCACTCAATTGTTTTTAATAGAAATTCCTAAGAGTCCTAAGATGATTGATATTAATTTACATTTCCAAAGATACACTTCTGTTCCAAATTTTATTTGAGAGCATTTTAGCAGACAACTAGGAAAAAAAAAGAGCAAACAAAAACAGGTGTAAGGACATCAAATAAAAATTGCCTACAATAAATGCGAAATGTGCTATCTTCACGAACTTCTTACATTACATTTATTGATATAGAATTCTTATGATAATTCAGAAATTTTGAGAAGAAATGAAAGCAAGAAAATAAAGAAAAAGATATGAAGGAAATGAAACAGAAAAAATAACAATGGTAAATAGTATTGCCACATTTAGCTTTCCCAGGAGACTTATTGAGTAATAAAAATACTATGATTAAAAACAGGTAAATATAGGGAGGAGTAATTCAAACTAAAAACAAACCAATAAACAAAAACCTCTTCACTCCTCTGTCTTTCCCACCTCTCCCAACACCTCTTCATTTGTCATAGTGACATTGGAAACCATGGCATTTCACACAGAATACCCTTTTATCCAAATGTTCATTGCAATGAGTCATCAATCACTAGATACTCACCCAAACTCCTCTTGGATATCCCACAGCACTCCCCTGAGTCATGGAGATTCTGCAGGTATCATTCCATTAAACTAGTCCCTTTAGAGGCCCCATCAGGTCCTAGATAGGGTTAGGATGGGCCAAACCTAGGTCCAGCTGTGTTCCTTAGTGGTAGCTGAGCTGGTCAGTCCAGGCTACTGGAACTGCCTCCCTCAAGTAAGGAGAAGAGACAGCTCCACTATGCCCATGTCATCAGGACCACTTATCCCTTGCCTGTGTTGAAGGGTGAGACCATTTCATCCTTTCAATAACAAAAAGTAGAAAAAAAGAAAAACCTGAAGGTGAAATATGAAAGTAGTATTCTGCTCACTCTTCTACAAAAGCTTATCATCACCTACTGAGAGTATATATATAATTATTAAATAATTTGCACCATGAAAATATGACTCATGTTCATGTTAAATGTTTATTTGGAGGAGTATGTCATTAATTATGATCTATAAATTCATCTTAAAGAAAAATAAATTAGTAAGAATATAAAAATTATGTAGCACTACCATATGAATTGGCTCCTTTCCAGGGAAGATTTAGATTACCACGCCTGTCAAAGGCAGGCAATGAAGAAAGTCTTTGAATACATGATTATTTATAAGCTCTTAGAGCTTTTACCTAAACAGAATCAGTTTCCATGGAAACAGGAATTATCTGTTGAAGTCTGATCTTTCCTTTGCATAGTTAGATTTGACAGCTAAGTGAGCACTGCTTTAGAAGACATATATAACCCAGAGACGCCCACAGAAAAATAATAAAATTGAAAGCAATTGAAAATACTAAGCTTAAAAATTGCAGCCAAAGTTATTTATCTTTTAAGTGAGACTTTTCATTGCTTGAGAGGAATAGAATCATTTTAAGCCATTGTCTTTGTAGGGTGGTGTAAATAAGAGCAAAATAATGTGGAGAGTAGTTTATTATTGTTGTTGTTGTTGTTTTAGATAAATTTTATTACATTAGCAAATATCAGAAGAAAAATAGATGCCTGTATTTCAGCATGTAAAGAGTGCTCAGAATTGATAATCCAGCTGTATGAACAAACATAGGCAGAGTAGTTCTTATGTTTTATATAGTACCATAAGAATCGAATTATTATAACCTTAGAAAATAGGTACCATTGGTCTATTCTTCAAATTCAAAATGATCCAACATGTTAGCTGATTTCCTAATATTACACATTTCAAGGTTTATGTATTAGAGACTCTAAAAATTTTCTTAATTTCAAATCTTAAGTTATTAAAAGAGAAGTATCATGAACTGTCAAAATCTGTTTCTGATTTTATGGCTTAATTTATTACTGAGTCATCTCAGAAAGATGAAATTATATATACTTCATATAAAATTTGTATCTATATATTCAAGGAGCTTTTATTAGGATAGAGAATCCAAGAAGCCTGAAACACTCCTGTCCCTCATCTCTCAGCCTGTGCTATGCTTTCAAAGTGGAGATGGTGGCAGAAAGATGTAGGAATTTCTGATTTTCTCCAAGCATATGAGTTCCAGTAGACACATGTGAAGGGATCAGGTTCTGTTGCTTCACTTGGCCTTTACTCAAGGGGCTAAAGCTTTATTCCAGGTATAACAGATAATATTTTATTGTGCTACTTTCTACTTTACCTTCAAGAACATAAGGCATAGATTCATGCAAAGAAAGGCAAGGCAAGAAAACTAGGTCCCCTCTGGTAGCTATTCAAAATGCAGCAGTATCATTTTGCTAAATAGCAAGGGGGTCAGATATCTTAAAAACACGTATGTGACTACATTTGCAAAGCACAATTCTTTATTTTTGATAAATCTTCATGATGCAAGATGAATGTGTGAAGAGGCATTCTTGTCCACCACTTTATCTTTTAAACAGTTTTCCATGGCTTTGAGCTAAAAATGCCACAAACTGTACCTACTGTCTTCTATTCTTGAATTATGACATTAAACTGAACATCCTCAGAAACTGGTCAGGAATAAATCAACACCTATATGAACACACTAAGTTTCCCTCGATATAATCCAATGTTCTCTTCCACGATCTTCTTGCCTGGTTTGAGTAAAAAGTTTGTCCTCCCTGTTTTTGATCTTGACAGAGCTTATTTTAGTTTTGCACCCACTAAGATACAAATGACACTATCAGTTACAGTACTCTTGAAATGGCTCATAACCACTTCTTGTGAAGAGTAGCAAATATCCCACTCATGAGAAGAGTCTAGGTGGAGAGGCAGTGATTACTAGTGAATAGTTCCCCAACTACGCATGAAAAGAGTATAGAGAGAGCTGCACGACTAAGGACATTAGGAAGAACACAGTAAGTCTTAGTGGGGACAGTGAAGACATGTTTATAGTGCTCTATGCAAGTTATACAACACAAAACCACTAAACACTGAAATGTTAACAGAGAGAATCAGAGGATAAGTGAAGCACAAATGGCTCTTCTGTGTTCACAGACCTCCTGAATTTGAGAAGGCTGTTTCAGCAGCACCACTTACAAAAAATCAGAGCAGAATGTGAAGAATGCTTAAAAACATTCCTGTAATCCCACAAGGATCAACCATCTAAGAGGATACTCAAGGGCAATAGGAACTCAAGCACAAATTATAACCGAATACTATTAAGTTCAAAAGTGAAACCACATGTTTCACTGGCATGGAAGGCTGTGCATAGCCAAGGCTATGGTCCCTCAGGAGTGAATATAGGGAAAGCTCACACTCAACTATGTGTGCTGCAAATAAAATAAAATAATAAAATGTTTCTCACAAAAGTCTCCAAAAATAAAGGTCAAAAAGCTTACTGGGTAAAGGCACTAAAAACACAAACCAGATAAATACATCACACTCATCTATCGATAACCCTCATTCAATTGAAAATACAGATAAGTACGCCATGCTGATCCACAGAAAACCTCTGGCCAAGCTAAAATATTTAGAAAAGAAAAAATAAAGCTAAGCAAGTTTATCAAAGGTCACACAGTCACATTCAGAAAGAAAAATTTTTCAAGGGGCTGTTCTTCCAAGTCAGTACGCAATAAATAAATGTGTAATCCAAAAAGCATAACATAGCCTTCTGGTGAGGGGATTACATCATGAGCTAAAATGTCCTCCTTACAACACAATTTTATGATTTTACTCAGAAAATGTAATGGTATGAAATTGACCTCTAGTGAACAAAGACTTCAAAGCAGCCATTATGAATGTATTCAAATAAACTAAATAGATTATATCTAAAAAAATGAGAGGATACATGGTGCCAGTGTCCCATAAATAGAAAATATTTATGGAGAAATTATTCTTTAAACACAGCTGAATAGAATTTAGTACTTGAAAATGTGTTAACTGGAGTGAAATGTTAACTAAATGAAAGTAAAAGAAATTTGAGTTGGGAAAAGAATTGGCCAATTTTACGACAAATAAATAGAGGTTATTCTATGTAAAGAGCAAAGAGATGAAAGAATAAACACAAAAATAGCTGCAGAGAAATGTGGGACATTAACATTTGTATAATGAAAAAAACCATAGACAAAAAATAAAGTATGGGAAAAAATTCTTACTGATGAAAAGTATTAGCCAGTCAACAAGTTCAATTAACTAAAACTGCGATTAACATGAAGAGATCCATACCAAATCATGACTGAGTTAAAATTTCGATGCTAAAGAGAAAGTCTGAAAAGGAGAAAGAGAATCAAATGATTTTTTATGTAATATGGAAGCAATAGAATTAACTGTCAAATCATCAGAAGCAATGAGGCCAATATTTACAGGTCCTGGAATTAAATTATCATCAGCAAATTATGTTGTATCTATCAACATGATTTTTAAAATGAAGGTGAATGTGGATATACTGAAGGTAAGAAAAACCTTGTTAATTTGTTATGGTAAGACTCTTCTGACAAGAAACACTGAACTGGATTATTCAGCCAGAACACTAGGTAAGACAAAGAGTAACATGGAAACACATGGAGTATTTTTACAATTCCTTATACAGGTAGTTGTGTGACTAACAACAACAAAAAGACAAGCAACTCTTTTCTAATTCTTAAGTTATTTAGGAAATAGTTGGAGGAAATATTTGTGCATAATTGAGATGGTAGATTTATGATACATAGGACAAAATTTCCTTCCTGTAATAGAACAGAGGTGGTTGGCAAAAATTGAATCCAATTGTAAAATGATGTGCTGGGGACACAGTTCAGTTATATAGAGTCTACCCACCATTCACAAAACCCTGAGCCTAATCACTCTTGCTGGAAGTAAAGGAAACAAAGAATCATCTAACAAACCAGAGACAGAATTAATGGTGTCTGCCAATTATTTCAGTAGCTGGGAGGCTGAGACAGTAGCTTTGATGGGCATTCAAGTACATTATGGCTACTTAGTAAATTCCAGGTCAACTTGAGCTGCAGAATGACACTGGATATATATATATGAGAAGTATCTTATTTTTCTCTCTCAAGCAGAACATAAATTTGAGTGGTATGGTGTGTGTGTGTGTGTGTGTGTGTGTGCGCGCGTGCGTGCGTGCGTGCGTGCGCGCGCATAGATGATTATGATAGAGGAAAACTACAAAAGTAGAGAGGAAGAGATCTCCACAGAAGGGAGAGGGAAAATCAACTTAACATCTATGTCATGAAAAGAGGAGAGGATACTACTTGCTGAAGAAAGAAGACAAGATGGAAAGAGGAGTTGAAAGAAATAATGTTTGCATTTAATAAAAAAAAAAACTACAGTAATATATGTGCATAAGTTTTATAATGAAATGCATTTAGTTGTATGATAACCAGAAATTAATAGGAAAAGAAAAACAACTACTTTAAACAAATGAACAAAGGATGGTTTAAATAATAATAGAAGATCAATCAGATCATTGGCAGTGAGCTACCTAAAAAATAGTCTTACAGAAGTGGTATTTGCTTTTTTCGCCCAATAATTCATCATTACTTTAGAAAAATCCCCATTAAAATAATATAATTTGTTGAAGTTTAAAATTTCCAAGTAACATAAAGTTTTATCGACTCATTTAAAAAAGATGAACTAGGCAAATAAACTTCCCAAATATATGTTTGCAAAAATATTAAGCTCAAGCCAAATGCCAGTATACTTGAATAGATAAGCAAATGTCAATACAAAGTTTCTTGAGGAATAATACTAGTCAGTTTAAAATATCTATGACTATATAATCAAAATAGGCATTGCTGATTCTATATTTTTGAAATATATTTGTTCTGATTATTTTAGGTGTTTTATCTCCTCTATTTTGAGTAAGATTGGAAATTTATGAAGGTATCAGATTATGTAAAAGCCACACATGGGTAATCCAGTCATCTTCAGAGATCTTTGAATGTTTAGATACTGTGGTGAGATTTGCATTTTTTCCTTGATCATAATTAGATCAGCTTAAACTAATCATTCAACTTTTTAGGTTCTCGTGGACATTCTTAAAAATAAAACAAAATACACAAATAAAAGATAATGAATGCATGCATCTAGTACCTATAGGCAAGCACCAATACCCCAATATCCTAGTTCATCCTCCTCCCCAACTCCTTCCTCCTCCTTTTAGAATAAGAAAGAAGTTCTTTGTACCATTTTATTATGTATTCTAAAATTTTAACATTCCAAAACTATTTCCTAAGAAAGCATGGGATACATTAAGACCACCTCTGGAATTTATTTAAAGAATAATGCCATTATTAAAAATCTCTTCAGTCATTTGTTGCTAGTCTAAATATTGATTGAAACCTGAATGATCAGTTACACACTGAGATACAACAGAAATTTTGCCCAATGCAGAGATTATTTAGAATTTTTTATGTTTTCTTGGAAAGATAATAAAACAGTTTTACTGTCACAAGGAGTTAGGAGTTATTTCTAGTATGCATGTATCATAATTATACTTCCCCTCCCCAGCCCTAAAGTCCCAAAGAATACAGGATGGAAAACACACTTTGTATTCTGAATGAAAAGGGATGGAGTGAGCTAATGTAATAGCTTATGAAATGCAAGACCATGTTCTAAACTATCCTCTTAGAAAAAGATGTTTCTCATTTCCCTATCCCTGTCAGAAATAAAAAGCAGAGCAAATACCAGCACCCCGGCTAATTTTAATTATAAGCACCTCAAGCATTTTGATAAAGCACTTAGCTCTTAGCTTAGTGAATAACTTAAATACCCCAATAACCAAGTTTCTGTGTTAGAAATGCCTAATGATTATGAAGTAACAACTCTTGCTTTCCCACCTGGTGGTAAAACAGCTACATAGACTTTTTAAATTTGTTAAGTAAACTAAAATGTTGTTTCAAAAATCAAATCTGAAAATGCTGATCAATTTTTGTTACCTTGTCTACAGCTGTTCTGCAAAAATAAACATAGTATACCATAATTGACTATAGCTTCCAAAGGACAGGTGAGCCCACCATTCCTTAGGCATGTTCCTATAGCAACATTGCTATCTTTTCATCCAATCTGGAACTTGTTTAGTTTTTTTTGTTAGTTCTCATTATGAAGAAGTGGAAAAACATGTGTTTGTATTCTAGTCAGTATATAGAGTACAAGTTTTAATAACAAAAATCTGAGCTTGCAATATTGGGCTGTTCCTTTTAACCTGATGTCAGAACAACTTAATTAACTTCTTTAAACGCTACTAATTCCATGGAAAATGTCAATAATTAAATACATATGAATAAGGAAAAAGGAAACCATCTATGTCAGTTTCATAAATAATCCACATTTAATAACTGTAAGCCTTTTTATTTATTTCCCATGATAGCTAGCATATGGTGCTTTATTGGAAAGAACACACACACACACACACACACACACACACACAACACACACACACACACAAACACACACACACACACGCAAAACCCTCCAGACATATCACACTAGTTTATAGTTCAATTTTATTTCTCTAAACTACACATTACACATTGAGTTTAATAAGGGGTACTTTTATGAAACTAAGGAGGGGAAGCACCAGTGCCTGCACCACTAAAAAGAAATAAATTCTCCTCTGTGATGGAATGTTGAAAAGCCTATTTTGTGCAGGTCTTGGACATTAATGTTTATTTAGATTTGTTAGAAAAAGAAAGACTCAGAATTGTCCTCTCATTAGCTCCAACCTCTCTTCCAAGCTTTATAATAACATATTAATTGCCCATTTCAAACATCCTTCTGGCTATCTCTAAGCTATTTCATGCTTAATACAACTAAACTAACCTGTCAATTTCTTCCCCCCCTTCATTACATCTTCCTCCTCCAGCAGACATTCAGACAATTCCAAATTATAACGGCCATTACCCATCCAGTCGTGCATGTCAGCAGAAAGCCTTTTAACACTTTCATACCTCTAACCCCTCATTTAGTCCACTTGATCTAAATCATTCTTGTTTTGCTTAACACAATGTGTATTCCATTTTCCTTCTTGATTTTGGGTGAAAATTGTCAGCATTTTTCACCTGGAGTAGTGTGGAAATCTCATATTTAACTGACATTATCCAACACATTTTCCACATTGCAGCTGAGATGATAGTTCTAAATCCCCTAAACGGTGTGGCTCATTTCCATTTGTAAACAATATCCACATTGTGGATCTGACCTACTGTGAACTCTGTGTTCAGTATCAACTTGGACTCTAACTCTTTTCCCTGCTTATTATGTACAGAAGTTTGCAGTCCTTGACTGTGTTGTGCTTGCCCACATCATGTTCACACACATTCTCTCCTTATTTCTGTAAAGCTTTACCACTCCAGTCTAGATAATTGGTTTCTTGTCTTTGAAATCTCAATTTAAATTTCTTCTGAATGGTCGTTTTTATTCCCTGACAACTCCACATATGTATGTATACAGTGTGTTTTGATCCACATTTCTCTCCATTACATTCTCTATCTCCTTCCTCTTGCTCAAACCCTTTTTCCCAAGTAGTCTCTTTCCAATTTCCACATTTTTTTCCCTGATTTTACATACTGAGTTTAGTAAGCGATGCTTTCATGAGCATGGTTAGAGGCAACTCACCAGTGGGTACAGCACTGAAGAAAATAAGTTCTTCTCTTCCATAATAAGTTCAACATTTCATGGAATATTGAAAAGCTTGATCCTGTGCAAATCTTGGAAGATAACTACAGTGGAGGTGATTTCATGAGTGCAACTGCCAAGTCCAGAAATTTCTCCATCTTCCAATGCAGATATCATCACTATCTCCTTAAAAGAAAATTCCTGAACCTACTGAAATCTATGCTTTCCTGTAATGTCAGAGAGTTGAAGTTTCAGATAAAATGCTACCTTGGAGCTGGAGGGACAAAAAACACAGATAATCATGTCTGAATTGGTTTGAACACAGGGAATGGTTCAGGGGCCCTGATTTTGGAGAAATATTTACTGAAATGGCAATTTTAATGAACTGCAATGCACTCAGTGTTCCTCACAGATTTCCATTCTCCATGGCTAAACTTGGGAAATCAAAAGTAGATTTTACTTTGAAAAAACAATTAAATTGATAACATTATACAAATCAAACATAACCAAAGTCAACACACAGGTTACATATTTAAGAAATTAAATCAAGGTCATGAATGTTGATTCTAGGATACTAAAGTTAATTTTTAAAACACTGTGAAGAGCAGCATAGCCACAATTTGATTATGTATATGAAACCTTTGAAAGACAAAAAGTGAACATTTTCCAAGAAGAAAGAAACTGTCTGAATAGAACAATATGTCTTGAAGCAATCCCTAACCTAAAAATAGGAGCCAAAAACACTTCTAAGAATCAAGCCCCTTGAAATAATAGTTCTTAGTCAAGATTATGGAAAGTACAAGATGGCCCAGAAAACAATTAATATTTAGGCCTAGACCCTACTCCAAATGACTTGACAGATTTTCTTGATCCCTCCAAGAAGGCATCACCCTCCCGGAGAGTGGGAGGGGCGGCAATGGGATGGGAAGGTAGTTAGGGGACATGGGAGGGAGAGAAGAAGGGAGAAAGGGAGGGAGAGAGAGGAAGGGAGGGAGAGAGAGGAAGGGAGGGAGGGAGGAAGGAATGGAGGGAAGGAGGGAGGGAGGGAGGGAGGGAGGGAGGGAGGGAGGGAGGGAGGGAGGGAGGGAGGGAGGGAGAGAAGGAGAGGGAACTGGGATTGATATGTAAAATAAAAAAAAATAAAAAAAAATTATACTACCGCACCACTCATTAAAACAAAACAAAACAAAACAAAACAAAACAAAACAAAAAAGACACATAGACACATGAGGAAACCTGCAAGAGTTTCTATGGGCCAAGTCTGGAACAATTTGGTTATTGAAATACTAAATAGCATTAGTAGATGTTAATCTGTTTTATGTGTTAAGAAATTAAGCAACAGAGAAAGAAAATTTGAATAAACTATCCACAAATTATAACTAAATGTAAATGTCATATACTAAATTTTGAAAAGATGATGACAAAGGAAATAATCAACAGGTGAGAAAATTTCTTATCAGACATTACAAAAATAATAGTAAGTTTAGTTTTTTCTCATCAGCTAAATTAAGGGCTAATCTAAATGTTAATAAAATTTTTATCTGAAAAACTAGGCACTACAACTCTAAATTTTGATTGGTTGTGATTTTTCTGTACTGGTCACCATCTGTTGCAAAGGTAAGTTTTCTTGATGAGGGGTCAAGCTTACACTTTCTGTAGGTAAAAGGACAAATATTTAGATTGTTGATATGGATTATACTGATTTAGTAAATTAGTGGTTGTAGATTCTCCTTAAATATCCATGACTTTACCAGCATTGAGTAACCTTAACAGAAACATATTTAAACAAATTTTTCTTTGTTGATGCAATTGCTATTAGTATCTTATGTCTGTCCTAGAAATTTTAAAAGGAATAATATTCCTTTGTAGTTTTGTAGTAGTTTCTAGTTGTTTTTTATTATTTGTTTGGTATTGGTTCTTATAGTAACTTTCAGAAGTTCTCTTCATTGACAGCATCCTTTAAAAGTACAGCACTCAGAACTACATTCAATATGAGTGATGCTTTTGATGGACCAGAGTTTCTTGAATTTGGTTAATTGTGTTTAATTCATGGGGAGATCACTTCAGGTATATAGTACCATGTTTTTAGAGCAGACAACCAGAAAAACTCAGTTCCAATTCTTTCTGTTCTTGAGTCGCAAAGCACAAGGTTCAACATTAATACAGAGTAGATACAGTACAAAAAAGGGTTTGTTTGTTTTTTTAACTCTTCTCTCATATATTACATCCAGACTGCAGTTTCTCCTTCATCCTATCCTCTCAGTTCCTCCCACCTGCCCTTTCCACCAGATTCACCCCTACTCTGTTTCCCTTCCAAAAAAAAAAAAAAAAAAAATGCCTCCCAGGGATATCAGCCAAACATGGCCTAGCAAGTTACAATAAGACTAGCAACAAGACCTCATATTGAGACTGAACAAGGCAATAAAGTAGGAAGAAAAGAGTCCCAAGAACAGGCAAAAAGAGTCAGAGACACCCCCCTACTCCCACTGTTAGGTGTCCCAAAATAACACTAGGCTACACAACCATAATATAAATTATTATATTATTACATAATATAATAATGTTATTATATATAATATATATATGGATCCCATGCAGTCTCCATGATTGTCTTTCAGTATAGAGACCCCAATGAGCCCTGATTATGGGATTCTGTGGGTCATGTTCTTATACAGTCCTTGACTCCTCTGGCTCCTACAAAAAATTTTCTTAGAACATACCAGAGATAATTGTCAAAAACATGATTATCAAGAATATTAACAAAATAGTTTCAAAAACTATTACCCTGTTAAAATACCCACTCTGATGCATCAGGTCTAGAAGCCTTTCATGTAAAAAGGTAAAGAGCCAGCCTGTCCTGAGTAACTACAGATTCTCTTCATACTTAGGAGACATTGATAGTAAAAAGGTGCTGTCACTTCAGGTATGTATAAAAATGTAGACATACAGATTTCATTACTCTGTGATTTTATGTATTTCTTCAATATTTATCAATATATATGAATTTTAATGACTTACGCATTGTAACATTACATGAGGTATATGGGCGCGAGCACACACACGAGTGCGCGTGCGTGTGTGTGTGTGTGTGTGTGTGTGTGTGTGTGTGTGTGTGTGTGTGTGTTAAGCTTTTTGTCACAAAGTGATAGCTTAGGGTCTGGTCTACGCTCTATTTGGAGAGGTCAGTCTCTCCCTAAGTTTAATGTGATATAAGAAAAGTGAAGAGCCCAAGAAGAAATCATTTCAGTGAGTGAAACATCTCCAAAATTGCCAGTTTGTTCTCTTCTACTACCCACCATGTCATTAGTTAGGAGAAGCTTGAGAGGAGCTATGTTGGTCCACGTCTAGGTGGAAATGTTGCGACATTTCGGTCAGGCTCCTCATATTTCACAGGGTGTGTTTCTTCTTCATCATCGACTGTCAGCGTATGGCACAGAATAGTCACATTCCAAAGACTTGTGAAGCAATGTGACTTTGACAGTGAAAAGGACAAGAGCTGGATTGCAGGAACATTTGTTCTCAATTCTTTCTAATGATGTATTTAAATTTCTCCCTAGACAAATCAATTGATTTTATCATGGGGTTTTGCTTACTCCCATCTTCTCTTTCCATATGGATTTATTTTGTTTCAATTAATTGATCTTTGGATTTTTTGGACTCATTCTTTTTTTCACTTAAATTAAAAACAATCTTATTTTACATATCAATCCCAGTTCCTTCTCCCTCCTGTCCTCCCATGTCCCCCACCAACCCTCGGGGAGGGTGAGGCTTCCCATGGGGGAATCATCAAGATTGTTACATCATGTGGGGCAGGGCCTAGATCCTCCCCTATATATCTAAGCTAAGAAAGTATACCTCCATAAGGAATGGGCTCCCAAAGCCCTTTGCACTAGGGTTAAATATTGGTTCCACTGCCAGGGTCCCACAGACTGCCCTGAACTCCCAACTGACACCCACATTCAGGGGGCCTGGTTTGATCCTATGCTGGTTCTCTAGCTAAAGTCAGCTGTTTCTGTGGGTTTCTCCAGCATGGTCTTGACCCCTTTGCTTATCACACCTCCCTCTCTGCAACTGGATTTTTGGGACTCATTCTTACATTCTATTTCTAAAATATGCAATAATGTAGGTAGTTTTAAGCTTTTTTAAATGGCAGTCACTGAAGGCAAATTTCTGTGAAAAATGGATAATGTCATAAATAAATATCTATGATTTTTTCATTGTCTGATTTTTTTCATTTGTACTTGTTTGTTTTCTCAGTCTTCCTGCGCTGTTACTTTAAACATTGTCCTGTTGGAACTTTCAGAGCATCTGGATCTCTGCTGCTGTTGATGGAGGAAAAGTCTACACCTAGGCTGTGATTTTTCAATCCCTCTTGATCAACAATATTGAATTTCAATATTTGCTGAATCAATCATAGGCTTTCTTCTCAATGTCTGATCAATCAAATAGACAACATGCATTTCAGTTTTTATTATAAGCCAGTTGTTAACCTGCACCACACTTTAGCTCCTTTACAACTTGGATTCCTGTCAAATTACATACATTTATGTAATCAATCATTTCCTCCTATCTTAACTAGCTACATTGATTTTTTTATGAATTTTATCTTTAATTAAATATTTTTAAATTATTGAGTAGATTTTAAATTTTCTCATAAAAATCATAGTATATGGGGTAATAGATATCTTAGTCACTTTGATTTAATACTTTCATAATACACATGGAGATCATATCACATTCTGTATCGTATATGTAAATTTTCATTAATCACCTGCAAACATGATAATAAAATAAAAAATCTAGGTTTACCTGAACATTTTACAGAAATGTTTCAGGAAGCATGTTAAAGCTCACTTTCTGCTCTCTTCTTCGTGACTTCTTCTGAGTACTTAATGTGTATATTCAATAATAACAACTGACTAAGGGCAAATTGTCAGATGTTGTCCTTTGTCAATTATGGTTTACATTTAAGTAATAGTATAGGCATGATATAAGCTTACATTTTAGTTATCATGAATAAAAACATCCATCTTTGCTACACACAATATGTCCTTGAGAAGCTAAAGGAAGACAAAGTAAAAAAACCTTTAGTGTTGAGAAACCCTTGATGTGGCTGAGAGCTAGGCACACAGCAGAATCATAGAACCTTTACCTAACATAAGCAAGAGCCCTGAGAATCAGTTACCACCACAGCACACCCTAATGAGAGCAAAGACAATACATTTGAATACAATATATTTGAGGTTAGTAAATGCTTCAGATAGAAATCATTGATTTAAGAAAAATCCTATTTTCCAGGCAAAAGAAATTTCTAAAGCCACAGTGCAAGACACTTTTATATGTAGGAAATACTACATCACTTCAGATACAAATAGAATATAAGGGGGAAAGTGCCTATATTACTTGAGAGGATAAAAATATACTGTATGGTGTAAAAGAGAACACTTGATGCTCTTGCAGAGAACCTGAGTTTCATTTTCATCTATGTGGCAGTTCACAACAATCTGTAAGTCCAGTTCCATGGGATGTGACAACTTCTGCCTCTGTGGACAACAGGCATGCACCCAGAACTCTTATATACATGCAGGCAAAACACTCACACATGTAAAGTAAAATAAAAGAACATTTTAAAAATAGATACTACATTGTAATATAAGTTATAGTAATATTTTAATATTTGTATAAAATTATTGTTGGATCTAAAGACAATCCAGTAGCTAAGAGTACCTGCTGTGCAATGCTGAGGACTGGAATTTGGATCCAAGCACCATTGCAAAAAGCTGGGTGTCTTGCATAAAACACTTTCCTTAGCTCTCAGCTGGTCAAAAATAGAAGTGCCACTGGGTGCTTTCTGGGCTCCACTCTCATCAAGACAACCTGAACCTCAGGTTTAGTATTCAAAGGAACAATTGGAGAGTGCTAGAGGTCTCATGATTCTCCCTTCCGGCCTCTGTGTGCTTGAAGGCATATTATTCATCACATGCGTATAAACTATCACAAGCATAGAAACAAATAAGTGAAAAAATCCTTAAAAATAATTGTCATTTAAGGGACAAAAGGATTTAGAAAGTTTCTTAAGGTGTAATAAAATTTACTTCCCCAATGCACTTCAATTTTCTATGCTCACCAGTTCTTTTCAAGGAGAAGTAAGAATATGGTCACTTCTGCTTCTTTCTCTGACTTTACACAGTTTCTATATTTCCAGATAGAATGTTTGTACTTTTTACCATGAAGCATAATGCTACTGTATGCAAACTGTCTCAGACAAAATAATAACATATAGAATCCAGACTCTCTGAATATTTTTCATCTTTACATGGCATATTTCCTTTATATTACTTTACTCCCTTTAAAGGACTTCATTATTTTTAAATTATGTGTTTTTATTACTGTCTATGCCTTCTCTTCTCCCCCAAACCTATATATATTTTTAACATACTTTATTGCATATCTGTACTCTTTTTCTGAGTATGAGCCCTTGAACTGATAAAGGGTTTGGCTAAGCCCAAAGCCTCTGCTTTGGTGGCTGGCTTCACCCAGCACAAGAGCCATGTTTACTATCCCAATCCTCTGGAGCTTTGGGGTGCATGCTGCCACTGTGTGGTGCGCCACCTACTGCTCATAAACTCCACTGAAGTGTTCAGTAGTAGGAACTCTTAAAAGAGCCACACCCATTTTTGCCACTAGCACTGAGCCAGGAAACCATCCCTTAAAGGAGCCATGGCTCTACTTGTCACTAACAAATATCCTCCCTCTCCAGAAAACTAAGAAGCTGCACTTGACTCCAATTCTGTGTGTTTAGATTCCTTTTTTTAAGCTTTGTCAGGGCTTATGTGGAAATTCTGGCCCCACATTGGAACACCATTTGCAAGTGGAGTTTTCCTGTGCTAGCAGTTGCTCTAGATGCTTATAGTAATTATAAATGCTTGGCCAAGCATTTATAATTACTGTATAAGCTATACAGTAATTATAATTTACTTGTTACTGTATAACTCCTATATTTTTTATTAACCCATATTTCTTATTTATGCTTTACCCCATGGCTCATGGCTGTTACCTGATTTTCTGTAAGTCCTGCTTTCTCTAATCTGCTGACATCTCCCAAGACTCTGTCTTCTTCCCAGTTTCTTTAGTTTGGTTGTCTCACCTGACCTTATTCTGTCAGCTATTGGCCAGTCATTTTTGTTTGTTTGCTTTTTATTAAACCACTCCAAGTGATAAATCTTCACAGTGTACAAAGAATTATTTCATAGCAAAGCATGACAATTTTTAAGGCAAAAGACCATAAATATTGTATTTAGGTTCATAAATTTTCTATGTTGGTAAAAGTTTAAAATTACTCTGATAATCCTGCAGTATTCCTTTGTAAGTTGAGTATGCAAGCCTGACAGTGACGAATGTCACCTCTCACAGCTGCTCCAGATAGTCTACAGATATGACTCATATCTCTACATGCTTCCATCACTTTCATTCACCCGGCAGAACTTTTCTTTTCTGTGTGAGAATTGCTCAAAGAACAATTCACTCAACTTCTGTTCATTCTTCAGAGATAAAATTGTCAGCAAAGAAATAAGAACATTTTATCAAATGTTCTATTTTAGAAGTGTAGTACTGTCTAGATTAGTGTTCTTATGTGTACATAATAAGGTCACTGGTGTGGACTGTTTTTTGAGCAGTATAGTACCAATGGTAGTCAATGTGTAACTTTGTGTACAATAAAATAAGGATCAAAATTTCACTTCTTCTCACATATTGTTATTTAGTATAGAAGGCAGCTGTCTAGCCAAGTATTTAACCATACTTTCAACTAGTATTATCCAAGCTAGAGCCAAACAGACCACAGAGGGCTATGCCATTAGTAGCTGAAGTAAACATAAATGACAGAAATTTTTAGCTTACACAGTGCAATTTTGGACATAGTTAATGACTGGAAAAGTATTCTCATTTCCTATCTCTTTAAACAAATGCCAGTCCTCTATTTGCTGTAAGAAAAACTTTATCTTCTTTGCATCAACTTCTTCAAAAATTAAGTATTTAGTGTGGCATTATCTGCTTTCATCATTGGTTTTTTTTTTTTTAATATGACCACTGGGAAGTCTGTTATGGGAACTCAATCTGTTTAGCCAATGACATTTGGGAGTAACTTGCCATGGCATGGTTTTCTCTGAGTAAGTGACCCAATAAACTGGGAAGGGGGTTGCCCACTCACTCTCTTGGTGTGGTTGCAGCTGGAGCAAGCAGCAGGGGTGGTTTGTGGTTGGTGCTCTTCAACTTTGGGCAGAATGACTGGACAAAGGCAACTGGATCACGGGCGGTGCCTGCTTTATTCTGTGTTTCTGAGTTTGTCTTTTCAGTGCACCCCTTAATAAATTAGTAAATAGACTTTTATGGGTTCTCACTTCAGTCTGTCTTCTGTGTCCTTCTAAGCTTTCATTCTTCATTCTTTAGGCATATTCTTTTTCCCAGCTTAGTAAATTATTCCAAGGCAATGTGCTATGAGAGTGCCAGACTCCAAATAAAAAAAAAAGCTGCTTTCTTTCACATGATACAGAACTAAAACCTGGGTTGTGTGTGATAAATATTCTCAGTATTACTAAAATATCACACATTTGAGACCTTCTATAAACTATGACAACAAACTAGGGATGACTTATACTTTAAACAAATGGTTTTCTACCATGCGCGTGGACTGTCCATCAAGATACAAACTATTTTGAACTGCGTATGTTCTCTCTGTCATTTGAGCATTATCATTCATGATCAAATGTTGGAATTAAGAAAATGCAGATCAAAACAACTTTGAGAGTGCATCTCATTATAAATAGCAAATAGCAAAAACAACTGATATCAAATGCTGGAGGAGATATGGGGAAAGGCGGACCCTTATTTGCTGTTGGTGGGATTGCAAACTGGTGCAGTTACTCTGGAAATCAGTGTGAAGTCATCAGTGTGGAAATCATCAAGAAGTTAAAAGAGAATCTACCATATACTCCAGCTATATCATTATTTGGAAAATGTCCAAAGGACTCATTGTATTCTACAGATATTTGTTCAGCCATGTTTATTGCTGCTGTATTCACAGTAACTAGACAATAGAAAGTACCTAAATGTGTACAAGTTTGTTATTTATATGTAGTGTCTCAAAGACCAATCAACGCCAGTATACATGCTAATGTGGAACTGGGTAAGTTCTGAAGTCCTCAACCTTACACAAAGAACTACAGACATCTAAGGAATGCTAAGAGCTGAAGAAATAATCTTTCCCAGGTGAAAGCACATGTGTAGTTTTTTTTAAAATAAGCATATTTATAATTCTTCATTGTTCCTTAGGTTAGCACAAATAAAGACAGCATTTCATTACTTGAATATTAATTTTGGTAAAAATGCATATGATTTGTTCAAGATTGCTGATAAGACAAAAACCTGGATTGAGGGCAATATTAGTAACAACATTGTCATTAGTTCAAAAAGTAGAGTATATTAAATTAATTATCACTGGAGCCTTTGTAATTATAGGTGGACTGATCAACTTGTCTCTGAATATATTCACCTTATCCTCAGTTTTTAATTCCAAAAGTACAAAAAACAAGATACTGATTCATACACCTAATAATATCACCACATATTCTTTCTTCCCCAATACAAATATAATTAAATGAAACAAATACCACTTGGCATTTTAGACAACTAAAAATTTCCCTATTTAGTCCCAAAATGTAGTTATAAAAATTTTATTTCTATAATTTTAAATATATAAATGAAAGCAACTTTTAAATAGCTTTCAAAAAATATATACTCTCTTTCACAACAACAGGAAGGTGTAAAATATAAACTTAAAAGCAAATGCTCTTTATCTGTGCTAAACACTGTCCATGATTAATCAACCAGCAGTCTCCAGACTTCTAACCAGAGATAATTCCTAGCTCATCAATCAATGGGGAATTTCTATTTATAATCATCAGGGTCCAAGAGAAGGTTAAATTAAAGAGGTAAATAAGCCTGTTACCATAATACACTGAATTGCTCCAATTAGAGAACTGGCCTTTGTTAAAATTCTTCTTTCATTTTATTAAAGGTATAAAGTTTCTAACAAATGCATAGTTTCCATTTAGTTTACAAAGTGCTGCCTATTTCAGTTGTTTACAATGTATCTCAATTATTTTACAGGACATTTAATCTTAATTCCATCACTGTGATGTAGAGATAAGATGGACAACTTTCAAACATACAGGAAATTATAAGATCATTTCATACTAAGAGAAATTTGGTGTACAGCCATTTTCCTGATGGATTATAATAGAATATATTTATTTACAGATAGTTATTCTGTTAATTGATTGTCATGATAATGGGTTTAATAACTATACTTGCAAGAATGTAATATCCTAAACTAAAGATATTATCATTTTTGATTTGTTTTGAGTCTCATTGTGTGTGTGTGTGTGTGTGTGTGTGTGTGTGTGTGTGTGTGTGTGTTTTAAAGAGGAGACAAAGAACATACAGTTAGGTAGATAAGGGTGTATAAAGGATCTTGGAGAAGTTTTGAGATGGGAAAATTAAGATTAAAAATATGGTCTTTCTTTAACTTTGGGTACTTGCTTACAGCTGTTAACACACATCTCTACCCTTCAAGAGGGGATGATTCTATGATACAAATCTATCTATATATGATAAAATAGTCTCTGTTTATCTATACACCGTCTATATATCTCACCTCCTATAAGTAAGCTTCATTACAAATATGAATATGAGGAGTTGTTTTCTTATTTTTTAATTCAAAGATAAAAGTTAGCTTAAAGGAACATTTAGTGGAAAAAATGACTTAGTTATATGAAATATAAATAAGTCCTATTTATTAAAACTTCATTCAAACTATCACCACCTGATCTTTTTAATGGATTATATAAAAATATAGCAGCATTTTAGATTTATAAACTGCTGCATCTGGGTGGATCTCCCTCACCTCTTGTTGATTTTGATTACTTTTGTTGATCAGAAAAGTTAAATAAGTGAACTAGTTGTTTAAAATCTAAACATTAATGCAAATAAACATAAGCAAATTCATGTTTCTCTTTCAAATTTCTTCCATTTGATCCACAGCTTAGGAAAAATATTTTCAACTGTAATCTCCACTTGGCTCTAAACCATATTAAAATTTATCTTCTCAATATGACTGTTTGCATTGTAGTCCTTTTTCTAAGAAATAAAAAAGGGCCTATCTTAAGAATGTTGTTCAGATAAATTTGAATAGGGAAATGTGAATTTCAGGAAGAGTTTTGAGGGAAAACATCTTTAAATTGTTATTCTATTTTGAGTATTCACAAAAATGTATGAAAATGAATTCTTGATGTTAGCTACTTTGCTTTGTTATGAAACATCTGTTAAATATTAATTTAGAGGGCTAGAAATATGCCTCAGTGGTTAAGAGCACATACTGCTCTTTCAGGAGACCCAGATTCCATTTCTCCAATAGATCATCACTCTTTTAGAGTATTCATTTGAGAAGACATTTTATCTCACTTACAATAGATGATACACATATGTGAGCCCATGCATATGACACTGTCAGCATAAAGTGCCAATCAACATCATCATACGTGCATCTCAAATAGCATCCGTTGCAAGGTCTAAGCATAAAATTTGTAGAAGTAAACAATAATTCTGCCTCTTACTTTACTTATAAAATATTCTATTTAAGTCATCTCTGTTCAGAAGAGAATATCCATCTACTTGTATATTACTTAATGTCATAAATATTTAATCTTGTGATGTAAATATAATGAGAAATAAAATCTTCAACTATGATTCCATGGGGGTCTCCAAAAGACAACAGGAAAATGATCTGCAGACAGAGAAGAATGAAACTCAGTTCAGCCTGACTTATTTAGCTGATGCTGGGCCAAACTTCTGGAGTCTGACAGTGGTTTGTTTAATTTAGCCATATTTAAGCAAAGCACAATTTTGGAAATGTTTCCTGGTGGCAATTAACTCAGTTCCACAAATATAACAAAGCTTATGACATGTTCATATTGAAACTTTTTTCAAAGTACATATGGCTTCTTCCTTAAAGATGAGTTTTGTTGACTTAGAAACAATGTTCAAGAGAGGAGGGGGAACAACTGAGATAAACATACTTATGCAGACTTGGCTTGGCCCTAAGAAAACATAAAAGTTACTTAGGGTTTGCAAAATACAAGTAGAATCTCTCAAAGAATGGCTTTATAGACTAGGAAGCAATGCTCAAAATTCAGGAGGAAAAATCTGGAATAAACATAATATTCTGGGGGATGTGAGTGAAACCTAGCCCCACAGAGAGCAAATGAGTGACAGGTCAAGAACTACATATTTCCCAGTGTTCCAGTAGAAGACTAGTAAACACCTCCTTCCTTTTAAGAGGCATGCTTGCATGTTTAGCTTTCTTGGGGTCCCCAGTGCTTATTTGTATGCACACAGTTCTCTTGCTCTCTACAGACACCAAATAATTCAGTAAGTCTCCAGTACTCAACATGTTGCCATGTTGGCAAAGGTGATGAAGCTCTTTCATTCTAAGAAAACTTCTGTAAAATGTGATATTTATTTTTATTCATTTATTTATTTTTCTTATTTTACATATCGATCCCAGTTCCCTCTCCCTCCCATGCTCCCCCGACCACCTTCCCATTCCACCCCAACCCGACTCCACATGTAGGGTGATGCCTTCCAGGAGGGGTCATATAAATCCGTCAAGTCATTTGAAATAGGAACTAGGCCCTCCCTTCTGCCTCTAGGTTAAGGGAGTATCCCTCCATGGGAAATGTGCTCCCAAATTCATCTTGTGCAACAGGGGGGATACATCCTGGCCCCTTAGACTGCTCAGGCCCTCTAACTGAGACTCATGTTCAGGGGGTCTGAGTCAGTCTAATGCTGGTTTCCGAGCTATCAGTCTGGGGGCCTGTTGGCTCCTCCTTGTTCAGGTCAGCTGTCTCTGTGGGTTTCTGTAGCCTGGTCTTGTCCTCCCTCTCTACATCTGGATTCATGTTTGGCTCAGTTTTTAGCTATAGGTGTCTGCTTCTGTTTCCATCAGCTACTAGATGAGGGCTCTATGATAAGTTAGTCATCAATCTCATTATCAGGGAAGGGCATTTATGGCAGCCTTTCTACTGTTGCTCAAATTGTTAGTTGGGGTCAGTCTTGTAGGTCTCTGGGCATTTCTCTAGAGTAAGTTTTCTCTTCAAACCTATAACGGCTCCCTCTTTTATGCTCTCTCTCTCTCTCTCTCTCTCTCTCTCTCTCTCTCTCTCTCTCTCTCTCTCTCTCTCTCTCTCTCTTTCTCCACATCTATTCCTCCTCTGACTCAATCTTTCTAGTCCCACATGTTTTTCTCTCTTCCCCTTCTCTTTCTTCTAACTCCCTCTCCATCCCTGCCCCTCCCCACTCCTAATATGCTCAGTAGATCTTGTTCCTTTCCCTTTCTGTGAGGGACCTTGTATGAATCTCTTATAATCCTCCTTTTATCTTAGTTTCTCTGGCAGTGCGAATTATAGGCTGGTGATCCTTTGCTCTATGTCTATAATCCATATATGAGTGAGTGCATACCGTGTTCCTCTTTTTGTGACTGGGTTACCTCATTCAGGATGGTTTTTTCAAGTTCTATCCATTTGCCTGCAAATCTCAAGATTCCATTGTTTTTTCACATTGAGTAGTATTCCATTGTGTAAATGTGCCACATCCTCTTTATCCATTCTTCAGTTGAAGGGCATCTAGGTTGCTTCCAGGTTCTTGCTATTACAAATAATGCTGCTATGAGTATAGTTGAACAGATGTCTTTGTTACATGAATATATATGCCTAAGAGTAGGATTGCCAGGTCCTGTGGTAGACTGATTCCCATTTTCGTGAAAAACTGCCATATTGATCTCCAAAATGGCTGTACAAGTTTGCACTCCCACCAGCAGTGGAGGAGTGTTCCCCTTTCTTCACATCCTCTCCAGCATAAGTTGTCATTGGTGTTTCTAATTTTAGCCATTCTACAGTAGTAGGATGGTATCTCAGAGTTGTTTTGATTTGCATTTCCCTGATAGCTAAGGATGTTGAGCACTTTCTTAACTGCCTTTCAGCCTTTTTGATTTCCTTCATTGAGAATTCTGTCCTCAGTTCTGTACCCCTCTGTGAATGTTTATCCAATAAGCTACTTCTTCAGACAGGTATTGCAGTGATACCACACAAAAGAAGATAAAAAAAAAAACTAACACTTGGTGGCATTTAACCAAGAATGGATGAGATTTATTCAGTAAAACTTTAGTCATTCTTGTTCTAATCTAAAAAGTAGTAGCCCTGTCTACCTCAAGATTCAGCAATTCCACTCTTAGGCATATACCCAAGGATGCACATCCATATCATAAGGATGTCTGTTCAGCTATGTTCACAGCAGTATTATTTCTAATAGTCAGGACCTGGAAGCAACCTAGATGCCCCTGAACAGAATAATGGATAAAGAAAATGTGGTATATTGTGTTATATTTACACAGTGGTGTACTACTCGATGGAGAAAAACAAAACAAACTAACAACAACAACAAAAAATGACATATTAAAATTTGCAGACAAATGGAAGGAAGTAGAAGAAACCACCCTGAGTGAGGCAACTAAGACCCAGAAATACAAACATAGCATGTACTCACTCATAAGTAGATATTAGACACAGAGCAAAGATAACCAACCTACTATTCACAACCTCGGAGAAGCAAGGAAACAAGAAGGGGAAAAGGACAAGATCTCCTGAGTAAAGTGGAGCACGGGGAGGGGGGAAGGGGGGGAAAGTAGGAGAAAGAGGAGGGAAGAAGAGGGTGGAGGAGAACATGAGGGATCAAGAAAGTCAAGTTGGGGGGAAAAGGAGAGCAAGGAAAGAGATACCTTAATAGAGGGAGCTGTTATGAGCTTAATGAGAAACCTGGCACTAGGGTAATCTCCAGGAATCCACAAGGATGAGCCCAATTAAGAATCTAAGCAATGGTGGAAAGGCTGCCTTGAGTGCTCTTGCCCTATAATGAGATTGATGACTACCTTATATGCCATCATAGAGCCTTCATGCAGTAGCTGATGGAAGCAGAAGCAGAGACCCACAGCTAAGCACTGAGCTGAACTCCCTGAATACAGTTGTAGTGAGGGAGGAGTGATAGGCAAATAAATCAAGACCATGCTTGGAAAACCCACAGAAACAGCTGCCCTGAGCAAGTGGAAGCTCACAGACCCCAGACTGACAGCTGGGGAACCAGCTTAAGACCAAACCAAGACCCCTGAACATGGGTGTCAGTTAGGGGGACTTGGACAGTCTATGGGACCTCTGGCAATGGAACCAGCATTTATCCCTAGTGCACAAGTAGACTTTGGGAGCCCATTCCCTAAGGGGGAATACTCTCTCAGCCTAGACACATGGGGGATAGCCTAGGTCCTGCCCCAAATCATGTGACAGATTTTGATGATTCCCCATGGGAGGCCTCACCCTCCCTGAGGAATTAGTGGTAGTGGGATGAAGAATGGTGAAGGGATGGGAGGATGGGAGGGAGAGGGCACTGGGATTGGCATGTAAAATAAGATTGTTTTTAATTTAAATAAAAGTTCATTTTAAAAATTCGAGAATTTTTTCTTTCTTTTTTGGGGGGAGATTCTTTTCTCGTATTTTGTTTAAGGTATTTCCCCCAAAATAAGTTGAGAACCATGGTGTTGAGAAGAGATTCAAAATCAGGGCTACCGAACGCTAGAGGGATTGGGGATGGAAAAGACTGCAACTTTCTCCCAGGGACTGGAGAAAATTAAAAATAAAAGAAAAATTTTAAAAGGGGGTTGGAATCCATCAATCTTCTGTGCTAGTCATCCTCACCTTCATCCTCCTCTCCTTCCTCCCCTTCATTATTATCTTCATCTTCTTCACCTTCATATTCATCCCCTTCATCAATATCTTCCAAGCCTTCCTCCTCTTCATCATCTGCCTCTCCTTGTTCATCATCCATATCAGGAACCAAATAGTGCTGCAAGGGGTTTGGCCAAATATCGTCTTTGATGACCTCTCCTAACTCATATGCACCTGCATCAGAATGCTCAGTAAATCAGGTGAAGAAGCTCTGGCTCTTCGTGTTGCCTCTTCCTGCTGGCCTTATTCTGTGTTTGATTTGAGCGTTTTGTCAAATCCTTTTCTGATTTGCATTAGATTTCAGTGGACTTTGACGATGAGTCACCACTATCATTCAGATGAAATTCTTTGGAGAGAACTTTATCTTCAAAGTAAGGATTTTCATCAAAATAAAAATCTATTCTGTAACCTGATTTAATGTCTTCAAATTCTGTCACTTCAACTCTGGTTGAGTAATTCAGAGCCCCTTCGCAATCCTCCCCAAGCAGTGCAGACACTTGTGGATGGTTGACAAATGTTGTTACCCAAAATTTTGGGATTTGGGCGATCAATTCTGACATCTTCTGAAAACATGGCTGGCGGAGTCTATTATATTTTTGTTCTACTTTCAAAATTTCCTCACTGGTTGTTCATTAAGTCTGTCTATTTCATTTTGTACTTAGTCAATGTGTTCAATTGTTTCTTGCTGTTCTTTTCCTCCCTTTGGCAAGCCGAAAGAGGCCGACTTGACCTCCAGCTTCACTGCTGGAGGTATTTGGATTTGAGTTTCTTGGACTGAGGCAGGAGAGCAGGTTGCCCTTTCAGGGCCATGGCACGAGGGAGCTGGCGTGAAGCCGGTGACCAGAGCCGGTGCTTGGAGAAGGAAGAAAGGCTCAGCCATTAAAAGCTAGGCTCACAACCGAAAATAAAAGGGTTTTTTTTTCTTATTTTACATATTGATCCCAGCTCCCTCTCCCTCCCTCCCTCCCATGCCCCCAGCCACCCTCTCATCCCATTACCCTCCAGACAGACTCAGACACCCTGAACATGGTCCTCACTTAGAAGGTCTGGACAATCTAAGGGACCTGACAGTGAAACCAGGATGTATCCCTGGTGCACGAAAAGACTTTGAGAACACATTCCCCATGGAGGGAGGGCCTAGTCCCTATTCCAAATGACTTGACAGATTTTGTTGATCCGTCCTGAAAAATTCAAGAATTTTAAATAAATTAATAAAAAGAAGTAGTCCCAAAGAAAGGTCATCCCCCCTCTCTCTTGAATACCATCCTCTATGTATATTAAACACCTATATATACATATACATGTATGTATGTATATACACATATATATGTATATATATTGAACACCATCCTCTTTCTATTGAATACTGTTCTCTCTCTCTCTCTCTCTCTCTCTCTCTCTCTCTCTCTCTCTCTCTCTCTGTCTCTCCATCCTCTCTATACATTGAAGACCACAGTAAATATGGTAATGCAAAGGAATGGAGCATTTTGTCTTAATCAGTCTTTTACAGTAGTCTTGTGAGGGAAAATTCGTTTTTCTGCTCTTACTGACTCATAAAAGCACACAAAACCACAATTACATCTTATCACTCTACACCTACATGTTTTTTCCAACATATTTCCAGGGTAGGTAGTGTATTCATTGTTTTCAGTGCCTCTCCACTTTCAACACATGGTCTTTGACTTGGACACCACATCACACACACGTTCCTTGTTTTGTATATGGCAAGGGAATGCAAGAATCACAAAGTAAATATAGGAAAGTTGGTGCGATGAACGTTCTGCAATGAGCTGAGCTTGAAAGAGTTAATCACAGTCCTCGTCAAGAACAAGTGTTCTTAAACACGACACCGTCTCTCCAGTCACCAAAATGGAGCACTTAAATGTCAATTTCCCTAACATCTTAGAATCTGAAACCACTTTTCTATATTTTTCTGTTACTTTGTCTATAGCTATAATGTATAGCTATAAAGTACAGCTATAAAGGTCTAAGTAGTAATGTGTATACTTCACAAAAATATTCAAATATGATGTTTTCACTACTAATAATCTATTCAAAAGTTATTTGATAGTGAGAGGATAACTGGTTTTTAGTCAGTTAAAAATTATTTTATCTACTAAAGAAAATACCCAGGAGAATGTACATCTCTCTTATTTTCTCAAGTAGCTATGTTTATTGTCTGTCTAGATTTGAAACATGTTTCTAGGTATAACTAATGGTCCACAGTGTTATACTTTACATTACATCACACATTCTGATACTCCAATGCACCTGCCTTAAATTAGGCCACACTCATTTCCCCTTGGATAAGCTTCCCCAGGAAAGCCATTCAATCTCAAATTAAGCTAATGGCTCTAATTAAATTGCTTTTCTCTAGACCAAATTGCCTGATCACTTAGTGTCAGCACTTCTTTTTAAAGAAAATCTTTTCTGGTTCTGTTAAAGTCTGACATTGAGACAGTTTGCACACAGTTGCATTATGTTTCATGATAAAAATCACAAACATTCTATCTGGAAATATAGAAAATATATAAAGTGAGAGAAATAAGTAGAAGTGACCATATTCTTACTTCTCCTTGAAAAGAACTGGTGAGCATAGAAAATTGAAGTGCATTGCGGAAGTTGGCTTTATTTCAGCATAAGGAACTTTCTAAATCCTTTTGTCACTTAAATAACAATAATTTTTGTTATTTTTAAGGATTTTTTTCATTTATTTGTTTCTGTGCCTGAGACAGTTTATGTGCATGTGTGTGGAAAAATATGCTTTCAAGCACACAGAAGCCAGAAGGGAGAATCATGAGACCTCTAGCGCTCTCCGAGTATTCCTTTGAATTCTAAACCTAAGGCTCAGGTTGTCTTGATGAGAATGGAGCCCAGAAAGCACCCAGTGATACCCCCATCTTTGCCCAGCTGAGAGCCAAGGAAAGAGTAGTATACAAGACACCTAGCTTTTTGCAATGGTGCTTGGATCCAAACTCCAGTCCTCAGCATTGCACAGCAGGTACTATTAGCTACTGGATTATCTCTAGATCCAAAAATAATTTTATACAACTATTAAAATATTACTAAAATTTATATTACAATGTAGTATCTTTTTTGAAATATTTCTTTATTTTACTTTACATGTATGGGTGTTTTGCCTGCATGTATATATGAGTCCTGGGCACATGCCTGTTGTCCACAGAAGTCAGAAAATATCACATCCCATGGAACTGGACTTATAGATTGTTGTGAACTGCCATGTGGGTGGAAGCAAAACTCTGGTTCTCTGCAAGAACATCAAGTGCTCTCTTCAACACCATACAGTATATTTTTATCCTCTCAGATAATATGGACACTTTTCCCCTTATATTCTAATCATATATGAAGTAATGTAATATTTTCTACATATGAAAATGCATGGTTCATTATTACACAACCATTTATCATTTGAATCTTATCAAAATGATAAAACTCTTATTTATTTGCCAAAAACATAATGTGAATTTTAAAAATATATCCATCGCATACTAACAAAAAAGAAAAAAATAAGTCATGTATCACACTTGTATATAAACCAAAATAAAGCAAGCAAAAATTCTCTTGTAAGAAAATTTCTCTGACTTGTTTTAAGTACTTTCAAAAGTATTTACACTCTCTTTTTGGTTGAGGGGCATCTAGGTTGCTTCCAGGTTCTGGCTATTACAAATAATGCTGCTATGAACACAGCTGAACAGATGTCCTTGTTGTATGAATGTGCATCCTTTGGGTATATGCCTAAGAGTGGAATTGCTGGATCCTGATTTTCATTTTTCTTAGGAACCACCATACTGATTTCCAAAGTGACTATACAAGTTTGAACTCCCACCAGCAATGAAGGAATGGTCCCCTTTCTCTACATCCTCTCCAGCATAAACTGTTGTTAGTATTTTTCATTTTAGCCATTCTGATGGGAGTAAAATGATGTCTCAGAGTTGTTTTGATTTGCATTTCTCTGATGGCTAAGGATGTTTAGCAATTTCTTAAGTGTCTTTCAGCCATTTTAGATTCCTCTATTGAGAATTCTCTGTTTAATTCTGTACCCCAATTTTTAAATTGAATTATTTTGTGTTTTGGTAACTAACTTCTTGAGTTCTTTGTATATCTTGGAAATTAGCCCTCTATTAGATATGGGGTTGGTGAAGATCACATAGATGCTCCTCAACCAATGAATGGGTATAGAAAATGTGGTACATTTATACAATGTAGTACTACTCAGCAGAAGAAAAAAAAAAAGCAATAGAATCTTGAAATTGGATGACAAATGGAGAAAACATGGAGGACCGTAAGAGATACATACATACATCGTCTATCAGTGAAGGGAAATGGAACAAGAGCTACTGAACAAATTGGGAGCATGGGGGAAGGGAAGAGGGATGGAGGGAGGAAAAACAGAAGGGGAGAAGAGAAGAGAGAGGAGAACATGAGGGATCAGGAAGATTGGGGAGATGAATAGAGGAGAGCAAAAAAAAAAAAAAAAGGAGAGAGACATATCAATAGAGGGAGCCATTATAGGCTTAAAGAGAAATCTGTCACTAGGGAACTCTATAGAGATCCATAACGATGATCCCAACTAGGAATCTATGCAATAGTGGAGAGGTTACCTTAAATGCTATCCTAGAGCTTTCATTCAGTACCTGATGGAAACAGAAGCAGACATCCACAACTAAGCACTGAGCCAAACTCCTGCAAGCCAGTTTCAGAGAGGGAGGACTGACAAACAAAAGGGTCAAGGCCATGCTGAGAAAACCTACAGAAATAGCTGGCATGAGCAAGTGGGAACTCATGGACCCCAATCTGAGAGTGGGGAACCAACATAGGACCAAATCAGGTCCCCTGAATGTAGGTGTCAGCAAGGAGGCCTGGGCAGTCATGGGGCCTCTGGCAATGGAACCAGGATATATCCCTAGTACATGAACAGACTTTGGGAGCCCATTTACCATGGAGGGATACTCCCTTAGCCTAGAAACACAGAGAAGGGTCTAGGCCCCAAATGACTTAACAGATTTTGATGATTCCTCATGGAAGGCCTCACCCTCCCTGGGAAGTGGATGGGGGATGGGATAAGGGAGCTGGTGGGGAGAATGGAAAGATGGGAGGGAGAGGGAACTTGATGGGAGATGTCATTCTGTAAATATGTTTCTTGTATTCATCATTAATGAATAAAGCACTATTGGCCAATAGGAAAGCAAGACAGGTGGAGTCAGCATGGAGAGACTGGAAAGAGAAGAATGCCGGCCCTCTCTCTGGTAAGATGAGACCATGTGGAAGTACTTAGATTAATAGAAATGGGTTAATATTTAAGACAGAGCTAGCCGGTAAGACACTAGGAACTGGCCAACAGAATTATATCTAATACAGCATGTCTGTCTGTTATTTGGGGCTGACATGATCGTGGGATCAGGGCGGCAGGGAAAAACCTTACTGCTAACATACTTGTAACATATGGCACTGCAACATGGCTAATAAGAACTTCCACTTAAAATTTAGCAAAAGCTTAAAAAGGGGTTTTAGAAACAAAAAAAAAAAAAAAAAAAACAAAGACAAGCAAGGCTTCTTGCTAACAGCATTTTTCTGGGCTGGACTCTGTTTTGCTAGAGACAAGCAGATATTTGCACAGCTCCTTTAAAGGGAGGTTTACTGACTCAGCATAGGCAAAAAAAAAAAAAAAAACTAAAAAAAAACCCGCAAGGCTTTTAAAAACCTCTACTAACAATTCATTGGTGTGTACAAGAGCTAGCAATGGCAGTGACCACATCTCCAAGCTAGCAGCATGCTTCTGGATGGCAGCATAGACCAAGACAGTAAGCACAGCTCTCAGTGCTGGCGCTAAAATAGCCACTGCCATCTTGGATAGACCACAGCTAAAACAACTGTGGCTTTTGTTTTAGCAATGTCGTTGCTTACCAGATAAAGACTTGTGGACAGAAAAAGATAAAGATTTACAGTAAAGATAGATTCACATTTTTTAAAAAAACCACTAAAGGTTGACAGTGTGTTTTAAAATATAAGTAGTCTTGGGAGAAAATAAGATAAAATAAAATGGTTTTTAAAAGACAGAGATGAGCTGGGTGTGGTAGCAACACCTTTAGTTCCAGCACTCGGATGACAGAGGCAAGCAGATCTCTGTGATTTCAAAGTAAACCTGGTATGCAGAGTGAATTCCAGGGCAGATAAAAGTTACACAGAGAAACCCTGTCTCAAAATATGTTAAAATAGAGTAATAAAAAATCCACATAAAGATGGAAAGCACAGAGAAACTTTGGATATTATGTGCTATTCTGTATCTTTAAATCGTTTGACTGCTGAAGAAATAGCAACAACTGTTAAAATAAATGCTGCTAAATTAATTCAAGTTATATATTTTAAAAATGTTTTGACTTCAAAATTTAAGTCTAAGGACAGGTTACTGGGGGAAAGGATTTCTATTTTTGTTTCCACAGAAAATGAAAAACTGTTGATTCCTTCCAGACTAACGTGGTTTGGTCAAGCCAGACCCCCTGAAACAGCATCCTAGTGATCCAATATTCAAAACAGTTGGGACAAGCCAGCCTTGCAGACTGCAGCCAAGATTTCTGCATCTTCTTGGGATCCCCAATGACAGTGCCCCCTATCAGCAGGAAGCAGTTTGGAAAGAACGATGCCCAAATTCCCAAATATTGTTCATAAATGTTTGTTTTCATTTAAGTGGGCTTGTTTATAAATGGTTAATGATAACAACCAATCTTTTTTAAAGGTAAAAAAGGAATTATGGTATAGATATAAATACTTTCCTTTGAAATGGAGTTTCATTTATTGATACAAATTTAAGGTCAATTTTATGATATGTATATTTCTCCTCTTGTTTACATATTGTGTTTATATAGCTCATTTAGAAATGTAATGTATAAATTAGTACAAATTATAGATAGTAACCTATGGTAATCAAAACTTAGAGTTAAGTTGGTTAGGTTTTCAAGATACACAGATAGGCATTTAAGATGGTTAGGCATTCTTCAAACCTTTCAAAGACCTACAGAATATGGCATTTAAAATGGTTTAAGGTTTTTCTTGACAATAAGACATAAATGCTTCTGGCAACACCACCTGCATCAAAAAGGAAGATGGACATTAAAGAAACGTGTTATGAAGTTTACAGGGCAAGACTAGCCATTTGGGCAAGATACTGCTCTTGCCTGGACTGTTTGACTTTATGCTGTATAAACTGGACATGCAGGACCTACAGAAAAGTGACTGCTGATTCAAGATGGGCATTGCTACAGAGTTCCTGCTTCATGGAAGAGTCTGCCAGACAGTCTGCAGAACAGAGAAAGGTGACTGACAAACTGCCAATACAGGTGGATGCTTTAAAGTTTCCTGCTTTGCTGAGGAGTCTGCCAGACACATTATGGCCTATAGGCTGAAGATGGAACATTACAGAAGAACTTCGAGTGCCTGACCAGGTAGTGAGTTGTCACTGTCATTTGTAGAGTTTATATATTATCTTTTTGTGGTCTTTGATGGAGTTGAAGAAAGATAGTTATGGTTATAGTTGTCCTTAGTTAGGATTAAAGATAAGTTACATATAAGACTTTAGACTCACAAAGATAGGGAAGATAATAGAATACTTTCTTTAAGTCTTACTATATATTAAGGGACTAAATATTGTTAACTGTGATTCTTATTTGATAACTGTTGTATGATATGTTTTGCTATGTTAAGGTTAAAACCCTTCTTTTTATTTTAGACAGAAAAGAGGAGATGATGGGAGATGTTATTCTGTAAATATGTTTCTTGTATTGGTTAATGAATAAAGCACTGTTGGCCAATAGGAAAGGAAGATAGGAGGGACTAGGAGACAAGGAGGAAAGAGGAAGGAATAAGGAGGAGTCAACATGGAGAGACTGGAAGCAGAGGTCCAGGCCATCTCTCCGATAAGATAAGACCACGTGGAAGTACTTAGATTAATAGAAATGGGCTAATATTTAAGACAGAGCTAGCTGATAAGAAATTATAGTAACTGGCCAACAGCACAATATCAAATACAGAGTCTGTGTATGTTAATTAGGACTGGTGTGGCAGTGGGACCAGACCAGCTGGGAAAACCTTACTCCTAACAGGAACTGGCATTGATATGTAAAATAAGATTATTTCTAATTTAAATAAAATGTATTAATAAAAATTAAAATAAAATTTTTAAAAAATTAAAGTATTTTCACCCCCTTATATAGTGAAGGTTTACATGATATAGGGTTCACTTTACTGTAAGCACACACACACACACACACACACACACACATACACACACACACACACACACACCACTTGCTATCATCTTTAGGCTGGCAAAATGTTTCTGCTTGTGTTGATGGGTTGAGGAAAACTTTTATCAAAAATTGAATGTTGAACTTACAATTTGGAAGACTTTGATTTTATTCCCCATCCTTTTTGCCAAAAAGAAAAAAAAAATCATCGAATATTTACATGGGGAATTTGACTAACTCTAGTACTACAATTACCATTTTTTGAAATATCCTGAGCACCTCTTGTCACAGCAGTAGTTTCGCGCATGACCAGGCTGTAACATGGAATTAAATTTATCTGCCTTTTATCCAGGTAGAAACTGGCATTCACAAATGATAATACTTCTCTTTTAAAGCCATTTTTATTTTTAATACTCAACATATGATAAAAGCAAAGAGACATAAAGGAAGAGAGAGGAAATTATTATGACTAAAGGGCAGTAAGAACCAATAATTGCTGACTGTATCAAGAGGATATGCTTACCTAAGAGTTAGTTATATCTTGTGTGATGGTTGGTATTAACTACCAAACTGAGAGAATACAGAATGACCTGAGACATGGGGGTGCCTGTGGAGAGTCACACTGATTACTTTTACTGATGTGTCATCATTGAACTTAATTGTGGGTGGGACCCTTTCCTAAAAGGAGAAGTCAGATGACATAAAATGGAGAAAGCGACCAGAGCATCCATTCAGTTTTTGTTGATGTTTTCATCGTAGATGAGAGGCACTGCTTCAAGCTTCTGCAGAGATTGCAAGGCTGCCATAATGAACTGTACACTCAAACTATAAGCCAGCACAAAAACTTTATCTTTCTCCCCAAAAAACTCTGCCCATTTTAATTTGTCTGTTTTATAATTTAATTTAATGAAATATCCAAAATTAATATATAATAAAATTAATTTTTGTGACCCCAGCAGTTGACACATCAAATTGATCATAATACCCTCTTTCCTGCAAAGTCCTAAAATGTTATTGAGTGTAATTGCATTGTTTTGGTCTACCCACTTTTTTAAAACATGAATTTTTTTAAAAGCAGGGATTTCATGCTGAACTCATCCCTATGTGCTCAATATTTAATACTGTGTGTGATCTCAATTCATTATTGCTAGATAAATATTGACACATGAATAAGTTTGGTTCAAATGGAATCATATTAGAGGTATCCCCTATGAATGTTTGCTTTGAATACTTTTAAAAACCTTAGCTGACCTGAAAAGGCAGTAAAGTATGGAGGGTGCTGTAAAAAAAAAAAAAAAAAAAAAAGTCCTGCTCTACATTTTGGTTGGCCTTTATAAAGATAAGTTTGGCTCAGGAAGGTGAATGGTATTTTATGTGTTCAGAAGAAAGTAGAATGCATTATAAAAGAAGGTGGGGTTTGAATAAATGTTTAGAAAGGGGTTTGAATAAATATTCAGAAAGGGGGACAGTTGGAGCAGAAGAGAAGGAGATAGTTGACTACGGAAAGTGTTTATTTGTAGAGAAAAAAAAAAGCAGTTTGAGAGAGTTCATTGTGGATCTTAAAAGAGAAAGTAAAACGAGACAGAATTTTGGCGAGGGGCTATGCTTTAGAGACTGAAACATGGACTCAAGATTAGAAATTAACTTGAAAAGAGAGGTGAATCACTGAGGACTCCACATAGAATTAGTGACTAGAATGAAACATTTCGCAAGTTGTCTCACTGAATGGAATGAGATAATGTCAGGAAGAGGGAGTGGCTGGTATTTTACTCATTGCTATTTTTACAAAGGGAAAGCAATATCAAAACAAAGGCATTTGCATTTTTATTGCAGTTACTTGTTATTTACTTATCTACTTACTGTGTGTGTCCTTGTACACTCACACAAAAGCACACACATGGGGAAGTTAGAAGGACAACTTTGTATGTTAGTTCAATCCTTTCAACATATGTTCCTGGAAATAGATTTGATGGCAAGTGCATAACCACAGAACAATCCTACCAGTCCCAAAATGCATTTTTTTCTTTTATTTTTATTCTTATCTCATACGTTACATCCCATTCACAGTTTCACCTCTGCCATCCACCCCCTCCATATCCCCTCAGAAAAGAGCAGGCTTCCCAGGGATGTCAACCAAACACAGTGTAACAAACCACAATAAATCCAGGCACATAGCATCACATAAGGCTGGAAGAGACAACCCAGGAGGAAAAGGGTCCCACAAGCAGGCATTTCCCTGACATATAAGGATGTCCAACATTCCTTTTAAGTGTTTCTAGGCCACTTGAGATTCTTCTGTTGAGAATTCTCTGTTTAGATCTATACTCCATTTTTAACAGGATTATTTAGTTTGTTGATATCTAATTTCTTGAGTTCTTTATATATTTTGGATATTAGCCTGCTTTCAGATGTGAAGTTGGTGAAAATCTTTTCCTATTCTGTGGACTGCCATCTTGTCCTATTGATTGTGTCCTTTGCCTTTAAGATGATTTTCTGTTTCATTGGGCCCCATTTATTAAATGTTGATCTGTGCTATCAGTATCCTCTTCAGGAAGTTGTTTCCTGGCCAATGAATTCAATGCTATTCCCAAATTTATCTTCTGTCAGGTTCGGTGTATGTGGTTTTATACTGAAATTTTTAATACTCTTCATCTTGAGGTTTGTACAGGATAATAGATACGTATTTGTTGTAAAATATTATTTTAAGATGTGTTACATTTTTAAGGTGTGGAATATTTTTTCAATGATGCAAAGACATGTTGCATTCCTTTATGTTGCATTTATTTAACTCTGTAATGCTGTGTTACTTTTCCTGTTTAAAACACCTGATTGGTCGAATAAAGAGCTGAATGGACAATAGCAAGGCAGGAAATAGGATAGACAGAACTGGCAGACAGAGAGAATAAAATGGAGGAGAAATGTGGGGGGAAGATCAAGGAAGGAGAAAAGAAGGGCCAGTCATGCAGCTATACATCCAGGCACAAGAAGGATAGAAAAGGTATACAGAAATAGAGAAAGGTAAAAACTCAGGGCAAAAGGTAAATGGGATAAGTTAAGAAAAGCTGTATAGAAATTAGTCAAGCTAAGGCAGCTAATAAATCTCTATGTGTATTTATTTGGGAGCTGGGTGGAGGGCCTCCAAAGAGTCAAAGAGCAAGAGAGTAAAGAATAAAAACAACTAACAGCAAGGATCTATTTACATTCTTCTACTACTCACATCCAGTTTTGCACCATTGCTGAAGATGCTTTCTTTTTCCATTGTATATTTCTTGCTTCTGTATCATAGATAAGGTGCCCATAACTGTGTGGATTGATGTCTGGGTCTTATACTCAATTGAGTTGATCTGTGTTTGTGTTTAAGGCCAACATCATTCCATGTTTGTTACTCCAACTCTGTAGTAGAGCTTGAAATCATGGTGATACCGCCAGAAGACACCGCTAAGAGGTTCAGTATGGTTGGATTTATGCTGAGGTCTTTGATCCATTTTTACATACAAAAAAGTATGGCAATATATATGGATCTATATGCAGTCTTCTACACACTATCATTCACTTATGTCAGAGCCATTTGTTGAAGAGGCTTGCTTTTTTCCATTGTATAATTTTAGCTGCTTTGTCAAAGATCAGGTGTTTGTAAGGGTAAAGGTTAATATCACGGTTTTCAGTTAAATTCTATTGGTCTACCTGTCCATTTTTGTGCCAATACCAAACTGTTTACAGGACTGTAGCTTTATAGTAGAGTTTGAGTCAGGGATGGTGCTGCCTACGAAAGTTCCTTTATTGCACAGGATTGTTTTAGCTATGCTGGGTCTTTAGTTTTCCCATATAAAGTTGAGTATTGTCCTTTCAAGATCTGTAAAAATGGTGCTGGGATGTTGATGGGGATTGCATTGAATCTGTAGGTTGCTTTTGGCAAGATTGCTGTTTTTATTATGCTGATCCTGCCTATCCAAGAGCATGGGAGATCTTTCCATTTCTTGAAAGACTCAAAGTTCTTGCTATATAGGTCTTTTATTTCTTTGGTAAGCATTACCCCAAGATATTTTATGTTGTTTGTGGCTATTGTAAAGGGTAATGTTTCTCTGATTTCTTTCTCAGCCCCTTTATCGTCTATATATAATATGGCTACTGAATTTTTTGAGTTAATCTTGTATCCTGACACTTCGCTGAAGATGTTATCGGCTATAGGAGTTTTGTTTTCTCTTTATGAACCTCTATCATCTTCATAAATTTGGTTTTAAGGCTGTTTTCTTGTGCTTCAGCTGTATTACAATGTTCAGGTCTTGCTGTTGTAGAGTAACTGAGTCCTACTGCTCCCATATTGCTCTTTCTGTTATTGAATGTGTTCTTACACTGGCATTTAGGCATCCAGATTTAGGATGATTATAGGTCTAGGTGCTAATTACCAAGATTTTTCTTGTTGTATGGGTGTTTTTTTTTCCTTAGTTGCTCATTCCTCTTCAGTCTTCTGGTCTTTATGGCCTGCATTTCTAACAGCTGGCAGGACCTCTGATTCAGTAGGCAGGTCCTGACAGCTGGCAGGACCTGATTTAGTAGGGAGGTTCTGTCCAAGTTGGGGCTGAGTGGTGTAGCTTGCATCTGAGCAGTAGAAATCTACTACAGTTGAGGGCTGGGTCTCCAAAGTGTATTTTTTAAGAAAAAAAAATATTTCCTGTTTAATTTTTTTCATTTTAAATGATACAAGAACAGTTACTATCAAAATCAGTCATTTTCTTGTATCTTAGGATTCAACTGAAATATATGGAATTTCAATGTTTTGTTATGATAATTTTGTCTTTAAAAGACTTTAAAGATCTCTTTAGGAATGTCTTAGTTAGATTGATATACAAAGTAATTAAAATCCCTATCAAAAATAATGCAGGGTTTTATGTAATAAAAATTGAAAAGGCAATATTGAAAATTAAACAATTTTTAATAAAATAACTTTCAACCTTTGAGTTAGATTACCAGACCCACAACTAGAGAAAAGTTCTCTAATTCACAGTCATGAAATCATATTGAAAATAGATTTCTTGTTCCACTGTAAAATGCATGCCTATGAAAAATCTTCAATTTAAAATTTAAAGTTATCAAATTTTAAGATAAGTCCTTGAAACATTACCATATATTTTAACTAAATTTGAGTTTTCAGCATTTGATTTTTCTTGTTTAAAAAAAGAATAATAGTTTCCATAGAAATAGTAAAATTAATTGCAAAGCACTTTTAATTTTAGTAATTTATCAACAAGCACTAAATAGATATTCTGGGGTGGTACTAAATAAATCACTTTGAAAGTAGAATTTCTTGAATTTCAAAGACTATAAAATAAACATTTCTTAAAATGCATCTTGGTTTTGCCAGGAAGAAAAATTATAAAAACCACCTCAAGTTATAGGCATATATAAGCACTTTCAGACTATGAATCTAATTTCACATGAAATAAGGCAAATAACTGACAATTAGAACTTGTGAAATTAAAAAATAAAAAACCTCTAAATATATAGATTAATATATATTTAATAATAAATATATATAAAATATATTTATTAATATAAATAATCCAAAGAAGACACAAGTATACAAAATGGGGAAAATGTTCAAGCTATACATATGAGAAAGGATTAATATCTACTATATGCCAAAGGTTCAAAAAGTGACAAGAAACCAAATAAATTGACTACTGAACAGAAAATTTTCAATATATGAAATAAAATAACTCACTGGTCACAAAAGAACTTGGAAAAATCTTTCTAAAAGTACTGATGAGAGTACAGACAAAAAGAACCATTTTTACTCTGCAATATAAACTAATCCAGCTATTCTTTTCCTATGTGTTTACCTGAAAAACCCTGAGTCATACTTACACATTGAAATTTATTGCACTACTGTACATAATAATGAAACCATGGAAACAACCTAATTGTCCATCAACAGAGGAATGGGTTAACAGTGGTTTGTATATTTAATGGAAGTTTTTTTTTTTCAGCAATAAAGGAAAGCAAAGCTATACCATTTCCAAGAAATTGGATCTAACTGGAGATAATCATAGTTAATGAATTAAATCAGTCTGAGAAACACAGATAGCATTTTTATATCTTATTTTTGGTCCACAGATATTATACAGACACATCACATCTGTGTGTTTATATGATACATGATACATTTCATTGCCTAAGGAAACAAAGACAGAAGTCAAAACAGTCATGACCATGAAGAATAGAGGATTATCATCATAATGCATTATATACATCTATGAAAACACATATAACAAAGAGTGCTATGAACATATACTGAGACATAATATAGTAGGCTTTGAAAGAACTTTTGACTTACATATAAACTTTTATTGAATATTTATGCCTGGATAGTTCATATGGAAATCTGACATGTTTTGAAATTTTCTATGCCATTTTAATCTATCCCATTTACTTGTGATTGAATATGTTTCCTTAAAATACCAACTTAACATGAATTTCAGCTGCTCTAAAACTCTCAATAATTTCCTTCCAATTATAGTGTAGCAAAACACATTTTGAGAAATACTAATTCCTAATTCAAGAGTGAATACAAATTTCAGGTAACCCAGGTGTTATGATCAGTTTTCCCACAAGCCTGGTCCCACTGTCACATACAATTTAAGTTCTATTTTATGATACGTATATTTCTCCTCTTGTTTAGGTATTATGTTTATATAGCTCATTTAAAAATTGAATATATAATTTAGTATAGATTATAGATAGTTACCTATGATAGTCAAAACTTAGAATTAAGTTAGTTAGGTTTTCTAGATATACAGAGACATATTTCAAATGGATAGACATTCTTCAAATCTTTCAAAGACCTAACCTACAAAATATGACATTTAAAATGGTTTAGGGTTTTTCTTCACAATGAGACACAACTGCTCCTGACAACACTACCTGCATCAGAAAGGAAGATGGACATCGAAGAAACTTATTATGGAGTTTGCCTCCAATATGGAAAGACTAGTCATTTGGACAAAATACTGCTCTTGTCTAGACTATTTGACTTAATGCTATATAAACTGGACATACAGGACCCACACACAAAAAAATAACTACTAAAACAAGATGGGCATTGTTGTAGGTTCCTACTTCATAAAAGAGTCTGCCAAACATTCTACAGGAAACAGAGAAAAGTGACTAACTGCCAACACAGCTGAGACAATTTAAAATTTCCTACTTCGCCAAAGTCTGCCAAACACACTATGGCCTATAGGTTAAAGATAAAACATTACAAAAAACTTCATGTGACTAACCAGGTAATAAGATGTCTCTGTTGTTTCCAGAGTTTATATATTATCCTTCTGTAGTCTTTGATGGAGTTAAAGACAGATAGTTATTGTTTTAGTTTCCTTAGTTAGGACTAAAAATAAGTTACATATAAGACTTTAGACTCACAAAAATAGGATAAATGATAAAATATTTTCTTTAAATCTTACTAAATGTTAATAAGCTAAATATTGTTAACTATAGTTCTTATTTAATAAATGTTTTGTTATACATTTTACTATGTTAAAGGTAAAACCCTTTTTATTTAGACTGAAAACAGTGGATGATGGGAGATGTCGTTCTGTAAATATGTTTCTCTTATTGGTTAATGAATAAAGCACTTTTGGTAAATAGAAAAGCAAGATAGGTGGGACTAGGAGACAAGGAGGATTCTGGGAGAGGTAGGGACTTGATCCAGGAGTTCCTGAAATATGGGCTTTCTTTAGAAAGCTATTTAGGAAAGCTGTATCACAAAATGAAAAGAAGGATGAAAAGAGTACTTGAGGTTAACATATAAATCATCTGGCACCAGAACACATCAGAGAACAAACAAAGGAAATGTCTAGTAAACACATGATCCACACAGGGATCCACACAGGAACCTTTTAGGTTGCTACATTTTAGTGTCAGAACTTAATGGATGAACCCCTGAGTTGTATGAGCAGCTCAGAGAATTAATGTACAAATAATAAATATCAGTTATAAAGTTTGAGGATGTTTAGTTTTTTATAGTTACAATCAGAGCAAAAAAATTGCAAGACATTGTGTAGCTAGAACTATAAAGAAAAACAAACTAGCAAAATCAAAGTCAAAATCAATGATGCCTTCACTCACTGATTGAGACAATATGTGAATTCTCACTTCAAGACAGAACTTGAAAGATAAGAAGTGTGGTGATTATTTTTCTATTTATGTTACCAGCTAGAAAACTATGTTATAGAAATGTGAAGGCTAGAAGATAATTATTGGAAATGGCAACCCGTTTTCTGGCCTTAAGACTTACATGCCTGAGAACTACATTCATTGGCTCTCAGTCATCTAATGAGGGATTATGTGGGGTCCTCTTGGGATGCCAAGAATGGTATCAGGAGGTGCACAAAACTGATGAATTCAACTTACGGTACTGAGTGATTAGTCATAACTGAAGGAGAATGAGGTTTCATTGATGTTCAACAGATTTTAAAATGGGGTGATTTTTTTGAATGATGATGGTTGGTGTAAAAAAGAGAGAGTTTGGACTGGAAGATAGCTACTTGGTATTTGGACTATAACTCCTTAGTTTAGGAATTTATTACTATGACCAAAGACGTGAGTTCTAATGTCATCACTGAAAAAAAAACTAAAAATTACAGAAAACAAATATAGCTGGGGATGGTTGCTTAAAATTGTTCCCCTCAGAAGGTAAGACAAGATTGCTATAAATTGCAGAACAGCCTGGACTTGACCCCCTGCTCATCACTTCTCCCTCTCTACAACTGGATTCAGGGAGTTCAGCTCAGTCAGTAATGCATGTAATTTATGTAATTAAAATTTGATTTTTAACTGTAAGGCATTTATGTTTATAATACAGCTTCCTTTACATTTGTCTGTTTATATATTCAGCCAGCTTATAAAAAAGGACAAATATTTTCTGCATTTCAAATGTGTTAGTTGTCCATTATTAAATAGCTATAAAACTATTCTGTGCATTTTATGTGCCTAATATCTTGATCTCCTAGTCCCTATAAAAGGATTCAAAGTGTTTCTGAGGAGATGATGTAATTTACATCAATTATACTCTAATCTCTTTATAAGTATTATAGAGGAGGAACTTCAAGAAATTTTTAAGTATAAGGTTTACTCACACCATAGAGAAATTGTTAGTATGATCTTCATGTAGAAAATAAAGTACATTTACTATATTATACTAAATAGACATTGATTATATTCAAATTATAGTCATCATTGAATGAATGTGATAAAATTTTATTTTTACAATATATAAAATAAGAGTTGGTTAGCTGCATAAAATTTATCCAGCCTTCAAGCATTTATTGAATGTCCAGTATTCAGCTGGAACATTTTCTAGGTACTTAACATTTATTAATAAACTAAATGGTCACATATGGCATCATTTTGGAAATTAGCATATTGGGTTTCTGTGGTTAATTTAAGCTGTAACATGGTCAAAATACATTAGATGATGTTAAATGACATTAGAAAAAGAAAACTAAAGACAAAAATTGTGACAAAGGACACAAAAGTGAGTATAGGAAAGCAACCATTTACAACACAGCACTCAAGAGTGCTTTTATGTTGTGGAAGAAGTAAAATCCCTTTTGGTTGATTAAAAACAAAATAAGGAGAAAAGTTTGAAACTGTAGAGAATTCTTTAGGGTTTTGCTGCTAAACAGAACCAATAAAGTATAATAAGTGTTGTGTTTTATATTATGTTTAAGCTAAAACAATATCTTAACATTATTGATTTTATTTATTTATGTCAATGGGGATAAACCAATAAAAAAAACATCATTACACAAGAGAGAGGATAATTGTTATAACCAAAGCTTTGTATAGATAGAGAAGACAGAATCAGGCCCTGATCAAATGAAATGATTGATTTGGAGACTATCAACTTTAATACATTTTCATATGTATTAAACACTGCTTTGCACATATAATGCATTACAAATCAAAAATTGAATTAAAACCTTCTTTCATTTTCCCCATAAAAGAAGCAAGTTCCACCTCAAGAACATACAAATTAACTACTCAATATTAAATTGAATTCAATGTTTAGAAATGATACATACAGATTTTGTTGACCCCTTTTGGAAGGCATCACCCTCCCTGTGGATTGGGGAGGTGGGATTAGAGGGTGGTTGGGGTCATGGGAAGGAGGGAGAGAGAGAGGTGGAGGGAGGGAGAGGAAACTGGGATCTAGATGTAAAATAAGAAAAAAGAAAAAAGAAAAAAAAAGAAAGGAATGTAGAGGGGGAACAAAAAAAGAAATGATACAGGAAGATTCAAGATGGTGGCAACTGATAGCACCCGCGGTGCCTTGGAGACACTCTTAAGAGCCTGAGAGACTCATGGAGGCTGAATAACTTTTTAAAATTAGGCCTTATAGGAAGATACTTTTAGAAGTGGGCTCACAGAATTGGGGAAAAAAATGGCAGAACAGAGCCAAGCTCCCTGCTGCAAGGAGAAGCTTACAAGGTTGGGGCTCTGTCCTGGGCTGCAAAAATGATGGCTATGCCCAGTGAGCTGATGGATTGACCAGAGTCAAAGGCAAGGAGGTAGGCGGCAGATTAGAGCTGACACAAATCCTTCCCCCAACACACTGCACAGCCTCAAGATCACTGTGACTCTGTGCAATAACAGGATATCCAAGATTGGTCTCAGTGATAGTCCGGTATTTACCAGAAACCTTGAACCAGATCTATGACTTGTTGCAATAAGAAAATGCATATAAAGTTATTTGGGCAAATATATATTGTGTTACACACAGCAGTTTGAAATGCCACTTTGGGAAGGATGACAGAATGGGGCAAGAGTAGATGGTGTGCAGCAGCTCGTAGTTCACACCACACACACACACACACACACACACACACACACACTCCAACTCACAGCTCAGCTACACAATCACCCTGGCTCTGAACAAAAATAAGATATCCAAGAAGAATGGCTCACTTTCAGGATTAGGCCTTCTTGAAAGACCCCATGGTCCATGCTGCCACCAGAGGCCATGAGGATGTACACAGTTCCTGTTGCTTCCAGAGACCTTGTTGATATCCATGATCAGGGTTGCTGCAGGACACCAGGTTGATTCCTGTGGTACACACTGCTGATAAAATCATGTGGAGCTCAGTGATCTGTGCTAGTGCCAGCTATTATGAGCAAGGAAGCTTCTTGTGCAGCAGTACTGATGATTGCAGATTCATAATTGAGAATGAGAAACATTGAAGACTTGTGTGACAACCAAGAAAGAGAGCAAGAGAGGGAGGGAGGGAGGGAAGGAAGGAGGGAGGGAGGAAGGGAGGGAGGGAGCGAGGGAGGGAGGGAGGGAGAGAAGAAGGGAGGGAGAGAGTAACAGAAAGAGGCATAGTGGGAGGGAGGAAGTCTAAACAAGAAGATATTGAAGAGAGGCCTTAGAAATTGTGACAAAAACTAAGCAGTGGAGACAAACAGGTGAATCTCTGTCAGTTCAAAACCAGCAAGTTCCAGGACAGGCTCTAAAGCTATAGAGAAATCCTGTCTCATGTGACAAAGATGCTGAAGTGTAAACCTCCAATGTTTCTTAAGGCTCTAAATACCTTTTCTAGATAAATGCATAACTAATGTTTCATATGTACATGCCATTTTAAGAAATGGCTGGTATCTTAGTTCCATTTCTTTAATGGAAAGGAGATATGGAGAGAGAGAGGGAGAGAGACAAAGAGAGACAGAGACAGAGACAGAGACTACTTCATCCTCCTGAACTCATAATAAGCATGTCACAATATGCCTGGTTTATGAAAATCTGAAATAAAAATCTTCACATACCTCATTCTTCAGAAGCTGTCCAGTAAAGAAGAAAGGAAAGTATATTTCATTATTTAGAAATGTAGATAGTTCAAAGATTAATGGTTCAGCTATTATATCCAATGTCAAATTTAATGAATTTGCACATTCCTGTGGCCAAAAAAGAGAAAGGAATGATGCATACCTTAAGATGACTCATTTAACAAGTAATCACTGGACAGTTATGAATATCTTTTCAAGGTTATTTAAATTTGAAGAAAAGTCATTAGATGTTTCTTTCCAAGAAAGAATGAATTCAATTTATAACATTAAAAGAGAGAACATCTTAAACATTGTTTTATAATATGATAATGAAAGGTACAAATTAAAAATAGTTGAAATCTTCAGGTGTATTTTAAGTGTCAATCATGACATGATTTCCCAGTGTCTGATTTCTTAAAAACTCAATAACAACTTCAAGGAAATTTTGGCTTCTGAGATAGATTCCAATGCTTTCTTTTTGTCCAAGCTACAAATTGGTTCATAATGTTCAAACATATCTCCACTTTATTAACAGTTAAATACATTTGTATTTTATAGTGAATCTATAAATTGCTTTTGGTAGAATGGCCATTTTCACAATATTAATACTATCAATCTATGAACATGGGGAAATCTTTTAGTCTTCTGCTGTATTCTTCAATTTCTTTATTCAATGTCATAAAGTTTTTATTACATATGCCTTTGACTTGTTTGGTTAGAGTTGCCCCAAGATTTCTTTTAAGGCCATTGTGAAAGACACTGTTTCTCTGAGTTCTTTCTCAGTGTGCTTGTGATTTGTGTATGTGAATGCTACTGGTTTTTGAGTTTTAATTTTGTGCCCTGTTACTTTCCTAGAAGTGTTTTTAGCTGTTTAAATTTCTTGGTGGAAGTTTTAGGATATTTTATGCATAAAAATCTTCTCCTTTTGATCTTTTGCCTTTGTGACTATTCTTTATGACAGAATCAAATATTAGTGTGTATTTTTGCATGTAATATTCTACAGTTCACTTCTATTTATTTACTTTTCAAAAACAATGATAGCTACTTAAAAATCTAATTTTTTGGTATTGGGTTTTTAGAGGTTATTTGGGAAAAAAGCCTCTAGAACAACCACTTTCTGAAATGTTTAGTGCTTATCTAGATTGCATAATTATTTGCATACTGTACAATAATTTAATCACTATGAAAGAATCTAGTGATTTCAAAGAGGTGGCTCTCTGTAGAGTAAATTATTCAAGATGTGTGGGGTATAGAAGGTCATTATTTATGTTACTAAGAAATAAATTTAGCTATTTCATCAGAGAAGGAGATACAGTGAGAATCGGTATAACATGAATAATAAAAGATCCAGTGACAGACTGTAGGATCAAGCTGAAGATCAGAAAAGCAAAGCAGCCAGCAGTTAGCTCTTACCACTACCTCAGGCTGAAAGAGTTGTTCTGCCCTCAGTGTGTCTGGAGAATAAATCTCTGAGACTGAATACTGAATGTCCCGTTCCTATCTTATATGCCTCTCTAGAGCTGGTATTAAAGACTCGGGATCCCAAGCTAATATCTCCTTTGTTTGAGCTGTTTGTCTTTTAGACTGATTTACTCTACTGTAACTCTGGATGGCCTTGAACTCACAAAGATCCATCTGCCTTAGTCTCCTGAGTCCTGGGATTAGATGTGTGTACCACCACTTCCTGGGTCTATGGCTTGTAGCTATATTTGCATTCTGAACCCTCAGACAAGCTTTATTAAACCACAAATAATATATCACTACAAACGAGTATGCCAGCAATCACATTTTATTTAAATTTACAGCCCTACCATTTTGAGGTACTACTTAAATTGACATGGGGAAGCCACATCTAAAACTGTATTCCAGCCAATGAGAAAAAGAAAAGGACTTTATGAGGTTATTTTTATTTCAAATTTATGTATTCATCCCTTCACTTGATATTATTCAGAATTTGTCACATATATTCATCCTGATCCAAAGATATTGAAGCACACAACATGTAAGTATAAACATACATATATACATGTATATGTACTATATCTATGTACAAATACACATGAGAGTTTGCACATATATTACTTTTCTTACATATGTTTATATATTTTCAAAACTCCAATTGTCTGGTCCTACAATTATGAAGTTTTGCTTTGTATATGATTTGTTATGTGTTATTTTTCTAGGTTACCTGCAATGGAATGTTTTAAACTGGTATTTGTTTCAAAGGAGTTGCTGTGTGCCAATCATACATACTTCATTAGATAATTAAATAATACATTTTTCAAGCAATAATATAAGGCATAAAGTCATAAATTTTAGGTAGTTGGATAAATATTGAGAAGTTAGGCAGGGATTTTATATAATGACTTTGAAATGACAAACAAAATAATATAATATCTACAGTATTACAAGCCACTTATAAGTTAATTCTATATGAATTTATTATTGGAATAGATGAAGGCATTAATAAAATTGTGAATTTTCAAAGTCTTCACATGTTGTAGGAAAGATTTGGGTATATAAAACCTTCTGTGAAATCAGCCAGGCATCATAAATCATTATTAGCATTACATACTTCTTAAGAAACACAGAATCATTATAGAGCTTTAGCCTATGACAAACACAGACACGATGTTGTGTCACTGCCTTGATAGCTTCTTAAGAGGACCAAATATTTCATATACTCCTCAAAGAGACTTTCTGACCTTTTATATATGATTGGATTATATAATTCTCTTTCTCAAATATAGTTTAATGTGAGGTACTCATAGCATTTGGCCACAAACCCTCCAGCAAATTAGCAAAGTAATCTTATCTGCTGTTGGCTCTGCTTAGTGAAAGAAATAAACCACTGTGTTCTCAACCCACAAGTACAAATTGTTGCTTCAGCTTTCTCACTTGTAATAATAACATGAAGTCATCTTTAAAGAATATGACAGTACTGGTCAGGAGTCTTTCATCCTTTCTCATTTGGGAAATGGTTTTGTCTCCATGGAGACACATTAAATGGCATGATGAAAGTTAGGTGAGAGGCTAAGAAGAGGTGCGGGTTGTGATTCATAGGGGTTAATGCAATGTGGGACCCCTTCAGTTCCAGGGGAATGATTGATGAATAGTGCAATAGGATCAGACATTTCCTCCCAACAGTGAACAGCAACAACTCCACCAACAGTATAAAAACTGGTGACTAATATACAAGTTCTGAATTTTTTTTTTGGAAGATAGATTTGTATTTATGTACAGAAAACTTAGCAGCTTAGCAGTGAGTATACATTTAACCCAGTTTAGTGGTGAGTTCTTTGGCCTTTACTTTTTCCAGCTTGGCAATTCAAGCCACAGATTTAGGACCCAGGACATTGCCTCCCCAGTGGCTATGGGTCTCATCATATCTGTCATTGTAATTGGTCCTCAGAGCTTCCACCAGCTTAGCCAGAGCACCCTTGTCTTCCAAGTTAAGCTGTGTGAAGACAACAGTGGTACATGTTGTCTTTCCACTGTTGCTCAGATTGTTAGTTGTGGGTCATCCTTGTAGGTCTTGAACATTTTTCTAGACATTTTTCTATTCAAATCTATAATGTAATGGCTCCCTCTACCTTTTTTCTTTTCTTTTCTTTTTTTTTTTTTTTCTTTTTTGTTCTCATCTATTTGTCTCGTGACTCAATCTTTCTGGCCCCCCACATGTTCTCCTCTCCCCCCCCCTTCTCTTTCTTTTAACTCCCTCTCTACTCACTGCCTCCCCAATGTATCATGCCCCAGCCTGACCTTTCCCTTGATGATACAGTAGGGGGCTTCTAACAAAGGGCAGGCAGGAAAACCACCAGCTCAATGGGGTCTGCATCTTGGGCAATCATCACCAGCTGACCTTCTTGTTCTCCACCAAGGTGGAAGGACAGGGAGCCTCTTAGTTGGGCCATCCCCTTTGCCAGCAGCTTTCTGGAACCAACAGTCTTTGCTTCTTTTCTTGCTTTGTCTCTGGCCTGTACTTTGGGGCAAACTTAAGCAGCTGAGTAGCTGTTTGTCAGTCCAGGACCTGGGCAAAATGGTTAAAGACAGAAGGTACTTTAAGACTCTTACAGAAGATGTCCCTTTGCCATTGCAGCTGGATGTAACGAGGCCATTTGATGAAGCGAGTGAGATCTCTTTTGGGCTGGATATCCTGCCCTGGGAAGTAAAGAGTGATACAATGTCGAAGTTCTTAGGCCTTTCCTCAAACAAAGGTTCACCGCGTTAATTGGCCTCCTCTTTCTTCACCCTGGCAGGAGTCAGGGCCACCTTCTTTCCCTTGGCCTTCCTTCCCTTGGGCATCTTGCTCAGCTGGAGAATCGCAAGTTCTGAATTTTTTTATTTAATGTCATTAGTAAAGAGTTTTTACAGAACTTACTAGAGAATTCTCAATAGAGGAATCCAAAATGGCTGAAAGACACTTTTAAAAGTGCTCAACAACCTTAACCATCAGGGAAATGCAAATCAAAACAACTCTGAGATACCATCTTACTCCTGTCAGAATGACTAAAATTAGACACCAATGACAACTTATGCTGGAGAGGATGCGGAGAAAGGGGAACGCTCCTCCACTGCTGGTGGGAGTGCAAACTTATACAGCCATTTTGGAGATCAGTATGGCTAGCGGTTCCTCAGGAAAATGGGAATCAGTCTACCCCAGGACCAAGAAACCCCCCTCTTAGGTATATACCTAAATGATCTGCATTCATGCAACAAAGACATCTGTTCAACTATGTTCATAGCAGCATTATTTGTAATAGCAAGAACCTGGAAGCAACCTAGATGCCCCTCAACTGAAGAAAGGGTAAAGAAGATGTGGTATATTTACACAATGGAATACTACTCTGAGAGGAAAAAACAATGGAATCTTGAAATTTGTAGGTGAATGGATGGAACTTGAAGAAACCTTCTTGAGTGAGGTAACCCAGTCACAAAAAGAGGAACATGGTATGTATTCATTCATTTATGAATTTTAGACATAGAGAAAAGGATCACCAGCCTATAATTCACACCGCCAGAGAAACTAGGATACAAAGAGGAACCTAATGAGATTCATATAAAGTCCCTCACAGAAGGGGAAAGGAACAAGGTCTCCTGAGCATGTTGGGAGTGGGAGGGGGCAGTGAGTGGAGAGGGAGTTAGAAGAAAGAGAAGGGGAGGAGAGAAGAACATGCGGGACCAGAAACATGGAGTCGGGGGACAAATAGACGAGAGCAAAAAAAAAAAAAAAAAAAAAAAGAAAAGAAAAGAAAAAAAAAAAAAGATAGAGGGAGCCATTATAAATTTGAAGAGATAACTGACTCTAGAGAAATGTCCAGAGACCTACAAGGATGACCCCAACTAACAATCTGAGAAACAGTGAAAAGGCTACCTTTAAAGGCCTTTCCCTGATAATGAGATTGATAACTAACATATGCCATCATAGAGCCCTCATCTAGTAGCTGATGGAAACAGAAGCAGACACCCACAGCTAAACAATGAACCAAACTCCTGGAATCCAGTAGCAGAGAGGCAGGAGTGCTAAGAAAAGATGTTAAGAGCAGGCTACAGAAACCCACAGAGACAGCGGACCTGAACAAGGGGGAGCTCCTAGACTGATAGTTGGAATACCAACATTTTACAGACTCAGAACCCCTGCACATGGATCTCAGTTAGAAGGCCTGGGCACTCTAAGTGACCTCTGACAGTAGAACCAAGATGTATCCCTGATACACCTAAGGACTTTGGGAACACATTCCCCCTGGAGGGATACTCACTTAGCCTAGAGGCAGGAGGGAGGACCTAGCTCCTACTCAAAATGACTTGACAGATTTTGATGATCCCTCCTGGAAGGCATCACCCTCCCTGTAAAATGGGGGGGTGGGGTGGGAGGGGATTCATGGGGCATGGGAGTGAGGGAGAGAAAACTGGGATCAATATGTAAAATAAGAAAAAGTATATGTATATATATATTATATATGTATATATGTGTATATATATATACATATAGTTTATCCTGAAGTATTCATACTCACTAACTATAACATTGTGTCCATTTATTAAGAGGTAATAAATTCAGACTTGCATTAAAATTAAAAATGAATATGAAGTCTAGCAAAATGATGGGGACTATTTTAATAAAATTATAAATGTTTATACATGACAAAAAGGTTTCCCCTCTCTTTGAATAAATGTATTACAAATTAAGTTTAAAAATGTTGTAGACAACAGTAACTTCATTAAAAATGACTTTATCTCGTCATCAAAATTATTGTATCATTTACGGGTGCTTGCTTTTTGTTCATATATATATAGAAGAGAAGCAGAAGCATCTGTTTGTGAGAGAGATTCCTGACTCTCACCCTATCAAGCTATGGGGATTCTATAGTAATTTATGTATACAAGCAGTCTGTATGCACCTTAGAGTTTCCTATGTTGTATAAAAAATGAATACATCTGTTATTATTATTTTTCTTATTTTACCTATCGATCCCAGTTCCTTCCCTCTCCCTCCCTCCCTCCTTCCCTCTCTTCCTCCTTCCCATGTCCCCCGACTGCCCTCCCATTCCATTTCCCACCAACCCCCCCCCCACCAACTCCACAGGGAAGATGATGCCTTAAAAATGAATACATTTTAATTTTACTAAATAGGAGTTATTTCTTGTCTTTTGGTTGTAACCCTAGTCTTTATCGGGTGAGCCACCTCTCCAGCCCTTTAGGAGTTATTTGTATTGCATCTATGTATTCTTGTCATGAATAAATCTATGCTTCCCTATTGCTAGGGCATTAAACTTTAGATCTTCCCAAGTAAAAGCAAGAGATAAAGTGGATAAGTTTGACTGCAGCCCTTAGAAACTTCAGGCTCAGATATACTAATCAATACACAGGAGCCAGTCTAAGATGTGTCTTAACCCTAGAGACACATTTTCTCTGATGAGGGAGTGGGTGTGTTCCAAAAATAAAATCAAAATTAACCCAAGGGCAATTATCATTGCAGTGCTTAATGCCTATAACTGACTAGAATTGTGTATCTTTTCTTCTCTCCCATACCTTTTCTTCAGAGTACATTAGTGTACAAATTCCATTTTATCTATATCTCTCTTTAGTGTAGTATTTAATGACACTCTCAAACTAATAGAAACATTGTTATTGATTGTTATTTGTTCTACATTTTGGTTCTTTAACATATAAAAGGGTTTTTTTTCTTTTAATGTGTTTGTGGGAGTTCCTGCATATGTGTGTTGTATAACACTATTTCTGGGGAAACATTAACATTTATTCATTCCAGAGAGAGTGAATAAAAATTAATAATATTAAAGTAAAGAATCAGACGAAATATTAAGCTAAAGAAAAATGATGCAAAATACCTATTTTCTTTTAAACACCATGACTTATATGCCCTCTTATGATTTTTTATTTATTACTTAAACTGTCTGTGTGTGTGTGTGTGTGAGAGAGAGAGAGAGAGAGAGAGAGAGGGAGGGGAGAGAGAGAGAGAGAGAGAGAGAGAGAGAGAGAGAGACAGAGAGAGAGACAGAGAGAGAGACAGAGATCAGGAGCTCAATCTCATGTCATCAGGGCTTCACACACCCCTGGGGGAGCTCATGTGAGCAATTGTTCATTCTTGCTGAGCCACACTGGTTTGTCTTACATATTTTCAAAGGCAGAATGTTTAAAAACCATTCTTCTTAGAAATATTGTATCATTATTCTATGTAATTAAACCAGAAATGCTGAAAACTCTTAGATGCCTTTTAGATTTGCCTAAGGGACCTGAAATTGTAAACGTCATGTAACTTCCACTAAAGCTATAATATTACCTTACTTTCCAATCTCTGAGTAGTAAACTTTGACCCTCGGAAATACTTTCAATTTCATCTGTACAGTTTTAACCACCAGAGGAAAAAGTTCTTGAAAACTTTCATTCACAACAAAAGATTTAAAAGTTGTCTATCAGGTTTTGTCCACTGTATGTCCCTTAGAAGTGATCTTGGCTACCCTTTGAAGTGTTGGTGGTATAGATGTAGGCTCTTTCTGAAGCCACTGTGAGCTTTGCCAAACCATTTCCCCTGGTAACAAACAATTGAACATGAACACCCTTGCTGGGGCCCCTCACTGAAACTAACACATTTTTCATATTAAAGACACTAATAAAAGGAATGGTTAGGGGGCATCTGGCGATGGAGTTCAGGATGTTATGACAAAGATGTCTGTAGCTATTCTCCTGGTGAGAGCCAGCAAGTAGAAGGCAGCAAAGATATAGCTATAGGAGTACTAACAGGAAGTAAGATATATTCATTGTTACTGCCTCTAGTTTTCTTCTAATTACAAGGGGAATATATGTAATTTTTCCAGCTGGATGGAATTTACTTACTTACACATTATAAATAGATCATCAAGTTTTATTTTAATAGTTTGTTCATTTGTACTTAAATAAATACATTAAATGAAGTCATTTTTTTCCTGGAAAACCTAGTATCTTTGCTTTTCTGGTTTTTCCACACACTTATCTTAAGAAAGTGAACTGTCCCATATCTAACTCTTTGTGACTCTGTGACATTTCCCCTACATATATTGAAAGAAATATTAGAAATTATCCTGCTCAGCCATATAGTTTTATAAAAATCACAGAATTGTTACACAACAAGATTGTTTACCCTAGTAAATAATGTAGTATGGCTAAAGCCATGTCTGTATGTCTTGAATGACCTTCATTCTCATTGGTTTTACCTTCATCTTGTTTCAGAAGGCAAATATGTCAAAGGTAGTTTACAATATAAATTTGCTTTTTCTTTCAAAGAAACACCCCTATTCTCCTAGGGCTTTACAGCAGGAATAGCCAACTGCTAAAAGTACTATTGTAAAGATTCCTGATTTTAAAATGTTTTCTGATTACTTAGCTCCTTGTTATCATTTGAATGTGAAATATCCCACCACAGGCTTTTGTGTCACAGTTGATAATGCTGTTTGGAGAGGCTGTAGAATCTGCGAAAATAGGACACACCTGGCAGAAGTGGGTTATTAGACTCAAGCTAGAAGAGTACATCTACCTCCTATCTCAGTCTGTGATTTCTGACTCTGCTCTGCATGCAAAACACATAGATATGAGGTATCTCCACCAGCAGCTCCTACTGCCAGAGACTGAGCTGCTCCTGTCTACATGCCTTTCTCAACACGATTCACTGACAGTCTTGGAAACTATGCGCCTAAGTAAACACTCCCTCCCTTAGGTGGCTTTTGTCTCAGTGATGAAAACAAGAACTAATACATCCCTATCGCAGCATTTTGATATGGCGTCATTGTATAGATTTGGTCATTTCCCCACATAGTAGAAATAATCATTTTATAATTTTAATCCATTATGCTAATTATTTTACATTATACATTTTGCAATCCACTAAAACTATTATTTAGATTCAGAAATAAATGAATCATGGATTCCATGAGTTACCCAAGATTACATCATCTGCTGTGGAGTAGAACCATGATATACAAATTCCAAATCCATACTGTTTTGTAGATAAGTTTGATATTATGAAACAAAGGTGTTATGTGTAGGTTTTTCCCACCAGTCGCCGGTCTGGTCCCACTCTTTGTTCCTCCCTGCTGGCTGCCCGGTCCAACCGCCATGCGATCCCCAAATAACACTCAGAGACTCTGTATTTGATACAATCCTGTTGGCCAATACTATTATTGTTTATGGGCTAGCTCTGTCTTAATTATTAACCCATTTCTACTTATCTAAGTATTTCCACGTGGTCATCTTACCCGAGCATGGCAGGCCAGCATCTTGCTTTCTCCATGCTCTACATGCTGACTCCTCCTAACTATTTCCTCTTTCCTCCTTGTCTCCTAGCCCCACCTATCTTGCTTTCTCATTGGCCACAGTGCTTTATTCATTAACCAGTATGAGAAACATATTTACAGAATAACATCTCCCATCATCTCCTCTTTTCTGTCTAAAATAAAGAGAAGGGGTTTAACCTTAACGTAGCAAAATATATCATTAAACAGTTATCAAATAAGAATCACAATTAATATATTTAGTCCATTAACATTTTATAAGCCTTAAAGAAACTATCATTTATCCTATCTTTGGGAGTTTAAAGTCCTATATGTAAATTATCTTTAATCTTAACTAAGGAAAACTATAACTATAACTATCTGTTTTCAATTCCTTTAAAGACCACAGAAGGATAATATATAAACTCTAGAATGACAAAGACAACTCACTACCTGGTCAGTTACCTGAAGATTTTCTGTAATGTTTCATATTTAGTCCATAGGCCATAGTGTGTCTCCAGACTCTTTCATGAAGTAGGAAACTTTAAACTGTCTGCCTGTATTGGCAATTTGTCAGTCATTTTTTTTTCTGTGTCTCGTAGACTGTCCGGCTGTCTGGCAGCCCCTTCCATGAAACGGGAATCCTTTAGCAATGTCCACCTTGAATCAGCAGTTACCTTTTTGTCCTTCATGTCCAGTTTATACAGTATATAGTCAAACAGTCTATACAAGAGCAGTATATTGTCCAAATGGCTAATCTTGTCATATTAGAGGCAAACTTTATAACGTGTTTCTTTAAGGTCCATCTTCTTTTTTATGCAGGTGGTATTACCAGGAGTAGTTGTGCCTCACTGTCAAGAAAAACCCTAAACCATTTTAAATGTCATATTTTGTAAGTCTTTGAAAGGTTTGAAGAATATCTATTCATCTCAAATAAATTTTTGTATATCTAGAAAACCTAACTAATTTAACTCCAAGTTTTGACTATTATAGGTAATTTTCTATAATCTGTATTAAATTATATATTACATGTTTAACTGAGCTATATAAACACAATACCTAAACAAGAGGAGAAATATACATATCACAAAATTGACCTTAAATTCTATCAATAAATGAAAATCCATTCCAAAACAAAGCATTCATATCTCCCATCACAAAGGTCCTAAAATTAGTAGTCATCATCTCCTCTAGAAAGATGTGCTTCAAGATGAGAGGAGAATATGGCACTATTGAATATATTGGCAACTTAGAGAATAGGTCTAGGGGACAGCAGACAAGACTTAGTTTCAGAGCTGATGAAACTTGGAGACGGTTAAAGTTTGTGTTGAGAGCACTCAGCATGGGCAATCACACACTCCTTGAGCATTCCCCTTAATGACTTTAGACTTCATCTCTTACTAAACTCATAGAAGACTGTGTGCAAAAGGTTATAATTAGGTAATCATAAACAAATATTCAGTTCAAAATCAAAGCGATTAAAAATACCTTTTCCCATGGAGGGATACTCCCCTAACATAGATGCTGGAAGGAGGGCCTAGTCCCTACTCCAAATGATTTGACAAATTTTGTTGATCTCTCCTGGAAAGTATCACCCTCCTTGGGGACTGGGGGGGGAAGCAATGGGATGGAAGGGTGGTCAGGGGGCATGGAGTGGGGGGGGGTGAATGGGATGGGATGGTGGTCAGGGGGCATGGGGGAGACAGGGAGGGAGGGAGGAAGGGAGAAAAAGGGAACTGGGATTGATATGTAAAATAAGAAAAAAAATATTTTTAAAAATTTTTAAGAAGAACCTTTTCTTTCTAAAAGGAAAAAAAAGCAATATCCATAGAATGGTAAGATTACCAAAAAAGTTTTATTTGCTCTTCTGTTTTCTCTGTAAGTTAATTTTGAGAAGCAGAACATTCAGAGTATTATTTACTGCAAATTATTATTATTAAATATCTGAATATAAATGAAACATATGTTAACAAAAATCACTTCCCATTAGTAGTTTTCTCATAGGCATTTTGGGAAAGGCATTAACAAGATAGTGACCTTGTTTTAGTAGAGCAGAACTTTTAGCATTATGTCTTCTCAGAGAGTTCATAGGCTCCTTACTTATCTTATAAAAGGACAGTTATATTTCATCATTTTATGCTAAACTATTCCCAATTGCATAAGCATTTGTGTTTTTATGCATCTTTAACAAAAGAAAATGCAGTTAATGTGGTTAAGAGTCTTGTGTATGGCACAATGCAAAAGAGGTATCAGGGAAACAATGGTACAACTCAATATATTTTTTTTTCCTTATGAGTCAACACACACACAATGGAAAGGGGATGCAGAATTTTTCATAGAAATAAGTTGAATCTTATGCAGATACCACAGTCTCATGTATTCCCATGTCACAGTTTGGAAGCTGAAACAGCTCACTATTACTGCACTATTGCTAAGTGTCAGCAGCTGTCAATCATTAGATCTCAGCCTTTTAAGGGGGGCATGACTTGGGTAAAGCATCCCTCTACTTCATGTATCATGCTGTCCATTCTTTACCCACTGATATAAAATGTCACTTTTATTTTATACAAGGTTATATGTGTAACTGCAACGAACTATTTTGCAAAAGTTTTATAGTTTGAGTTTTTGAATTTATTTTTTTTAATTTAAATAAAATATGTTTCCTAATGCATTTTATGACTATGTACTAGAATTATGTTGATTGTTTCTGAAGACAACTTTGATGAACTACCTTAAATGTTATCACAAGTAGTCATTTAACTATGTTAATTCTCATAGTATTACATGAGTTAAGTATCTTAATGTATCTAAATAAACTCATAATAAATCATTTAGTTTTCAAATACTTATAATTTCTCATAAATAGCATTTTGTATTTGTATAAACTAATAAGTAATATTAAAATTTCATGTTAAAAAGTTGTATTCTTTAAGTTTGCTTTTGTTAACTTCTATGACACAAGAATATTTTTTTTCTTTTTAATCCCATTGCAATGTCAGATTGACCTTTACTTGGTAACACTATTATAATTTATGGAACTTATCGCATATTTTCTAAAAGTCTAAAACATGTTGAAGACTAAGGAAGTATGATTGGCAGTGATTGATGGTACTGGTCACCTACTCTTTCTGTCAGTTAGAAGATGTCTTCCATACCTGATTAATAATGTTAATTGAGGTCAAAAGTAACATAATTTATCTTAACTCAAAATATATTCTTAATGTTTCATTATTCAAATGATTCAACTTAATTGAGGTCTAAAATAACATAATTTATCTTAACTCAAAAATATATTCTTAATGTTTCATTATTCAAATGACTCAACTCTGTTTCCCAAACTAACTTTTAGTGGACAGTGTACAGAGTTTAATGTAATGTGTAATCATCTGAAATACACTTCATCTTTCTGTTCCCATCAACATCTAGTGGAAGTATAAATTCAGTCACTTGCCCTTAGCAATTAAGTAATTAAGAAAATATGATGGGGGCTGGAGAGATGGCTCAGGTTATAAGCACTGACTACTCTTCCAAAGGACCTGGGGTCAATTCCCAGCATCCACATGGCACCTCACAATTGTCTATCAGTCCAGTTCCAAAGGCCTCAACACTACTCACGCAGACATACACACAGGCAAAATACCAATATACATAAAGTAAAAATAAACAAATTATTTTAAAAAAGAAAAATATAATGGTTACGATCACATTGTAAAAATGTGCTATCTCTTTCAGGTGAATCTAGTTATCTGATTGTAATTTAACAGTTGAAGTTCATGTCCATGCATCTCTGCAAAAATGTACTGTGGAAATTTAGGTACCAAAACACTTAGGGTTAAATAAATCTTTGTAAATGTTCCATTGAGAGGATGGTAACTATAGCAGCAGGCAAACTAGAAATACAGACACTGCTTATGCCCATAGAATACCTGATGATAAAGTGTGCCTGTAATTTCTCAGAAAGAAAAAATAAGATATACTACTCTTCTATGTACATGATACACACTCTCTGAAGTTTTCTGACTGAAAGATATTTAAAATATTCCACGAAATTCATTCCTCATTTAAGCCTTTGGTCTTTAGTCTCTTCATTTTTTAATTAGCATATGTATTACTTGTACAAATTAATGGGTTTTATTATGGTAGTTCCAAATAAACATACATTTTGGTCATACTCCATCCTGTTTGACTCTTTCATCCTTTCAGAATGTTTCCCTATTCTGTTTTTTTTTTCATTAGCCTATGATATAAACACATATAATTTTAAAATGTGGTGAATGACACCATTTTCCTGAAACTGATAGCTTCAACAAAATTGGAAAAATGTGGTTTTGAGATGAATGCAGTATGGATGGGAAATTTTAAGCACTTGGATTATTTTTTATTAATAATATAATTTAATAATTTTACATGTCGATCCCAGCTTCCTTTCCCTTCCTCACTTCCTCCCTTCCTCCTTCCCTCCCTCCCTCCCGCTCCCACCCTATTACCCTCTTTCCTCTGTGACATGCACCCTGGCCACCATTCCCACCTATCCCCCCACCCCCATTCCAATTGTAGGACTATGCTATCCAGGTAGGGTCATGTAAATCTGTCAAGTCATTTGAAGTTGAGACTAGGACTTCTCTTCTGTCTCTAGGTTAAGGGGGTATCCCTCCATGGGGGGTGTCCACAAGGTCCTTTTGTGCACCAGGAATAGATCCTGTTTCTACTGTCTGAGGTCCCCCAGACTGCTCAGTTCTTCTAGCTGAGACCCATATTCAGGGGGTCTGAGTCAGTCCCATGCTGGATTTCCAGCTATCAGCCTGGGGGGAGGGGGATTAGATCCTCCTTGTTCAGGTCAGCTGTCTTTGTGTGTTTCTGCAATCTGGTCTTGTCCCCTCTCTCTGCATCTGGATTCTAGTTCGACTCAGTGTTTAGTTATGGGTGTTTGCTTCTGTTTCCGACAGGTACTAGATGAGGGCTCCAATATGGTGGATAATTTAGTTGATGATATCACTATCAGGGAAGGGCATTTATGGTAGCCTTTCCGCGGTTGCTCGAATTGTTAGTTGGAGTCAGTCTTGTAGGTCTCTGGACCTTTCTTTAGGTTCAGTTTTCTCTTCAAACCAATAATGGCTCCATGTTTATGTCTCTCTCTCTCTCTCTCTCTCTCTCTCTCTCTCTCTCTCTCTCTCACACACACACACACACACACACACACACACACACACACACACACACACATATATACACACACACACACACACACACACACACACACACACCCTGACTCAATCTATCTAGTTGCACATGCTTTCCTCTCCTCCCCTTCTCTTTCTCCTATTTCTCTCTCCAGTCACTGCCTCCCCATTTCCCAAGTGCTCTGGGGGACTTGTCCCTTCCCCCTTTTGTGAGGGACCATATATGAACATCTTAGAATACACCTTGTATCCCAGTTCATCTGGTGGTGTGAATTATAGGCTGGTAATCTTTTGCTCTACATCTAAAATCCATATATGAGCAAGTACATACCATGTTCCTCTTTTTGTGACTGAGTTACCTCATTCAGAAAGGTTTCTTCAAGTTCCATCCACTTGCCTGCGTATTTCAATATTCCGTTATTTTTTTCTGCTGAGTAGTATTCCATTGTGTAGATGTGCCACATCTTTATCCATTCTTCAGTTGAGGGGCATCTAGGTTGCTTCCAGGTTCTTGCTATTACAAATAATGCTGCTATGAACATAATTGAACAAATGTCATTGTTGCATGGATGTGGGTCATTTGGGTATATACCTAAGAGTGGAATTGCTGGGTCCTGTGGTAAACAATTCCCATTTTCCTGAGGAACAGCCAGATTCCTCAGTATCTCCAAAGTGGCTGTACGAGTTTGCACTCCACCAGCAGTGAAAGAGTGTTCCCCTTTCTCCACATCCTCTCCAGCATAAGTTGTCATTGGTGTTTCTAATTTTAACCATTCTGGCAGGAGTAAGATGGTATCTCGAAGTTGTTTTCATTTGCATTTCCCTGATAGCCAAGGATATTGAACACTTTCTTAACTGTCTTTCAGCCTCTTTGATTTCCTCTATTGATAATTCTTTACTCAATTCTGTACCGCATTTTTCAATAGGGTTATTTGGTGTTTTCTTGACTAGTTTCTTGAGTTCTTTGTATATTTTGGAGATCAGCCCTTTGTCAGATGTAGGATTGGTAAAAAAATTTTTCCCAGTCTGTGGGCTGCCATTTGGTCTTGTCCACTGTGTGCTTTGCCTTACAGAAGCATCTAAGTTTGAGGAGGTCCCACTTATTAATTGTTGATCTCAGTGTCTGTGCTACTGGAGATATGTTCAGGAAGTGGCCTCCTACCAATTGGTTCAAGGGTACCTCAATTTCAATACTCCTCAAATTGTTCCACACAATAGAGACAGAAGGCACATTACCAAACTATTTCTATGAGGACACAATCACCTTGGTACCCAAGCCTCACAAAGATACAACTAAGAAAGAAAACTACAGACCAATATCCCTGATGAACATCAATGCAAAAATACTTAACAAAATACTGGCAAACCGAATCCAAGAATACATCAGAGAAATCATCCACCATGACCAGGTGGTAGGCTTCATCTCTGGGTTGCAGGGCAGGATTAACATATGAAAATCTATCAAAGTGATCCACATATAAACAAACTGAAAAAGAAAAACCATATGATCATCTCTTTAGATGCTGAAAAAGCCTTCGACAAAATTCAACACCCTTTCATGATAAAGGTCTTGGAGAGATCAGGGATAACAGGAACATACCTAAACATAGTAAGAGCAATATACAGTAAAGCAACAGCCAACATCAAACTGAATGGAGAGAAGCTTAAGGTGATTCCTCTAAAATCAGGAACAAGACAAGGCTGTCCTCTCTCTCCATATCTCTTCAATATTGTACTTGAAGTTCTAGCTAAAGCTATAAGACAACAAAAGGAGATCAAGGGAATCCAAATTGGAAAGGAAGAAGTCAAACTGTCTCTATTTGCAGATGATATGATAGTTTACATAAGTGACCCAATAAACTCTACCAGGGGACTCCTACAGCTGATAAACACCTTCAGCAAACTAGCAGGATACAAGATAAACTAAAAAAAATTAGTAGCCCTACTTTATTCAGATGACAAAGAGGCTGAGAAAGAAATCAGAGAAAGATCACCCTCTACAATAGCCACAAACAACATAAAGTATCTTGGTGTAACACTTAACAAAGATGTGAAAGACCTATACAATAAGAACATTGTGGCTTTAAAGAAAGAAAATTAAAGAAGATAACAGAAAATGGAAAGATCTCCCATGCTCTTGGATTGGAAGGATAAATATAGTAAAAATGGCAATCTTGCCAAAAGCAATCTACAGATTCAATGCAACCCCCACTAAAGTCCCAGCACAATTCTTCACTGACCTTGAAAGGATAATAGTCAACTTTGTATGGAAAAACAAAAGACCCAGGAAAGCAAAGAACAACTCTGTACAATAAAAGAACTTCAGGAGGCATCACCATCCCTGACTTTAAGCTCTACTACAGAGCTATAGTTCTGAAAACAGCCTGGTATTGGCACAAAAATAGTCAGGTCAATTTTCAAATTGAAAATCCCGATATTAACCCACACACCTATGAACACCTGATTTTTGCCAAAACAGCTAAAAGTATACAATGGTGGGAGGAAAACATCTTTAACAAATGGTGCTGGCACAATTGGATGATGGTGTGTAGAATACTGCAGATAGACCCATGTCTATCGCCATGCACAAAGCTCAAGTCCAAATGGATCAAAGACCTCAATATAAATCCAGCCACCCTATTCTGCTTTTAATCATAGCTCATTTTCAATTTTAAGATCTTGAATAAAATATTTTCTTCACAAAACACCATAAACTTAAGTAAGGTAATATTCAAATACAACATGGAATCAATATCCCTGTACTAAGTGGTTTTATTAAAAACAAAAATGACCCCATGCACTTTAGACACAGGGCCTGTCTTAGTAAGACTTTCTATTGCTATGACAAAACAGCATCACCATAAAGCAAGCTCAGAGGAAAGGGTAATTCTATATTGCTGCTCATCACTGAAGGAAATTGGGACAAGAACTAAAACAGGATCCTGGAGGCAGTAGTGATCTTTCTCGTTAGTTCAGTGGCTGCATCTAAATCTACTTATACCTTTTATCTAAAATTTTTATTTATTTTACAGACTAACCACAGTTTCACCTCCCTTCTCTCCTCCCATTCCCCTCCCCCACCTGCCAAAGTGTACAGAGAAAAGCCAACAAGTCATCAACAATACATAAAGAACAATAGACAACTGAGAAATGCTGGGAGTGAAAGAGGTCATCCTGCCCAGGGAAGAACATACCAGTTGCTCAAATACTCAGCAATGATAACTTGGACAAGTAAGATTATTGAGACTAAACAAGTTATAGTTAGGAATATATGCACAAACTTATACATATAAATATGCAATAACAGTAAAAAATAAAAGGGGGGGTCCATTAATTTGAAGGAGTGTAGGGAGAGGTATATGGGAGGATCTTAGGGAGAAAAAAGAAGAAATATAATTATATTATATCTCTATAATAAAAATTAGTGCATTGTTATTAGTCAAGCAATATGGCAATATTTTGTTTATCTGATCATTAACTATTCACATTGAAATGCCAATGCTTACTGATTTGCAACCCTTGTCTCTAAGACAGTGTCTTTCACTTAGGTGATGTCATTAAATGTTCATGGATTGAAACAATGAACAGAGAAAAGAGATTTTACCCAGTCAATTAGCCAGAGGTTGGCTGTGATTACATATAATGGGTTGCTGGGAAAAGAAAAATCTAAAATGTAAGTATCCATTAGACATATATCAATAAAGAACCATGGTGCTAACTATGGAAGAACACAGCAGAGAATTAAATATTTTATAACTATATCTTTAATGCTTTAAATATATAATCAATTTCAGTAATATTTGTATTTTCTACAATCGAGTATTATTTTTTTACAATAACATATTTGCTACTTTTATTAATTGTGGTAATTTTTTAAAAATTTCTAATCCCCTTTGAATGAATTGATGAAAATGTGATGTACTTATTGTCTTATAATAAAAGAAATAGATTATAGTTTGAAATACATCTCAAGTTACTAACTTGCAAAATAGATGGAGTTTGCATTAAAAAAAAAAAAAACAGAGGAAAGACAGGTGATGATTTAGAAGCTTTAAGGATTTCTGTATCTGAGTCTGGTATTCAGGCTGCCTGAATGGGACAGGGGCATTGGGGGGCATAGGAGGATGGAAGGGAGAGGAAACTAGGATAGATATGTAAAATAAGGAAAATTATTAAATAATTCAAAAAAGAAGTAAAAAACACAAAATTTTTAAAGCCTCTAGTATGTAGGATTTAGCTTTACATCAGCCCAAGAGCCCTTGTCGAGCAAAGATCCAGAACCACTACTGGTTAAACATATTACTGGTATCTAACAAAATCTATGAGGCTAAATGTGCTTTATTTATATTAAAGCATAGCTTATTTTTTAAATTGTTCTTTAAAACTACTAACTACTTCTATAATACTAGAATGGCATTTTACTGATACTAAAACATGAGCTCAAGTTTATAAATTTTATATTTTTTATTTTATTTTTTACTTACAAATAAACTTTATTCAAAAGTAAATGAAAATAATCATTACTATTATAAATGGCCTGCATCACTGATGGAAGTTCGACTGTCATTGCTTTTGTGGTTTTATTTATTGTTTAAGAGTTATGAAATAGTAAGAAGTAACTAATTTCTTGAATAAATAAATGTTTTGTATCTCCATTACTGATGTTTAATAAAATCCCTTATAATTCTGGGTGTGCACCTTTGAATATGCATAAATGCAAACCTAAACACATATTTTTAAAAATCAATATCTGTACAGAGTCAAGATTTATTATTTGAGAGTTTGAGAATTGTGTAATTTGGGTAATTCTTGAAAAAATACTCTAATTTTCATTTTATAAGAAACATCTAAGTTGGACTTTGAATTACTAGCAGAATTATAAGAACTTCAACATGGTGATAGAATTTAAACTGATATTTTCCACCATTAACATTTTAAAATTTATTGTTTCTTATAAAAATCAGGGAAAGGAAACGGATAATTAACTATAACATACTTCGTTCAAAATGACACTACAATACCTAGTATTTTGTACACTGAGTTTAAAAATAAAATAATACTTCCCTCCACCTGTGATGTAAGTCCCTCCCCCAGTTTACTCGCAGTTTCCTTCATAGCACTCACAACCTACTATTCCTTTCTCTAGAGCTCCTTGTACTTTACATCACCATAACCTGTCTTTAATTTCCTGGTGAGATCCCTCTACACAATGCTCCCATAGTCTCTCCTTAGTTTCTTGGTATCTGTGGATCTGAAAGACACAACTGCTCAAAGAGCAGAGAAAACCTCACTGAGATGTTCCCCGTCCTAACGGTTGCATCTGAAGGATGACCCCTGCACCTAAGCCTCAGAGAACATAGCAGAAAGGGGGGGAATATTATAAGAGCCAAAGTAGCAGAACATCTTCTGCAAGATAGTTTTATATATATATGTATGACAAGAAGTTGCATATTAATTCTCAAAAAATATGTATCTAAACAAGACCTGAAAAATGGGAACACAAATTGACATACCAACATGGTTGGGGAAAATTATTTAAAGCTAAATTTCTAGTTGCAAAATTATAAGCTATTAATAGCTGTTGAGAGACAGAATATCAGTCTTTGCTACAGAAGAGGCCCCTGATAAATTATCCAGTCCCATATTGTCAGTGCTAAACACATGCAAAAAAACAAACATTAAATTAGCTCAATAGATTCTGTGTGTGTGTGTGTGTGTGTGTAAGTGTGTGTCTGTGTGTGTGTGTGTGAGGAGGTGAGAGAATAGGGAGTTTTGAAGGGAAAAAAAGATCTGGGAAATTACATTAATACAGTATACATATATGAATATTTGAAAAATAAAGGGCACATATTGGACACAAACAGATAAATCTGGGAAGACTTGGGGGTAAAACAAATGTTATGAATATTAGGTGCTTATAACATGTCAATATTAATATTAATTTTTTGCATCTGCTAGATGTGATATGTTTATGATAATAGCTTTTATGATAAAAACATTTTAGGTTGATTAATTCTAAATGATACAGCATGGTTCACAGTTCTTTACATAATCAGTACAAATTTTCTGAGATTTGAGAATGTTTCTGGAGAATTTGTAAGATAGAACTTGATTGTTAAAACTATTATACATTTTTTAAGTTATTTATATTTAAGTACTTGTGGTACTAAATGTTGATGCTTTATAGTAAATCAGTGCTGAAATAGAGAGTCCTTTCCTGGAATATAATTGAGTCAAATCAATGTTTCTCAGCCAGGTTTTTCAGGTTATAAATTTTTAACTGCAATCTTAGTTTAAAACTAAACAGGTTTTTTTTTAAAATCGTATTACTCAGTTTCTAAAGGTGTACTGTCGATTTATTTCCCATATACTGATGGGAGATGTTATTCTGTAAATATGTTTCTCATACTGGTTAATGAATAAAGCACTATTGGCCAATAAGAAAGCAAGATAGGCGGGACAAGGAGGAAAGAGGAAGTCATTGGGAGGAGTCAGCATGGAGAGCCTAGAGAGAGCAGAATGCCGGCTATTGCTTCCTGGTAAGATGAGCCACGTGGAAATACTTAGATTAGTAGAAATGGGTTAATAATTAAGACAGAGGTAGCCAATAAGAAACAAGTAACTGGCCAACAGTATTTATATCAAATACAGAGTCTCTGCGTGTTACTGGGGACTGGCATGGTGGCGGGACCAGACCGGCAGGGAAAAACCTACTCTTAACAATATACTGTATCGATATTATTATACACAAGCCTACCCTCGATTGATAAAGTACTCATGTATGGAGTTCTCAAAAAAATTAAAGAATGGGGGAAAGTAAAAAACAAACAACATGATATCATTGATGGGTATAATGACAATTTAAAAAGAGGGCCTAAAAGATATTTCTCTTTGTAGTTAATAAAAATAAAAATAAACACATAACCAACCAGAATTGTGAACTTCAGTTCCAGTGGATTTATGTAGAATATGACTCCTACACCTAAATCTCAGGGATCATTGTAAAACAGGAGGGCAAGAAGATTGTAAGAGATTGTGTTTGCTATGAGATTGTGTCTCCAGGTAATGTCAGATACTACAGTCATAAAACTTCACGGACATGACTGCTTAAGCATGAACCAAACAGGAGCAACAACAGAGATGCTTTGTGGATAAAGAAAAGTCCAGGAACCTTAACCCTACACAACACACTACAAACAGGGAAGGAATACTACAAATGTAAATTGAAATGAACTATTCTAAGACTAAAATAATAAAGGTGTTCAGCAAGAATAAAACATTCACAAAACTATCAAGTATAGTTTGTATATGTGTATATATATATATATATTCTTTATATAGTATATACAGTATATTCATTATATGTATAGTGTATATACTATGTAGTATATACTATAAAGGACATAGTATTCTGTAGTATTCTCATGTCATACAAGTATTCTTATACTATACTAGTATTTTTAAATATATTCTTATATCATACAACTTTTATATGTTAATTTCTATTTATTGTCAATTTGACAAAACCTAGAATTACCCAGAAAAGGAGAAGCTGAATTTGTTGGTGGGGAATTATAAAAAATGAAATCAATATCTGGATATGTTTATAAGGGATTATCTTATTTACTTAACTGAGTGGAAAGACTTACCCTAAATGTCAACAGTGACATCAGGGGCTCTATCCTGAACTACATAAAAATGGGAAAGGGAATTTGTCAGCAACATCCAACTCCTACTCCCTGACTCTGAATACCATGTGGCCTGTTACCATAAACTCCTTCCACTACAACTTTTTCTGCACAGTAGGATGTGCCCTCAAACTGTGTTCTAAAATAACCCCATTCTATA